>OX291540.1:16852062-17477062 GCA_946406115.1 Apoda limacodes
TAGTATATCTTTTCCGATAAATTATTTTAAAGTTGTACACATCAAACAAAATAACTTAACAATTTTACATACATCCTATCACTCACACAATATGTATGTATGACAGCTAAAATAAATTGTTTTCCCTAACCCAACTAAAATAATAAATTGCAAATCACTGTCATTGCCCAATGTCCACTCGTTCACCTGTATAATGAAGGAAAATCCCTACTTGAGACTTTTAGGATTTATCTGAGGACCTAAGCTCCTAGATCGTATGACCCATTAAGAATAAAGAAACTATGAAGACAAAATGCAGGAAACTAAAAAAAAAATTTTTACCTTACTGCATACTGGATCTGCATCTAAACTTAAAGTTAGATATGAGTACCTTGTAATGTTGGTAAGATTAACACACTTACACTGTCACTTAAAAAAAATATTATTGGAAATAAAGTTTTCGGTCGGAAGTTTGCGATTGACTGCCATTTTATCTCACGCTATCGTTGTGGGAAAATTCTAGGTTAACATAGTAAAGTGTTTTCAGAGTTTTTTACTTCAGGTATTTGTATGTATGCGTTACCGAGCGTGTAAGTCTAAAAAGTCATTAATTTAAAGCTTTATGCGTTTTGTGAACTAATATAAGGGTTGGCAAAATTATTACGAGTGAACTTCTCAAATTTTCGAACTTTAATTTTTAGGAAAATTCACAAAACTATGTTATTTTAAGTGTTTATGTGTTTTATTCCTTAATTTTTTTTCTAAATTAAAATAAAATTAATATAATTTTGCATAACATTATATTTATTGCATTCAGTTATAAATGAGATTTACAATTAAATAACTTTCATTTAAGTTTTTCTAATAGTTATTTATGGCTTTTCACAAATTTGCAAATTACTGACATAAAACTTCTGAAAACTGATACTTTCAAAGTGTTCACTAGTGGTTTTAATTTCCATTAAGAATGTTGATTTTAATTCAATGTAAAATGTTGATATTTTTTAGCAAAATAAATCAATAAAACCTGCGTTCTATCTTGTGCCAACCCTAACAGATACGTTTATTCCAAGACTTGTCAAAAATGCATTTCGGTTTTATAAAAAACCGTGCGTCTAAAACGCTATTTAACTTTAAATTTGAACCTAATACAAGTACAATTAAGTCCATTATAATAAAGTTAACGCGAAATTATCATTTTATCGACATTTCACACAAATACGAAAACTCGACCAGCTTAACTTGAACTTAAGCAAATATTTAAGAAAAATATAACACTCAAGTAAGTTTGGTACCGATAAGAATTGAAGCTTGTGTGATTTTGGCCGAGTTTTAGGTCTTAGGTTTTAGCCCTTTCTATAAATTGAGGGAATTTATAAATAACTTTACGTATACGCTTAATAATTAACAATAATAAAATCACTTTATGAATAGAACCTTAATCGTCACGTACAATGGTGTTTTAAAAGATCTTCGGCTAGCGAACTCTTTGGTTGTGGAATGAGCTCCCTATGTGGGGTTCTTCAAGAAAGAAATTATTAGATTTTTAAAGGGTCGGCAACGTGCGAATGACGCCATTAGTGTTGTAAGCGTCTATAGGCTGCGGTGACCGCTTATCATCAGGCCGGCCGTTAGCTTATTTACCACCTTAGTTTAAAACAAAGGTACTCCGTTCCCTTTTTTTTGATAATTCCATAAAATATTACAACATAGTTTAGCGCCTTTTGAAAGTCGCCAATTATTGAACAAATAATAGGCTCTAATGGCTTTAGGATATTTTTCAAGTGACTTCTGTGGTAAAAAGCCAAGTACCGCATTAGATACTTGTTAACTGGTGTTAAACTTCTGGTATTAAACAAATATCGGTTCAGGTGTTAAACAAATATCTCCGTTACTCAAATCACTTATTTAAAAAATAAGGATATGAGGCAGACAGACAGACCCGCAACGAGTTATATTGTACTAGACTTTGCCAGCGGCTCCAGCTGCCCTTTATTCGGTTATGGGCGTGGAACTCCTTAATTTACGCTAGTTAATTAATTAATCAGATATACTAATGATTTGTTATGGCATGTTATAGGTGCAGCAATAGTTCGTTTAACTCTGTTATAGTTATTCCTGCAGGAATTTTGAATTTTTAGGGATAAAAAGTAGCCAATATGCTTCCTGGACCTAACCTATATGTATGCCAAGCTTTATCCCGATCTGTCCATTGGTTGAAGCGTGATTGAGTAACAAACATCCATACAGACATACAAACTTACACATTTATAATATTAGTAGGATTCTGACGTTAGCCAAAAGTCCTTGCAACATAGCAGCGAATGTGAATTCAGTGAATACTGAATTTAAAGATTTGATGTAGGTAGGACTTCATGTACTTATTTAGAAGGACACCGGACAGACAATGAGTCATGTTTATCTTAAGGAAAAGATTTTCAAATAAACCATTTTTAACTGACTTCAAAAAAGGAGGAGGTTCTTAATTCGGATGTTTATATTTTTAATTATGTATGTTCGGGCAGAACTCCGTCATATATAGACGGATTTTCAAAATTCTATTTTTATTGAAAAGGGTATACTTCCGAGGTGGTCCCATATTAATGGTGAGATTTAAAACTTAAACTTTTGGTCAAAAAACTAATTGGTGTTAATTTGGAACTGCCGAAACGCCTTTTATGTTGATGATTGTATAAAATTTTGAATTGATTTTTGAAGTATCGATGTTTTCAGTGTACTAGAAAAAAAGCAATTCGTAACTCAAAGTTTGAAGTTAGTGTCATGTCAAAATGACAAAAATTTCTAACGTTCTTTAAAAAAGTACTGCTTTTGTTACGACAATTGACATGGAGCAAATACGACAATGTAAGGAACCACGAGTTTTGTATATTCTTCCCGGAAGCTTACTGCGGCCTTGACCCGGACACCCAGGCTTCTCGGTCAGGCCCATAAAGTCGAGGAACGATGTTGAATTTATTTGTCAGAACACGGACATTCATTATGTCCCTCTGTTAGTTCAAGTCATTAGTTACATCGAATGCACAGATTTGTGGGGTAACTCTCGACAATCATGTTGTGATTTTGGCGGTAAATAAGTCATACCTATTATTAAGATTATTATTGCAATTTAGGTATTTAAATGCGTTTGCTTTTAATGAGATTACGATTTTTATACAATTAAGATTTTTGTTAAGACTAAACCCTTTGCAGCGTATGTTTTTCCTTACATTTTTTATTGTGTCGATTTCTACTTTGTTGGGTAAAAATTGTTAATAAGTTGCACTAATAATGACCCTTGTCTATTCATATATATATATATATATATACATATATATATATATATATATATATATATATCTATATATATATCTGGCTGCTTTCTCAAACAAAATTTGAAATACCTACTCAGCCAGTGTTTTTGCCGCCATACCCCCTTATACGCCTACATAAACAAAATTCTATTAGTATTTAATAAGGTTTATTTTTACTTTAGAGAAAGGTTTTTTAATATTATATAAGGTGTCGTACTCAGAACACAGAGGTTAAGCTGTAGGTATGTCAGTTTTCAAATATATTGAAATTATATTTTAAATATAAATTTACTTTTTGTATTTTTAATAGCTTTTTAGAAAAAATAATTAACTAAACTACTGATAAGCGGGTTATATTCTGCTAAATAATTAATAGAAAATTCACAAGATAAAGCAAAGCTTGTTGTCGAACACTTTAATATAGATTATAATCAATAGGGTTCCTAAAATATTAAAAACAGCCCACCGCGAACAATACCAAATTACGTAATTTTACCTGAAACTTTGTTATCATCAAATTATCATACTTTTTCTGGCATTGTATTAATTTGGAACATGTAGAATGGAGGCAGGTGTCTGCGTGATGGATGGGCAGGCGGCCCCAAGGTTTACTCACACTGGCGCCGCTCCGCTTACAACAAGTTTTAACGCGTCTTTCTTTTGTGATTTCTTGATGTGTAATAAAAATATTGATAACCGAAAGTTGTATTATTATTACAGACTTGTAGTTTGAAAGCAAAGACATCAATTTATGCCTAAAACAAATTTATTTAATATTTTTTGGCGTTTCAAAATTTTAATCGAAAAATAATGATCATGTTGAGAAAAATATTTCAAATACCTAGGTTAAAAAGATATGCTTGAAAAATGCAATAAATTCTAGATAGCAAATTTATTACAGGCAATTATATAAAGCGATTGCATGATTAGTACTCTACTTTAGAGTGTGTCGATATGTGACTCAACGAGCTCAGCGAAGTGATCTTTTAAGTTTTTGATCTGATCTTATGCGTATTTGCAGATATTTGCAAATCTCCCGATTTTAAAGCACTTCTTTACATCGAAAGCATAGCATTAAGACTTAACAAGTCAAATTTAGACAAGTTTATAGCAGCATCAATTTCGTCTTACCTATTTCATGATAAATTGATTATTATGAAATTAAACCTTTATGTTAAATGATACCAATGGTTTCGAACCTATCGATTTTACGGTATCTCTACTAGTAATGTGTTGATTTTTCACGATTTCCAAAAATACTTTCCCGATTTCATACCAATTTTGCATTAACAAGTAGGCAACTCTTTTCTAACATGTTTTACGATGAATACCTGGATCGTAGGGTTTCTGTTTAATTAATTAATAAATTCATGACAATACATGCAGTTTTTTTTACAATGATTACAAACGATTACAATTGACGATGTCTGCAAAATATCTTTTGAATTTCTTTTTTAACGGTATTTTAATGTTTGTATTTTATCTGGTAACTAATTTTTATTTTTTGCTTGGAATCAAATATTGAATTGTTTTTGTTTCAGTAGTTAGGTTTAATACATTATAATAGTTGGGTTCTAGTAGGTATACATTTTTGTGGTACATTGGATACAATACCTAGCTAGGATTTATATAATAAGTAAAGTAACTTGAATTATTGAAAAGTCAATTTTTGATCAGATAGGTATCCTAGTTATCTGCTCTGCAGAATGTTTTTGATACTCTGGAAGCTTTCTGTGTCCTACATCACAACTAAAATACTAAAATAAAAACGCGAGATCCCGCGATCACTTATTTTTATAAACGAGACCTAGTAAGTAAAATTTTATGTTCCCTTTAAATGATCATTTTTATGTGAAAACTAGCGGCTGTGTGCACTTTTTTGTAATGGGATGTTAAATGTTAAACTCGCGTCAGCACACGTGACCTAATCGAAAATTCGTAAGACGAAACTCGCGTCAGGACACGTGATCTGATTGAAAATTAGTAAGACGGAACTAGTTTTTATTTTAAGCATATGGCGATTATGAGCAGTACAGGAAGGTTGGATATGGGATTTTAATTCTATGGCTCATTGAGATGTCAAATATACTACGTCAAAAAAGTAAATAACCAAACATAATTATTTATAATAAATAAATATGTATACGAAGTGATGGAAAGTAAATAGTAGTACAGGAAAAAATAAATAGTTTATATTCACTTTTACGCTTCTGCCACTCCACGGAGTGCAACCCGTTTTTTTTTCTATACCAATATTGGGTGCAAATATTCTGATATGTGCACCAATATATTACTCGTAGGACGAGATTTATTAGTTATTGTGTTAGTACTATGCACAAGAGTTTGAAGGAATCTGTTCTTCTTGTTGCTATATATAAAACTAGCTGGCCCGGCAGACGTTGTTCTGCCCTTAAAGTTGATGCGCTGTAGCAGCATCAGTGTGCCTAGTGTGAGTTTTTAACGCTACTATCGCGTTCGCGGCAACGTAATACATGTATGGGAATGACGGAGCGCCTCTACGGGACGCGATTTAAGACTATTTTTTCTCATAAGACTTTTAATGAATACGCGAACGCGATATTAGATTTACGAATACGCAAAACTCACATTAAGCACACTCTTACAAACAAGGGTTATCATTACCCACGGCTACACCCGTGGGGATTTCTTTTAGATACTTACCCAATCCGGACATTTATGAGGTTAAACTAACTTACACCGCCATCCGTTAGAAGTCTATGGAACCCGGACATGTTTACTTCTGTCGATAAACTAACTTAAATCGCCATCTGTTAGAAATTTATGTAACTTTTAGCCAGCGCACGTCATGTAAAGCTCCCAGTCGGCATGTATTGTTTATATACCTACATATGTCAAGTTAATTTGAATTTAAACCCTTATTGCGCGAGTTTGACTCGCACTCGACCCTGTCCAACTCACACTTGACCCTTTTTTTCTTTCTCAGAAACCTTCCCCAGCGTGTGCATAACAACTTACCAAAATTTCATAACAATCGGTTTCCCCTTATTGCGCGAGTCCGACTCTTTCTCAGAAACATTCCCCGGCGTGTGAAGAACAACTAACCCAAATTTCATTTTAATCGGTTCACCCTTATTGCGCGAGTCTGACTCGCACTCGACCCTTTTTTTCTTTCTCAGAAACCTTCCCCGGCGTGTGCATAACAACTTACCAAAATTTCATTACAATCGGTTTCCCCTTATTGCGCGAGTCCGACTCTTTCTCAGAAACATTCCCCGGCGTGTGAATAACAACTAACCCAAATTTCATTTTAATCGGTTCACCCTTATTGCGCGAGTCTGACTCGCACTCGACCCTTTTTTTCTTTCTCAGAAACCTTCCCCGGCGTGTGCATAACAACTCACCAAAATTTTATTAAAATCGGTTTACTCTTAGTGCGCGAGTCCGACTCGCACTTGACCGTTTTTTTCTTTCATAAAAACCTTGCCCTAATACTAACAAACACAACAACAAAAAAATTACCAGAATTGGTCCAGACGTCTTCGAGTTTTCCTTAGTGCGCGAGTCCGACTCGCACTTGACAGTTTTTTTTTTCATAATAACCTTCTCCTGACAATAACAAACACAACAGAAAAAGAATTAGCGAAATTGGTCTAGAACAGGGTTTTTGTTTGTAGTTTTTATTTAAGTTAATTATTAGTTTTTGATTTAATTTTAATTTTATAACTTCTTGACTTTGTTTAGTATTTTTAGTAATTTTACTAGAATGTATCGTTCTCCTCTCTTTCTTCTATTTTTTACCACGCCGAAATACAAAAGCGGGAGGAAAATTATCGAATATTGTCATATTAGATTTAAATAATTGGTTTATTATATGTTATGATCTTGGTTTTGATTTCGTTTTTTTAGTTATAATTTGAACCGAGAGGTTTTATTAAAATATTGATTAGTATTTATACAGCTTAGTAGGCTTTATCTACAAAATCTACAGTCAAATTTTGCTTACGAATCCATATACTATGTCGCCATTTCTTATATTCTGTGGGAACCAGAAAAAAATATACTATTTGGTAAATATTAAGATACAAAAAATTCAAAAACAAAATATTCATGTTACCCCTAATTTGTCTTTCCAGCAAGGTTTCGTCTAAAACAAAGTCATTAAATACTCTTGATACTCCTAAAAGTATTTTAAACATGCTCAGAGTTGCTAAAACGAAATTCACAGAATACAACCTTTACAATTGGTCAGAGAGGCTGTCGCATAAAAATTTCGGTTGTAAACTTTTCTGTATTTCTGTGGATGTTACTATAATGATAAAATAAATTTTCTTTTGTTGTAGCCTTGCATTAAAATATTAAAACATATTTAGGCTTGAAAAGAAAATTACGCAAATAAAAAAATTTTAGCTATTAAATACGACATTCTAGATCACACTGCTTTCTCGCTAAGTAGAAAAACACTTTAACGTATCGATAATGGTTACATAATTGCCTGTACACGATTTTAATATGATATTGAATCATTATCGTCAATAAAGTTTCATTTTCAAAATAAGTTATAAATTAATTATTTGTTATATAATCAACTATAAAAGCAATGCTTTAGCAATTTAAAAGTACAAAATCGTGTTGTTTGCAATGCTATTGCATTTTGTAACAGATTGGTAGAATATTCATGCTGGGATCTTTAATACAAAATGCAATAAGTAGGTGCTTTCAGTAAGATGTAGCTTCTCTATGAAACGTAATAGAGTTGTAGAATTGCTACGAGACTGCAGCGCTCGTAGCGCAGAGAATGCATTCTTCGCACGACAGGTGGCGCACACTCCAGAAATCGCATTGTACTCATTCAAAGGACAAAATACAATTTTACGGAATTGGAACTCCTAAATAAAGCAAAAAAACCCTAAACAAAATTTTGTTCTATTTTACAGCACAGTATTTGTTAAGTTAATTAAGTTTCTTATTTCATAAGTTTCATAACATTACTAGGTTTATATTTTTAAAAATTAAATTTGAACTTTGGTAGCTCATTGTACATATTTTAAAATGACTCTTTAAGTGTTCAATAGATTTTTTTATGTAATGACGTGATATTTTATGAACAGTAAGTGACTGATAATTTCCATGGCTATGGCGTGGATAATTTTCAATGTTTTGTGGCTCTGTAAGTGAAAATACTATTTTTCGCGATTTTAGAACACAAAAGATTTGTATTTATTGAAATAAAAAGACAATTTTACGTTCAACACGCATGAGCTTGGGTTTCGTAACCATTTCAAAATGTTATACTACACTATTAATCTATATTATAAAACTTTTACTAAGGTTTGTCTGTACATTGAATATATAATATTTTACAAAAAATAAATAGTAATGAGATTGGTATTTAAGATGTCTTTAAATTGCATACGGGGTTGTTTTGCAAAGAAATTGGGACACGCCGACAATGTATAATTATAAAAAAAAATTGTAACCAAATGGAACATTTAAATAAAATCTGATACTTGGGCTGAGTCGTCGGGTACGAGACCGATAAACCGATGGCTTAAAGGCTAAAAAAGAAACACGATAAAAAATTATGAAATTGATATAATTTAAAAGTAGTTATTTAATCTAATCACAGTAGAAAGTGTTGCTAAGTGACGCCCTGCGGAATCCACTCCGATGTTAATAGTGATTTTGCAGCCTAGAAGCACTACTATGCTGTGCGATATTTACAAGTATGCCTGACGTCATTACTACGGATTTAGTTCTACACATCTGTGTAACCTGGTAGAATTGAGAATTAGCATAATCTTTGTTTCCAGAAAATAATTTTTTTTAGTCATATTTATTATAAACAATGTACTATGTGGTTTGCTTATTGCCTTAATTAAATCCAATTATTAAAACAAAATTATGAACAAGAGGCATAATGGCACTGTGCCACCTATGGTTTATTTATACAATGAATTTAATTAATACAAATTAAAAACCGTGTAAAATATAATACAAACATTATGAAACAACGCACCGCTAAGCTTTCAGAGTGTGACTGCCTTAATGCGCACTCTGCGATAGATAGTTAGTTAGTTAGTTGGACTTATGTTTTCCGCACTTAGCCTCATAATAGGGCCATTGTACGTAGGTAACCAATACCTGTCATTGGTTACCCATACCATCCCAGCTCCGTCCAAAAGTTAAGGAGGCATCTGATGTTATTCAGTGCCTCTCTCATGGTTTGTGGATTCTTAAGGAGCTTTGTCCGTTGGTCGCTCACGCTTTTGCAATGAAGAACCACGTGAGACGGTGTCTCCTCGGCTTCCATACAGCCCCTGCATAGAGGACTGTCAGTAACGCCGATATTGAAAAAGTGCCTGTTTAGAGATAGATAAGGGCATGATAGCGGTGTTTGAACATTGACGTGACCACTTTGTGATTAAAGTAGAGTATACACATCTGCTAACGTCAGAGTTGAATAAACTACAGTTAACTATAGTTAGGTTAAAAGTCTAACAAAAGCATTGTAATTCCCTTACATAGACTCTGAGTGGGTTTAGAAAGCTTTTTGTCTTCATATACGCAACATATTAAATGTATCAGTTAATACGTAAAGTTATTGTCTCCACAACTAACTATTTTCCTTCGAATGATTATTTAGAATACCATTGTAAGTAAATATTTTTTTGGAACAACACACACTAACAAAAAAGTAAGTAATAATGGAATTATAACACTTCCACTGAATATCTTAAATTGTTTCTTTAAGAAAGTTTTCAATATGCTGATAAGTTAACCACACATTATATTTAATATTTCAAAAATTTATGTTCCCATTATTATTTCATTATGTTTAGTTGTGATTATATAACATTTTTTTTAAAAGCGCTCCACTTTGTTGAGTTCATCAGAATGTTCGTTGTTGCAAAAATATATTTGAACAATACTCTGCTTCCGATGCAGACTGGGAGCGAGGAACCGGATGTATGCACACCGGAACCACCCAGATCGAAGTTACCGGATTACGCAGCCGGTCATTACATGCTTAATTCGCTACCGCCGGGGAATAAAATTGTAACTACTATTATCTTAGTTGTAGTTTTAAGTACTATTCTAGATGTCTGAGTACCTATACCTACATCAGCTTAATTTTTTTCATTTACTTCCGCAGTTCAAAATGATACAATAGTATTCAGTTATTTTACCTATATCAAAAACTATTAGAAGAATGTTGTATGATAAAATAACATAATATAGGTATTACTACCACTTAACACGACAACCGTTTATAAAATGTTATTATCGTTAAAAATATTTCACAAGGTAAGGTAGGATAAAGGCAGTTATCATTTTATTCTCATTAAGGACTCTCTCCTTTCTATAATATTTTCTTGGTAATATTTTGGTGCTTAGCTGTTAAACAATTATAATCCTTTTTCTTACATAAATTTTGTAACTAAAATTGCGATAGCAGATCTTAATGAATCTATGAAAATTCTCCGAATGTGATAATGTGTATTTGCCTTAAGACAAACTTGCCAGTGTGAGTTTTATTAGAACATGCAGTACCAGTTCTGGTTCCTATATTTTCGATTCCTACCGGTAAGTTAACTTGGTACTGGCACTTTTGGGTCTCCCGTTATTTAATACGATTCAATTCATAGCATCATTAATAGAAGATTCGGTAAATGAAATAATATTATAGCTTTATTGTCTTGAATTTATACCAAGGTGGCAAAAAAGCTTACGGTCCGCCTGATGGTAAGTGGTCACCGTAGCCTATGGACGCTTGCAACACTCGCACACTTCAAAAATCGAATAACTTTCTTCTTTCTTGAAGAACCCCATACTGTAGTCCTTAGAAAAAAAACCTTGGCAGGGAGCTTATTCTACAACCCAAGCGTTCGCGAAAGGAAGTTTGTATGAAACCGCACTGTACGCGACCATTTCAGTTCTAAAGTGTGATTAAGATGATGATTAATTTTGACTACCTTTTTCAATTTATATTGTCTTTGCTATACCACATATGCCATTTGTTACTCTTAGACATCTAAAATAAATAAGTTTCTTAAAGTTTACTATAATCTATTTACGAGTTGTTTAAAATCAATCGTCAAAAGCATGTTTTTTAATTTTCCTGGAAAGGTATTATTTTGCAGTTATCATTTTGTTCTCCGGGGATAACGAATTGTCAGAAGCTATTCGATTTTGGTTGTTAAAAATATTATATTAATAAGCACTTTTTGATGTCATAATCTTTGCAACTTTTGCTATACAAAGTTTAGTAAAATTTTAGTTAAAAGTACTTTCCTCGCAACGCCGATCATAAATTGCATCACGGCCTCTCTTTATAGTTAACCACTCTCTTTTAACAACGCTATATGCCACACTTTCAATTATTTTTATGACTATAACAATTTGCGAACAACTGGTGTCAATTACAAGAACAAAAGATCTTCAGGGTACTACTGTGGTATGCGTTCAGAGTAAGCGTTAGGATACGCGCTGCGCTCTATCCAAATGTCCAGTTTTCTACCCGTTTTTAAAATCGGTTCTACAATTATCTTGCAAGTTTTAAATTTGCACATGTTTTTACTAAAAAAATTGTCTTTGTGTTTAATATCCGTAAAAATATCGTTTTTAAAATAACTCCTTTCCCCTTTCGTTTACTATTTATAACTAATCCATAACTCTTTATCTACTTGTAGAAGAAACATAATTTATCACATAGTATGTAAAATAACCATATAGCTAAATTTATTGTAATAGATTTTCTATATCTTAAGTGATATAATTTTTTATTTCCGATTTTACGCTAAGCTTAGTTCTCAAATTCCAAAGATTTTTTTTCGTAGTATTTTAATTCTTTTCGTCATATTTTGACTAACTAAAATCCATTCAATTCATTTAAACCGCCAAATGAATTAGAATATTTACGTTTCGACAGTTCTCATCCATCTTTTGTATCCATCCATCATCCAAGCGATCTATATCATATTCTGTCATAGCGTGGTCGACGGATATGCAATGACGAACACATTAATATTTCAGAATAATAAAATAGAAGGTAAAAATATTTATTAAATGAACTCTGATAAAAATACTCATGTAAGTTTTTAAAGCGATGCATATTAATATACTTAACACTTAACCACTTCTAATCAACTATTTATTTATTTATTTATTATTAACATTATTACAGACTGACAGGAAACCCCAACGCGTCTATAATCAAGTAACATTAATTAACTATACATACTAACTTACTAAACAAAATTTACATGGAAACACAAAAAAAACATATTGTAGGAAACATATAAAACAACAAAAAAGAAATAGGCACTAGTAACTAACTGCATGGTAACTTATAAATTAAGAAAGTTTTTTACATTTGATAAGAAAGAATTAAGATAAAATCAAGGGACAGTCAATATTCGAATTATTAATTATTTTTCGACAAGTGGAGGCGTGCTGCGGCAATGATTTGTGGCAACCTGTCTGCAAATAGGTCCACATCTTGGGAGGAAAGTGAGTTAAGGAGCATGAACTTGCGCGCTTTTGGCGCGTTTGCACTGGCTGCGGTGCGGGCTCCCGAGCCAGCCAGCAGTGGCCGCCGCCGACGCGGGCCACCATCCGCAGCCGTACCCCGCATCGCCCTACTGGGAACGTTTAGGCTGATATCAGCTAATGCTGATGGATTGTCTAGTTTATTATTAAAAAGTAGCCAATATTGGATAATTGCCTGTAGTTTCCTTCGCAGCTCCAAAGTGTCCAGCCCTATCATGCCCGTGACAAACAGTGAGGGATATAGACGTGGGTAGTACCCGTACTTCTTCTTATAGACGAATCTGCAAAATTTTTTGTGGATTTTTTCGATTATCGTCACATATTTACTCTCTCTAGGGTCCCAGATTAAAGCATTATATTCGAGGCGACTTCTAACATAGGCATCGTACAATATAATAGCTGGTTTGGTGTCTTCAAACATATATGTTTGCCGCATTATGAATCCCAGTGTTTTGTTCGCCGTTTTTGTCACGTTTAAAATGTGTTGTCTGAAATCAAGTCGAGGGTCGAACATTACACCTAAATCCCGTGTTATGTCTACTCTTATAAGTGGAGTATTTGTTAGAAAGTATTTGTACTGCCTGGGAGTTCTAGATCTTGAGAACGTCATGACTTTACACTTGTCTATATTGAAGTGAAGACGGTTCGTATTACTCCATGCCTCCAGCTGCTGTATGTCGTGTTGTAGCACTACACTATCGGCTTCAGATCTCACTCACATGTACAACTTGAGGTCGTCTGCGAACATAAGACACTGTGCATTTTTTATGACCTGGGGTAGGTCGTTAATCATAATTAAAAAAAGGATTGGACCCAATGAGCTACCCTGGCTTATTCCAGATCTGGTAAAATAGGGGTGGGACCTGAGTCCGTCAAGTTGAACATACTGCTGGCGGTTTGACAAGTAGTTGGCGAAGAAACTTAACATTTTTGGCGTAAAGCCTGAGCCGTTAAGCTTTGTTAGAAGCACATCGTTATTCGTTATACTATGTAAAATAAAAGCATCAATGAACTTTGATTTCTTTACGCTTCTTTCATGGATACCATAAATTGAAAATCATTTTGAAAGATATCTTACTGATACTTACAAAGAATTAAAAACAAAAATCACTAACGACGTCTACCTTTAATATGCTAATTAGTTTATAATATAAACAAATCAAAATTTGAAAGCAATTATTTTCGAAATAAACAATAAATATTTGCATAGCTCTAATTTTAAGGTAAAAGAGTAATGTTGAAACAAGTGCAAACGCTGGTTCCGACAGTTGTCAATGTGTCACTTTATTTTATTTAACTTTTCTAAATTATAAATTTTATCGTCTTACATTTTTCAAAGTAAACGAAATAATATTTGTTAAAGAATTGTATTACAAAGTTGTTACTTTCATTACTTTATTTTTTAATTTTGTTAAAGAAACCAAAAATGATACCAGCCCTTCTTTGTCGATTTATTTATGGCTAGTTGCGTAATGATCTCGCACAATCCATAAAACACTACCAGAGGGGACAATTTTTATTTCTTCTCCAAAATTGTTCGCTGCTTTAACCAGAACCTTAAAACAGAAGTTTTATCATTTTCAGTGGGTATTCATTTCCAAATACACGAGTCCGCGACCCCGGCCTCCCGAGCTTCTACTAATTCCCCCCATTTCCCTCAAACAGTCGTATCCCCCCCCTTTCGACGTATACCACTCATTATACAATTTCCATTAAAAAATCATCACATCCCAACTCTACTCCTTGTTCCCTTCTACTATCCGATAGGGGATGTCGGGCAGCAGCGACCCCCTGTAACACTACTGCGCTCGTCAACCCGCTTGCCAGGCGTGGCGAGTATGGCAAACCCACCAAAAAATGAACGGCATAAAGAACAAACGACGCCTAGTCCCCGGCAGCCCTGCTAGTTCAGGCTACGGTAGCGGTCTTGGTAACGGCGGGGCAGGGGGTGCGAAGAATCCTCGGCAGAGATCCGGCTACCAACACCGACGACTGGACCTGGCAACTTACAATGCATGTACGCTGAGGGCCGTCGAGAAAATAGAAGAACTGGAAGAAGCTACAACTAGTTACGCTGAGACGTTATATGGCTATCAGAGGTCCGAAGACAGGGACAGGACACGATAGTTCTCAACTCAGGTAACTTGATGTACTACCGGGAGGGTGACCAGCTATCCCAAGGTGGTGTCGGGTTTATCGTCCGCAAGTCCCTCGTCAACAATATTCAAAGTTGACAGTGTGTCGACCAGGGTAGCGCACCTGATACTCAGAATATCAAAACGATATTCGCTGAAGGTCATACAGGTTTACGCGCCGATTTCGACACACCCAGATGACGTAGTGGAGGAGATGTATGAGGACATTTCTTAAGCCATACATTCCTACAAAACACACGATGGGAGGGGGAAACACAGGATGGGTGATGGGAGACTTCAACGCGAAACTAGGCAAACGAAGTGGTAATGAGCTGAGAGTGGGGCAATTTGGATATGGACCACGGAATTCCAGAGGGTAGATGTTGGCCGACTTCATGAAAAAGGGAGGTCTCTTTACGTTGAATTCTTTTTTCATGAAGGGCCCCCACAGAAAGTGGACTGGTTGAGTCCGGATGGTTGCACGAAGAATGAGATGAACTTAATTTGTCGACGGAAAAGCAAGTGTTCAATGATGTCTCTGTGATCCACACGATCACAACCGGGAGTGATCACCACATGGTAAGAGGCACATTGAACATCAACATAAGGCTTGATAGTCTTGACTAATAAAATCCACACTCCGACCCACAACCATCCAAATCCAAAACCCAGAAAACTTTCAGCTCCAACTCAAAAATCGCTTTGAATGCTTAAAGGAAGACACATTAGTGGACGATACCAACGACATGTTTGTGGAAACTGTCCATACGGTTGGATCTAAGTTCTTTAAAACCCACCGTACAAATAGAAAAAAAGACTCATGGACCAGACTCTAAGACTTATGGACGAGAGACGAAACCTTTGGCTGCAGTCTTCGGATGATGCATTGTCATATCGGCGGCTTAATAGACAGATCTCAAAATCACTTGCACGTGACAAACGCCACTTTAATACATTGCGTATTGAGGAGGCAATAGAACGGAACAAAGGTTCTAAAGTGTTCGCGCGAGAGATCTGGCTATTGGGTGAAGTTGTCTGGCAAAGCTGAACACGGAGGACGGCAGCATTGTTTCGTCTGGATCAGAGGTCCTGAAGGATATCGAGAAATTCTATGGACAGCTATACACGTCGACATCGAAACCAGTTGGCAGTCCAGCTAAAGACCCTAGAGCTAGAGTGACTCGAAACTATACCGAAGACATCCAGGACGTCAGCTTGTACGAGATTAGTATGGCTCTTGAACAGCTTAAAAACAATAAGGGACCGGGTGATGATGGAGTTACAACTGAGCTTTTGAAAACGGGTGGAAAACTCGTACTAAAACTCCTTCAGAAGCTCTTTAACACCGTCGTACTTCGCCGCAAGCATGGCATAGAGGCGTGGTGGTGCTTGTCTTCAAAAAGGTGACAATACACTTCTTAAGAATTACAGACCCATCACTCTTCTGTGTCATGTTTATAATCTGTTGTCAAAAGTAATTACGAACCGCCTCGCTCGCAAGTTCGACGACTTCAAGCCTCCCGAACAAGCCGGTTTCGTAAGAGGCTATAGTACCGTAGACCACATACATACGCTGCGGCAGATTATACAGGAGTCAGAAGAGTATAATCGGCCCTTTTGCTTAGCGTTTATGGACTATGAGAAAGCCTTCGATTCGGTGGAAACATGGACGGTGCTACAAGTTCTACAGAGATGCCGTATTGATCACCGGTAAATGCTTTTACGATAACGCCACCATGTCAGTCCGTCTCCAGGATCAGAACTCGAAACCGGTCCAACTGCAGAGAGGTGTGAGACAAGGAGATGTGATATCTCCGAAACTGTTCACAAATACGTTGGAAGATGTCTTTAAGCTTCTGTACTGGGACGGTCTTGGCATCAATGTTAATGGCGAGTACATTACGCATCTTTGGTTTGCCGACGATATTGTGGTCATGGCAGAATCGATGGACCATTGCACAATGCGCGAAAGCCTCAGTAGAGCTTCCTAACGAGTGGGCCTCAAGATGAATATGGACAAGACGAAAATTATCTCGAATGGCCATGTAGCACCTACTCCAATAACTGTTGGGACCTCTACACTCGAAGTTGTTGACGTATACGTATTCTCGGACAAACTGTTCGATTAGGTAGGTCCAATTTCGAGAAAGAGGTTAATCGCCGAATCCAACTCGGTTGGGCAGCGTTCGGAAAACTGCGTACTATTTTCTCGTCCTTAATACCCCAGTGCTTAAAGACAAAAGTCTTCAACCAGTGTTGCCAGTGATGACTTACGGCACTGCAACGTGGCCGCCAACTATGGGCCTTATACGGAAGCTCAAGGTCGCTCAGCGAGCGATGGAAAGAGCTATGCTCAGAGTTTCCCTACGTGATCAAATCAGGAATGAGGAAATCCATAGGAGAACTAAAGTCGCCGACATAGCTCACCGAATCGCAAAGCTGAAGTGGCAATGGGTAGGGCACATAGCTCGAAGAACCGATGGCCGATGGGGGAAGAAGGTTCTCGAGTGGCGACCACGTACCGGAAAGCGCAGCGTGGGACGGCCCCCCGCTAGATGGACATATGACCTTGTAAAGGTAGCGGGGAGCCGTTGGTTTCAGGCGGCACAGAGTCGCAAGCTGTGGAGAAAATTAGGTGAGGCCTATGTCCAGCAGTCGACGTCAATGGGCTGATATGATGATATATTAATCAGATTATTCACATAAAAAGTTCGGTGACCTAAGTATCCATAACTATAAATATATATTTTGTAGCTTAATATGCATTATATCATTAGGATATTACTATTTATCACTGTCGCAAAAAAGCATATAATGAAACGAGTGTGCTGATAGTTAAAGATATTAGGTGTAACAAACGTCATCATAATTTTCTTTCTATTCTTGGGTTTAGTGATAGCGAGGATTTATCATATATGTTAATATCTTGATGACCGGAAATTGTCCCGGGTCGTAAACATTTATAGTACTCGTTTCATGCAGAGATATGTGGCCAACTGTGCCCGGGCGCTCACATCAGGGTGCTAATGGTTTCAACCCCCGGTTATAGCTTGTAACTTGTAAAGTGTCATCGGACCATGTGGTTATTATCCTTGTCGTAAACTATCAGGTATGTTGTTTACGAAGAGGTATTATTGAAATAATGTTGTAAGGACAATGCTTTTAATCTAGTTTGGAAATTGACTTTTTAACATTATTGTTTAATTACAACTTTGCACTAAGAAACAAAATATAATGTTATTACTGTCTTTATTTTACTGAAATATTAATCTGAAATAGTCAGAATGGCTTAAAAATGCTTGGATAGAAAAAAGATAAAAACAATTGATAGTGTATATATTAAAAGAGTTAGATATCGTTCAAGCACGCAAAAACTTTGGCGGCATAGTTAAGACAATTGTCGTATTTTGATTCAGACACATGTCAATATATAAGTATAGCTAACTACTTCTGTGTCACACATTTCGTATTATCTATTGCATTCGTTGTTAAAACCTACGTATATGCTAAGGTTACTACGTATAGGTAACAGCGAATCAAAAGATTTCGAACAATATAAAGGTACCGTATCTTTACTTAAATATCATTGACAAAAACATTGTAGTGTTTCACGTAATATTTCAAAGTATTAACATTTCTTCAAAAATAGTATAGGAATTTTATCAATAAAACATTACACAGAAACCAAAAAAATCAACATTATTAATAATGGTACGAGAGGAGATGTTTTCTACGAGTTTAATTTTCATAATTGTAATGAAATAGGCCACGTGCTAAGACCGTAAAATATTAGAATCTCTACTATTTGCGTTCGGGTCCTAAATCAACAGCAAAGGGGATATTACAGGTTAATTAAGCCAAAAATTCAAATTACGAGTATATCGGGTTGCTTTTACCCTTCAGGGACTGTATATGTACTCAAATCTTCTAATGACAATGTTAGGGATATTAAATTGTAGGATGAGTATATTAAAGAAATACTCTTATATGAAGCAGACCATTTGGAAATATAACTACGGGAATTGTAATTAGTCTTAATTTTCGTAGAATTCTAAATCGATTTATTGATGGCACCCTGTTTGTTATTCTTTTTTTTATAACCTAAAAATTATTCAGAATATTTTTCCGTATCTACAAACACACCACTACTATATCAATCTGACAAATACATATAGAATTAAAAAGTACATGATAAATACATACATAGATTAATCCTACTTCGTTTTAGACTCCCTGAAGGTTGGAGTCTTCAAAGAAAACAAAAGCCATATCTATATAGGCTACATCATCAATATAAATAATAAAATATAATTTTACAGAATTATTTTAAATAGTTGTGGCATAGTGTTTATTTTAAATAGTTGTGGCATAGTGTTTATATTCTCTTTGGTCGTGGCTGTTTCACACCACGACGTCAAAAACCCAATTCAACAATTCATAAAATTGATAATCAATGCTATCATAGCTTGCCAATCAAGGGAACAAATCATGGATTTACATTTTATCAGCTGAGCTAAAATGTAATTAGGTAGTTTTAAATTAATGGAAAAACACTTAACGTTTTTAAAGTTCCTAAATATAGGGACCTATATACTTATTTCAAGAAAATCATGTTGCTGCTAAACGGAAATTCCTATAATCTTGGGCTAGAGCGATTGTGACAAACAGTTTTCTGCTCAGCTCATTGAATTAAAAATTGTTGTCAACGATACAATTATACCGACAGAAGACGCTGAGGCGGAAGAAAGTTGCTGGCACTAATTTGTTTCGCAGCCGAACAGATTTTCTGTGTATTTTAGTATCAAATACGTTACTGTAATAAAATAATTTAATAACAAAAATTGATCTTAATCATCTACCGCCTCGCCTCGTCTAGAATTTCTTTAAACAATAAGCCTTTTCGCTTAATAAATCCTTTGTTCAAACTATACATTTGTTACAATATTTCCGAGTGATTGTTACTGAATAAATAATTTTGTTTAATAAATAATTAAATAAAAAAGACTTAGCCAGTCGTAATTTTAAAGTAGGAGAGGTCATTCGCATGGTCAACCGGTAAAAACTCTAATATAACTTTACTATCTTCATGGCCAAAGCTCAGACTTACTGGCCTTGAACTAGTCAGGAATAGCGACCTTGGCTGTTGTCTGTAGGCAGAGTGCGTGGCTCCAACTTGGCACAGGAGCAGAATCGATACCCGGTCGCATTGCGGGCGCCATCCATTCAGCCCTCGGCTGATATCGTGCTCCAAACGTTGGCTGTTTATTTTGTGCGGAATGAAGCTCGTAAAAGATGTAATTTTACGTCACAGAGATACGAATATGTAACCGCGCCTATTTCGACGAGAATTCATGGCGTGCCAAGTGGGATATCCTAAATCTGTATTTTTAATTTTCAGATGACAATTTCTTCGTTATGCGATAAAACGCAATAGTTTATTTTATACTGTTATATTATACATATATATATATATATATATATATATATATATATATATATATATATATATATATATATATAAAAAAACTAGTCTTTAGGTCTAATTTTTCTCTTAATAATTAAACTCAAACACGGCGCCTGCAAAACGTTTTAAGAGTAGTTCGTGTCCCACACGTGGCGGGCGCCTGTATGCGAACCGCCCTCACTTTTCGCAGCAGAGTGCACCGCCCCAAAATTAAGTGTGTAGTTGTCAAGGCCATCTGCAGCCATAAACAGTAACCAGAAGTAAAAAAAAATAAAGAGGCCTATCATAGACTTCGAGTTCTGTAATGTGTCCTGTGGACCGCACAATGGCATCACAAATTTGACCACTGATTAGTAAGAGACAAAACGACAAGACGGCAAGTTATAGTGTAACAAACTTTTTTTACCCCCAGACCTTGAGTTTTTGGTCACTATTGTTGTTGTAAGTTTATACCATTTCAATATAGTTTAAATTTTTTACGACCAGAATTTTTTGTCAGAAAAGTTTATTGAGCTTTACTTCACAGATAAATAGGAAACGCGCAGTCCAGTTTCTATTGTCTATGGATATTAAGATCTGGTAATATATGTAAAACATACATCCTATCTTTATTAATATTCAGAGTAAAAATATCATAGACATATATATTCATTCCAAAATTTATAACTTTGAAGTCTTAAAACTTTTAGTTTTTTGCATCGAATTTAGTGTTTTTACCGTTTTTATTATTTTTGTTTCTCTGCTGAAACTTCCTAGATCATGCACATAAATAAAACCATAATGTATGTATTACAGCAAAACAATAATAAGCTGTTTTTTAAGGATTACATATATATAGCTTCAAGTGTATAACGCCCGCTCTAACATGTACCTACTTGCTTGATGCTGGTATAATACTCGGCTTGCACGTCTGGTCGGACAATGTAACTCCATCTCTCAGCGTACTAAGCTTGGGCTTAACAACGTCTTCTTGAAGTTAACACGAGATGCTCCGGTATATTTTTTTTACACTTTTATGTATTTAAAAACAATAATAATAGATATGATATACCTACTCCAGAAAAACATTAGGAAATTTATAGTACATTACTGCCATTGCAACCGGGCGTGTCCGGTTATGCTCAGTTGTGGCCAAGGCTTGTATAGTGCTTTTCACAAACATGCATGTAAAAAAACTAACAATACAATTGTCAATATTAAAAATAGTTCAGGAGTTTTGGCGCAAATCTTAAGAAGGAGTGGTGTTTTTTTCTGTTTAATTTTTCTAAATTCATTTAGTGACTTTCGATGTATATATTTTACCAATATTTTACGAAAGCGTGTTAAGAATTGTGCAGCAAAGGCTCATGAATATTGAATTATGAAGAAATAAGCAGGACATGACGCGCAATGTCTGAGGACCCACACCAAATCTCCCGCCCAATCTTGGGACTTGAAAACGAGGACGCGCGGTAACGCCCGCGCCGAGATACAATATAATATAATTGACTTTGACTCTGGCAAATGCATAAATGGTCTGCTATGACCGTGCGAGCCCATTATAATATAAAAAAAAAAAATTGTTCAGATAATTTTGCCGCCAATTCGCCGCGTTCAAATGTCGATTTCTTTTTTAATTTTTTAAATTAATTTAATGGCGCATTCTCTTTGTTGCGACGGTTCGAAATTTAAATAAATCTTGCTGAGTTATCTCAGTAGTTATCAATATTAGGGTTTTAAAAAGTTTGTTCCATTTACAATATAATTTACTCGAGCGTTCGAGCACTCAAATATAAAACATTGCGGGTCGCTCTCTGATACTGTACTGCAAGAACGATTTATCCTAAATAAGCTTGTGCAAGATAAAGTCGCAAAACGTAGCATATAGAAAAGAATATTTTGTCTAAATCGCGTAGGCTTTTTTTTTAAAACACTAAGGTAGCAAACAAGCACACGGTCCGCCTGATGGTAACCGGTTACCGTGGCCTATGGACGCTTGCAGTACCCCATACTGTAGTCCTTAGAGAAAACCTTGGCAGGGAGCTCATTCCACAACCCAAGTGTCTCTGAAACCGCACTGTACCTACGCGTCCATATATATATTTTCAAAATTTAATGAAGTGTACTTTATATTGAAAGATGGACGTAACAGATGCTAAATATATTTTAAGCAGGCGAATAAAAAAACCAGGAAGTTCTCAATTTGACACGTATTTATTAGATACGCATACATACATAATAACTTTGTGCAAAGATTTCGATGATTTATTTTTTGTTGGATATATAGGATACTACAGCGTTTTTTATTGATTTTATCCATAAGGGTTTAGAAATAGGGAAAGATTTGGTTTTCTCCTGTGAAACGATTCTTCTGAAAATTGGCGCGCAAATGTAGTTCTGCTGACACCTAAACAAAATTGAGATCTGCAGGATCTGTTGATAGAGACGGAAAACTGTCGAAAGAACTCTTCAACGTCTCACGCAGCAGCTACGTGCGTTTTTTTTTAAAGAAAGAGTCCAAAACAACCAAATGGAAACTGAAATCCAAACCTTTTTATTCCTAAACACTAAGCTATAAAAGTATTCTTCTTTTATTAGTTTTTGAATTTTTAATTGGCGCCCAACTATAAAATCAACAAAGATAATTTTTAAAACTCCTGCTCAAAAACTCCTGCGTTTTCTACTCTAATTAACGTGAAAAAACACCTCTTTTTTTATCAAAGGCTATAATAAAATTAATTATTAATCAGAAAAAAAAAAACAATAATTAGGTTGCATCCATATCCATTCGGCAGAAACTGACAATCGCCCTAGGCCGTTCCATAACGCTATGAGTACCTAGGGAATGCAATCTAGGGAGGTTGAGACCGATTGGAAAAGGATTGCGGAGCGTACCTACATCCTTATCTGTTATGAGCCGTGAGAAATTGTAGGCTGTGCGATAGCTTGTTTTTTACACAACAGTTCCCAGCGCATATTATTAGAATTATCACTGAAAAACTAAGATTACCTATCCCCCTAGTTAAAGTTAAAGTGCTACATGAATTGCATATCGAAGGACCAAGGGACAGAAATTGTTAAACAAATTATACAATTATGTCTGTCAATGTTTTGTGACAAGAACGAAAGACTCCAAAACAGTATTAAGGTTTCTTACTTATTTAATGAAAATGCTATTGTTTTAACGTTAAAAGCAGATTATGCTAAAAAGTGCCTTGTTTTCTTTTTAGACAAAAAAGAAACCGTGAGGCATCGTTGTACTAGTCTTGTTTTTATTCTGCATCTCTGTGCCAGTATTCAAACACGTTGCATGAATTTTTCACATTTCCTAACCTATATGGAGTGTCATTTGTCTATGTTTATCTGTGAAGCGCAGTAAATGTACTAGGGAAACAAAATAAATATTTGTGTTACATATTAAATTACATGTATGAGACTATCGTGAATTTTTAGTGAAGGCCTAAGTAAATAGTTTCAACTCTAGGCGTTGCCTCAGAGACCACACCTCTTGACTGAATAAAATAAGCCAAATCAAAGACAGAACGAAAATACAATTCGAGAAGAAATCAAAACTAATGCTTGGAAATCAAGAAAATAAAACTTATAATAATCGCATCAAAATAAATACTTATCGTAGACTAATTTATTATAATAATAAACCAATTTATTTTTCAAATACATTACAAAATGTGTGATGTATGTTAAAAGAAAATCAACTAGAGTTTCGATACAAAGCAAATTTGATTAAATAAAATAAAAATATGAAAAAGCTATCAAAAACAAGTCGCGCACATAAAGTAATACAAAACTTGATGTGTGAAGTTCAATCATATAAAAGTACGCTTAAACTCATTTTAGCCTATATAGTATATAGAATAAGTATAAATATACTTGGCCAAGGTCACATGCATATAACGCATTCTTAACAATTAAATATTGAATCATATAAATGAATTTTTGAGTTTTGGCAACATTTACCCAACAGCAATTGCCTTTGCAAATTGAACGATCAATGCCATCGTGCCCGGCGCGGCGTCATGAACAAAAGCGAAGGAAATCGTTTTCACCTCGCTGTCACGTCGCATCGGCTTAACGCAAGAATTATGAGCGCATTATGTACCTATGTAGATAATTTAATTTCCCTCCACAGCAAAACGTTTTAATCGAAAATTTTCTAGATCTTTTCGAAAAGTCTTAAATTAGAAAGGTCGTTGAATTTCCTGTGAATCGTTGAACGTTGGAGTGATTATACTACACCTAGTAGTGACCTCTATACTGTATAATTTATAATTAAATATAGCCTCTCATTTTGTATTTTTCCTTTTTCTATAATAAGTATACACTAAAAATGTGTTTTCACTCTGAGCAGATGAAAAAAATTTAAAAATCAAATTCTTTCACCCTTCTTCGATGCGAATCTTGCGAGTTGTTGGTGTTAGAACAAACTCGTGAACAAGCGATATATCTGTTCGCGAGAGGGTGCGAGATCTTCAACTTTCCGGAAGTTTAGAAATCTTAGATCATTTTGTGTTCACGTTATATCCCGTCTCAAATATGAAAACATATCATCTGAAAGAGCGTACAAGATTTTGTATTGCACAAGTAGGTACAGTAAATCAATATTAAAGAAAAGTAAACCTAAATAGGTATATAGGAAGACATTAGATGTAAATTTGGTCAAATTAAGCACATCTTTACTGGCACATTTCTGTAATATCCCTGCAGCGTCGCTTGTAAGGACATTGGTGTAGGCGTATACACTTTCTGTGTCTATTTGTATATATATTATAGTTTTTCCTTTCATAAAATTATATCTTAATAGTTATCCTAGCCTATCCTATCCTAACTTTCAGCTAACCAACATAAATCGGAATTGTCAGGATCCAAAATAGTAAAATTTTATAATTTATAATGTAAATAAGTTTTTTTTATAGATTTAGGATTTTATACTCAAGTCACTTACAAAATACATGAACTACGTCTTAACAAAAGTAGTGAGAAAAGCAAGCACTTTTGGTAACTCGACTTGTATTGTCCCAACACTAGTGATCCTAATAATTTAAGTAACCATGGTGATTAGCAAAGCTATAACATAAAGACGATATTATATTATTTTGTTCAGCTTAGCTCCCATGACCTAACATTAAATAATATGAATCATGTTATTGCAAGCGAATGTTACAAGCATGCAAAAATCTAAATAATTGGCTGAAATCGGGTTTTTTTTTTTTTCGAGTAATGTGCAATTAAATTATTAAGCTATCTGTGCATAAAAAGAGTGAAGTGAGTGCGCCTCACGCTGCTGGTTTTCATTTATGACAGTGAAACGAGATAAGCCGACGATAAGTGGTTGTTTTACAACATGCCATCCACGATTCTTGTTTACAACGAAATGATAGTATCGATAACTCGAGTGTCGATACCGATCCGACGCTGATAATGCCTGCGCCACCGACATGCCGGTAGATTAAATGATAATCTTAGAACTCTTCGCGATGCCACAACTAATTTAATTAAATAAAAAGTACTGACAAAATCTCTGAGCCACCCTCGCTTGCCGGCAACGTGTAATTTCTTACTTATGGACTTAATGGGAAACTTCTACTGCTTTTCTATTAAAATTTACGTGAGATAAATCGCATTAAGTTGCTAAACTGGAAAGGCCCAAAAAAATAGCAGATTTTTCGCCGAATCAGAAAAAAAAAAGTATTTTTTGTAACCGGGATGTCTCGTGTTAAAAAACGAGCTACGAATGTGCTACGGAATAGAATCCTTTAGAATCACAATGCCATTCTCACTAATGTTCCGTAGGCAAATGGCAAAAATGAAAATAATGGTTACTAAAAAAATACAGCAAAAATAAGTACTTAACTGACTACGGAAAGAAAGCCATATTAAAAGTACGAAACAAATTGTCTTTTCCAAAATTTTTGTCAGTCCGTCCGTACAAGATGTAAAATTATTTGTGTCACAGCCTTATTTTTCAAATACTACATGAAACTGTATTGAAATTGTAATCTTAACATTTTGGAAAAACAATCAAGTATGTATATAAGGAATGGAAAATTTAATTTTTAACCCCATAGATTGGGATGTAGCTCAATGAATAAATTTAAAATTATAATAAGATTTCTTAGACAGTTTTTTTAGGAGGTTAGCTTCTTAAGAGCGTTCCCCAATTTCAATAGCCTTGAGCATTCGTGTTTCCCCTTTCCCTACTAATCCCCTCTCACCTTTGGTTCTTTACGAAAACCTAGCCCCCGAGCGGAAGTGCGCAGCACTTCAGTGACAATGCCATAGAATATTAAGACTGGGCATCAGTTTATCACAACTGGTAATTTCATATTATACTTAAAAGAAAAAAAAAACTTGGGATATTTTTGGGTTTAGGACTTAGGATATATTTGATTTTAGACGAAGAAGTACTTTATACTTTGATTTGAGAATGACGCATACAAAGCGGCACTTTTTTCGCGACACCGCTTCTTCACAGCCATGCATGCATGTGCGGATTTCTATGTACGTCTTTTGACCTTTTTGACGCTTATTGCACATATTAATATCGTAAATTCGAAAGTGTCTCTTTATCAGTTAGGCTGAACCTCCGAGCCGACTATAATGAAACTTAGTGACAGCAGAACATAGCTACTTAAAAATGTCAAGTGTGAGGCGAATAAGCCTAGACAAGGTAAATAAGAAATACAAACAGACTTTCACATATATGTGTTTATATAAAAGATTAGATCATAGAAACATGCATTTGATTCAAATATAGTCAAAATTTTATTTTGAATTTTTTTTCTGGCTGACTATGCAGTTGGCTGATGCAGACATTACTGCTCCACCGGGCTTTCTGGGGCGAGACTCTGAGGGAGTACAAAAACACAGATTAGTACAAAAGCGTGAGAGAAAATAGTAAAAAGGACCGCTTATGGTCAATCCGATCATGACGTTAAAGTCCACGACTGCAGTTACTCTTCTTTTTATTCGTTGGTAAACTTAAGTAAAATACAGTACTTATGTACTAGTTTTTGGTTTTTTACCATAGTTTATTTAGTTACAATTACAAAATTGTAAGTAAAAAAACTGGTTGCCTGTAAAGTCGGTATACGGGCGAAAGTTTTACGTGACAATGATTTTATGTCTGTCTCTCTCGCTCTTAGGCGGGCGCGTGCCTCTCACTCGCTCTCATTGTGAGCGCATAACGTGAGCGGAGCGTAACGCAGTTTCTTGAAGTGTCACCCGGCAAACCAATTTATAAGACGTTGTCACGTCAAAAAGTATGAATGAACAAAATAATATTATAAATAAACAACAAAAACAAATACTGTTATTATTTATGCAAAAGCTCGAAAAAAGCCCCACTTGCTTCCTACCCAATAAGGCAATGACGTCGGATGATCAACCTAATGGTCCGTGATTGCTTAAGGCCATTATTTGTTGAATAAAATAAGAAACAATAATTATTCTTTTCCCAACGTGTTTTTCTTTCGTTTTTTTTCTTCTTTCGTGGATATCTGCACAAAAAACAGTTCGCGGTTTGTATTCAATAATTAACATGCTAATGCCAAATTTTTAAGTTTTAGTAAGTTTTGTTAATCTGAACAAACGAACGAACAAAAACTACTCTTTTTCTTAATCTTTAATGCACAGTATATTTTTACATTTTTATAATTATGTAGTTTTTAATGTGAATGTGAAAATTTAGGTTCTAAGGTGTAAGGATGAAGTTCCTTGGTTCCGTAGTTCCAGAGATTACGAAACAAACGAAATAATTTTACATTTTTATTATATTTATATAGATTAGCCACTTGGAGATAAACATACAAACTAATCATATGAGATCTTGAAGTTGACAATGCAGTAACAAAAGTGGAAATTAGCATTAGTTTTCTATACAAATTTGTCAACTCTGTAAATTCGATGGTCTATGGTACAGTCCGTGTCTTGTATGGATCTGGAAAATTAAAACCAGCTAAGTTGTGTAATTAGTTTTCCGTAAAACCTACCTATTAGGTACAAAAACTACAATTTCTGATCTTTCTTGTGTTGTAGTACCTAAACTAAATAACCACTTAGGGGGTTTGTAGACACATAAATTATTTTTAGTAAAGTATGTATGGTTCCTATGTAATTGTACTTGAAGGTAGATACTTACATGGTAGAATCATTGGATTGGTTACGTTATTGATCAGTTTATACCAAGTCTCTAAGGTCAATTTTATTCAATTTAAATATTTTCCGAGATCTGTAAATTATAATGTAGGCAAATAATTGTAGATATAGTATACAACAAGTAAAAAAAAGGGATTTTGATTCGAGGGACTAAGTTAGAACCCGAGAGCAGCGAAGGATGCCCAAGTAGAATCCTGAGCGGAGCGAGGATTACAAAGGACCGAGAGGAACAATTGTTCCAATTTCAAAGTGTTTTGTTCACTCAGTGAGTGATGTAAGTTTTAATATTCTGTTATGTCTTTATTCACTCATCGAGTAAAAGTGAGTTTTGTTCACTGTTATCGATGAATAAAATGCCCTATTTCGAGAGGCGACGGCTTAAAAATAGTTGTTCTTTTTAATTCATGAATTATTTGATGGTTAAGGTGTTTCTATACATAACAATATTTATTTATCAATACCTATGTATCTATATTATTAAAAACAATAGGTACTTACTTCATTTTCCCAACTTTTTTAGTTGACATCGCTTCAATTTATTTAGCTTTGGCATAAATACGCCTTTTCGATGTTTGAAATAATTGATATTAGGCACACTAATTTGAAAATAGGTAGGTTGGTATTTATTCACAATTTGAACGAATACGTCTTTTTTACAAAATAACAAACAAAACATCCTATTGCAACATGTAGGTCAATAGTAGTAACTCAAATCAAAAAATGACCACAATTACCTAACAAATTTAAATAACTTATTTGAAATAAATTATCTTCCTAAATAAAATAATGCGTCTTTCCACCAATAAAATGCTTTTCGCTAAATGTAATTGTAAAGGCTGGACCTTTACGAAATGTTAGTTAGGTTGTAGTTTTAATGTTAAATGTTAGAAATGTAAGTTATGTTTTACGGGGACGGAAATAAATTAAAGAAAAGCGTCCGTCACCACGTAGAGCGTTTAATTTACACGTGTTTATCAATGTATAACATCATTAGGTTTATATAGAGTACGAAAGCGCATCGTCAGCTATGTTGTAATGTTGAGCGTGCTTGTACAGTAATAAAAAAATTACAAAAAAAACCATATATACGACATGAAAAATTTTTTCATACGCTGTTGAAAATTTTAGTCGGCAGTTTGGCACAGCTACAAATTTTAGGAAAAAAACGATACGTGCTCTCAACACAGAGGCCACAACCATTCTGCCGCCCGTTACAAAAGAATTGTAAAATAATACTATTTTTGTATTTTTTCCAAAAGATACAACCGTTATTGATAAAACGTTCCACATAATTAAAGAGTGCACTTTACTTGTACATGTGTCTTAGTTTTAAATCAATATATCATAATCACTCGAAGTTTATAGGATATTTCTATCAAAATATGCTACCTACATTTCGTTATTTTAATTCAAAACCAAAAGGGATATCAAAATTCTGGTTCTAGAGAAACAAGGAGAATATATTAAGGAATAATATATATTTTATTCAAAATACGAAAATTAACGTTTATTTTTGGTACCTAAGGCTCTTAATATATTCTGCTCCAGATTAGTACTCTTATGTCTATATATTATATTCGAAGTAAATTGTTTGATGTGAAAAATACGCTTATATTTTTTGACATGTAAACAATTAAATAAATTAAATAGACTGCAGACCACAAAGGAGTCTACACTGTACAAATAAAAGAATAATACTATTAATGAGAGTTTTACATTTTATCTCAATACAATTCGTGTTTCGCCCAGGGAAATAATTACTACGTTTTATTTTACGCAAACACGACGCGCCCGGGAAACATTTGAGGTACCTTTACCCTAGAATTCTGTTACTTTTGTTGTTTTTTATTACGCCGAGACTTTGACATGGTTTAATTATTTCCACCTAACAGTTAGTATAATGTGTCCTAGGATAATCAGAGAAAAAGGATTATTGCGTAAATTAACATTTATTACGGGCCAGCATAGTCGGTGGTGGCTTAGAGTTTTTGATGTCTGCCTCGCGGGTGCAGGTTCGAGCCCTCCGCGTGTACTAATTAGTGATGTTCTTTATATCTTAAGTACATTGAATATTCACACCATTGGTTTAATTCGGTGAATGACAATATCGTGAGATAACTTGCACAAGTTAAAAAGAAGTATGTGGAGTCCATTAGTTGCACTCGGTCCGCGGGTGGACTATCGCCCAAATCCCACCTTGACCAGGGGAGGACTAAGGGGAGGCTATGCCCCAGCAGTGAGGACCTGTAAGGGTGGGAAGGACGTGTTTGCATCAAATGGTTAAGGCTAAATGATGGTCTTTATGTAGTATGACTCCACTTGCGATAGCTAGATAGCAATCGTGATTGTAGATGGTAGAGATTGTAAAGTGATGTAGATTAAGATTATGAATTATGTAGATACATAATCTATAAACCTAACGCGTGATACTGTTTTATAGGTAATTGTTTCGGGACATACCAACTTTAAATATGATTCAATAGTACTCAAATTAAATATAAAAACTGCCTGATAGGTGAATTCTTTATATTCATTCGTCGTTCGTCGTTTTTTATATTAAAAACCTAACTTAACCTAAATTAAATCACATTTTGCTGAAGCTTTGTACGTAGCACCTCCATATTTGATGCGTCCTGCTAAAGTAAGTTAGCTGCGGTAGATTATTACAATCAGTAAAGCTATTTTGCTACCGGTTACAAAATATTTGTCAACTAACAGTTAAACACATTAATTAAATCTGGTTTACTAAATTTGTAAGAAACAATATACTTAACGATTGAGGAAATAACAACTTGACAGTAGTAGATTCATACTAAACAATTTAGGAATAAACTTTTGAATTGTTTTGTTACAACATTATATTCAGTAATTTATCTCAACAAATACGTAATAAACCACTTAACGGTTTAGAAAGCAACAACATAATAACTGGTATAATAGAACTAAACTTTACTTTATTAAACTTTAACTCTTGGTTCGCCGAAACATTACAAAAAACATCTACACAAAACAACATGTATTGTTTAATACACATGTTGTCTCCTGCATTGATATTGTTGTTTGATGTTTTTAAAAACTTTTAAAATTACTTCAAACGTTAGATAAATAAAATACTAAATAAAATAAACGCCACAGAGTATATTTGATCACCTCAGATTATATGTACTACGTGTAATTTCGTTCAAATTGATGATGTTTTCCGTCGAGCGTCGAAAGCAAAAACATTGTTTCTATCAACAAAACATGTGTAGTAATGTTGTAGTAGTAGATGTTTAAGTGTAATGTTTTGGCAAAACACTAGCAGGAGACCAGGCTTTATGAAACGACAACAAAACAGTTTAGTAGTTACATACAAAATGAGTTATGTAGTTAATATACTACTTTTGTAGTAGGCATACTACTAAATAGCAGGCATAAAGTAAAAAAATCAGCAGGTACTACTACAACAACACGTGTTAGTGTGATGACAGCAAATAAACTCTTTTGCTGATTTTTACTGAGAATTAATTAAATGGCTGAAAACCTTTTTACACATCAAACATAGCAAACGTGACGTGTTTTTCTTTATTTTGTTTATAATATAATTAACTTATGTATATATCGAGTTAATGCAAACAAAGCTGGGAGCCACAGCTAGTAAAATTATATATATTTAAAATGTGCTGATAAAGCCATTTTATTTGATATCCAACACGTCATACTTCTTCAACTTCACTTTAATATTTTTGAATACAGGACTTCATGGCCTGTAGAATGGCGCTATATTGAATTTAGTGAGACAACAAAACAGAAAAGTTTTTTCAAAAAAGAAAAACGTGTCAAAAGGCCTGAAATAATTCAGTTACAGGTGGTATATCAAAATCAGAGCAATAAATCTGTACGCAGCCGAGCCACGAGCTTCCCGCATTGAATGCCTTTTTTTTTTTTTTCTGAGCTGACAATGCAGTTGGCTGTTGCAGCCATTACTGCTTCACCGGGCTTTTTGGGGCGAGACTCTGAAGGAGCCTCAGCCCATATAGCGCCCAACGCTCAAGGGCTCTCCGCGGGGGAAGCCTCGGCTTGGGTTGTCGCTCTCGGGGGCGTCCCTTCGACCGGCGTGAGTCTCGAACCCGAAGGTGAGTGAGGGAGGGGGGGAGTTCCCCGTTACGTGGGTGCTGTTGCGATTGAGTGGGGGCGAGAAGCGCCCCGGCACTCTTTGATACCTCGTGTATCCTAGCGGGCGCCGACGAACCCGGGGGCGTCGGCGTCGTGTTTGGAGGGAGGCTCTATTCCGGGAGGTCGTAGAGACTAATCTCGCTATCCGGACAGCGAGATCGTCATCTGGGGCCGTTAGTACGTGCCGAGGCCGCCTAACTATAGTTTTACGACCGTGCCGAGGTTGATCGGGGGGATGATACGTTGTGGATTGCACAATTAATCGATTCGAGTGATTTTGTGTACGCTCAAAAAAGCGGACTGCTAGGTCTTAGAAATATTGGGGAATCGTGGGGAGTTCGAAGTCTCTGTGTAGGTCCGCGTTGCGGACGTACCAAGAGGCTCCAGAGGCCGCTCTGAGAAAGCTGTTTTGGAGGGTCTGGAGTTTGTGGAGATTGCGCTTGGATAACGCAAAGACTACGCTAGCATAAGCTAGTATGGGGCGGATGCAAGTTGTGTAAAGATTCAGCTTATTTCTAAGCGACATCTTACTGTACTTGCCTATCGTGGGATAAAGACGACCGAGGACAAAAGCGGCTCGGTCTCTGACTATTTTGGTGTGAGCGTGGAAGTTCAAACGCCTATCCATGGTCACACCGAGATGTTTGGTCTAATTTTGCCAGGGAATGGCACGACCGAAGGGAGAGAGTGGAGATGGCTGCGGAGGGCAGCCTACGGTAAAGAGGACGGCAGAATTTTTGTCGGGATTCACCTCGATTCTCCATTTCCGAAACCATTCGCCTAAGGCGGTGATAGCGGGTTGGAGTCTCTTAGTGATTCGACTCACTTGCCTATCGGTGGTAAAGATTGCGGTATCGTCCGCAAAGAGGGCTAGTTGGGTACCTATCGTTTTAGGGATGTCGTTGGTGGACAGAAGGTACAAAATGGGGGCGAGCACGGACCCTTGCGGGACTCCTGCTTCTATGGGACGGGGGGAAGAGAGAGAGCCTTCAACTTTGTAGCAAAAGCTACGATTCGACAAATAGTCTCGTATGATGAGCACGAGACGATCTGGCAACTGAAAGTTGTACAATTTAAAAATTAAACCGTTGTGCCAGACTTTGTCGAAAGCTTTCGCCACATCGAAGAAGACAGCGCCCGTGTGGCGGGCTTTACCTAATACTGGTTGGAAGCCAGTGAGAATATGTTCCGTTATGCGGAGGACTTGATGGACGCATGAGTGTTTGGCACGGAAGCCGAACTGCTCGTCTATTCAAATGCCTCTGGAGACTATAGCGTTCCGTAGGCGAGCGAGGAGGAGGCGTTCGTAGAGTTTACCAAGGGCCTTTAGTAAACTTATAGGGCGATAGGAGGACGGCTCGGTAGGAGCTTTGCCTGGCTTATAGATGCCTATAACAATTGCATCTTTCCATTGAGAAGAAAAGATGCAATGTTCGATAGCAGCGTTTAAGATCGCTTCTAGGAGGTAGAGAAGGGGAAGAGTGAGGCGCTTTAGGATATCGTTAGAGATACCGTCAGCACCGGGGGCTTTACAGGGGCGTAGGTCTTTAATGACCTGTATGACTTCGTCGAGAGTGACAGGGGGCAGGGGGTCTTGTGGAGGCAGAGAAGTTCTGCGCTCCACTTTGCCGTCTACCTCGCGCACGTGGTTGGGATCGCATTGAATGCAAATCGAGTCACGGAATATTTCCAATACAATGACTTTAATAATATCACAGGCAAGTTGGATAACTTTTTGACTGCGAAATTTATTAGAGTTGACTTCACGGTGTATTGAGTCAATTGAAAGCGTCAAATTTTTTGATTGGCTCAGTGGCTCAGTCTGGAATGATACTTCTTGCTGAAAACGAGGTTCGATCTTCGCACAAAATTAACATGTTCATATGTCATGAACATTTATTAGTCTTGAGTCTGGGTGGTTTATAATTTAAGAATATATCATGAAAATTCTTAAATTTTGAAACAATGATAAATATTTGAATTTTATCAGCCACAACTACCCAATAAGTAGAACTTGTTTCATTAAAATCGAGTTATTAAAAAAGCCGTATTGGATTCCCCATCTTGAATTCTTAAGAACTGAAAAAATTATAGAATAACCTCTAAAACTCAACAGAAATTACATTTATCGATATGTATCTTGAATTTCATATAGTTGTGTGTTTATATTGCAGATTTAAAAAAAAAAACCTACTGACCGGTTAACAGGGCGGCTACGCGGCGCCATCTTAGGACCTTTGTCCTCCTAGCAAATATTTTATTAGGACACAATAAAATTCAAATCAAAAAAGTTAGTCCCATAGTAACAAATTTGCCGCACTTATATTATTAAGACTAACTTTTGCCCGCGGGTTCACCCACCCTGAATTTGGCTATTGGTATATAATAAAATATATATTTCAAGGGGAACTCCTCAATTATAGAAAAAAAACCGACTCACACTTGACGATTTAGCCTATTTCCTTTCCCGGGACTTAAACTATCTTCATAACAAATTTAATCTTAATCAATACAGCGTTTTAAGCGTGTATAACTGACAGTTACTTTCGCTTTTATAATATTAATATGATTTTTTAGAGAATATTTTTTATTTATAGTTAGGTTTTTTTATTGTATTTATAACTATATTGTTGTACTATATATTCGGCACTCTGTCCTAAGGGCTGGCAGTTATAACGCTCAAAGAATTTTAATCGCAATTCAACTAGGAAATACTGCTAGCCTTTTAGGTACACTGCCCCATCAGGTCAACTTGGAACAGGTTTTTATTTTAGTAATATATTTAATTAAATTTTATAACTAAGATTATCATGTATACATTGACAAATATATATTGTAAACGTATTAATTAAATGTTCTTCATAAACTAAGGTGTATATTTTGCGAGATGGTAGTTTTCAAATGACACAATTTTGTATTTCTCACAACTTCAGAACTATGTGTTCTAAAGCTCTAAAAAAAGAACAATAATAAAGCTAATATAGCCTAATGATGCTTAAAATATTTACAACACATAACAGTTTTTCAGTTACCCGCCATATTTTTCACACGACGGGACTCCAAGTTAATGCGTGTTGTGTACGACAAAAACTTGGCCGGTTTTTTGCTTTTAAATTTATGTTAAGCTTGCAACGTTCCAATTTACTTCGGCATAATTGGAATTTGTTTGCTATCTCTTTATTGTATATTTAAATATGGTACTGATTTTTTAGAATTATAATATCAGTCCTATTTCATGTGTGAAACACAACACAAGGCAACAAAATATTTTCATAAATCGAGCTTCAATATAAACTAATATTGCCCTATATAGTTTGTACATCTCTTGAGATATAAGACAACATAAAAGGGGTATATAGAAAAATTTACCTTAACTAGTCTATTTATATGTGTGTGATCGCTTACAACATTTTTTATCAGCCATAATACCCTAAGTAAAAAATATAAAATGAAAGAGGAGTAACATTTTACTACCCCACCATTTATATATTGGATTACGCATGAAGAATGGAGATAGCTAAAATTTTAGTTGCTCCAATATTTTCCTTTAAATGAATAAAATATCAATCTTTATATTTATAATTCTCCTGTACGTTGGTTCAATTAAGTTATCTAACACCTCCGAAACGGCTGTACCGATTCAAATGATTTTTTTTGTGAATGTTTGAGTGGGTTTCTGAAGGGTTGTGTCCCTAAGACTAGGTAAGTGGCGCGGTGATTATTTATTAATTTTTGTTACTGTGGATCAAGTAAATCTCAAAATTTAGAAACTATATATGTGTGTAAGCAATGACCTTCTGTTTAAGTCACTAAACTATTGTTGCAAAGTCCGTATGGATTGCCAAACGTAACGAATGATTCTAGGATCCACTCTCGAGCAGATAGGAGGGTTCAAACTAGGGATATAAGCCAAAAATGAAAACACCTTTAGAGGAGAATAGTTTACTTTTCACACCTGTTTGGCAATAAAAAGCAATAGGTTCTACCAAAAATAATAATATACTATTTTATTAAATTACAATAAACTACCTAATAACAGAATAAGTTACTATAGTTCAATTAATGGAAGTAAGACCTTTTTAAGTAGGTTTAGTAGTTCAAAAATGAATGTTAGGTTTCGTTGTGAAAAACAAAGTTAGTCGAGGTTTTAGCTATGAATTATATAATTACCCATGGGTGAAATTCATTTCAATATTATTGCCTGCCTATGTTATAATTATATATAATTTATGTTAGATTTGCATGACATAATATAACTTTTGATTTCTTGTACGATGCGTCGATGGTCCTTAATAATTTATTATTATACCTATATATGACTTACGTTAAGCTAACTCAGGTTAGTGCAAATTATGACTAAGTAAGTGGAATTTAATCAAATTCAATTTCGTCGATTCCAATCGCAACTACGGTCTACAATTTTAATCAAGTTTGGACATTTTAGTCGAACTTAGCTAAAGTAAAGTTGAGCGTCGGACTGAATATAGCTTCTGCAGTGTGAATTTGAGTTCCACCTGACAGTCCAGCTCAGAGTTGATTAGTCAATGAAATATAATGGATTAGTTTAATTATACTGTAATTCATAATTCTGTAAGAATAAATGCTGTAGGATTATAAAAATAAAATAATCTAAACACCTTTTTATATTTATCACTTATTAGGATTCCGAAGCAAAATGGTAAGAAGAGACCCTTTTGGTGAAACCTTGGTGTCTGTATGTCACAGAGCTTTTCAGCAACTACAAATGCTATCGACCTTAAATTTGGGACCTATATAACAAAAAGAGAGAGTTTGTTACTTATGCACCGGCTCGGTGCTCAAGAGAGAGATTCATGGAGGCAAGTAAAAGAAAATCGCAATTCAAGGTTAAGGAAAGTTATGATGTATACTCGTTCAAGGTTATATTAACGAGATTTTAATGGTAATTCGTAACCCTTAATATATCGAAATTAAAATATCTATTTACAATATTAGAAACTCCCTATCTATACAGAAAGACAAAAAACCGTAAGCCTGCCTACACAGATTTCTGGATAGAAGGTTTACAAAATATATATTAGAAACAGAAAGAACATTCAATTTTTTCGGCCTATAGCCCGATCGATGATGTCTTCCACGACGTCCACATCAAGTAGGCATCCGCGGCCAGAGTAGGTTTACGCGGACGGGACGGACTTTGGTCCAGGGCTTTGGTGAGCAGGCACGATGTTATGATGCACGTTGCTTACGCTCGCCCCTTAGAATCACTGAGCGGTGTGGCTCAGGTCGAAGGTTTTGAAATCTGATAGTGGTATCACTATGGCAACTACTTTACTATATAAAAGACAAAATTGCAAAAAAATTGTCGAATTCGTGGTTTAGAAAAAAAAGTCAAAAGGTGTTTTCAAATTTGAATGACTTATTGTACTTAATTGACTAGTCAATCCATCCAAAACCGTAACACACAGCAGGTGAGGTGTAGTTCCAAGGGAAAACCTCAATATTATCCACCACGACCTAAGCATTTGCGGAGCTAAACACTGTGCGTGGACATTTAGATTCTAAAGTGTGAGAATAAATTCCCTGTCGGTAGCGAGCAGTGCGACCATCATTTTAAAAAATACATTATAAAAGCAGCGACACACATTCGGAGGCAAAAATTCTATTCTGCTTATGAGTTTGGGCTTCGTGCGAGCGTTTGAGTTTGGGGCCGATCGGATTCTTACAGCTTGTCTTTGAACCGAGTCAAAACGTCAAAGATTTAGTTCTCCGTGTAGTACTGTAACAGTGACTTAGTAAGTAGCAACTTATGCCCCGAGGTGAAATACTGGTCTGCTCTATTGATAACATACACAAGTTCTTACTTTAGCTTGTTATCTAAATTATCTCGGAATCGGATAAAATTAACTGCATTATACTTAAAATTGGTTGAATAGATTGGTTATACATATATATATAAATATATATATAAATATATATATATATATATATATATTTAGTTATTCTGAGGTAATATCGTACCAACATGTAATGTAAAAAATATTACATAGATTTTTGTACACAAATGCAATGAGTGATATTCATTTCACCATGTTGAGTTGACACAAAATGTTTATAAATAGCGAGGCGTACAAGCGACTTTATAGCGTCGATAATAATTTTAAAGTCGTGAAAGATACCATTAAATTCGAAAGAGCCTGTAATCCGCCGCCAGTTTTGCGTCTGCAAACGGGTTTATTACCAACTCTCCAATGATAAACGAAACATTCATTTTCGCAGCATTTTAAAATACCTACCTACCATTAATTGGTAGTTAATTAAAATTGTAGGGGTGTGAATTATAATTAGGGTTTTATAAGTTTAACTAGAAATACAGGCAACTGTTGCTCGTGCGAACAATTGTATGATCAAGGTTTTTTTAAACTTATAAAATATGAACGGTATTATGTAGAAGTTTTTAATAAAATTTAATAACAACAATCTTTTGCAATAGATTAGGAAAAAACTTCTATATATTTTTCCTTTAATTATATTTTCTTAAATGTATTCTTGTATTATTAGAAAATTTTAATGGATCAACGTTTTTGCTAAATAATTCAATTGGGTTCGATAAAATAAAAGTACTTACTTATTGAATACAAACTATACGTAGTTTAAAATAAAATTAATAATAAAGAAGTTTTTTAAACTTCTGTTGAATGTTCGGGAGTCTGGCTCGCGCAGCGGGAGTTCCGAAATAACTTATTATATGTCGATAGTTCTTTCATCATGAGATCACAACACAGGTTTATGCCTTAATGATCAGTTTTTAGATTTTCTCTTATATTTGTATCTGACTTTAGGTCAACGGGAAGTACCCCACAGGTTTTGATTTATTTGTATCACAATATGCGACAAAAATGACAGTATTTTTTTATCGCGTTGACTCAGAAGATGTGAGACTTTGCTTTGAGTCAAATTTCATGATTCTACGACAACAGGAAGTACCCGGTTTTGAATTATTTATGAATGCAAAAATATGTGACAAAAATGGCCGTAATTCAGCCGTATTTTTTTATTACGTTGTCTTAGTAGCTTGATTTATGTATATCTTAAAGAGTCCGCAGACCTTTAGTATTTAATATTAATTTTAACTTGATGATTGTCTCATGACAGACAGATGGACAACAAAGTGATCCTATAAGGGTTCCTTTTTTCATTTTTTGGAACCCTAAACATGAGCCGGAAACGTGTCGCGCTAGAGATATAAAACGTAATATGCTAACGTCAACGTTATGTGCGCACGATTAAAATGGTTTAGTTTCCGCTTTATACTTAAGCGAACACTGGCGTCTATCGTCCCCTTAAGAAGGTTTTCTAAAGTTGTACTACATAGTTCATCCACGTAGAATTCGTTTATAGTTATCCTGTGGAAACTTTTGAATTTACCGAGATATAATGCAACAATAAACTACTTAATTAGTTGCTTCGTAGCGCAGCTAAGCAATAACAAACAAAAGACAGGCTAAAAATATGTGTCGCGATTTGGGATACTTATAATGTGTGTAGTTTAAAATCGTATTATTGATTAACCGTATTCTAATATTCAAATTCAAATTCAATTTAATTTATTCAGTTTAGGCTACAATAATTGAGCACTTATGAATGTTACTACGGGCGGGAGACCTTGTACTGAGAAGAACCGGAAAGAAACTCAGCAATGGCATTTCTTTTCTCCCTTTCTCTTACAGCGTCCAATTCAAATATTGGAAAATGCCCTCCCTATCATAAAAGGACACTTTCCATTACAAACATAAAAAAACATGAAATATAAAGTACAAGCACAACATAAAAAAGTATATAATATAAACAAAAGACAGTTTATATATTCATCACTAAGGAATAATCAATGTCTTACAGTATTAATAAACAAAACAAAAAAGTAAGACTAAATACTAAGAATACAAAGAAGTTTGCAAGAGCAGACCAGCCTCCACAGGCGGCACCCGTTCACGAGTATGACACATGAATCAGCCATCGCTTCGCTCAACCATGTTTTAGGGAACGTAACAACCCAACACACACGCCACCACCGCAGAGACACTTTGAGAGAGCATGACACACTCAAGCAACTCCAATAAAACTTCGATTGTACTAGTTACAATGTGTGTAGTAAAGGAACAAAATATAAGAGGAGAAGATTGGAAGGTTCGTAATGCTTTACTACCGAGAAGCAACGGCAATAAACTCACTAGTTAATCTTTTATACATCATATAAAAATACAATATAGCCTTACACTAGGTAATAACATAATATACAATTTTTTAATTTAAAAAAAAAAAATATATTTCAAATGCCCCAATACAAATCAATTAAGTTAATTAATTAATTAATAATTCCAAGTTGATGGATATTGAGAAATCTGCATCGAAAATATTTATTTCTATTTGTAATTTCTTCCACCTCTTTTCTATAGAAGCTAAACTAATTTTGCTTTGAGTTCATTTAATTGTTTATATCGTAGAAGTTTTCGCGTATTCACTTCCGGTTAGTGTCTTTTTTGATGCTCAAATAACTACGTTGGCGCCAACGATATACCTAACGTTTATAATATAAAATCATTGGTTTACGTACAAAGTGGGTAGCGAAGCATGATGCTGTCTTAATGTGATCGTTAATAAATTTAAGGCCGTGTAAGATAACATCAAACACTGGCGGGCCCGTAACCCACTGCCGCCAACGCTCCTGGGGCTTGATGCTCGTGCTGATAGAGATAATCTCGAATTCGAGATATGTTTAAGCTTATATCACGAATTCTGACTCCTTTTCATTTCACTTTCCGTGCGACATCCCATCTGTACTGCTACCGACTACTCGATGCATGTCGACCACTAGCGTACGACATATACCTAAAGAAAGATTCTAAGAATACGAAAAACTTTTTCCTAACGATATCCACTATGTTTATTCGACATATCTAGTTCAAACTAGTCAATCTATCGACTAAAACAGTTACCGCGATTAAAAAGCCATGAGTAAATCAATAAAACATATTTCGAATTCGAGATTATCTCTATCAGCACGAGAATCAGGCCCACTCTGGTAGCAACTTTACGACTGACTCTTAGGTAATTAACGACTAGCTTGCTTTTGTGGCGGTATGGAATGGTGTTCTTTCTGCATTAGCTGTGTAATATTATATCATGGTATCACAATGAGATCAAGTATAAATAACAATATTATAATTATTAGATAATGAAATTACTTACCTATATAACAAAATTAAATATTTAATTGCTGTTATAGGTATATATTACTATTTATAAAAAAATGTAATCAATTTGTTTCTTAAAAAATCCAAAATGAGGTGTTAAGGCGCAGTAACAACCTTTTTTTTCTTAAATTACGCAGTTACTAAGGTCACAAGCTTACGGTCCGCCTGATGGTAAGCGGTCACCATAGCCATGGACACTTACAACATCCCGGGTACCACACACGCGTTGCCGACCCTTCAAAAATCTAATAACTTCTTTCTTGAAGAACCCCATACTGTAGTAGTACCCCATACAGTCCTTACAGAAAACCACGGTTATAATTTTTTTGTAGAATATATCTACAACCCACAGATCCACTCCAGATACAATACATAAAGTTCTAAAAAAAGTGTTTTGTAAAAATAGAATATTTTTTGGCTGTGCTAATTAGGTAGTTACTGGGCCTTAATTTCAAGGTTTAATAACAATTTTCATTGAGTACATCAACTATCTTTGTAAACGTCTACAGGAACAAAGACAAGTGATCCAAGTTTGGACGGAAAATAAAAAGGGAGAGTAACTAATATTGGACCAGCTCCTAAATTGTACCTTCTTTGTATTTTGTACTCAGCTACAGTTTTGTTTCGTACTAGCTTCTGCCAGCGGCTTCGCACACCCTAAATTTCATTATCTTACGGAAACTCCTCAATTATTAAAAAAAAACAAACAATCAAATCTTTCCTCTTTAATGGAATAATACATTCGTGTCTGTGAAACCATGGAAATACACATACGAAATTTCATACCAATCGGTCAAGCCGTTTAGAACTTATGTAAAAAAAGATAAGCACGGAAGGGTAATTCTTACTACTAGTTGTCCTATTACCCGTTTTCCCGTAGGAATGAAGCATTTTCCCGCGGTAAAAAGTAGCCTATGTTCAAAGAATTTTTCAAATCGATACTGTAGTTTTGGAGCCTATTCAATAGAAATAAACAAACAATCAAATCTTTGCTCTTTATAATATAAGTATAGATTGGCAACATTAAACGGGTCAACCAAAGTGCTACTCGTTTGCCTACCACTGACAGAAATTACGACCGTAACAGTATAAAATCGGTTCTATATTGACTTCATGTTAATATTTCATCATTCTCATTTAATCAAAATGTTACTCGAAATTTTTAAAAGCCTTCATTTCACTTCATTTAAATGATTTCTGTCTGTTCTTCTGTCTCTGTATTAAACCATAGTCTACTTTGGTCGTAGTATAGTAGTACCGTTATCTAATAATACTGCAATTTTGCATGGCAACACAAATTAAAAAAATATAAGGTGATAAATTTAAATAAATAGTTCAAAAAATATAATAAATCTGCTAAATAGATAATAAAAAAATTGAATGATTATTTTTTAAACATTTTTTTAAAGTATATTCGACAAGAAAAAATATTATTTACCTTTTAGTTTATTTTAACATTTCGGACTAATACAGAACAAAAATACTACATAGATGCGAAATAGTCGACTAAGGTTAGTTAAGGTAAGCACTTCAAAGTCTTAGAGCAAAGTAAGTATTATAAGATGCCCGACAATATTAATAACTTATAAGGAAAAAATTCTAATTTTTTTTTAATATTTAATTTCATGGCGAATTACAATCAATCTATTGATAGTTGGTAAATCCACAGAACACAAGCTAGTTTCTAAACAAACCAAGAGGCCATACTTAGGTTTATTTATCAAGGTATATCTATCTCTCTCGCTCTATTAGCCTTGACTGAACATGATGTTCGAAGTAAAACTTCAATTAACTCTAATAGTATGAAATCGAACTAATAAAAGAAAACGTCTTTCCTTTACAATCACTTTTATTAAATTATAACAGAAATGTTTTTTTTTATAAATAATAAAAAACAAAAATGGGAAGAAGATAATTTAAAATTTGATGACAAGGGCACAAAAGGAATAATAACAAAATCAAGGCATTAAAACTGTTTGCAGAAGCGCGCCACTTCTTAGAATACTAATTAACTCATGGAATATTCTTAGTTGAATATCTTTGATCTAGACATGCGGTAGCGTGTCAAGCCAAGTTCAAGTAACAGAACTGGCGAGCAGCACCGTGTGTAATATTACACGAACCATTTGGAGCCACTTTTGACCCCCTCATAACTCAAAAACGATTTCAAATTAACGTGTCAAATTTGACTCATATATTGAGACTTGCGAGATTCATATGTGCTCCAATTTCATAAGCACATCTCAAACGGTTATTTAGATATTAACGTTAAAAAATCGTCATTCTTATCACTGACTGACCTATAGAACAAAATTCTAACCCAGTTCCAGATGACCTATAAAGTTCAAATTTGGCATGCAGATAGGTAATTAGGTGAATACAAAAGAATAAATCTGAAACTGGTAAATTTTTGTCATTTTATTATAATTTTTTACTTAACCTTTAAGTGGGCGCGCGGTCATTTGTAACGGCAGCGGTCGCGCGTAATTTAATGACCGTCAAGGTTTTTAAGAATCAAAAAGACAAATTATTAAATTATTTGAATAACAATGTACTTAAACACATTCCCTTTAGATATAATAAGATATTATATATAAGATGTAATTTAGATTAATCAATGCGCACAGAAAGGAAGAATCTATTGTTATGAGTTCACAATGAACCTATGAGAGGCTACTAATATTGGCAAAGATTTATTAGCCGTCGGTCCAATACGCAGTTCGTCCATAATATGTTTCGTCCATTCCGCGATTCGTCATTACGCAGTTAGGCAGAGGGGAAAGTCAAGTAAGGGGGAAGTAAGACCAGTCCTGTAGTATAAGTAAGCCACGTCGTTTGCAAATACAGTTCTTCTAAAGAAATATAATTTGTGAAACATGTCGAAAAACAGTAAGGCCTACCTTAAAAGTTGATATAGGCAATGTTAAAAAAAAATTTCCTTTTAATACCAAAATATTTCCTTTTAATACTTATAACTAAGAGTCGACTTTCGTATTTATTACGTTATTAACTAGGATTTAGTATTAATTATTGTTTCAATATTTAGCGCACATCAATAGTGTAAGATACTCACAAATAATTAAATAATAGGCATTTCGGTACACGGCGCGCGGTGCGACGTCGGAGCAGCGGAGTGGGACCGGTGCGATAAAATCTTGACGCGATCGTGTCCGAGCGAGTGCCGTCTTGCTGTATGGTTGTCTCTCGATATCTGACCTATAAGGTTGCGATTAATGCTACGAAATTCATAGGTTTTCTGGAAGAATACTTATATATTTGTGGTTATATTATTATTACAATTCTTTTAGTAAGTACGTATGGTAAAGGCAATAGTTTAAATCAAAAATTAATAATAATTCTATTATAGCTATAAGTAGGTATGTATACTTAACTCTGAATGAGTTTGAGAATGAGAACTTATTGGTAACAAATTGTTTTTCTTGAGAATTCAATAGATAACAGGTAATTTGTTCCGTAATCGTTATAAATAATTATCTTTTTACTACGTATTTTGTACAATGAGTCGTACAATAGAATTACGGGTGGGTAACACACCCACCTTACACCGAATTATTCCAATGCCTCCCGATGGAAGCTGCCTATTCCATTCGATTGCATATTCTTTGTTTGAGTATAGTAATTGAGACTATAGCAGGGTATGTATGTCGTAAACGTAGGAAAATACAGTAGTTCAACAAAAGCCATTTGGTATTAATTTTGTTATAAATAAGTACCTACTAATAATTTATGTACAAAAAGTAATGAAATTCCATCAAAAACATAAATGTGAAATGAGAGCAAAGTTCGATATTATGATATATGCCTTGGATGTTGACTTCAAGGACAAAAGAAATGAGATCAGAATGGGTGCCAAGTTCAATGGTCAGTTCTGAAATTTTATGTTTTTGATGGGATAATAATTTAAATCTTTTCCCGCAGGCTGTAACAAGTTGAACGACTTGTCCACTGTTGTCGCTAAAGCTTAACAGGGATTGTCGAGTTGCTTTTTATAATTTTATAATTAAGTATATTGATTGCCAATATCAAAGAAAGAAAATATCACCTATTAAGTAATCACTTTTAAAAGTAGCAATATCTAACAAAAAAGGCTCAAGCACTCGAGCCGTGCTTAAAGTAGGGCTTCGGAGCCGTTGATTTCATGTTGTTTAAGTTTATTTCGGAAACCATTTTAATTTAGTCAGTAATTGAACCTACTCTGTGCTAGTGTGCTTTAGATTTTTATACCTAAAGTGACTCTAAATCGAAAATAACTATTTTCAACCAAATATTTTACAAATCCACGAAACCTCACAATAATTTTCAATTCCTCTATAACGATACCTCACTTAATGAGTTGATTGGGGTAAGTTAGTAGTTTGGAGCTGTGACGGTTTTTTGGTGTTTAAATTTTATGATTTTAATTTTTCGCTCCCTAATATGTGTTTCAGGTAGAGTTATTTAAACTGTTCTTAGTTATGTACGTTGACTTTATTACTTTTTATAGTTTTTAGCCTTTGCCCGCAGTTTCACTCGCTCTAAATTTGGTAATCGGTGTAGGATTTTAACGGCAACTCCACAATTATAGTAAAAACCGACTCACACTTGACGTTGTCAAGTAGCCTTGGTCCTATCCCGGGACTATCTCCATGCCAAATTTCATATTAATCGGTCAAGCGGTTTAAGTCTTAACAGACAGAGTTATTTTCGCATTCATAATATAAGTATGGATTTTATATTAATCTAAGGTATGTGACTCAGAAAACGTCCTAATAAACACATTCTACTGCAAACCTGATTCCGATTGAAGTCCATCATAATATCTAACTTTTATAATTAAATTTGCGATCCCCTCTTCAATTTGCAAAACACCAATATTCCAATGCTTCCTGGGCCCGAGCAAACATTTTTTTTTAATACCAAAAATGTGGCAAACAAGCACACGGTCTGCCTCATGGTAAAGCGGTCACCGTGGCCTATGAACATAAGCCACGACCAGAGGCGGCTTGTGACAATTGTTAATGGGTGTTCACTTAAAAAAGAAAAACAAAAGAGGAATGCTAACCTTTTATTCTTCTATTGATAGCTCAAATTCATTCACCTATTTAGATTTACAACTACTACTAACTATAAATATATTACTATATACCATGCCAACTAAACATTAATTGTGATAAGAGCGGCAACATCGCGCCCCGGCCGGACCAAAGGCGGGCGTCAAGCTGGCAACAGTATTTCTATTACATAGCTAAGGAGCGGCGCTACACATTTTGCAAATTTTTCATACAAAATTTTCTGTTTCACGTATGAGACGGTGTCTAAAATTTCACACTCGTTTATTTTAGCTCTATGTTTCTGTACTGAAATTCGATTCATAGGAGCGCAATTGCTAGCGCTACACTCAAGCTTGTTTTGCTTGTTCATTAAGTTGATAAATATTTTTGGGAGTGCGTTGCACCAGCGCTCCTTGGGAGGAGCCGCCTTCGGCCACGACAGATATTGATACTATTTAAAAATAATTTCAAACAAGTATCACTGTCTAATACTGACTTCCTTATTCTTCATCATGAACTGATAAAGGGGTGCATTGCATTACCATTCTGTCCATGGTCCTTCATTTAACCAATTACTTCACTAAAGAGGGTGGTTAGGTTAATGACATGGGAAATTGAATAAATTGTGCCGATTTGTATGGCTTTGAGTCCACAAGACGTGTATTCTGTGAAAGACTGTAGCTCCAACCGTTTGGCTGTAAAACATGTGTGACAGATGACGGACGGACATGTGAGTTACAGCAATAGGGCTCCGTTTGGACCCTTTGGATACGGAACCATAAAAAAATTAATCCTTATCTGTATTTGGTACTAAGAATGACTCCAAGGTCCAAGTGTTCGTATGACTTGGTATCATAGCCATGTAATTATGCAATATGTATATGACTTACTTTAGAGTTAATATATTTGAAATTCGACTGTCTTGGTACCGAATATACCAATATACAAGTACATACAGATACCTATCTGAATTAAAAACGACCAGGCAAGAGAGAGTCTGACTGACGACGACAGGACAATGGCACATAATTTCGATTTTCAGCAGTTATTTTCTTATGACCATGGTTATTAAAATGACAAATAAACTACAGTCTGCTACAAATGACACTGTTACCGAGTATGTAAGTGTAATGGAAATATTTAAAAACAATTTTGAGAATTCGTTAGTTTAATTGTTTTGTCAAATATCATTTTAGAACAAACTGAACACAACTTTTGTCAACTTTAAGAAGTCTATAAATGCCAGAAGTTTCTAGCGTTAAATTATCTTCAGTCGTTAACCTTGTCAAACCAGCAAGAAGTACAAAGCTTTAGATCTTTGAATACACTCGCATTGTAACGAGTTTTATAACAAATTTTCGATGTGCTGATGTTTGCTGAGCCTTCTGTTTTCAAAGTTTTATAATTAAAACATATAAGTGTCAAAAGTGGCAATAAAAATAAACGCTAGTTAGTGTTAATACTAAAAAATTTTTAAAAAACAAATTGAATTAACTAAATAAAAAACCCAACCGCAAAAACATTAAGTACTAAAAAGCAATAAACAAGTTTTTATTTCTAACTTTTAAGCTTAATTTTTTTTTCTTTTTTTCGACTCTCGCTTGTCTATTTTTAACTGACTTCAAAAGAGGAAGTTCTCTATTCGTCGAAATCTTTTTTTTATGTATGTTCCCCGATAACACGAATACGCCTGGACCTATTCGAGAAAAACTTTTTTATTTAAAAGGGTATACTTCCCAGGTGGTCCCATATTGATGTAATTAATTTAAAACTTAAACTTTTGGAGAAAAAAAAATATATATGTTAATTTGTAGTTGGAACTGGTTTTATGTTGATGATTGTGTAAATTTTAAGTGTACGAGAAAAAAAAAGGAATTCGTCACTCAAAAGTAATTAATACAATTTTTTTAACAAAAAAAAAACAACAGGCTTCAGAAAGATGCACTATAAAGCTAAAAGTAATTACTTACTTCTAAAAATCTACTTCTACAGTTTGAAGGAGACTGTGTCTGTACATAACAGTTTAAAACACACTTTACTTGCTTGACACTAACTTTAAGACGATGTCACTTTTGTAGGATTTCTCTATCTTTTTCCAGTTTGGACCTAATGGTTTCCTGGCTGCTCTAACCAGCCAGCTTTTTAACTTCAATTGTGTTTAACTCCATTTCTATATTTTAAAAATGTTACTATTTCTAGTGATGCGCGCGTTTTGTATACTATTCAATAACTACGCGCGCGGCAATGGATAGGCAATGAGAATACCATTCCCGTTGTAGTCAGATAATCAAAGGGTACGTCGACTGTTCACATGGTGAGTGCATTGTCCGTCGTACCTTGTTATCTCTAGTAGAGTTGCATTCATTGATTTCAGATTAATTGAATGCGGTCTGGAAGTGACGTCATAGCGCATTTATTTTTGGTCAACAGAATAACCCATATTGTGTGGTCGAACAAAACACGACCCACTTAGGTGTTGATGCAAACCGCAAAAGGAACTAAAAATATAAATAATTGAAACAGGTAAGTAGTTCATGTTTTTTAAAGCAAAAAACTCTGTGAAAGTTATTTGAGCTTGATGACTGTAGCTGAAATCGCTGAATTTGTTATATAAAGTAAAAGTTTAAAAAAAATCTGGTAACATGGTTACTTTTACTAAAAAACGCTATGAAAAGTTCCATTTACATTTGAAAAAAGAACACTGGAAGGGTATCGATTCTCGGTTGCTAATAAATAAATGTAAAAAAACACTTTTCTAGACCAAAGAGGCGACAGCATATATATAGATAAAGGAATACACTATTTTCGTTTAATAGGTCCGCCACAAGGCGGGGGCAAAGTAGCAAAGTAGCAAAGTACCCGAAGCGGGTAGTAATGAATTTTGATCAATTTCTGAATTAAAAACAAAACATGCGAACTGCGTTCTTGTTCTCTACTCTTTTCAACAATAATTGATGAAATATAACATCACGAAACTGTCAAATGTTTCAAATGTAAATATAGATTTTTACTTTTTATTAATTTTTAAGTATATTTTTTATTAATTTTTTTTTTATGAGTTGTGTCTAAACGCGCCTTTTATTTCTATTTGATAAAGGGAGATGAAAACTGTTGTGTAGTAAAAATATTTTAAGATCGGGTGGCGTATATTGAATCCAGAACTTAGTGAGGGATTCTGAGTAGAATCCCGAGCATTGCGGCCTCCTCATAAAAATACTAATGTTCTCTCTTGTACTGCAATCTACTATCGGTTGTTAACCATTATAAAAAAAAAATTAAAAATATGCAAACTGTAGATGAAGTTAAGTTTAAATTACCGTTGCGTTTTCTAGGAACCTAATTAAAGTTAATTTTGTTAGCGGTAGATAAGTTTGTTACTTCGACGGAGTTTGAAGAGAATAAATATTTACCCTGCATTTCCTTTATTTGCTTTTGCGTTTCTACAAAAACCAGGCAAGTGCGAGTCGGACTCGAAGGGTTTCGTACCATTATCTTAAAAAACGGCAAAAAAATCACTTTTGTTAATCTAATTATCTATTTTTTTAATGAATATATAACTAAATATCCTGTAAATATTTCAAGCGTCTACCTGTAAAAAAATCACGTTTGTTGTATGGGAGCCCCCATAAATATTTTTTTATTCTGTTTTTTAGTTTTTGTTTATCGCGTTTGGCTATCGCTTTTGTGTATATATAATTTTTTGTTATAGCGGCAACAGAAATACATCATCTGTGAAAATTTCAACTTCCTTTTTATGACGGTTCATGAGATACAGCCTGGTGACAGCCGTACGGATCTAGACAGCGGTCTTAGTAATAGGGTCCCGTGTTTTACCCGTTGGGTACGGAACCGTTAAAACTAACTTTTTAATTAACAACAATGATTACTACTACTCGATTTCGAATCCTGATTTTGAATAGTTAAATATGAATGTGATACAGAAATTTAATTACACTTTTTGTACCACTTTTATAAAATCTGTTCTTTTTACTGAATGTGTACGTGTGCATATAATATGGTGCCTGACCGGTTTTTATTATTTATACTAGCTTTTGCTAGCGGCTTCGCCCGCCCTAAATTTGGTTATCGGCATAGGATTCTTACGGCAACTCCTCAATTATAAAAAAAAAACACAGAAGGTAAAATATTTTTACGTACCGCCCTTTCCCCTCATGACTGCCCGCCGGCCTCGCACGTCATAAATGCGTGCGCAATACTTGATAATTATTTTGCTGCCACGTTATTTTAAAACTGCCATATCTCCTAAGATACTCATTGAAATCGAATGATGAACAGGGCAGTTTGGTTTTAAATTAAATGCTTGTGATGAATAACGTATTTATTTGGATACAGATTAATATCATGTTTATAAAAACACCTTCACAAATAATGCATTATTTTAGAACAAATATGTTTAGCATAGTAAAGGTTATAGTGAGCCAACCTTAAAATATAGACAAATGTTGTCGCGGACTTTTTTTTAGAACTTTTATAGGGAAACAATTCTGTCATACATGATTTTTGCGAAACTTTAACCGTTTACGCAGCACACGCAGCGGAAGCTCTCAAAAGGATACAAAAACCCCGATTTTGAAACATTTTTCATTAGTGCTCCGCTCCTATTTGTGTTAGCGTGATGATATATAGCCTATAGCCTTCCTCGATAAATGGGCTATCCAAAACTGAAAGAATTTTTTAAATCCGACCAGTAGTTCCTGAGATTAGCGCGTTCAAACAAACAAACTCTTCAGCTTTATATATTAGTATAGAGTATAGATTATTAAAGGCTTTTGCTATAAGTTTTTACTATATGTATTTTGGGTATATAGGATTGGAGTGAGTGAGGCGTGATTATAAAAATTATACCCAATTATCGGGTGCATGAACGCAAAGCCGCAAGCAACAGCTAACAAGTCAAGTCTAAGCACAAAAAAAATGTCTAAGAGCCGCCTGTGGACTAAGAACTTGAGACAGTTGTAAAGTATATTTTTAAAGTCTTTCGATACTTACATTGCCTTGTCTGTATTTATACAAAATTGCTATGTTCGAACGTACAAATTTAAGCCTATTCGCCAAACTTAAAAGCACACGTCATTGCAATTTAATCAGTGTGATACCTTGTAGAACAACACTAATGGAGTATAGTTTATTTTGTATGGCGCCGATTGTTTAGAATAAGTTACCTAAATGTATTACTAACTTGGAAAATAACAAGTACAAATTCAAGAAAAACTTAAGAGCTTCCCTAGGCTTCGCAAGGCTTATTACAGTGTTAACAGTGATAAATTTTAAATGACTGTATATAATCTCATACTAAAAATATTTATTACTTAAATAACTCACAGAATTAATGAAGGTACCATTACGGCTCAAGTTTAATTTGATTTCTAGTTAGTATATTATACATAAATTTGTAAATTTAATTAGCTATGTTGTTATTTTCAATTACTGCTTATTTAAATCGATTTTAAATGCTTATTAGTTACGTTTTAATTTTAAAATCTCTATTTTGTTTATCTACAAATAACATTTGCATGCCTGAAAGAGGTAGCGTATAGTAAGGAAACATGTTTATATTTAAGATCATTTTGTACCTATACTGCAGCAAATAAATAAATTGAATTGAATTGAATTGAATTGAACAAAATATATATTTTTGAAATGTGCTTAAATAAATGCCATGTTTGGCATAATTAAAATTTTTTTGTGCATGTATTTTTCCTTCAGACTGCGTCATATTTAATTTAATGTGACGTCACATAGCCTATACCTAGAGAACGATCAAGACACTTCTAACGGTACAAATGATACTAAATAGTTTAGAAGTTATGAGGTAACAGATGAACATGCATACAAACATTTCGGTCAGAATCATAACCCTCATTTTGCTTCACTGTAGTCGGGTAAAAAAACCCTCAAAACCAAGGTGACTAAAACCTTTAATAATACTTTTTGTTAAATGCCTGGCGGAGGTGAAGCCTTACAAAGTTATATTTATTATAGTTCGCAAAATCTCCCAAGAAAGAGAATATAATAGTATATATAATAATTTAATTATACGTACATAAAAAATTGAATGTCTTTGTTTAAGACTCCCTAGGTAAAGGCAACTTAAAGATAAGAACATACATGCTATATGCTTCGATAAATGATTTAATTTCAAGCTAAAGCCTAAACCTGTGACGCTAAGGTTTCCATCTGCTCTGTCGATTGACTTATCGAGCTCAAATTCTGGCTAGATGAACACACAACTTTATCTTTGTTCCGCAAACACGCTCGTCAGGAACGTCATAAACACAGAAATTCTAGGCAACAAAACTTCTCCACAAAACAATACCTCATTATCTTAAGGACATCATACGAAATCGTTTTCATTTACTGTGCCAAAAAATCATGAAAAAGAACCATAGTTAACGTATTTCAAATAATGACTTGCCATTGTTACCATAAATTGCTTAGCTATAATAACTTTTTAAAAAACAAAAGCAGGAGGTTCCTAACTAGTCGCATATATTTAAAGTTTTTGTGCGCATAGTCCAGTTTTGACAATTCTTTTTTATTTTAACGTCAAGGGAGGTTTCATTTAGGATTTGCAAAAAAACTCTGATTGATTTTACACCTACTAAATTTTCGATTCCTTAATCGACCAGCATTTTCACTGGGCCAACCCAACAGTATATTAGTCACAAAAAATTAAAAAACTCAAAAATATCGAAAAATTAAACTAAAAAAGGAAAAATAAAATAAATCTAGTTACTCTTAAACTAATTTTGATACGGCGCTAAACTTATAAATCAAAAAGAATTTAATTATAAATTATTATAATATTATTCGGTGGTGGCCGAGTGGTAACTGTGTCTGGCTCCCGTTCTGAGAGGCGGAGATTCAAATCCAGCGTGTTTCAATGAGACTTTTTCTTAATTTCTCAGTTCATTAAACATTCACACCACTGACTTTTCGGTGAAGAAAAACATCGTAAGGAAACCTGCATACGTCAAAAAAGTTCACAATCCGCTCTGGGCCCGCGTGTGGACTATGCCCAAATCGCCCTCGCCTACGGGTGAGGGTAGGCCGTGCCCTAGCAGTGGGGACGCATGAGGCTGCAAACAACAATATTACAGAAACAGATACATAATTCGACTTCTTTTGCAAAATGCAAGACTCGTTATAATAATAATGTTTGTTTAAGTGTAGGGAGCTCAGATTTATTTTATTTTTCTTTTTCAGTTTATTTAATGTTTTTATGTTAATGTTTACAGGTTGTTTAAAATATGAACGCATAAATATTATTAAGTCCCGAGGTAGGTAGCTGCTCCTACATACGGTAGGGTAAACCACGCGACGTAACGAAAACACAACTTCAATATGAAACTTTTACCGATGTTCATGTAAATTATATTCAAAGCTTCGAGAATTGTACTTGTTTGTGTTTCAAAATGGCGACGGTATATGAACACAATTAACAAGACCAGTTTTAGGATTTTATCTTAAATAGACTTTCTTTGAATAGAAGATCGATGAAAACAAAACTTTGGTACATACCTACATAGTATATGATATTTGGTAAAAAATTAAATAAAAAAACAATGGGGATAGGTTATGTAGGAGCTACGCCTGCTTACCAATATGGAGATTCGTAAATTTGATTCCGCAATTAAATGTCTGTTATAACCCCGGACTCGCACACTGGGGGTTTTGTATCACCAGATAATGCACGAGCTCGATTTTCACTTGGCCAGTTTTAGGGTTCCGTACCAACTCAAGTGTCCATCTGTCTGTCCGTCGTCTGTCACACAGGTTTTACAGCCCAACGGTTAGAGCTACAGTCTTTATATTTTCACAGTATAAGGTTCACAATTTAGTTGACTTTAGTTGAATTTAGTTTCCCATACAGCTTAAGGGGGGCGCGATAAAAAGTTTGGACCTACTTGGAAGGAATGAGAAAATATTTTGCATTTTGTATTTTGTTATATTTATTGAAAAATACCCATAATAACACATGTTCTGTAAAATATTTCTTCAGTCTAAAAGATAGAGCCCCTTAAGGTAAAGACAGACAGGCAGACCAGCAGACAGATAGATAAAGTGATTATTGTGATTCATAACTTTTACAAATATTCACCGGAACATATACTGAAATAAAAATTTCCAAGAGTCTTACCTGCTAGCCATCATACGATCAAAATCTGAGTCAGTTCAACGGAATAGCTGTTTTACTATTAATAAGTCGAGTTAAAGCAATTTAATAACTGTTATAGGACAAGTCTATCGAGCAGTGGTATACAGCTTGCTACTTTAGCACCAGCAGCATATAAATTGCCCTCACTCGATATTTAAATGATAATATGATAAACTTACGATATTTATAGCATCTTAAGCTGAGTAAAGTGTGCCCAAGTCGTATCAAGAGAATGTGCATAGAGCACCCACTTGACTGTTTAAAGATATTTTTCAGAACCTATTGCTAAAGTAGGAACGTGCTCTCGACTTTTACACGACTTAGTTTTCAGGGTAGACTTAGTAACAGCACAGCAAAACCAGTAAAATATCTTCATATTTGTGTATCGATTTTGGATCAACTGAAACAAGAAACAGGAAGGCAATTTACTTCGTCACAAAATTTGTATTTAGGTATTTTTTTCCTTTGTAGATTTATCCAAATTAAAGACAAAACGCTTCTTTAATCTTTGGATTTTATGAGATAAATGTGTCACTAAATGTGAAGAGAATTAATTAATGTTGAGGTTGGTTTATAAAGATTACAATAAAATTGTACCTACCTGGCCGATATCTGTACATAGGAGATATTTAAGAATGATTATTATGAGTGCTTAATTTGAGCAAAAGGAGCCAAAACAATTTTTTTTTTCTCTGTTTCACACAAACTCGCGCATCACACAAAAACTACTTTACAAAAATAAAAACTTTTTAACAAAAAAAACAACCGGCTTCAATAAGATGATCTGAATTACAGTTTGAAATTGTTGTCATGCAAGCAAACTACTACATAATATAATATAAACTGTTACATAGGTACATAGACACCAACATCAAACTGTAACTCAGATCAGATTTTTGGAAATTAGTAATTATTTTTACCTTTTTAGTGCATCTTTTTGAAGCCGGTTGTTTTTTTTTGTAATAATAATTTTTTATTTTTTTCTTTTCATTGACGAATTGCTTTTTTTTCTTGTACACTAAAACATCCATACTCGTAACAAAATTTTATACAATCATCAACATAAAAAGTGTTTCACCAGTTCCAACTTAACATTAATATTTTTTTTTCTCCAAAAGTTTTAGTTTTAAATTCACTTTAATAATATGGGACCACCTGGAAAGAATAACCTTTAAAATAAAAAACGAATTTCTCAAATCGGTCCAGGCGTCTTCGATAAATCGGGTAATATACATAAAAAAAAAGTCTCCGACGAATTAAGAATCTCCTTCATTTTTAAAGTCGGTTGAAAATTGAATGCGATTTTAAAAGTTGTTTTGCTAGAAATCATACTTAAAATGATTTGTTATATGATTTATAAGTTACGCTGCCTGGAAGCCGAGTTATTTATACCAATTTTATAAAGAGAAAACTTATTTAGTTTAGTTTATATTTGTTTATGTTTTTATTTTGTTTTTTTTTATATTTGCAATGGATAATCTCTGGAACTACCGGTCCTATTTGAAAAGATATTTTTCGCGAATCGCACTTAACCGAATAAAATTAAACGTATGTTAATTTAAGTAAATTACGAACACAATCCAAAACAAAAAGAGTGCCGTTAAGTGGTCACTCATCCAATTACTGACCAAGCCCGACCGTTGCTCATCGTTTATAACAAACAAAGTTAGTTACTGTTTCTCTTAATAATATAGGTAGTTGCTCTATCGTAAAAACAGTAACACATGGAAGCTTCAAACTTGCAGTTATTATAGTGTGAGCTCTAAACTATAACAACAAATAATAAAAATAAAGTGTGAGACGGGCCCAAGCCATTATCATCTTAAATTACCATTACAGCGCCATCTAGCTATAATTAAGAGAAATAGTAACACATTTGTTTGTTGGAAACTATATTCGAAGCTAAGCAACCGCTTAGCGTCACATTTGTTGTTTTTGTTTTGGTTTGTTTGGTACGGAACCCTCGGTACGCGGGTTTAGCGCGCACTTGGCCGGTTTTGTGTTCGTAATGGGTAATCTCTTTATCTCAATAAAGTACGTAGTAGTGGTATACGTGGTAGTCGGTGGTGGCCGAGGGTTTTATAAATAAATAAGGAATAAATGTGAAACCGACATGATATTAAAGGTACCTACTAAAATGCAAAAATAATCCTTTCAGCTTACAGTAGACAGAGCTATTTAGGATTTGAATGTCCTTGTAAAGCTGCTGTACCTACAAAAGTACGGCATGGTTTAAGTGTATTAAAGTTTTTGTGTAATTTTTGTAAATACAAAATAAAAAAATAAATATAAATACATATATACTGTAAAACTACCACTTTTTAAAAAACAATTAATATATATACAATAATAAAGGTATTTACATAAATAACGCTACCTACATAAATAATTAATTAATGCTTATGTGTTGTTGTTGTTATCAACTATCAGGCTTACTGTTGACAGTAACAGCATGTTGATTTCTCCGCTTCGCTATCAAATTATCAAACTATCTAGCGTTTGTAGATGAAACTTGTTAGTGCCGCCGGCCATGCGTGATACTCTCTCTAGCTTTTCATTCTGATCCGATATTCAATATTGAATATTCAAATTAACATATCTTTTACGTTGTGTAATAAATTTAATCTGTTTTATTATATAAATGATAAATAAATAATAAGTTTGCATATGCAATAAGTTTTAGAATTTACCATTTCTGTGAGCTTTTATAATTGTATTCATATATGTATATAGCGCTGAAAAATTACTTGAAATAGTTACTTAAAGTTACAAATTATTGTAATACGACACGGTAGGTCTTATTATAATTTTATACTTAAATAAATTAAAATAAACCTACACACTAAATATGTGTATACACATATTTTATTTCTATTAGTTCTGTGTTACCGTCTCGATTCTTAATTTTTTAATTTTGTATCAAATTTTTTATATTATTTCTCCTATAAACAAGGACTAATTGTGTAAGTAAATGGAGAGCACTGTCATTTACGTCACAGGTTAGATCCTACTGAGTTTTTGTCAGAGTCGCACTGAAAATCATGTAAAATTTTAAGTAATAGGTAACTACATATATTAATTCACATGTATCTTTATCTTATATGGCTTTAAAATGAGTTTTTGCCTGCTTGTAATACAACTGGTTTATGTACAAATAAGATATTTAAATAAATATTCAATAGTATGATTAATGTTTAAAAAAGAGAGGTAGGGTACAGCAAGTACTTGCTCGAACAAGCCGCCCGAACAATTAAAGCGGGGGATAGCGAGTACTTGCTCGAATGAGCAGCCTGAACTGGGGAAGTACCTCCACCTTACAGGAACCTGCATCCATAATAACATTAACATTGAGTAATGTTGTGTTCCTGGCGGTGAGTAAGGTTGATATTTGAGGATTCGCGGCGCGGACAGCGGAGGACCGGCGGTGCTTGTTGCTGTCATTGCTTGGCGTAGACGCGGTGTTCTGGTACGGCGGTCAGGGAGACCAGATGAAACGGCAGACCGATGACCGCCCGCAGGTTGAACAGGTTCCCGAACCCAGGGATCACTTAATCTCCGCCCTGGGAGGCTGATCCGCCAACCTGTGTAAAGTCTCTGAAGTAGTAGTCGTGCCGGAGACGAACACCAGAGTGGACTCGGCTACTACGACAGAGGGGGATCAGGGGCCCTTCCGCCCACCGTGCCAGCAACCATATTATCTGTGCCGAGCTTTGGCAGTTTTAGTACTGCACCTCTGGTCCTCTAAGCTGTTGTCTGTGCAATGAATCCTCATATTTAGACTAAGTAACTTTTTAAAAACAACGGCAAGAAAACTAAGGAAAAGAGTTTTTTCAGCGGCCACTCTATCCACATTTAATGTGGACTTATGTAACGTTAGGGGTATTTACACAAATCTTAACGCAGTCCACCTCCATCTGGAGACTGCGCAGCCGACCATACTTTTCCTAACGGAGACGCCCGGCCGATACATCATATCTTCATTATCTCGGCTACAAACTGGAGCACAATTTTGTGAGTCGTGGCGGTGTATGTATGTTCGTCCGGGAGAATATCTGCTGTCGCCGCTTTCATAGCCTTGAAGACAGAGACCTGTCGATATTGTGGGTGCGCGTATCTCACGGCGGCCACAATCGTATCTATGCGTGCCTATACATGTCTCATAGCGGTGACACAGACGTAACTCGACTTTTTAAGCACCTGAGTTTGACGTCTGACAAAGTTCTAGAGCAATATCCCACAGCAGAAATAGTTATTTTGGGTGATATTAACGCCCACCATTGTGAGTGGCTCAGTTCTCGAATCAATAACTACGCAGGGATATCTGCTCATGAATTTTCTCTGACCTATGGATTCTCTCAGATGTTAATTTCTTCAACGAGAATACCAGATATAAAGGACCATACAAGCTCCTTACTGGACCTTCTGCTGACTACACGTCCGGACGGATATTCCGTCTCAGTGGATGCGCCTTTAGGCTCGTCGTACCACTGTCTTGTTCGGACTCAAGTGTCATACACACAACCCGATCCACTTGGGCCAACTAATTGGCGTTGTGTGTTGCACTATAAGTCGGCAGACTGGGATGGATTGCGAGAATTTTATGCATCGTACCCGTCGATCTTGTCGTCTGTGACACAAACTGGTCAGTGACCGTCAACATGGCTTTCGCCACGGTCGCTCGACTGGTGACCTTCTAGTGTATCTCACACACCGATGGGCACTATCCGTTAAGAGTCAAGTGGAGGCATTGGCATGTAGCCTAGACAAAGCGAAGGCGTTCGATCGGGTCTGGTACCGGGGTCCTCTATCGAAGTTGCCATCTTACGGAGTGCCCGAGGGTTTGTGCAAATGGGTGGCTAGCTTTTTGTCCGGCAGACGCATACGAACCGTAGTTGACGGTAGTTGCTCTGATAGCATGGAAATTAATGCTGGTGTCGCGCAAGGCTCTGTGCTGTCTCCTACGCTTTTTCTACTGCATATCAATGACATTTTGGACATCAAAAACATGCATTGCTATGCAGATGACAGTACTGGAGACGCTAATTACATCGGTCGTGCAAGCATCCCTCGTTCCGTTGTGGAGGAAAACCGCGGAGAACTTGTGTCTCAAATCGAGACCACACCGTCCAAGGTCTCTGACTGGGGTCGAGTAAGTCGGTAGTCGGTCCGATTCGAGCCCAACAAAGACACAAGTCTGCGCGTTCTCCGCTAGGAAAACCCCATTTACTGAACCCCACAATTCCAGAACTCTCCCCTCTCCATCTCCAAGAGCATTGGGATCCTTGGTGTTGACATCTCAAGGGATGTTTAGTTCCGAGATCATTTGCATGAAAAGGTAAAGCTGGCGTCCAAAAAACTAGGTGTACTCAACAGAGCGAGGCACTTGCTTCACGTTGGGGTAGAGGTTGCTGCTTTACAAGTCGCAACTTCGGCCCCATTTGAAGTACTGCTGCCACCTCTGAGCTGGTGTATGCGGATCAGCGTTGCCGTTTGTCAACTTTGGTTGCCATTTTGTCAACTTTTAACCCCTCTTGACAACCGCTTGGCAACCAAGCTTAAATGGCAACTTTTAGGCAACTTTTTGGCGATGTTGGTTTAGCTAAAGCAAACGAAATATTTTTGCAGATTAACTGAACTCATCTAAAAAAACTGAACGCAAATTTTTTCGCGTGCTTGTGTTCAACAACTCGCACTAGTATAGTTACTGGTGCCGATTCTTTCTGTCATATAGGAAAATGTATTTGCTCTCCTCCTGTCACTGCAACTTCTACGCCAGTCAGAGTGACAACAAGATCTCAAAGATAGCTCTATAGATACCTACCTAATCTGTTGTAATGCTGAACCATAACTAAGGATAATCTGTGGTGCTCGTTCGATTGTCTCTTTTGTTTGTTGTGTTGTTATTGAATAAAATATTTGAGTGTACCCAGTGAGTGTACCTGTAAATTTCGACGCCAGTATTAAATCGAAATATCTTTGTTAAGTTATTTGGAAATCGTTAAAAAGCTAAGATAAAGTAAAAAAATAAGTAAGTTAAATTTATAAAATGATAATAAAAATAAAATTTGATACTTATTTATAACTGAGGGGTACAGTTTCAAAACCTGCGAAGTCCAATCCTTTAAAATGTTGAGTGTTGTTGTCCTGCGGCTTGATTCCGTAAAATGACAGCTAACAATTCGAATTGAAATGACATATGAAATTCATCGATTGGCGCGAAACCGCAATGTATATCTTATTTCTTTCAAAAAAGGTTAGCAATCTTTTACGGAATCGACCCGCTGCTCAGCTATGTGCTTGTGAGTAATCTATAGGTTATCTTTCTTTATGCCAAACTCTATACTTGAAAACGCTCGAATTCCTTACGAGTATGAATTAAAATTCTACTACCAATTTGGTGCGAGCGCGGAATGGATTTCGAATGTCATCTAAAGGTAGACTTTCGAGCCTCGCGGCCAAAGCGTTACACGCGCGCGGCCATACGCGGCAATAGTCATCATATGAAAATGTATGACGCCGCTTTCGAGCCCGCGTGACTGCCGGCTGTATCGTCAGTCGTCAGCCGCTCGCGGCTGTTCCTCGACACGTCTCGTATTGTCGCGAGCCGCGCAGAGACAAGATGTCTGGAAAGAACTTTTCTCTTCGATAGGATGAGCAATTGATCAATTTGGTTGGTCAGAAACCTATTCTATTTGATATAAGTGAATAAAAAATAAGAAAACATTTCATCGTCAGATTCCAAGTGTCTTTTAATTAAAACCCATCGTCATTTCTGCTTTTGAACATTGGATGAATTGGTTTTCTGTTTAAGCTATCATAATAGAGCAATAACAGGTTATCATCCACCTCTTCTTCTTCAAGGATGGCCAGATATACTTCATTTAATAGAGCCATTGTTCAAGTTACAACATGACTGCGAGTGATAACACTCTGGGAGCGATTGACGCGCAGGTGCGTGTTGTCTGACTATGAAAGCGATGTGGTCGTCGGCCGCGCGCGTCTGTCGCCTAGCAGCGACCCTGCCGATACGGGCGGTGTGATGGTAGAAATTAGATGTGGGCATCATTCCAAACAACTCCTCAGAACGCAACCCATTGTACAAGCGGTATAACACACACAGGGAGGCAAAGTCTCTCCTCAGACTCTGTGTTTCAATATCACTTGTGAGTTTGGGATCGTCGACAATCCTCACAGCTCGTCTTTGGACCGAGTCAAAAGGGTCAAGCTGATATCCAGGTGCACCAGCCCAGTAATGGCAGCAGTACTCAATATGGGGCCAGACTTGCGACTTATAAAGTAGAAATCTTTGCCCCGAGGTGAAGTACTTCTTCGCTCTGTTGAGCACACCGAGTTTCTTAGACGCCAAATTGGCCTTGTCTTTAAGATGATCACGGAAGTGGACGTCGCTGGAGATATCAACACCAAGGATCCCAATACTCTTGGAGATGGTAATGGGTTTGTGTCCGAATTGTGGAACCATAGCGAATGGGGTTTTCTTAGCAGTGAACGCGCAGACTTGCGTCTTTGTTGGGTTGAATCGGACCAAGTTTTCCCATCCCTAGTCAGAGAGACCTAAAAACTTTTTAGTTTTAGGAAAACATCAATAATTTTCGAGGGTTTTTAAGAAACAAAAGCAGAGCAAATAAACGGAATCTACTTTTAATACCGGATAATCATTTACAACTTTTAGTTGCAAATGGCAACTTTTGAACCTTCATATGGCAACTTTTGCCGAGCAGGCTCTGGCAACACTGATCCGGATACGAGCTTGGCCCTTTTTACTCGGTTCAATGACGGGCTGTGAGAATTGTCGACGATCCCAAACTCACTTGCCGTATCGAACCCTTAAGTCTGAGGAGAGACTTTGTGTGTGTTCTACAGCTTGTACAATAGGATGTGTTCTGAGAAATTGTTCGAAATTATGTCCACGGCTACTTTTAACGATCGCACCGCTTACCATCGGCAGGGAATTCATTCTCCCACCTTAGAACCGAAATGGTCGAGTGCATTGTACTTTAGAGAGACTTCCTACCGCGAACGCTTGGGTTGTGGAATGAGCTCCCTGCCAAGGTTTTAAAGACTACAAGTCTCCTAAAAAATTACTGGTCTAAAAAAAATTATAGTATAAGCACGGATTATTTATTCCTTCATTTTGCAACAAAAAAAAAATCCAGTTTAGTGAAATAACTCCTTTGGGTTACTGCAAGAACAATCCACAAGTGTTTTAAGAGTTATTTTTAGCTAATTTTGTTGTGATGTTCATCTTACTTAGAGAAATATCAAGTAATTATAACTTGTACCATAAAATAAAACAAAGAATCGAAATAATAGACAAAGTTTCAAAACACGCAATGAATACCTATCTAATGTTTATTTGTTATTAGAGTTTTACTAGAGTTAACGTTAGTAAATATATTTCCCTAACAAGAGATATAGTATCGGAAGATATAGAACCAGTACCGAACGTACTATCTAATTTTGTTTCGACCTTTTCACCAAATTGCCTTTATTTGCCTTCGGGGGGCAATTATCTGTTTCGTGCATTCGTTGTTTTTCAAGCAAAGTTTTGTAGATTTGGGTATCTATAAATACGCAGTGATTTGTATTGTGATACTTCTTGCCCTTGGTACTTACGATATAAAAATGTAAAATAATAGTAGATTACTCACTTGGGGCATTAAAAAACGAAACAGTGTCTTGTCGCTCCTGTCACGAATGCCATGAATCCTAGGCGTAACGAAGGATTCTAAAAGTGTCCCTAGACAATGTGCCCCTAGATGTATGTTTAAATTTGCGGTTTTCATACAGATACTGATACGCCCGACGTTGTTTAACTTCGCTCATCGTATCCAAAAGACGAATGTGACTGAGCTACAAGCTCCTACTACTGATTCCACATTCATAATATCATAATGTATCAAAGTATTTTGTATGTAACTTGTGTCATTCAAAAAGGTTACGAAATTTCTAAATTTCTGATAAAGGTCGCTTTAGGTATAATATATGTATGTTCTAAAGGTCAAAAATCATCAGCTTTAAAGTCATGACTAGGGATTAAGTAATCTACCCGAATAATATACCTGAATAATAGATAAGTATACAATTCACCAAATAAGATAAATAGAGCACGAAACTGTATCAGAAATAATAAAACTTTTAAAAGGATTTTATTACACTGTCTAGCATCTCGGGAAGCAGTGCCGAGACTCGACACCGACGATATATAGTTTCAAACAAAATGTGTCACTTGTACACCTGGCATCACACTATTATAGGTAGCTGTTTATGGTTTCAAGCTACATGTCTTAGTCATGTATTGCACTAGCTTTTGCCCGCGGCTCCACGAGCGCTAAATTCGGTTATTGACGTGGGATTCCTATGGCAACCCCTTGGTGTTGCTGTGGAAGTTTGCTGTAGTTTTTCTTTTCCCGAAGTGCAAGGTACCATATTGATAAATTTTATTATTAATTATGGATCTGGGGCTTACTCTTAAAAAAAATTACGGACGTACAGACAAAGATTTGTTGAGTTTTTAATTACGCACTAGCTTTTGCCCGCGGTTCTGCCCTTGCTAAATTCGGATAGTGACTTGGAATACCAAGTCTTTGATTATTAGCAAGTTAATTAGCTGTTTATTACACCGGAAACTTTTGCATTTCCGAGGTAAAAAGTAGCTCTTCCATCCCATTCCTGCTTTTCCATTTCTTAACCACCCCTTTGCCAAACTTCGTCAACGTCAATTAAGCATAATCAAACTTTTATCGCTTTTATTTAGTAGAGAAAAGAAAAAAAATTAATATCTGGATCCGAAAGACAGCGCTGTGGTCGAGTTATTATGACATGTTATATTCATAAACCTGAAACACATAACATACTTCCTTGCTCTAAGCGCAACTTCATCATCGTCATGCAAACAAACGATCTCTTCTGTCCAGGCTTTCTTATAAAGGGTCAAATAAAATTTGTCGCGCCACCTACCGGACTTTAGAGAACAACGTCTGCCGGGCTAGCAAGCACAACATACATATTGATAATTTATAATGTAATTGCGGAAGTAAGTAAGATTGTGTGTCCTTCGCCAAAGCAACGGATCGACGTGTTTTTTGCATGTAATTTATGGGCCGGACTGGCAGAATACTTTTTATGGATCTAATCTACGATCGACACAGCTAATCTCTCTGTATGTTGTTGCCTAAAATTAAATATGACTAATATTGTGGTTTTTCTTGTTTCAGATTTCCTTGACCGCTGTGTAAATATTGCTTGGTAGTATGATAATAACATGTAGTGTCAACCTTTCCTAATAGTGTAACTTAAGACGTTTTAAGTATAAGTGACTGTGTTAAAGCATAGTGTTAATTATTAGTTTTACTTCTTCAATGTGTACTATGACAATTAAAAATAACAACAACAATGTAGTAGTGACCGAAAGGCATTATTTGTGTTCCTTTTGTTTTCAAAAATACGTGTTATTATAATAAAAAACAATGGTACAGACACGCGTATTTTGGTGAAAGTGTAGTGTAGCATATGCACTTCGAGTGCTCAGGAACTATGTCGCTGATCATGAAGCGATCTCTGAGTTCCGAGGGCGGAGCCTCGTCGAAGCGAGATTGGAAAATGAGACTCAGCCTTCGCAGCCGTGCTGGACAAAGTGTTGTGAGTATTTTTATACGTTATTTCTTATTGCCCAGTGAGCTATGACATAATCTTGCTCTAAAATAACTTCGAAGTATATCACTGGATGAGGCTACAGTAGACAATATACATCACTGGACGACAGTAGACAATGTATGTCCCAACATGGTGTCATTACCGTCTCGGATGACGATGTATTAACTTACTTTATTTTACGGTAAAGCATGGAGTTTTGAAGATTAGATTCACTTATTTATTCATATAATTATTATTTTATTCATCGGATTTTAAAGTGCCTAAGACGTAGTGCCTTTACGTTTTTATATTATAATCAACAATATAAAAGCTAGATAATATGTAGGTATGTATGTATATCTTTATCTCTAACTAGAAGGGGGTAACCACTGCATACACAGTCACATCCACGTCAAAATGTGGTGGTCAACCTCTTTTCATCTACCACTTTAGTCGCGTGACAGGGGCTGAGCTTATTGGTGCAACACTGCTTTTGATGTTATATATATATCGCAGTACTTTACCGTGTACCGTAACTGTGTTACTAGCCTCGTGGCCGTGCCACGATGAATTGTATGAAATGGAGATATTTTTTGAAAGTCCGTGCAATTGTATTGTCACTAGTAAATGTGAAATTATTGTTTAGTTATAAAAGTTACGGAGGTTTAGCCCGGAAAAGATCTTGATAAAACCCATCATTTTTAAAAGTAACTTTATGGGAAGGGAACAATTTGGTAGCACGTTGAAACTTAGAACTAAAAACAAATAATTTCGACTGTGACCTATTTCATTTCTATCTTGATTTGTACTTTTTCCATTTTTTTATATAGTTTCACTCGGTGTTCGATTGAGTTAAAATTGTGCATACAAATGTAAATCTGAAAACAATGCAATATAATGATGCCATAAAGCTGAAGATGGATGGCCATAGGAACTCTGTAAAGAAAGGATGCAACTTCATCGAGTTTGGACTTGTTTGATTTGTCTTGACAGTATAGTGGTAGTTATAGTGGTCTTTGATGATATCCTGGGTCTAAGGATAAATCAAAGTGGCTTGTTTCTAGTATAATTAAGTTAACCTCTAATTCTTAGTTCTTTTTTAACAATATAAAATCTTATTGGTCAATATTTCTTTCGAAAATGTCTTGTTTCTATAACTACACAACACACAGTTGGTGTCAAATTTCTAATGCTAATTTTTAAAGTTATGTGTTTTGTTTATGGTACACACCTAACTGAACGATGTCACATAATATTATGTTTTTATTTTGAAGATAGTTCTAAGTTAAGTGTCTACGATGTGTTGTTGCCATGAAAGCAATAAAGTAACTAAGTATATGAAATACTTGTTCAAACTGAATATTGGTAGAAAAAAGACTAATATCTCCATTTCCAATTCCGTAGCTTTTTGGTATCGAATCAGAACTGATTGTTAGGGTTCCATAGAAAAAGAACTTTATAGGATCACTTTGTTGTCCGTCCGTCTGTCTGTCTGTCACGACCTTTTTCTCGGGAACGCGTGGAGGTAATAAATTAAGATCAATATCAAATACTAAGGTACGTTTATCAGGCTTCTTAGTCAACGCAATAAAAAATACTGCCATTTTTGTCACATATTTTAGCATTCAGAAATAAATCAATACCTATAGGTTACTTCCTTTTGACCTTGAAATTAGGCAATTAGCAAGATGTTACATCACAAATATAGGAAACAATCTAAAAACTGATCACAAACCATCTCATGATTGAATAACTATCTACATAATATTAAGCTTGTACGAAAACCTCAGTGCGTGAGTCAGACTCGCACTTGGCCGGTTTTTTTTACACATGTGCAAATAACGAAATTTAGATCCCATAGGTGGGTATCTTTTGTATCGTGTTGGAAATATCACGGCTCACTAAAGTTATCAAGCAATAAAAATCCGTCAAGTAAATGTTTCTTAATAAAACGGTATCAGAAGCAACGCCCTACGATTCCATAGTACCTAGCTACTTTTTCAATATCAGTTACAGTTAATGAACGGATTGATTTATGAAGGTACCAATTTATTTATATATTGAACATGTTTTAATAATATAAAAACTAGCAGGCTGGTTATTTGCTGATATTAAAACGCGTCTAGCATTCTAATCGCGAGGACGCTCAACTTTTAGCTAAGTTTACGGGAAAAAAAATATATACGTACTGTGCGGTTTAAGAGGATCTGCCCGCGGACTTTAGATTTTCTCTAGAGACTTAAATATAGGGGGTAAATAAATAAAGGGTTGGCACCGCGCGAGCGATACCCTTAATGTTGCAAACCTCCATAGGCTGCGGTGACCGCTTAGCATCAGGCGGACTATTAACTTGTTTGCTGCTTTAGTATATAAAAAATCTGCTGCTTGGAGAAAATCCCAAAAACTTTTACTGGGCGAAATAAAAGAAAATAGTATTTTTTGGTATCTCTTGTCGGCTTGTCTTATTGTTTCGGTAATGCTACAATGTTAACCTAATTACGGTCAATACTTACATGTTTATTAGGTAAGTTGATTTCAATCGACAAAAACTACATTTTGCTTTTCTTTACAGCCCTGATAGTAGTTATTTGCATGAACTAAGACTCTTAATAGTCACGCACTGTCGTGTGTCAGAGCATCTTCCTCTTGCGGATCACTTAGAGTTTGCTAGTTTAATAATGAACAAACGTACTGGTGTTAATTATGATAGCCAAAGTAGGATAATTTCTTATAAATTCGGGTAAATTATTTTAAACAATATAACGTAAATTATTGTTGACGATACAATATTTATGCCTTAACATTTTTGTAATGCACTGTTTTTATTCAGGCTTTAGCGTAAAGATTTGCATTAATAAACAATTCATAATAAACGTACTACCTATAGCAAAATGCATCTTTAAATTAGAATAGCGCGTTGTAATATACAAGTTTAGTTATTTTATGCATTAGCTGAAAAGAAGTTATGATTTATTTTATGAAAGGTTTAAACCTAACAAATTATTAGTACAAATGACTTAATTGTAAAATATTAAGTCTTAGAATAAAATCGTCAAAGTTATTTTACAAAAATAGGCAAACTTAGGAATCTTACATCAACAAAAATTAATTGTTAATCTAACTCCCGCTTCATGGATTCAGACTCTAGATAAAGTTAGGTAAAAATTTGAACCAGCGGCGCGAGAATGAATGTTTTTTAAACAAAAATTTATTGGAGGATGGTTTGAAACGAACGTTAATTGGAAGTTGTTTATGGGATATAGACATGGCACCACGCTTTATATGCCCTTGAAAGGTAGTGTCATAACTTTTACCCTAATAAAATTTTTCAGAAAATTAGAGGTAGGATAAATAGAGGACCATCGAGGCAGGAGTTGTTTTGTAATCCGCGTTTTTATTTCTTATTAATTTTAATGCCTTAAATAGTTATGCGACTGTTATTTAGAGTTTTATAATGTTTAGGATAACCAGGAAAGTTTAAGCAACTTAGAACTTTTATAATATTAAAAACACCCGCGAGACTTACCTAAGTGTACTACCATTAGGGTAGCCTCGTACAATAAAAATTCTAACAATGATAAAAGGTAGTTATCTTGGTTTTTACGTCTATAACAGTATGACGTGTTAGTTTATTTAAAGCACCCCATTAACCTACCTTCAGATCGCAAGTCCTGAACACTTAGCTACCTCTTTCCCACTCTACCAAAACGAATGGCTAAATCTAAATCGAATTTAAAACGTCCACGTTAGCAGTGGCGTTAGTGTAGTAGCAAAAATAGGATTCCTCTGCGTAGGGATGACAGGCAAATCATATTACTTTTAGTGTGTCCTCTAGCTATGATATTCGAGTATTCGCTTAGTTTAGGTGTTGTTGTACAGATATAAGAAAGGAGATTAGGTTATGTCGCAATTTTAGAAATAGTGAAAACTTAAAATGGACGTAATTTATGATCGGAGATTTAGCTTTATTCATTTTCTTGATTAGTTTTGTTTTATGCTTATTTTGTATACTATTGTTTGCTATATTACTCTGACGTACCTCCAAAAGAACTGGAGTTACTACTTATTTGACACAACCAGTTTCGGGTTCTGCCACTTTTGACGATCACGCTTGGCCAAATAAAACAATGATCTACAGCAATATTGAACATTAGATTTATTTTCTCTCTAATTCGATTGATTGATAGGCTTCGTAGTTTCCTAGAACATTTTACTATCTTATAATTATTTTTGAATTCTGGGGGGAGGGGGGTGTTACAACCGGTTTATAAAATTATTTCTACTTTATATATATATATTAAAAAAACACGTCGGTCCTACTGCGCGATAGGAAGTGACTATATTTTTAAAAATAAGTTCTAAATTGGTCATCAAGTCCCTAAGACGCAAATTTAATACCTTTTTTGAAGGAGCAGGTAAATGTACAGTATACCTATTGCAACATATTCATGATTATGTCAAACAAAGTAATAAAAATGTATTGTGCCCTACTGAGCAATTGAGAGGTCAATTTTGTTCAAGTGGTTTGCGATATTAACTACAAGGCTTTTGTTATAACTATTGTAGGTTACATATAACCAGTATCAAATTCTACTCACAGGTATCCTTGGATTCTGAGATACACTTTGAGCTGTGTAGTTGTGAATGTCAAAAGATGTGTCCACTAAATGTCGAGGTATTCCAAAAGCCAATTAGGTGCTTGTTTATTTTTTTGAACAAGGTACACAGCATGTAATAAAAAAAAAAAATATAAAGTACGGGCGTCCTCTGTCACGGATAAGACGAATAGAGAGCAACTTGAGCTAAAGAGAAATATAATTATGAGATTGTATTCATAGTTTAAGATCCAAAAAATTTGGGCATCAAAGGCATTTTTCAAACCTTTTTTCTTAAATTGCGACGAGAAATAAATATATAGGTGCATAAGTGATATTTAATAAAAAATTGTTTCGGTAGCTATTATCGCATGAGCAACTTTTCTTGAGATTTTTTTTTTTATATTTGAGAATTTTTACACGAAGATTGTTATTGCGTCTTTAAAAAAAAACAGTTTTTTTGTAATGTCTAGGTGACAACTAAAATGCGCGTCATATAATTTTGCACGTATTAAAATTCGGAAAAATAATTCTATTGTACATTGCTTTGTAAATCTCATTTAAAGTCGTGCCTCCACAATAAAATAATAAAATTAAAAATTCTGATAATAAAATAAAGGCCACATGGAATGTCATAAATAGTGAAACAGAAAAATGAAACCGCGTGACAATCAGTATTCACTTACTGTAGATTCAAAAATAATTAATTGAGATCCTAATGTCGCTGACGCTTTTGAGAAATATTTTACTGAAATGCCTACAATTACAACTAATGCAATTAATTCCACTCCATTAGAACAAGAATAACTTTTAAAATTTAATGTAAATAAATGCAAGGATATAGATATAGATATTGAATATAGATTCAAGCTTTGATCGTAACTCAGAAAAACCTGGTGACCTATGGGGTATATCAGTTAAAGTCCTTAGCAGAATTATTGCTATTATAGCACCAGATTTAATGAAATATAGTAAAATAATAACACTTTTTAAAAGATGAAGTAAAGATGATCCTAATAATTTTAGACCTATCTCCATACTGCCTGTCTTAAGCAAAATTTTTAAAAACTTATGTTCAATCAAATGCTTAAACAGTTTTACTTAAATGGATTACTTCATCCTCAACAGTTTGGTTTTACAAAAGGGCGTTCCACAACTGACGCAGGTGTTGCCATTATACAACATATATTTGATGCTTGGGAACAGTCACAAATGTTATTATATATCTTTTGTGATCTATCAAAGGCATTCGACTGCGTGCGACATGAAACTCTCATACGAAAACTGAGTCATCATGGTATTGCTTTATTTGGCTCTTGAGCTTATCCGCTCATATTTAGGTAGTGGGATTTTGTTTTGGGGTAAGGCAGCTGATATAAATACAGTCTTAAGTTTGCAAAAGAAAGCAGTACGGTCAAGTCTCTAAGGAAACCATTTAGGAAAATTGATATTTTAACTGCTCCTTGCCAATATATCTTCGCTTGTATAATGTATGTACGGAAAAAATGAGAGTTATTTGCTAAAAATAGTGACGTACACAGTGTTAATACAAAGAATAAGGATAAATTGGTAGTTACAAAATTACGTCTTTAGAAGGTACATAGCTGTTTCGCAATACAAAATATATTTTTCTACAATTAAATTCCAGAACATGTGGTAAATTTACCCTCAAATAAATTTAAAATATGTGTTAAAGATAGTTTAATGAAAAAAAGCTATTACAAACTTGACGATTAATGATAAAAATGCTCGGAAAAATTTGAACTTAATTGATTGGTATTTGTATGTGGCATATGTAATATTTTTTAATTAAAACTTGGTATTAAATGTTATTACCTAGTGTAAGGCTATATTGTATTTTAATATGAAGTTGAAAAAATATAAAATGTTAACTGCTGAGTTTCTTTCCGGTTTTTCTCGGTAGTGAATCATTCCGAACCGGTGGTAATTTTTTGGTAATTTTTAAGGTTCCGTTCCTCGAAAGGAAAAAACGGAACCCTTATAGGATCACTTAGTTATCAGTCCGTCCGTCCATCCATCCGTCCGTCCGTCTGTCGAGGCCCTTTTTCTTTGGAATACATGTAGTTATCAAGCTAAAAGTTATATCAAATACCCTGAGTATTACTGACTAACTACTGTCCCTTGAAGCTGTGAAAAAATCAAACTTCTAAGCCAACGCAATCAAAAGATACCGCAAATTTTCGAAACTCTCAAGGGAATCAAAACCTACAAGGTACTTCCCGTTAACTCAGAATCTTGAGATTTGGTACGAAGCAATGTCTTATAGCACAGTTAAAGGAAAAATTACGATAACCAAATTTTTTTAACTTATATACCTATTCTAATAGGTTTGTACGGAACCCTCGGTGCGCGAATCCGACTCGCACTTGGCAATTCAAAAGTACTGTTTAAAAGTCTATTTGAATAAAAAAGTTTAGAGTCTGAGCTGAGACTCGAAGGAGTCCAGGATTAAGTGTACCTTGGACAGAAAATCCAACTAGTCTGGAACATTTTTGAGATGGAAGCATTTGGTAAACTTTATCAAGTCTTCACGTCACCTATACCGCAAAGTCTGAAGGCGAAAGTCTTTGACCAGTGCGTCCTTTATGTCATGACTTACGTCGCCGAAACGTGGTCACTTACAGCAGGGCTGGTCCACAAATTCAAGGTCGCACAGCGCGTAATGGAGTGAGCTATGCTCGGAGTTTCTCTGAGGGATCGAATCACATCCGGACATCCGGAAGAGAGCTAAATTTACCGACATAGCTTGCAGGATTAGCAAGCTGAAGTGGCAGTGGGCTGGCCACGTCTGTAGGAAGACCGATGGCCAATGGAGCAGACGTGTCCTAGAGTGGAGAATGCGTGTAGGAAGGCGAAGCGTGGGTCACCCTCAAGCCCGGTGCGTGGACCGACGACTAAAAAGGTGGCTGGTGGTGGCTGGATACGGAAGGCAGAGGACCGATAAAAATGGCGCGCCATAGAGGAAGGAGGCTCATGTCCAGCAGTGGACCAATATAAAAAATAACACTTTATACTAGTCTGACGTCATTGCGACACAAGCTATTAAATCAGTATTCCAAACTCAGAGGTGAATATAACTCACCTTTAATTTTGGATTATTAGTAATTTAAGCCGCATCGTAGGTGGATCTGTACGATGCTCTTTGACCTTTACCTAGTGACTGAAAACGTTGAAGATACAAAAAAACATATCAAACGTGCACGGTAAAAAAGAATTAGTTGAGCCAAGAGAATATCGTTTCATATATGCACCAACGAATATTTGCTTCATCCAAGATATTATTTCTCTTAAATATATAAAATGATATGAAGTTAGCACAAGATCAGATTTCTTTAAACCAGTAAATAAAACTCTATCAGTTTGAAACATTATTTAATTCATTAAAGAAAATAATGCTTCTTTATTTGAAACACTTAGTTTTCTTGGGCGTAGAACTTCGTGTGTTATTGCACGGAAGAAATTTCTAGTTCACACAAGAGAATAGTGCTCTTAACTTGACTGCGGCAGCTCTTAAATTAATAACATTATATTTTAGTTTAAAACAAAAAATGTTTCGGTCCTAAATTACATAGTTATTTTTTAAAGAGCCCTACGCCTGTTTTCTGGGGGCTTGGGCCATATAAAGTCAGTCTACCGCACTTACTTAGTGTGTCTAGGCGGACGTTTGTCGAGCTAGCCCTACTGCAGAGGCACCGGACTCTTTTCTGGAGGCTTGGGCCACATAGAGTCAGTCTGCCGCACTGCACTGCCTTTCTATGACTTGGCGGAACGTTTGTCGAGCTTAGTAGCTATTCTCGCCTTTAGCTGATTATACAGTGTTATGTTTAATCATAATTGTTATGACTAACGATCCTTCTTAAACTTGGAAGAAAGAAAAGTGTGCCGCTAAGCGGTCACCCATCCAAGTACTGACCACGGTCGACGTTGCTTAACTTCGCTTATCGTTTCAGATAGACGAATGCGACTGGGCCACGAACTTATCAATTCTCAGATAATAATTAACTGTAGGTTTCTTGCATGAACTGATACTAATTTGACGCACAAAACCCTACAATAAACAATTATGTAAAATTAAAACCAACACGAAAGCCTATGAAGGACAGTGATGAGGTTCGTTCAGTTTTAAAAACGCAGGTATTTACTTAAAAGAAAAGAATATTCGTTCAAAGCGATACTAGCTAATTAATTTCAACGAAAATGTTTAATATTTTAAAGCAGAAACAAGAGTTTCAGCTTAAAATATCAGATTTTGAGTCAAGAATCTAACAAATTCTGTTAAAATTATTATTTTCTCTAATTCAAAACAATATTATCTTAACTGAAAATTTCACTGGCTTTGATTTAAGATACAATTATTTTAATCGAAAGATATAGTTTTAAATAAGTAACGTCGCAGATTTAAGAAAACTAACTAAATAATATTTCCAAATTATTAATTTAAAGTGTTATGCCAATCAAACAAACAACTGTAGAGAGCCACATAATGGGTTATAAAACGGAGCTAGGTTGTTCTTGTCTGTCTGGAATGGCTTTTCTCTCATCTTATTACGCGTCTCATTAGAGTATTGATTATTATGTTTATAGTGTTTAAATTGATGTTCTTATTTTTATTTACCCATTACTACTAAATAAATCATGCTTTTACACTAAAGCAGTTTTCTTAATTTGTTTTTTTAATAGAAAGCCTTGACACAAAATAATGTCTCCACTAAAAAGGACTATTCTGTCACTATATTTTTGGAAAACCAATGTAAAGAAAATAAAATTGTATTCTGGAAAAGAAGATTATAAGTATCTTTATTAAAAAATTAATGCAACTTTTTTAAATCAAAAAGGGGACCATATTTATCGATAGTTTAAAAACGCAAAAAACAGAAAAACGTCGATTTACTAGATTCGTCGATCTTCTGTAGGAACGACCCAACTACGTTTTAGAAATCTTAACTACTAAACCCTTTAAAGAACTGAATAACCAAAGTAGCTCGTAAAAATGGAATGCTAAAGTTGCAAAAGACCCGCCAAACTGGTCGACGAACTGATAAACTAAAGAGAATTGTGTTGTTGAATGGTGACATCGTGCTAGCTAAAATAAAGATGTTGGAGCAACAATAATATTAACATGTCAAACTTTACTGAAATTGGATGGAACGACCAACATTATAAGAGGATCTTATTAAGGGATCTTCATCTCAATAGGTTGAGATATTGTCAATTATGAGATATGAAGTGCTATCACGTTCCAAGTTGTTTATACGGATGAACACGTGCCTTTAACTACTTATTGAAACAAAGGTCTATTCCTGTACACCAAACACAACCCATTTTACTGTCCCCAATAAAGCCGCCTTCGCACAGCACTGAGCGCTGGAGTCACACCAGCGCGTGATTTACGACGAACCAATCGTGTGTTTTATCGTCGCCTCCGATGCAGTAACCATTCACACTTAATTATCCACTTTACTAGCCTATAAACAAGGACTGATTTTGCACCGAGGTGTTGTTTTCCAAACTTAAAAGCTTAGGAGGTGACCGCTCGATTTATGGGCTCCAAAGGTTTTAAGATCTCATTTGTCGCTCGCGCTGTAGGAAACTGTTTGTTTTGCGTTACATTACGTCATAGCGGTCATCTGTGAAAAAGTGCAGAGAGTGAAAATTTAAATTTATAATATAGTCATATACAAAATTTTACATTTATAATATTAGTAGGAAGTAAGATAACAGTCAATACCAGCGGTAAATTAATCGAAATGTCAAATGCCAGGGCGAGAATTGGCAGCGCCTGGGCAGAGTGTGAAACATCAAGATCTTTGTAATTCAGCAAGAATGGGCGCGGGCCTGGCCTTAAAGATAAATTCATATAAATCTGCGTAGTTCATTGTACGGTCGCGGTCAGAAAATGTTTACCAGTTTGAAATTAGATTCTATATCACACTTTTTTCACTAATTCTAAAATGCCATATCAAGTTACTTATTACCTTTCAAAAGCTATTATGCAAAATGACGCATCGAGAAAAACAACAAGAATTATTGATCACTCTTTGATAATGGAACTAATCTTTATTTGTTGATATGACATTTATCAAAAAATATTGTTTGAACGTCATTTTGACGAAGTAAGAGTAAAATTTTACAAAAGATTTTTTCATAACGAAATAAAATGGCAAGTTTAACCCTAGAGCAAAGGGATGAAATAATATTTCTCTTCGAAGATGTACATAGTATTAGTACGTACGTACATAGTATTAGTGTACGTGTACGTAGTATTAGTATCACGAGAACTCAATATATCGCGATTCACTGTGAGGTTTTGGATTAGGCGTCACGCCAGTAACAAAGTACGTTTTTTGCACCTAATTTGCAACAGCAGAAATCAACTTTTTTTTTTTTTAATTTGAATATAAATATTAAACATTTCAATTGCTGTAAACATTTCGAGCTGCAAGTATCTAAATAGCTTTAAGTTAACAGCAATTCGTTTAATTTTTCTCCATTATTATTAAGTATCCCAGATTTTTTGACGGCACGTCATAGGTACAGTATTGTTTTTTTCATAGAAAATGGCACATTCATTAATAAAGGTTCGCCATCCCTGTCCTAGAGCGATTGATTGTCATATAAGAAAAAAGATAATCTATGGTCAATCAAATTATTATGAAATAGACATTTAGAACTTGTGACTTAAATGTGTGCATGCAATTGTGATCCTTAAGGTGGTAAACATTTTCTGACCGCGACCATATATGGACATAACTTTATCATGTAATCGATATGGCTTCTGACACAAACAGTCGATTATAATTTGAATCCAATAGGCATTTGGGATTCCGCATAAAATAAATTATAAAAAATCAGTTAATTTTGTATTTATACATTTAAATGTACACTTTTATTAAAGAATACAAATTATGTTCTATAGTTTCTGAGCAGCAATAAAATTTAAACATTTGTTTAAGAAGATTTTATAATAACAGCCCGCAATTTTAAATTAAAATGCTGACTAAAAAAACATCGCTTAGCCAAAAACAAAAAACCTATTTAGAAAGTATTGCAGAGCGATCATAAAATGGTTTTCATTTAATCGCCGACCGGACAAAGCTGGAGGCGTCTGGCTCTCGGTCGAAGCTTTAAAATGTGATGTACATTGTTGAAGTCGATAGTTGCAAACGTCTGCCATTTTAAAGCTTATATTTTATTTATCCCGGAGTTCCGGTAGCTCTTAATCATCTGGCTTTTAACGTAAGGATAACACACACTACATGACAATTTTTACCAGGGTCTAACACGTAGTACTTATATTACAGGAAAGTTAGTTGGTGTACAAGACCTCTGGCATATTTTTCACATTTTTAAATTATTTAAGCTGCAGCTTCTTTTTGGAAAATTTAATGGCACTAAGGAAATGCAACCGCCGTATACCACCCAGATTTTTACCCATTACCTGCACTAAAAAAATCACAAATGTGAATTTTGTTAAGTATCTAGAATGCGTTTGCAGTACTGTTGTTGTTGGCTCTTGTATCTTTGAATTTTGTATTAAGTTTTATGTTTGGGGACATTGAGGGGACCATTACTTAAGGGAAGTATAAAGTACTGTTCTGTGCATCACAAAAATAGTTCTTTTGACTATAGCAAGTGTTATGATTTTTACCCTTTTTTCACTTAAATATAACGGGAGACTAATCACGGTAGCTACAAAAAAGGTCTGTGCAATATTTCGAACCAAAAACTACTTCGTTTTGCTTTTTTTGCTTTTGCTTCGTTTTCAATTAGGGTTTTGAACTTGTTTCTTTTTGCTTGGCATCTATGTGTCGTAGCGTGATGTTTAATTTCCTTTAAACTTCCTCCAGAATCGAGTGTATCAAATGCAAACAGATCTTTTTAATCCGACTGGTAGTTCCAGTTTTATAATATTACTATAGATATGTCGCAATGATGAAGCGAAAACGGAACAATAGAATCTGCGACTTCAACACGATCTAGATTTTCCCGGAAGCCCGGAAGCGAGATGCCTCCACCCTTGTCTACGACAAGACAATTCGATTCAATTTTAAACAATTTTATGATCTTGTTGCTCTCCTCTTAAATACGTCTGCGAGCTTCTATAAACAATATTTTCGTAATCTATCTGAAACTGTTGTAAACTTTTACAAGTCTTTAGGGTTTCGTACCAAAGATGTGCCAACAACCCTATTACAAAGCCTATGCTGTCTGTCTCTGTCCAACGTTCATGTGCTATATCTTTAGAACCGTAATAGCTTTTTGACCAAAATTTCATGTATTATGTACCCTAGCTCTTAGCCTGTAGCTCCACCAGTGGGAAAATCCGGTTACAAGCGTATGATTTCTACGGCATGTTCTTGATCATATTAGGTGAGTGTTTATATCTGTGAGAACACTTGATATTTCCAGAATAAAATCTCCGACTGAAGTAATGTTAAGTAATAACAAACTTTTATTTGATTATGAAAAATTAGCTCAATAAATAATAAAAACAAAAAAAAGGGAAAATTTCCGTAAGTATACAAAAGAAAAGTGTCTTTTTTAATATTCTATTTTAAAAATGCTATTACATACAAGATTAAACCTTTGTGTGATTGTAGTGAAAATTCTAAAACAAGGTAATACTCGTATAAATAGCTCAACTGTACCAGTAAATAAAAAATAATTTATACTAATATTATAAAGAGGAAAGATTTGATTGTTTGTTTGTATTGAATAGGCTCCGAAACTACTGGACCTATTTGAAAAATTCTTTAACATTACACTGAAAGAACCATCATGTATAGTCAAAAATAGGGTTGAAGGTAAGACTTTGCAGATATTACTACTTTCTTGTCGGTTTAGAGGCTAGAAAATAAACCAAAAAAGCACTTTCTATTTAAAAGCTAAAGAAAAAACTTCAAAGCCTCTTTTTAATTGGTTCAGTGCCATCTGTGATTATAAAAGCGAACCAGTTTCAATTTAAAAAAAGTAACTCACTTTTAATAAACAACAGAATTTAGTATTTTTAAAATATTACTGGCCACTTTAATTTTTTTTTACATACGGAATAATATAAGTAGATTTGTTGGCGCGTACCTTTAGCCAAGTGTAAAGCGTGCATTAAATTATGATGAACATAGGCTACTTTTTACCGCGGGAAAATGCTTCACTTCTACGGGAAAACGGGTAATAGGACAACGGGTAGTAAGAATTATCCTTCCGTGCTTATCTTTTTCACATAACTTCGAAACGTCTGATCCGATTGGGTTGAAATATAAGATGGGTTTTTCGATGGTTCCCTGGATGAATTAAAAAAAATATTGGACCCGGTAGTTGGCGCTGCTGTCGGTATGTCAACTACTAAACGGCTTGACCGATTGGGTTAAATTTTTGTATGTGTATTTTCATGGTTTCACGGACAGGATTGTATTAAGCCATTAAAGAGGAAAGATTTGATTGTTTTTTTTTTTTATAATTGAGGAGTTGCCGTAACAAAAATGGTCTAAAAATGACAACATGACTGATGGCCTCCATATCTCTATTTTTGAACATTAAAACAGGTCAAGTGCGTTTTTGATTTGCCTACAGAAGATTTTGTTCTAAATAGGATTTTCATTTATTTTTTTCAGTACAATTCTATATTTATCTACCATATTATTCTGTATTTATCTACCACAACTAAGTTCTTCAAAGTTGTTTCGAGAAAACAGTAATTTTTGTTCATTTTTTTAGGGTTCCGTACCCAAAGGGTAATTAGCGGAACCCTATTACTAAGACTTCGCTGTCCATCCGTCCGTCTGTCACCAGGCTGTATCTCATGAACCGTGATAGCTAGACAGTTAAAATTTTCACAGTAGATGTATTTCTGTTGCCGTAATAACAGCAAATACAAAAAAACAGAAAAAAAATTTAACGGCGGTCCCATAGAACAAACGTGAGTTTTTGCTCGATATTGATAACGGCAACAGGTAGTTGTTTAAAAATAAATTATTTAATTAAAATAAAACAAATATTTAAGGGGGGCTCCCGTACAACAGTGATTTTTTTTGCCGTTTTTATAGATAATGGTACAGAACCCTTCGTGCGCGAGTCCGACTCGAACGAAGCCGATTTTTTTTAGCTATAAATAAAATTATGTCATAAGTATATATGTCACATACATTTAAAAGGAAGAAGTCAGAAATGTGTTATAAATGTACGTTTATGCGTTGACACCACACTTGCTGTAATAAACCTAGAAAGACAGACAGCAAGCAGAGTCACCAGAATAGAGCTCCCTTTTACCATTTGCGTATAGAAACCTAAAAATGTATATTTTGGAATTATCAGGTTGTCTGACATTAATCCGAACAATTTAAATTGTTCTAAAAAAAGGAAACCTAGATAAAAATTAACAAGTTTAAAGAATATGATATTTTTCATTGTAAAGTTGAAACATTAACATCGACAATTACTTTGTAAAACTGATAGGTAGAGCTGTTTGACATTATGTATCCTTGTTAAATGTTTTAACGAACATTCAAAGCCTTTTGAATAGCACTCGAAGCTGTCCATTTCCAATTAAAGCTGCTATTTCCAAGTTCAGGCAGGCTTTATATCATACATATTTAAAGTGTTGTGGCATTTTAAAACTGTTACTTCTCTATTACGTTTGCTGTTAGCTTTAATTTTAGACTTTAATGTATTGTTGTTAATTTCGGCGCAATTGTCGTAAAACAAAAATAAATAAAAACATTGCGTCGCCGCGCCTCGCCGCGGTGAAGAAAATTTAGTAAATGGGGTAATGGAACCGAGAAAGCTTGTACTTCGTAACCAACAAAATGTGTTTTCCTCAGTCTCTAAAAGCAAAAGTATATTTCTGGTAAATGCAAATTTGTACGAGGCCCGCCGTGGGGTGGGAAATATTATTTAAATATTATTTGCCGCAACTCATCTAAATTCACATAAAACTGTTTCAATAATGGATTCGAGGTTATAAAATGTATTTTTTACTCGTACCACTCGACTCGTGCTCGAAAAAGTAAATTTTCTTCACGCTAATGCGTGTAAAAATACCTCTTTTTCAACAAGGGTACAATTTAAATTTCGAATCAGCAGAAAACAATAATAAGGTTGCAATCCCAAACACACTCGGTAGAAAGTGACAATTGCCCTAGGCCGTACCATTGCGCTATGAGAACGCGATCGATGCTGACTGACAGCTAACTTTCCCCTTAAGCCATTCAAAAATCACTGTTCTATTCAAATGTAGTCTAAATGTTTTTTATTTAATACTTATATTTAATGTCCAAATGTATGTTTTTATAAACAAAAGTCAAATTGAGTCATTATTTATGGAAATATAAAACTTCGGGCAGCACTGACCTACGAAAAATACTTATACTACTTTTTCCCGCAGCTCCCGAGTTTATAGTCTCATCCGGGCTTAAGCAGTTGACGCCCGTACCTTGAGTTGCACCGTCACATCAAATAGTTGTTACACACACAATGAACGAATTAGAAGATATTTTACATAAGACATCTAAACTCAGATCAAAAATATAGAACTCGATCTTCTCGACAAAACTTCGAACCTAAGTTCTAATGATGATAGAGAAAAATTTAACCTCCTCGATCGAGGCACAGGGACCTGCGGGTCCTGTCAACAAGTGAAGGTAGTGATGCTGAGATGGGTTGCGCTATTCAAGATCTAGAAACTAGTTCTTGTATCACCTGGACAAAGCCGTCACAGTAATCAATGCAATTTAATTCTTTTCACTAAATTTTGTGGCATGCCAGTAGGTATCTATTGTGATTTTATGCAGTTTTGGTGAACGATAGTCTTTTACAACATATTGGTAAATGTGCTAATGCTTTTGCAATATCTAAGATAGCTCGCACTGCTGAAGCTTCGAAAAAGGCAAGAATTCGCTCATGGTCTGAAACTAACCTCGCCGAGTTATTCTACACGCAACGTTTCGAAAGGCGTACGTCCTACAACCGTAGTTAGCCTGCGTCATAACCCTTTGCAAAAAGGCCCTGCCGTCCCGTAGAAGGTTTGAATTGCTTTTGCAAATGATCGTCGAAAGTTACCTAAGATGATAACAATAATAAATGACCGTCTTTACCGCGTAAAGCACTTGCAATTAATGACAATATCAAGAGAAATTATATTCCTGGTCGTGACATTTGCATTGATAAAAGTATGGTTCCGTTTCGATGATGTTTGATATTCCGCCAATATAATAAGCAGAAACGGCACAAGTACAGGATTAAACTGTGTACCTTACCAGGCTATACATACAAGATCAATATTTACACTGGTAAACAACATGAACAAATCAATTATTCCCCTCAAAAAGTTGTAATGAACCTTTGCTAGGACACACAAGCGTAGGCTTAGCCAGAGCACTCCTGAAAAATGAAAAACATCTGATTGGCACTTTAAAAACAAACAGAAAGCATTTCCCTAAAGTTGTAGTTTTTACTAAACTGAAAAAAGGCCAGTTCTTAGCGAGAGAAAGTGATGATGGGAGAACTATTTTAAGGTGGAAAGACAAACGATATGTTTTGGTGCCCTCCACAAAATATTCAACATGTTTTGTTTCCGTTTCCAAACATAATAAAACCATTATATAACCGGCTATTGTTGTAGATTATAACAAGGCAAAGGGGGCTGTCAATTTATCAGCTTAGATGTCATCATATCAGACACCATTAAGAAATACTTTAAAATGGTACAAAAAAAAATGCATTTGATCTGATTTTGAATGTGACCATGGTGAATGCTTTAGTTTTATCTCTGTCACAAACAATCATATACCTATTGTAGACTTGAGAAAAGAAGTACTAAACAGTTTTTTGGCAAAAACTTTTACATCTGGACACACGTGCTTCTGAAAAAAGAAGGACCTTCTCTGAAGGTGAGTCGGATGTGTGTAGGATGTTACAAAAAGAAGTGACCACGTTGAGTCTTGCACTGGCCAGAAGCAAAACTAAAAAAAGTGCCTACTCTTTGTGATACTTGCGTAGATAAACCTTTTCTATTTGATCAAATTTTTTGCCAACGTTCATATATGATTTTGATGACCTTCAGTATTCCTTTTATAATTAATGTTGTTTTTGCCTACCTAATTCGTAAAAAAATTCTGATAAAATTCACATTATAGGCGTGTGCCTATAGACGGCAATGTGTGAATTGTGCAGACACATTGTCATATATTATTATTATTATGGTCGTCATCGGTTTGCCCAATTTTTGCCTAATAACATAGGTTGCTTATTTTAATACTCTTTGTTTTTCATACTTTTTGTAGGTACCTATGTTTATTTTAAGAACGTGTCTAGTCTACTTCTAGTTGTAGTCTTGTTTCATCATTATTAAAATGAAAGAAAGTTTCATTCTCTTTAAGAAAGTTTTTGAATATCTTCAAAATTTGTTAATACTTTTAAGTAAATGATATACTCCGTTGTTTTCGTAAACTAAGCAATAAAACTACTAATAGCAGCAAGATCTCATACAACTCACGCAGCTGTCATTAATTTTGTATATCTGTTTTCGGGCCCACATTACTTACTGTGGACCCAAAGTTACAAAAAGACGTGGCTAACTGTATTATTTTGGCAATTTGTATTCCAGACAGCCACGGAAATGTTCCCTGAATAAAACTTCATTGTTTTCTAGAATCTATTAAAAAATAACTGTATTTGCGGTCACTCGTCGAGTATCTCCAATAAAATGTTTATTCAGTCAACAAAACTTGATGCATAAAAAAAGAAAAAATAACCAATTTGGGCTTTACTAGATGCATTTTATTTTTCAGCTTTATGTGTTGTTATAAAATATATATTAACCTCACTTAAACATACTTACAATAACGAGACTCTTGAAAGCATTCGTATAAAGCATCCCTCACATCCAATTACTGTTCCACCAATAACCCCTATACCTAGTGCAGTAAGCAGTTCACATGTTGATGAACAAGACACTTATGCTGCCATTATGTCTTCACCAAACGGCTCCAGCGATGGCATTGACGGGCTGCCTCTGCAACACTTAAAGATTTAGTTATTGTTTCCGCTCGCGACACTGGTGGAGTACTTTTAAGTAATAAATCTTAACTCTGTAATTTGATTCTTTCTGGTAAAGTTAATTCATAATTTGCTCCCTTTTTGTCGGTGCTAGACTTTGTGATTTCAATAAAAAAGAGGGCGATATTCGGCCTATTGCCATAAGAAGCACTTTTCGCTGCCTTACATTAAAATTAGTTTGTAAGCACATAGTCTCCACCTTAAAAACTAAATTTCAACCTCACCAAGTTGGTTTCGGAAGCAAAGGACGCTGCGAGGTACATTCAGTTCGTAGCTTTATTTTAGACAGAAATGCCGACGTTCTTCTTACAATTGATGTGAGAGATTCTTTTAACTCTTAAGATAGAAAAACCTTGCTGAATTCCTTACCCATTTTCCGGCAGCCTATCTTGATGCTTGACAAAGTTAAAACAAATCTTCTAAATTATTTTATAAAAATAACATAATAGAGTCAGAAGTCGGTGGACAACAAGGCGATCCTTTGGGACCAGCATTATTTAGTTTAGACATTCATCCTTAAATACAAAATTAAACATTTGGTATAAAGATGACGGCGACCTGGGAGGTACAGTAAGCGATGTGAAAAAACCGGCCAAGTGCGAGTCGGACTCGCGCACCGAGGGTTCCATACAAACCTGTATGTAAAATTACTAAAAATATTTTTATGATATGATGTCACTAAAAATTTACGGTTTTCACAATTTTTCCTTTATCTGTGCTATAAAACGTTGCTACGTACAAAATTTCAAGATTCTGAGTTCACGGGTTACCTGTAGGTTTTGATACCCTTGCGAGTTTCGAAAATTCGCGGAAATTTCCGGCATAAACGGCTGTATCTTTTGAATACGTTTGCTTAGAAGTTTGATTTTCTCACAGCTCCAAGGGACAGTAGACTTGAGTATTTGCTGTAAAGCTGAAGTTTGATACCTCCACGCGTTCCTGAGAAAAAGAGTGTTGCCAGACGGACAGACGGACTGACGGACGGGCGGACAACAAAGCGATTCTATAAAGGTTCCGTTTTTTTCTTTCGAGGTACGAAACCCTAAAAATGAACTTATACATATAATTAACAAATTTCAAGACATTTATCTTTCTCTAAATCATTCCAACTGTGAACCTTATGTTTCAGACAAATTTTCGAAAAATGAAAAATCTTATATTTTACGGTATTTCCAAAACGTTGCTCCAAATTTAAATCTAATGACAAAATAATTATTGTACTTCTTAGGCACACTAATTTTCAATGCGAACAAGAACTTTTTTTGGTAAAGCAGTTTCAAAAATTCATTTACCTTTTTAAAAAGTTGGGCATATTAATTTACATACTGAATTTACTATACTAAAATGTTTTATGTTTGTCTCAAAATTCATTTACGTTTTAAGCTCAAATCCAAGTTGGAAATTTCCTAGATTGATGCGAGCTTTAAGTTGGTCGTAGTAAACTTTTTTAATTTATCATTACCTTAATCAGCTTGGGACCAGTGCTGTTTGCCTATCAAATTCGCTTGTGTTGGCATAAAAAAAACCTCAAATGTTGCTTTACCTGCATTCCTCCCATCCGTTAATAGCGTTTATTATTTATGTGAGAAAATTTTGAAAGTCGATAAATATAGACCCTCACATTACATACATGGTAGAAGCTACGGAAGGTTCTATGGTGGAAGGCTCTATGTCCCAGCGTATTAATCCCAGAGGAACCAAATCGTCAAACCCTTTGGAATACTCCACTGCTACAGGCATTGCACGAAGGTTTGATTCAAAATTGTGTAAGTGATCGTGACAAATCACGCCATAAAGCAGTCTAGTCAAAGAGTACGGTACTGGCTTCACCCTTTACCATCCGTCAATCTTAGAACAATGCTTGACAACAAAAGATAGTAGTTTTAGAATTGCAATAGCAATTCGTCTTGGAGTACAGGTATGTCATCTCCATATTTACCTGTGTGATAACACTGTGGATGAGCTAAGCTTTCATGGGCTTTCATGTAGAAAAAGTGCTGGAAGATTTTCTAGCTATAGCTCTTTAAACAACACAATTAAAATAGCCCTTGCCACTTTAAATATTTCATCTGTTCTAGAGCCTCTCGGTGTGATACGAGACGATTACAAGATGGCCGGATGGTCAGACGCTCATTCTCTGGGAGTAGGGCTGGGCTCTCGTGTGGGACGCCACTTGCGTGGACACCTTGGCTCCGTCTTGCCTCAGTGAAACGAGTGTCAGAGTTGCGGCGGGCGTCAAGGATGCAGAGCGAACAAACGGCGCAAATATAAAAGTTCATTGTCAAGCTACGTATTTGTGCCGTTTGCGGTAGAAACGCTCAGCCCATGGGGACCTAGCGCTTACAAATTTTTTTAATGGGCTTGCTCCCAAATGAGTAGCAGCTGCGGATGACAAGAGAGCTGGCTCGTTCTTCACTCATAGAGTTAGCATCTCGGTTCAGCGAGGAAATGCAGATAACAGTCTTGCTACCCTACCACTCGGGCAGACACTTTTTGAATATTAGGTTTTTATCTTTAGTTTTTTTCCAAAATACTAAGGTAGAAAGTTCGATTTATATTAGGATTCACGCAGTTTCGGTCGGGAAACTTGAAATATTAAGATGTTTCATTTGATGAAACAAAAAATAGTTACAGGGGAAAACCCTTTTGTGAAAAATATTGGGGATTTTCGTGGATGACACTATGTCGGAGCTGTGAGCTTCCACTCGTTTATCTGCTGTAGGGCGGGCAGTAGCAAAACTAGCAAAGAAACATAGCTATGCATGCATTGTGCACACAAATTAATATCACGTTATTTAGGTTATTATATTTAGGTCTACAGTGACATCTACTCCAATAAGCAGCTCAAATATCACAAATTACAAAAGGTGAACTATGCTTTGGGTTGTAGGTAGACCATTTAATTCTTAAATTATATTTTTATTCCATGTGGAAGCTCGTCAGGTTTTTACAAAAATATAGTAGAAAAAGTTTCTCAAACTTGGTGAAAAAAACACTCTAAACTCTAAAGAAAAACTAAAATACCTACTTAAAACTTAATAATACGAAGGGAAAATAAGCTTTTATTTCTTGGTAGTGTTAGATAGAAAGGTTTCTTGTGAGCAAAAAGTGGCATACCAAAGTAGGTAGCGGTCAAAAACAACTTTGCAAGCGGAGTTTAGAAGCTCTTCAATAATTTCCGGTTGAATAAGGAGCTTTTTTGTCTTCAAGCACTTGTGAAATGCTCTTTTAAGATGACATTAAGAGAATAGCAGCAGTGTCGAGGATTGAAACTGATAAGTGCTGGTATCAAACCCGATCGACGGTCGTATTACGCTATGCCTTCATTGTTTCAAATAACAATAGAAACTACTGCTTCAGAATAATAGGCTTTGCTATGAGAAACAGTTATGTTACCTTAACGCTTTTAACATATCTAAAGGCACATTGGTTGGTTATCCCCGATGACCTTCGAATAAGATGGTTCTCGGATCTAAAAGTTGTTGCTGTTCTTGTATGACGCGTATAGTTTATCTACTTAGAAGGTCATTGGTTATCCCATATTAAAGTTGTAATTAACATTAAGGACATAATTAGTTAAGTGCTTATCCACATCCCTTACAGCCTTGTTGGTAGTGTGGCCGGCTGGTGTGCAGAGGGTGTGAGTTCGATTTGCGCACTGGACAAATAAGCATTTGTGTTTGTCTTGAGTCTGGGTGTATCTATGTATGATATGTATGTATTTACAAAAAATAATACTATATATGTTTTTTGTATGAGTTATCTGGCGCTGTGCGTAATGTCCAAAAATATTTTTAAAAATGTGTATTTTTTTATAAGCTTATATTTAGTTTCACTTGTCCCGTTTTCTGTAATCAAATCTTGTAAGCTAAATTTGACACACTTCTAGGTGTTCGATTTAAAAACTACTTAACAGTTTTTTATAAAACTTGCACAGTTCCCTAATTTAAACGGTACCTAATTCAATGAAAAGAATTCGATCACTAGTTTCTGAGTAATACATGGACAAACATACATACATGTTTAAAAGCCTACATAGTCTAACATATTAAATTTTGTGAAATTATTATACTTTTACAGACATTCCTTTCTTGAAGTCGGTTTAAAAGAAGAAAAAGCCCTACATGCATGACTGTGATGTAGCAAAAACTGTCAAACACTTTTTTCAGCCTAGCTCTCATTCACCAAGCGGCTGAAGTGTAACGTTCCAATTTATTACTTACACTTAAAACTTCTGTTTTATCATATCTACAGCCGTAACTTCCGGTAGGAAGCGATAGTAGTACATTACTACCGCGGCCCTCAAACACAGCATAACCGGGCGATCGTAAGTATGTGGGCCGAGGCACGCATTACAGAGTCCGGCTATGCTCAGTTGTGGCCAAGGCTTGTATAGTGCTATTCTGAAACATGCGTGTAAAAAACTTAGTAACTTATTATATTGACAACTGTATTGACAATAATAAAATTAGTTTAGGTAATTTTGCCGCCAACTCGCCGCGTTCAAATGTCAATTTCATTTTTTACTTATTAAAATTAATTTAATGGCATATTCTTTTTTTGCGCCAGTCCAAATTTAACAAAATTTGATAAGTCCTCTTTAGTTATCAATGTTCGGGTTAAAAAAAGTTCGTTTCATTTTCAAATTTCATATTTGACTGCTAGAGCGCTCGAACATTGCGGGTCGCTCTCTGATACTGTACTGCAAGTACGATATATCCTAAAGAAGCTTGTGCAAGATATGGTCGCATATCGTACCATGTTTGATAAAAAGCTTTTAAATTTTAAACATTATGAGAGTTAGCTAAATAATGAAGCAGCTAAATTGTGAAAATTCATAGAAGTATAAAACTATCTAAAGTTAACTTTAAATGTTTCAAAAAATTAAATTTGTTATTCAAAATAAATGTACTGATGCAACATTTGTACCTTTTTAATTTTGTCTTAAGTAAGTTTTATTAAACTATTCTTGAAAAACATTTTTTTAGACATATATTATCTGGTTATTCAATATTATAACAAAATAAATCACTGTATTGTTAAACCAGAATTATTAAGTACTCAAGTAACATATTCGAGCCAAATGTCAATGTTCCCAGCGAAGTTTCGGAAACCCGAAATAAATCTATTTGCACTTGTGAGTGGTACCTTGCGCTCCCGTGATGCGAAATTAATTAACTCCGACGAGAGCGGATAATTAGCCAACGTCTACGGTATCCTTGTTACACTAATTATATTAAGGTCTGTTAATTACAGAGTAACAACCACATTTGGATTGTTTTTTTTTGCCTGTGGAATGAAATAAGTTACCCGCCGTGTATCTTGTAAAAGATGCTCAGAGCGATCTAAGGCCGTTTATATACACTCAACTGTACTTAAATACGTCAAATGATACTCAGGTAAGACGCACTGAATTAAAAAAAAACTGCGGATCTGCGGGTGAAAGCTGGTAATTGTAATATTAATCATCAATGGTTCACATCTATCTCAAAGAGAATTAGCGTGCGACTCTGTGCCGCCTGTAACCAACGGTTCCCCGCTACGTTTACAAGGTCATCTGTCCATCTAACGGGGGGCCGTCCCACGTTGCGCTTTCCGGTTCGTGGTCGCCACTCGAGAACTTTCTTCCCCCATCGGCCATCGGTTCTTCGAGCTATGTGCCCTGCTCATTGCCACTTTAGCTTTGCGATTCGGTGAGATATGTCGGCGACTTTAGTTGCAGTTGGATCGATTTCGAGTTCTGATCCTGGAGACGTACTGACATGATGGCGTTATCGTACTAGCATTTTAGCACCTAGATATATCGATGATCAATACGGCATCTCTGTAGAGCCTGTAGCACTGCCCATGTTTCCACCGAATCGAAGGCTTTCTTATAGTCCACAAACGCCAAGCAAAGGGGTCCATTATACTCTTCTGACTTATGTATAATCTGGTCCAGACGAAACAATGCTGCCGTCCTCGGTCTTCAGCCTTGTCAGACGACTTCGCCCAATAGCCAGATCTCTCGCAAACACTTTGGAACCTTTATTCCGTTCTATTGTCTCGTCAGTACGCATTGTATTAAAGTGGCATTTGTCGCGTGCAAGTGATTTTGAGATCTGTCTATTAGACCGCCGATATGACAATGCATCGTCCGAAGACTGAAGCCTTGTAACCTTAACGTCCCTTATCTATAAGTCTTAGAGTCTGGTCCGAAAGTCTTTTTGTTCTATTTGTACGGTGGGTTTAAGGAACTTAAACTCAAAAGGAATTCATCATAAAGAGGCCTTCCTTTTCCATGAAGTCGGGCAGCATCTGCCCTCTGGAGTTCCGTTGTCCATATCTTAATTACCCCACTTTCAGCTCATTACCATTTTGTTTGCCTAGTTTCACGTTAAAGTTCCCTATCACGACATTATAGTGTGTTTTGGAGGAGTGTATGACTATAGTGTCCTGTCCCTATCTTCAGACCTCCGATAGCCCTATAATGTCCCAGCGGAACTTATTTGTAGCTTCTGCCTGTTTTACTATTTTCTCGTCGGCCATGAGCGTACATGCATTGTAGGTTGTCAGGTCCAGTCATCGGTGTTGGTAGCCGGATCTCTACCGGGGATTCCTCGCACCCCTTGCCCCCCCCCCCCCCCCCCTTACCAAGGCCGCTACCGTAGTCTGGACTAGCAGGGCTGCCGGGGACTAGGGGCCGTTTGTTCTTTGTGCCGTTCATTGTTGGTGGGTTTGCCATACTCGCCACGCCCGGCAAGCGGGTTGGCAAGCGCAGTAGTGTTATAGGGAGGTTGCTGCTGCCCGACATCCCCTATCGGATAGTAGAAGGGAACAAGGAGTAGGGTTGGGATGTGATTTTTTGTTTTTAATGGAAATTGTATAATTAGTGGGATACGTCGAAAAGGGGGATACTACTGTTGGAAGGAATTGAGGAGAATTAGTAGTAGTTCGAGAGGTGGGAGTCACGTTCCCGTGTATTCGGAAATGAATACCCCTGACACAACATAATACTTATATATCAAGAAAGAAGTTTTTAGATTTTAAAGGGTACGCAGCGCGCAAATGATGCCCGAGTTGTTGCAATCCGTAGTCTGCGATGACCGCTTCCATCGCTTGACAAAGCTTGTTTACCTTAGAAGTATAAAAAAATATAGTGCAACAAACTTTGCTGACCTTCGACCTTAGCTTTTTGGTGGCTAGTGTTATAAATTCACACCATTTCAATATGGACACTGTAGTTTTGAATTTTGACCACCAGGTCAGAAAAAGAAAAGTTAGTTGCACCGTACCTTCCAATAACAAACACAACGAATATATGTACGAGTAAGATATCATAATGAATATGAATTATTATTCTACCTTAAATTTTCTTCTGTCAGCTACTTATTGAGAGGAAAATATTCGTACACTAAAAAAAGTCTTTTTTCAAACTTTTATATATGTAACTTGGGTTGATAAAAAAAATAGCATTACTACTCGCCAACAGATGTCAGGAAGAGTCTGAAACTGCCTAAGAACACGGATAAAACGACGTTTTCGAAAAATAAAATTAGATCGCCTTATCGTCCCCGCATACCAAATTTCATGAAAATCGTTGGAGCCGTTTCCAAGATTTAGATTATATATATATACAATACAATATACATATATACAAAACAATGCTCGCTTAAAGGTATTAATTAGATATGACAAAATAAATAAACTTAAAATTTTATATTGTCAAAAAGAACTAAAAAGTTAAAAATAACTCAACAACACTCTTTTTCTTTCCTGCTTTGAAAGCGCTGTAATTGTAGTAATAGTTTTCGTAATCTAATTATCATTATTTCATTTCGGTATATTTTATTATTGTTTTATTACAGGATACTCTACGCGGACGTAGGTGCGCATCATTGCGATCGGCGGCAACACCAGTGCGCGGTGGGGATGAATCGGGTCAGAGCACCCCTTCCGTCGCACCGCGCACCTCACCTTCCCCCGCGGAAACTCCCGCGCCCAAAAAATCTAACTGGGAAGTCATCGAACACTTCTCATCAAATCGGACTAAGAAAAGCCCCACAGCGGTAAGTGTTGGCACATTACAAAGTGTCAGATGTTTGCCATGGATTTAAGGATGGATCTATCACATCTTGATATCACATCCAGTTAAACTTTTAAGAAGAAATGTATAAATAAAAGATATGAAGGTTTGTTGTAACCACGTTTAGACATAGACATAGACATAGACATAACAAGTTAAAACTTTTAAATTCGCTATAAAATAAGATAAATAATTATTATAGTTAAGGGTTTCTTTGTTTTTTTAAACCAAGTACCCGTAAGAATTAATTACAATAGTTTCAATAGTTTTTTTAAACCAAGTACCCGTAAGAATTAATTACAATAGTTTCAATAGTTTTTTCGCGAATGCCATATTTTAATTGTATATCCTACGTCAATCCCATTATTAAGTCCCATAGTTAAACCCAAACATTTCTAAGTAGAAGGTCATTGGTTAAACCGTTTATAAACCGTTTATAATACAGAGCGTGCCAAAGAAATAGACGTAAGTGATAATAAGGTCGGGGAAAAGTCTTTTCGCATATAGTATGTATAATAATCTCTTTGGCTGCACTATCTGTATCTGGCTGGTTTTAATGACATTTAAAAAGTTTATAATTTTAATGTTAATATAGATGTAATTTTACTTAATGAAACCTGGTTAGAAGCTTATAAGGTTTTCAGATTACCTGGTTACAAAGTTATAAGGAAGGATTTAGAACCTCCCCATGGAGGTGTTGCAGTTGCCATCAATAATGAATACAAATATAAAATTATGGATACATGCTTTTCATATGATTTTCAAAATATTATCATTTCCATACTACTGTCATGCTTCTCTTTAGACATATTATGTGCTTACTGCCCTCCCTCGCCAAATGGTAAATTTAAAACATTCTTTCTTTCAAAGTGTATAGAAAAAATACTTACACTAACTATTTAATAATAGGTGACTTTAAAGACCATAACCTTTCTTTGGTTTCAAGAATAAATGATGTAAGTGGTAATTCTTTACATGTATTCACTGACAATATGAATTTAGTTTGTTTGAATGATCACAACATAACTACTTCGGCTCCATATGGCCAGATGGGCAATGCCTTAGACTTAGTTTTTGCTTCAGCTTCTGCGAGTTCACGTAGCTCCTTTTCTGTCTTACCAGATCCTCTAAGCAGTAATCATTATCAACCTCATGTCAGTTTCTTGTATACTATCAGAATATGTCATCGCCGCACTGAAATCCATCAAAATACTTCAACAAATATAAACACTCATTCATGTCCTGCTGAAATAAAGTTAATTGGCTCAAATATACTGAAAACTGTAAAAAAAAAATCATTTTATTTTGTTTAACTTTCATTAAAAAACTCTATGATGTTTTATTGTCTTTGCCTAAAAAATCTTAATGTTACCATCGCAAACGAAAAGCTATTATATGGTAGAACGAAATATGCGATGATACCGTTTTTAGCCTTGGAATTCTATAAAAACATATCCAACACAAGAAAATTACTTCTATACAAACAGTTTAATGTTAGGAAAAGAGAGTCATTTTCGAACAAAAACTGGAAAGTTGAGCTAAACTTTGTTCTTTAGTATCGACGAAATGCTTGCTGCCTTGTGCTCTAAACGTGATGCTTCTCCAGGACCCGATGGGGTACCATATATTGTTATCTTAAATTCATCTCACAACATTAAAATATTACTTTTTAACATATTCAATAAATTATGGTCAAATAAATTTGTACCATTATAATAATAATAATAATAATAAATATTAAATATTTTTGGACATTACACACAGCGCCGTCTAGCCCCAAAGTATGCAAAGCTTGTGTTATGGGTACCAGACAACGGATATAAATACATAGATATTACTTTTTTTTTTTAAATACATACATATCATACACAAATGTTTATCACATAAATGTTTGTCCAGTGCGAGTTTCGAACCCACACCCTCTGCATGGCAGTCCGTCATACTACCAACTAGGCTGCGAGGGAGTCTAGCATCTTAGAAAGTCCAACATGTCATCCCTTTTCCCAAACCTAAACAAGATAATAATGCCATAGATGATTATAGAGTTATTTCTTTGACGTCTTGCTTTTGTCAACTGTTGCACGCCTCATTATATAATTGTAAAATTATTGCGGCTTATTTAGGTTGTTTAATAGGTGACATAATTTTTTTTTAAAACCAGCTTACTTTTGGTGTATTTCTTGATATGAAAGGAGCATTTGATAATATTGATCACATATATTTAATACAGATTTTACATTATTTAGGTCTTCCCGGTTCCCTTCTGCAAGGGATCTTTGATTTTCTTCACAATCAAAATATTATATATTGCTGCTATCCGTAGACATTGATATGACATCTAGATATTTAGCCAATTTCCATGAGTCAACTATAATGAGTTGCCATTAATAATTAGTCCCACTATTAGTCAGTCAGTTTCTTACCTTAATTTCCTATTTCAAGATGTCGTACAATGGTCTAAATTATTGCCCTGTTTTAGTGATGATTATTTCAGTAAAGTTTTTGATATTTTTCTTAATACCAATAAATTTAATTTGACGTTTGATTTTTAAGAATACTTGGATTGTAAACAAGATTAAAGCAAAATTTATACGGATGGTTCAGAAACAGATCATAAAACTAGTTTTGCATTCTATGATGCTGATATTAAAATATGTCTTGTCTATGCTTGAATTATCAATTATTTTTACTATTTATTCAGTTGAGCTGCTTAGTATTTTACATGCTATTAAATATATTATTTCGAATCTTCATAAGCACCCTCATCATTCTAAATTTTTGATTTTATTTGTGTTTTTTTTTTGTTCTATTAGTGCTCTTCAAACTTTATTAAATAAAAAGATTAAAGCTTCAACTAATTACTTAATTTATGTACTGAGAGCACTAGTCCTTAAATTATCAAAACTTAATATAGTAATAGAGTTTTGCTGGGTACCTAGTCATTCGGGCATCTTAGGTAATGAAATCGTTGATTCAGTAGCCAGGTTTTCAAATAATATCAGTGATTGTAATTACTCTGTTCGCTACACAGATTTAATTATCAGTTATAAAACAGAATATGATTAGGGGTTGAACTTAATACCTTAATACAAGCCGTGAACGAAAAGGCAAATGGCTCATAGAAATAAATCTGACACCATTAACTAGAGCTTGGTTTGAAAAATATAAATCCTATTCTTCTAGACATTTTATGACTACATTGTGTAGAATTCGAATTGGTCACTGCAGATTTCCTGTTCATTTACATGGATTAAATTTGACAAAATATCCTAATTGTATATATTCTAATTACAAACTTTGTGATCTAAACCATTTAATTTTTGTGTTCAGAATTCTCATTACAAGGTTTACTTTTTATTAGTATTAGTCAAGATTTATTACAAAGCGATTTACCAACCAATGTACAAAATTTATTGATATCATTTAATCTTTACCTTATATGTAGCATATAAGATTGTACATAACTTGAATAATTTAATTTGATAACATTAGTAGATTGTATAGATACATAAGAAAAGATTTCTGAGTAACCAATTAATAGTAGTGTAATTGCTCTCATCTTGAACTAATTATTATTTCAAATGTATATATAATGTTTGTTAACTTTATATAGCCAGGCTAATGGTTTCGTTGCCAAAGCCCTTACAATAAATTGAAACAAAAACATGATACATTTAAAAAAAAAAAAAAATTAGTAAAATGTTGTTTTCCTTTTTTTTTCATTTGTTTTTCTTTTTGTCGAAATAAGTTAATCTAATGAAGAAAATCGATACATTTTAAAATTTTATTACAAAATGGAAAAAATGCAACGCAAGCTACGAAAAAATGTTCATAGACCGGACTTAATGCAGTGTCAGTAAGAGTAGCACAAAGTTGGTTTAAGCGTTTTCAATACGTGAATTTTGATGTCAAAGATGCATATCGCTCTTAAGAGCTCTCTTAAGTATTCAAATAAAATGCGAAGAAACTTTTTCCGCAATCTAATGCATACGCCCGAAGAACATTACCCTCCCTCGGCAGTCGATTAATATTAGATTAGTCGTTCTTGTTTTCAATCACAAAAAGTCTGTACATGTAGGTTCGTATATGAAATGTAAATAGAAAGTGTTAAAACGTCTAAGTTTTATATGAAATGCTTATAATGAGAATACGATCAGTTTAAAACGTGGGTGGCATTGAAAACAGTTTTTGTAATTTACAAATCCTGAAGTTTGTTTCAAAGTCTTTTGCTTTCTTTTCCTTTTTACATTATCAAAAATACAATTATTGCGTTGATAGTATTTTTATTTGAAGAGTTGGCTCTAACGGCTCAAAATATTTAATTGTTAACTTTATTTGATAGATAATATTTTATACTAATATAAAATAAAGCTAAATAGCGTAAATCTGTGGAAGTAACATTTAGATTAAATAAAAATCTTTTTGCATTCGATAGCCTAATTTTCGAGGATGGTTTTAGGTTATTTATCGTGCTATAAACCTGCTACGATCCTGAGGAGCCAAGCAAAAAGAAGAATTATATCATTGTCTTTATCCATATTTTGTTTCTTTTTTACTAAAGTATTAGGTATAATAAGTGATATGATTTTAAGTACATAAGCAAAATTTATAGCATCCACCTAAATTTCTATTCCAGAGCTAAAATTATCAATAAAATACATGTTAGGATTCGCTTTTTTCATTTCGTTCAACTCTCACGTTTTCGTACATAACATATTGCCGCATATCTACGTTATAAATTTTCTAAATCAGTCCTTAAACTTACGGTCCATAACATTATACAAATCATTTTGATTCAATTTTTTGAATCATTTCATTGATTTTCAAAAATCATTTTTTTGAAACTAAGAAAAAAACGAAAATTTAGAAATTAGAAAAGAAAAATTAGAATTTAATCAGTGCACACGATGTATTGACTATTCAGCGTTAAATAACTAAAAAGATTGTCCAAGATGAGAGCTAAAAGGATTTTCTCGTACAATAAACGGAATTAGGTCGCTTAACGGAACTAGTGGAGCGAGTTTTATAAGCCTAACGCCGGGATAATAAGCTGGGGACGAGCCAATTTATACCTACTCGGTCGGACACATCTGTCTGTTTGAGCAAGTCTGAGCCAATAATAGAACCTTTACTCATAAAGAACAATGGCCACTCTCCATACCATGATTGGACTAGGTTTATTCTTTAAGTGCCACATAATACATTTCGTTCAAGCAAAACTAGCCAAAAGCTATAAAAAAGAAAATGGAAAACGGAGTCTATTTATACAAAATTTAAGGTTCTCCAAGAACTACTTGTTCTAAATACAGTAATCATACAGAAAGTACTGTTATTTCATAACAATGGGTGTTTGTGTAATGTAGTAAAAGAGAAAAGTTTCAATGACGTAGGTAATTGTGTGTATTTAGAATACTTAAAATAAGGTCAACTTACTTTTACAATTAAAACTTAGTTAGGAAACTGTTGTTTAAATAACTAAATAGTTTACATATTCTAGAAGCCGCTTTCAATTGATACCCATTAGGAAGATTTCTCAGTTAATACAAAAGAGTTTGTATATGCATGATCTATTTCAACGTTGCAATTTGAATGATCCATCCATTCCTGTGAAATAAAAAAAACTTTCGATATATAAAATTTTCTACCAGGAACATACCTACAAAACAATAAATTATAAAGGGGCGTTGTGTTGAAAGGCATTATACGCATTGAATGCGCTCTATGCTCTCTAAGCGCACATTTGATAGTTCTGTTTACCAAAAATGAATGCGGTGCGACATAACATCTAGTCCGCATTCAACACATTGGCTGCACATGCTTGGAAGATACAGTAGTGGATGCGCTGTCAATACCGTCAACAGAACGCAGCTATGCTGTGACAAGCTAAATTATGGTCCATACTACGTTCCAGAATGCAGCAAGGAATTTAAAGAAGCGGTTTTGGAATAGCAGATTAAATAGAATTGGAACGTTGTATAATATGCAACAGAGATTACTTGGGAAAATATATCATTCAAGATTACTTAGGTACCTAAAATATTTACTGAAATATTTTGTAGGCCTTGTAGCACAGCATTGTACTGCAACAGGTGTCTATTTATTTTGCCATGAAGAGTATTGGGCAAGTTTCTTAACCTTTGGTGTCCGACCAACTAAAAACTTCACTTTGAAATATTTAATAGGTACCAATTGGCTCCTGCAATAGAGTTAGCTAACTGCTTAGTATGATACTAAGATAATAGTAATATAGTATATGTCCAAGATATGATACTTTGTAGAATAACAACACCTACATAACAAGATATTTTTAAAACCAGGACAACAAATCTATATATATTACATATCTTTACATAGTATAAAACAAAGTCGCTTCCCGCTGGTTGTCCCTATGTATGCTTAGATCTTCAAAACTACACAACGGATTTTGAAGCAGTTTCTACTAATATAGGAGTGATTCAAGATGAAGGTTTATATGTATAAAACATGCATAATATAGTAGAGAAACACTTATATTTTTAGAGGTTTTTAATGTGAGGTCGTAAATAAACACATTTTTTGCACTTACATTGCAAACGCTGGCTGAACCCTAAGAGATAGATCAAAATAATGTACTACAGTATTGTACACTTTGAAAAGGTATACAAAAGAAACCGCGATGGTATATGTCTATCTCTTAGGGATAACCTACAATAACCATTTTTTATCCTTTACTTTTTACGAGAAATAATGGCTTATTTACGAAGCGACTTTAAGCAATACAGCATTAATTCTTATCCAATTCAGAACCTTAAATACATTGTGCATTTAATATAGATCAATATGGCCCTTTATAGCATGTTATTTTATTGAATATTTTCGAAGATATTACAGATTTAAAATGCAGGGATTTAGCGGTTGCGGTGGTACCGGCCGGGGGGCCGCCGAGGGAGGCTGTCATATTATGTACACTATAGAATGGCAGAACCTTGATCTGCCACATGTACATTAGTATATTTAGTATCAGCATTGCACCCGTGCGAAGCCGGGGCGGGTCGCTAGTTATATATATTCTTGTTTTGAATCTCTCGATGAAATTTAGTGTCTAATGCGAGATCTGTCTTTTACTTATTTAAAATGAAAATTCCTTAAATTAGCACAACATAATAATTAGGACACCGATACCTCTGTTCAATCATTCGCACATAAACATGCCATAGACTTATCACCGCCTGTCAGCACATGTCATGGAATCCTGAGGAGGGTGAACAAGTGTCTTGGTCGTATAGTATGAAATCTATTTCGCAAACAGCGGTTGGCATACGTCAGACATTATAATTGTTTCAAGTTTAGTGATTGATACTAACCAAACTTCGGTTGTCGCTCTCTCTATCTTGACGTTTTCTTAACTTTATTAACCAAATAAAGTTTGAAACTTTTACTTTAGTGAGGGAACGCACCACATAGCACCTTTTGGTCCTAAACTAAGCAAAATTTTTACCAGAACTAAAGGTTTTAATATGGGTACTTTTTTTATAAAAAGATACAAATAAAATATACATGGAAAACGGCTACACCTTTTACAATCAAGCCCCTTTTGATTTCACATAAGATAACTAAGTTAAAAAAAATATTTGATATAGAATCCAACTGAATTTTCAAAGTTCTAAGTTTCCAAGCTGGAAAGCAACTCGGCAAAAGTGTAAATGATCCATATTACATAATTTTGCACTTATAGGCGTTATCAGTGTACACAAGCGAAGCCCAGCGGAAGATAGCAAAACATCTAAGCAACTCAGCAAAGCGTAAGTGGATCACGTAGCCAATAATTTACATGATGGCAAGCGTCCGCAAGTGACGCCGAGAACAAGATAGCAAGACATCTAAGCAACTCGGCAAGAGTGTAAATGATCCAAAGTAAATAATTAACACCTATGCCAAGTGACGACAAGGGTAAAATGGAAAAACTTCAAGGTGACTCGGCAAAAGTGTGAATGATCCATAATAGATAATCTTTACTTTTACTATGCGTTCGCAAGCGACGCCAGCGTTATCAGCGCTTAACAAAACCATAAAATTGAGCAAAATATTTGGGCAAGCGACTCGGGAAGACTGTTGAAGAAGCCCTTGTAGACCTCCAATTGGTGTACCCTTATTGCGCGAGTCCGACTCGCACTTGACCCTTTTTTCTTTCTTAGAAACCTTCCCCGGCGTGTTCATAACATCTTACCAAATTTCATTAAAATCGGTTTACTCTTATTGCTCGAGTCCAACTCGCACTTGAGCATTTTTTTTTCTTTCTCAGAAACGTTCCCTTGCGTGTGCATAACAACTTACTAAAATTTCATAACAAAGTCCAACTCGCACTTGACCCTGTCTCACTCGCACTTGACCCTTTTTATCTTTCTCAGAAACATTCCCCGGCGTGTTTATAACACCTTACCAAAATTTCATTACAATCAGTTTCCGCTTATTGCGCGAGTTCGACCCGCACTTGACCCTTTCGGTAAATCCTTTCCTATTGGATGCCTACGTCACAGTACACACCCTCCAGGTTTCAGGTCCCTATGATCTTAGGTTTAGGCTGTGCGTTGATACATTATATATGTATACAGGTAGAAAACTATTAGTATTATTATACACAAAAATCAAACACCTATAAAGTGCATAACCTCTTTAAGCTTAGAAACCTTCAAATGAGGTACTTATATAGTACGGTGTCTTTCGCGACATTCCAATTTTAAAGAGTATTTACTTATGTTTTTTAGTGAGTTCATCCTTTTTTGCATAAAATCGGATTGAGTTTTCAAACATGTGTCAAAATAAAATATAATTTAATCAAAAGCACTAAGGAGTATTGATATCAACTTATCAACATATCAAGCAAATCACCGCCAAAATAACTTTCTACCCCTTCTTAACCCTGTTAGGGGATGAATTTCAATAAAATACGAAACACGTCTTCCATCAATTAATTCTATTAAAAATGGTTTATGCAAAGTTTTAAGTGTATTGCACCAAGGAATCACGTTATCCCATTCATACTTTACCCCTTTTTCACCCCCTTAGGGTTAAAACTTCGGAAAATCCTTTCTTATCGGATGCCTACGTCATACAAAGAACACACCCTCCAAGTTTCAGGTCTCTACGATCAGCGGTTTAGGCTGTGCGTTGATCCGTCAGTCATTCAGGACAAAGCATTATATATGTATGTGGTAGATTATGATATTTGGTGTGCATCTAAGCCAAACTATCACCACCCCTAGTGAAATTTTCCGGCTCTCTGCCTCACAACTATTAACACACATTACTATGTATATACCTACTGGTAATGCTATGCATGACATACCTACTTTACAAAGTTACCTGTTGAAAACAATGTAAATCCCTAAATTAATTTGTATTCGACATACATAGCGAAATGTATGACACAGAGCGTGGGCTTGGATATTGTTGTAACAACAAAGCGGTCAACAATAACAACGTCATAGCACAGAACGGTTCGCCCCGGATCAAAGGTGCCCCGTCCTTGCCTCGGGGCAAGGCAAACTCTGCGTGCTCTTTGCCTCACAGTAGGAGTGTGGGATAAACCTACTCATCCACCTTGTAATTACCACAAAATAAATAGGTACAGAAGGGCAGCTTATTATGAACTCCATTTTATGTTACCCTGTTTTTGGATTGATTTTTTACTATTAGATAAATGTATTTCTTTTTGTATCTGTAATAAATGTTGGAGATGCATAGTTAAATTAGTTATTTTTGAACAGTCTCCTAAAAAGGAGGAGGTTCTCAATTCGGATGTTTATACTCATATATTTTTTATGTATGTTCGGGATTAACTCCGTTATATATAGACGGATTTGCAAAAAATATTTCTTATTTAAAAGGGCACACTACCGATGTGGTCCCATATTAATGTAGAAAATTTAAAATTAGTTATTAGTTTGTTTCATGCTTGTGAACTTCAAACTGTAATTCAGATCCGTTTTTTGGAAATAAGCCGGTTGTTCTTTCTGTTAATTTTTTTTTTAATTTTGAGTGATGAATTGTTTTTTTCGTACACTAAAAAGGCCATACTCGTAACAAAATTCTATACAATCATCAACATTAAAAAGGGGTTTCACCAGTTGAAAATTAACAGCAATTATATTTATTGACCAAAATTCTAAGTTTGGAATTCACTACATTAATATGGGACCACCTCGGAAGTTTACCCTTTTAAATATAAAAATAATTTTGCAAATCCGACTATAAATGACAGAGTTATGGCCGAACAGACATAAAAAAAAATCAAAAATATAATCATCCGAATTGAGAACTCTTCCTTTTTTTTTAAGTCAGTTAAGAATATCCTAAATACTGTACACACATAAATTAAAGGTTCCATATGAGATTTATTGCGGACACCTGAATTTATATGATATTTTTATTAGGTTTTCAGAACTCATTGTTGAAAAGTTACAAGAGTTCGAATCAAATGAACGACTTCAGAAGCTAATCACGCGTAAAATATACATTAAATTTTCTGCATTTTTAAAAACCTAAACATTTGCACCTTACACAATGGGAAGCGTGAAAAAAATCCTATCTTAGTTATAATATGGAGTACTAGATGATCTCCGCGGTTTAATCCGTATAAAACCCGTCGAACCCTTGGCAGGAATAAAATTTCAATAAATCAGATTACCCCGTCACTTCGTTGCTACGTGAAGAAATAGTGCCCTTTTCTTACAAATTGACTCACAAATATATATATTTTGAACTATAAGCTTAATTTACTCATAACAAAAAATAGATTATGTCATTTAAAGACAGTATTTTATAGAATGGGTTCAGTAGTTGCAGAGATTAACCCAAACAAATATTTAATTTAATTCACATAACACAGCTGCGTGTCAATTTTTATCTCGATGAAAAAATAGCAGTTATAGGTTTACATACAGGCAGACGGACGGATGAATTAACGTAGCAGCGAAACATTAAGGGTTCCGGTGTAGTAATTCGGCTACGGAACGCTAAGAACAGTTTTTCATTCATTATTTTTTTAACCATGTCGATGAAATAGTAAATTCCCCCGTTTGGTTAATAAAACCCTACGTTCGCTAGTTTAAAACCCACCCGTACAAAAGTCGTGCTAGACGCCGTAAGACATAAGTAATATTCATCTTATACACAAATTTGCGACATGTACGCACATCTGTGTAGAACTGAAAAGTTTCCAGTTACTAGCAAACACAAAACTTTTAAGAGCTTTTCACTTTCATGTATTCGGAATAGAAAGTCTCGTCCACTTTATAGCAATGTTAAATATATTCAAAAGTTTCCACCATTCGTCGTACCAAACTGTCTAAATAAATTTTAGGGAACTGCTTTTTCCTGAAGTTGAAAAGCGGACTGAGGACATTTCTGACCTCGGCGGAGCTTTCAGCCGTTCACTTGCTACGGGAATTCGAAGCGCTCGTTTGAAGTCGTTACAAAAGGGTACTGTCGTTGTGACCGATGTAATCTACTTTCATTATAACGTTTCATGGAAAATCAACAGTTTTGGGCGATCAACGCTATATAAGCTTAATTCTTTGTCAGAACAATAATTAAGCCGAAGATGTATCAAATAGTGTAGATTTTTAGCAATTAAAATATTTTTTTTATTAAAAGACTTCTCTGATCATTTATTTCTGAGAACTACGAGTATATGGCACCCAATGTTGTCTTCATTTCAACGTAATTCAATATTTCAATAATAAATTAAGATTTTAAGGAAAATAAGGCACGTCTTTTCTTCGCAGTGTATTTTATAACTTTGAAGATAAAAATTTGTTCTCGCATTGTCTGTGTTTGTATTTTTGACGTGACAACGTCTTATAAATTGGTTTGCCGGGTGACACTTCAAGAAACTGCGTTACGCTCCGCTCACGTTATGCGCTCACAATGAGAGCGAGTGAGAGGCAGGCGCCCGCCTAAGAGCGAGAGAGACAGACATAAAATCATTGTCACGTAAAACTTTCGCCCGTATACCGACTTTACAGGCAACCAGTTTTTTTATTAAAAATACTGTTGAGAAATTTGATAAACACCTATTTTTTATTTTTTTATCAAAATGATTTGTTAACAAAGATAAGTTTTATGACGTTTTATTTTATACTCCCAGATTGGTCTCATTTTTTATCAAAATCCAGTTCTGTTGATGGAATCCATCATCCGATTCCTCATAGTGATTTTAGTGTTTTCAGCAACAATCCAAGCATTTGCATTCAACGAGTATCATTATTGATGAAGTGGAACTGAGGACGAAGACTACAGATGGCTACCAGAATTTCTGAACTATCTAATCGGATAAAACATGATAAAATGGCACCTTCAAAATAATTCCTCGTTTGACTATTTTAAGGTTCCGCAGGCAAATCTTAAAAAAATTAGTTCTAAGTTTCTTTTGAATTTAATAATCTACAGACATAAAATAAATTGTTCACTTAAACTTAAAAAAATAATAAAATAAAATCCGAAAAAACTGAAAATACTTATACTCCCCTAAAATAGACATGCAGGCAGAAAGTTATGCTGGGTAGGTACGTGTTTTCAAGTCGAATGGCTAAAATTTGTAAAAGAATGATACCTATACAAAAAGTCTATTGACATCCGACTTCAGAGCAAAGAAAACACGTACCTAGCTTAATTTTCTGCCTGCATGTCTATAAATAAACTTAGATTATTATGTCTGATTTGGAGGTCTATTTTTTGATGATAGAGTTTCAAAATTGTATTTTTTGTCTTTAAACCTTACAATCTTAAGTTACCGTTAATAACTGCGTTGAAATTTACAATATTAAAGCAAACTAAAATATTATTGAAGAAATAACTGCACCGTATATTTAATGTAACAAAATATATGTTTAAAAATACTGTTAGGCGCTCAGCTACTAGGGAGTAAATTAAAACAGCGTTACCGTGACCCTTAATATCCCTAATTCGCTTCTGTCGGGCGCCCCTCAACGGCTTACTTTCACATACATATTTACGCGACTGTGTAAGAAGTAGGTTCAGTATCCTTAATATTAACCAAATAAATGACATGAAACTTGCTTCGTTCTGTGAGCTTAACTACATATCTCTGAGAACTGAAAGCGTATATGTAGTTGAATTGGCTGTTTAACTAGATGTCAGGGATGGCAGGGCAATAAGTATGAAAAAAGAAATTTATATTAATATTAAACAAGCGAATGTGAGTTTATTTGTTTGTCCTCCACGTCGTGTCGGAGCAACTACTTTAGCTGAAATTTGGTGCAAAAATAGCTTAAGAGGCGGACAAGGACATAGGCCGGGAAATTTAATAGTCCCGGCAGGAATAACTATATCAGTGTTTCACTTGAATGAAATATAGCTACAGCTATAAATTGTTATAGTAAACTATTACTATTATATAATCAAAGAGTTGCCGCAGAAATGTTGCCTCTCTACCATCTTTAAGCAGACGATCTCCAAATTTATGCTCAGACTACTGTAGAAGAGCTTGTTAAAACTGTTAAAAGCGATAAACCTAGACCTAGCTCGTATAGCTGCTTGGAGCGATTGTTATGGTCTTAAACAAAATCCTTGCAAAACGCAAACAATAGTTATGGGTAGCTCAAGACTAATTGCTAAACTTTATTTGGATGACCTACCAAAAATCCAACCAAACGGAGTATTTTTACCTTATAGTGATAACGTTAAAAACCTATGTGTTATTCGATCAGTCTTTGACATGGAGATCTCAGATTAAAGAAATCAGCAAAAAAATGTTTACAAAGGTTGCGTAATTTTTTACCCATCTCCACAAAAATATACTATATATCCTAATCTTAGTGAGGAGCAATTTACTAAACTTGAGCTACTATATGTGTCAGATTTATATTTGACCTACGCAAATTTTGCCGCAAAAGGTGGAGCCGCTGGTGAACGATATTTGTTATCTATATAAGCGAATAGATTAATTATATTGATTTAGTGGCTCCGCTATCTCCGCTGTCACAAGACAAGCTCTAACCCAAACATTATTACAAACTTACTAGTGACACAGTGCGATTTCTGTTCCATACTGAACCACCTGGCTAGGCATTTAGTTGGATGGCGCATTCAACCAACTGGCACCGACATATACATTAATCCTATTTTCTGTCGTACATCAGTAATAACCCGCCTCTACCCGCTCCACTTTCACCTCGCGCCTCGCAAGTCGACCCCGCACACCGCATCATATTGAGTGATGAATAATTTACTCAGTAAAATCTCGTCTACGCTGAAATATGAATTAAACAGGTATATACTGACTGTGGAAGAAGTTATTTAATTTACATATATAAGTATTACGAGGAAATTTCAAGCCACTTTGGACCAGATATATAGCAGATGAGTTTCATGGTACCCAATTGTTGTCACCGAAGATACGACCTTTTATTTGATAGCCCACTTGGGCATGCTTTTAAGTCTAGTCTTCATCCCTCTTGCATCCCATATGTCCGAATTCAAACATTCTATTGGCCTTAACTACTCGTGTCGTGTAAAAACCATAAAGATTGGAACAACGGTACTCAAGTTATCATGAAACAAACATAGAAAGTAACAAAGGTAAACACGCTTCAGCCTCTCACATTTTAGTGTACGTACTGAGTGCCGAGAGTCTAACGGCAAGGCTGTACGTGCTGCGTTAGTGTTAAACACATGGAACTGCGACCAAGTGGCCGCTAACGTCTAACTTTGACTGCTCCGCTGAACATCCCGTCGGACGCTTGTTCACTCAGTTTGTACACTTCAGAGACCAATCTGTGCGTTCACCGAGACGGGTAGCGGGCTGCACACCAAGTGGCCTTAGTTGGCACTTGGGCCGCCTGGTCGCAGTTCTATTGCAGCACGCGCCGCTCCATCGGACTCCGCTCAACTTGGCCCGTTCAACATCAAAAAACAATAACTTGCTAGCTACAAATACGACACTTAATGCTTCAATTACTTGGCACACAATAATTGTGCATAGATATGACCAATAAAACTTATGTGAGTCGGACTAGCACATCGATGGTTCCGTGTCACCAAAGAATGCACGAACCCTACTTCCATTTGACCAGTTTTTATTATTTGTTGTTTTAGAATAAACCTTACAATATTATCGTACGTTTGAAGCTTGTATGTTTTACTGATTTTCTATAGAGCGAAAACAATAAAAACATGAATTTTGATTAGAGACTCTGACTGCTTAAAATTTTAATTTGTTTTATTATTAGTAAGATCGGCTTTCTCTTTAGCACTATAGGCCATGGCACTATCGGTCTTCGGCCGGCAAAGGTTTCCTTTGGCAAGCGACCAGAAGCACGACTCCTAGACAGATGACTCTAATTTCACTTCATTGTTTCTAATATCTGCCTCTGCGTTATTCTTCTGAGTTTCAAAGCTTCTTTTCTCTACTGTGCTATAAGGTCCTATCTCCGATGTTACGTCCATGGTATAGTCCCTCTCTATGTTGTATTATTCTGTGTTTTATAGCTTCTATCTTCAACTGTACTATTTGGTGCTATCTCTGATAGCACGTTATTGTTATCTATCACTACTTCTGCATTATTTTTTGTGTTTTTATAGCTTCTTTTCTTTCTTTTTTCTAAAAATTAATAAATTATAAGTACACAACCCTTTCTGTGGAATCATTATGTTAATTATTGCTAATGAAAACTGTATGAAAATCCGTTAGGTAGTTTTTGAGTTTATCACGTTCATACAGACAGACGCAGCGGGAAGAAATTTACTTTATATTATGTAGCGATATTGATGACGTAATAAAGTTTTAGTACCAGCAAACAAATAATTAACAAGCAGCAAAAAGATACACTTTCATTTATTTTATAATATTAGTGTAATCGTAATCAAGCTATTGTACTAAAGTTACCTATTATTACTAGCAGAATCGTAGTAAATCTTGTGTATATTATGTATTAAATTTAGTATATTAGTCTGTTGTTACCTTTTTTAAAAATGAAAGATCACTGTAAAATTTTCGTGTTTAATGATATAAGTTACGTACCTCGAGCGTCATTTTTCAAATCAGCTATGCGTACTGCCAAATGAAATGGAAAGTTGGTATTGGTAAAATCAAAAGTGTGTGGGCGCATGCAGTTCACGAATGACACCGTGAACGTAAGCTATCTCTTTCGTGCCGTTATCTCACGCATAAGAAGATAGAACTACCAAATTGTATAAATTGGCACAAACAAACGTTTTGAATATATTTGAATAAACCAAATTTTGCCAATGTTTATAAAGTGTAAAATGTTTTAAATTATATCATTATTCACGTTATTGTTTTTTAAAGATGGAGCCGTGAACAACAATATGTTTTTTATTGTATCATAATTCATAACAGACAATTTAATATTAATGTACTGTACGAGTTACGAGGCATGAAAGACTCTTTGCTGATATAAGTTAACTTGTATTATTGTGCTCGAAAAATATCTATGCATTCATCCAGTAGAGCTAAGGCTAAGTGGTAAAAAAAACCGGCGGAGTGGGAGTCGGACTCGCGCACGAAGGGTTCCCTAGCATCATCTATAAAAACGGCAGAAAAATCATGTTTGTTGTATGGGAGCTTAAGTTAAATACTTCTTTTATTTTAAATTAATTATTTATTTTTAAAGTAAATATATAACATAATATTCTGTAAATATTTCAAGCATCAACTTGTTGCTGTTAGCAATTTCGAGCAAAAACGAGCACAAAAATCATGTTTGTTGTATCGAAGCCGACTTAAATATTTATTTTGTTCAGTTTTCTTGGATTTGTTGTTATAGCTGTAACAGAAATACATCATCTGTGAAAATTTCAACTGTCTAACTATCACGGTTCATGAGATACAACCTGGTGACAGACGGACAGCGAAGCCTTAGTAATAGAGTCACGTTTTTAACCCCTTGGGTACGGAACCCTAAAAAAGAGCATTTTACACTGATTACATATGTTTAATAATCTAATAAGTCGATTTATATAAGTTTTCACCGAGGGTACAGAAATATTCCTATCCTAAATTAACATACTAAGGAAATTAATGGAATTAGATGGACACTTCCGAAGTAAATTATGAAGTGCCGTTTCAGTCAGAAAATTAAGAAGAATTTCTCTAATACAGTGGCATGGCGCTTCAGTAAAAATATTACGATTAAAAGATAATTAAAAAAGGGATACTTAATTAGGATAGGAAAGTTTTTTAAGATTAATAGATTTATGCAAAGCGAGCAAGTTTTTATTGTATTTTATGAATATTTATCACTAAAGATAAAAATAGGGATTTTTATCAAATACAAAATACAAAATAGGTATATTATTCCAAACATAATTTCTTAGAGCAGGTATCACTGAACAATAAGTGAAGAAGAAAACGAACGAAATAAATAATTGCAAAACATTATCAGTGTCGTGGCTATGTGGGTCCGACTGCTGGGGCGTGGGTTCGATTCCCGCAGAAAATCAATATTATTTGTGTTTGTGTGGGTATTTTCTATGTATAATATGTATGTATTTACGAAAAAGCATAAATGTATTTATATCTGCTATCCTGGCATCCATGTCATAAGCTTTGTGTCATGTCCAAAAATATTTATTATTTAAATTTTATTATTTATTATACTGACAATATAAAAACTACTGTGTAAAAAATTATTGAGTTGTCATACATCCAAAAAGCTTAGCATTCGTTTGACGCAATAAATGTCTTATTACTAAAATAGGTATAAATACTAACCTCCCTTAAAAAACGAGACAGGAAATAAGAAAAATAAAAGTAATATACGTATCCATGAATATGTAATGGTTACTAGAAGTTGACTAGAAGTATTTTAACAACCTGAGAATAAATTCAATCTTTTTCTTCAAACATACTTGTATGAGATCCAGATTTTGTGTTGCAGAACACTTCTTACTTTATGTGTATTGTATAAAAGATGATTTTTCTATAAATACAAATAATTAAAACATGCCACCAAGACTAAATAGATGTAAGAAATAAAATGGAACACCTATTTTTAGGGTTCCGTACCCAGAGAGTGCCAATGGAGCATTACTAAGCCCACGCTGTGTGTCTGTCCGAATATTAAAAGGCTCTATATTTTAGACCGAAATAGGTAGATGCCTAAATTTTTAACAGAATATTTATTATAATGGGGCATTAACTAACAAATAATAAAAGGTTAAAAAGTCCCCATACAACAAACACATTTTTATCGTTTTTGTTCAATCGTAAAAACAGTAACACATACAAACTTTAAACTTGCAGTAAAAAAAGAGTAAACTCTAAAGTATAAAAATAAATTATAATAAACTATATTTTCACAAAAACATTAATCCGACTTGAAATTCACTAAAAAGTAATAAATATGTCCTTAAAGCAGATACATATGACGGAACATTTAGCTAAAAAATGAAAGGAAAAATAAATTACGGGCGATAAAAAATGGTTTATCTCAATTTCCGGTAGAACTACAAGTCCTGTGGAAAAAAGTTTAATGGCAAAGTTGTAGGTAATAAAAAGATCTACAACTTTTGCATTTACATTTTTTTCACATAGCCTCAAAATTTATGTGAAAAATTCAAATAACCAAGTTTTTGGTTTTTTTTATTATCTTTTTCAAAAATCTTTTTTCTACGAAATTTGGTGAAAACTTACCTTATTATGTCCCAAATACAGTGTAATTTATTTGATTTAAAAATTTTTCACCTTATTTTGACTTAGTATAAAAAAAAACATTCTTTTTTTCGTTTATCAGTGTAACATGAAATATTACGTTTTTTGAGTAATTAAAGTATAAATTTTACATAATTTAATTGTACATAATAATTAAAAAAAAAAAAAAAAATTAAATTTTTTGCTTTTCTGAGAACATTTACTATGGTAATGTATATTTTTTTTTACACAATCAGAAAGTAGAGATTTCAACGATCAAAAAGCCTACCGACTTTTTGAAAAAAGCTGATATTTTGACGCGAGAATTTTCAATAAAAAATGGGGTGTTTTTTTGATATTAAGTCAAAATAAGGTGAAAAAATAATTATTTTAAATCAAATAAATTACACTGTATTTGGGACATAATAAGGTAAGTTTTCAACAAATTTCGTAGAAAAAAGATTTTTTGAAAAAGATAATAAAAAAAACCAAAAACTTGGTTATTTGAATTTTTCACATAAATTTTGAGGCTATGAGAAAAAATTGTAAACGCCAAAGTTGTAGATCTTTTTTAGAAGCCCACTCCTCATATCCAACGTCGGGCTTGGTCAGTAATTCGATGGGTGACCGCTTAGCGGCGCACTTTTTGTTTTTGTTTGTGTTCATAAATATCGTAACCTAAGCATCTTTTTTTTTGGATTTGTAAGCCCTTGTTCTAAATAGGCGCGTGATTCGTGATTTTTTGATATGATACGCGCGCTTTGCTTTGAAAAAAATACATTGTACAAAAAAAAGCTCATGGGAGTATTAAAAGTCTTCTCGCTCGCTTTAACTGCACGTGTTGACACTGTTTACGAGTAAGTGTGATGTAAAATAAGTAATTTACTGTTTATTGATTGCACTAAATAAAAATACTTAATGTTTTCTGTAGTTTCAGAAAATGACAATACCTAATAAGAAAGTTAAGTAGGTAAATTAAGTTTAAATATATAGACAAAATATTGTCGTTAAAGTAATATATTCAATGATCATTTATGTGTCAAAAATATATGTATTAATACCTACATTTGGCCTTTGAATACACTATTATAACAACTTTAAACGTGTCACCTTACCCTTGCTTGTAGATGTAGATTACCCTATTTATCAAGTACATTACATTATGTTTTTCAAAATAAACAAAATCGTAATATTACACAATTTAAGCAAAATTGCGTGTTATCTACATTTATGGAAGTGAAGCGTCTTTGTTGATGCGCAGCAAGCGAAGCTTCCTTAGCAGTGTAACAATATGCAAATTTTCAGTTTTCCTTTTCTTGGAGATGGCTAGATTGATTTCCATAAAATTTTGCGCAAAAGCAGGTAGCTATTTTCTCACCGTAACGAAGCCTAACTTTAAAAACAGCTCCTAGAATGTGATAGGTCGAATCAACACGAAGGTCTAATAATTATCAACGGATAATAAGCACTCTCAATCCGGGGAGGCCACATTGGTTTTTTATCCTTGAAAATGAAAAAAATCATATCTTGTTTTTTTAATCATATGCAACAATAAAAAGGTTCGAAAATCATGAAAGCAGCAGCAATTAGCATATAAAGATTAAAAAATGTTTTTATGGTGGGTTACAAAACTTTGTTATTGTACCTAATTATTAACTTATACATACACAGTATATTACAAGTTATAGATAAGCTACTAAATAGTAGCATAATTTTCTACAATAAATCAGTAATGTATGCAATATACATGCTGACTACAGGCCGGTCAATAAAATGATATGTTTTTGTTCCCAAAACTTGGTTTGGTAAATAAAGTTTCGTGATCCAGCAAGTAGTCAGTTAAACAGCACTCAATATGAATAAAAGCCATTATGACAAATAAAAATAACCGCAATGAACAAATACTGGAGATAAAAACACAATTAAACAGAGAAATAAACAAAATCCTTGAAAAATACGAAATCGCAAGCACTTACAAACAGTGATAATGGCAGACGGTCACGTACATAAGTTCATGCTATTCTAAATAAGACGCAAGTACACTTCTTAATAAAAACGTTTGTAGGTTCTTTGTTTTTGATATTTTAATATATTTAGATTTTTAATTTTACAAACTTATCTATCAATTACTTGTGGCGACAGAGAGCACAAACGGTAAAAATATATTTATTAGAAAGAGCAAAAAATGTATCCTGCAAATCTATTAGCCTATCTTTACCAATTTCACCCAACGCATGTGAGAGAAAGCCGTAGGAGCGCTTTCGACCTTTTGATCATGAGTTAACTTATTGCAGATAGCTTCTCTGTAACAAAGTACAGTACAAAAAACTTTTCTGACCTTCTGACCTTGGGTGTATGGTCGCTAGTGTCGTTGTAACTTTACACCATTTCAATATGTCGACTTTTAATAGTTGGTTGCACTATACTAGGAGCGCGCGTCACTCTGTAATTAGTACGTGGTATTGGTAGTATTGTGGATTTTTTGAAAGGTTGGCTGATGTGAATTGGCTTGTATGGATACGGTGCCACTGATGCTAACATAACTTTTATACCTAAATAAATATACATTCTACGCATTAATAAATTAAAGCGCAGCGAGCAAGGTTTTATTGGCAGTGACTAAATATGCAATCTTCTATTACCCTTCACTTTAACATGTCTTAACCGTTTTCAAAAGGCCCTCAGACTCATGGCCAATAATCAACTATTTGTAGCAAATATATCGAGAATATTTGGTCTTTAAACTACTTTTGCTGTTACAAAATTAAATATACTTATAAGTTTTCCGAAAATATTGCAATTGTTTTTAAAACACAAGTTTATATTGTTATTGCTCATTAACAAAAGTGTTTTTTTTTTGTATTGTGCCCTTTGTCGAATGCTCGAACTTAATTAAAGTTTTTTCCACATCGTGCCCTAGGTCTGGCCCCGCCGCGCGAGCTCTGCGTACTTTGCCTGGGTTAATCGCTTAGAATTTATTTGTTGAAAAATTAATTTTTGTGCAGTAAATAAGTGTAAATATTTGGGATAAAATTAAGATAAATAATTATAAAAACCCGACTGCAAAAACTAAAAAGAAGTAAACAAGGGCAGCTAATACATACCAAATATTTACCTATAAGCAGTTGGAACTTATTTTAAGGTAACTAATATATTGGGAGCAATCTGTTCTACTATTTGTTCATGCATTTAAATGAGTCCCGCCTGCTTATAGTTAAATATTTGTTATGTTTTAGGTGCTCTTGTTTACTTCTTTTTAGTTCCTGCAGTTAGTTTTTTTTATTTATAAAATCATTTATTTTTATTTCTATAGTTATTTTTTTCAATTTTTTTTACTCGCGCTTGAATAGTTTACTGTGTCATATATTTTCGTACTCGCCTTTTAAGAGGGCGATATAGGCCAGAAAGCTAATTTCTGTAATTCTAACGTTGTGTATGTAAATGTACTATAAATCATAAGATAATGTCTTATACATTACTATGAGATATATAGGTTATATACTTTTAAAGTAATTTATACCGTAATGACGCCTTAAAACTTCAAATTTTTTGTATGGAATTTAACGTTATTACCGTTTTGTAGTCCCATTTCTTGACTTTTCGCTACAACTTAGAGTCTATGCACTAGATAACAAGCTGTTCTAATTATTAAACCAACTTTCATTACAAGCAAATGCAAAACTCGCTTTAAAAATTTGCACAAGTGTTGAAACAACGGTCACTTTCAGATTTTTTATTGCATTAAATACAATAAATGAAAATCATTCAGTAAGGTAATGCACTAGACAAAAGTAAGTTTTACAACATATATTTTTTTCAATGCTTTAGATGCTATACTTTAGCCACAAAATTTGCACAAAAACGGCGTATTTTCGCTGTGTGGCCTATACCCTAGCCTTAAAGCCCTTTATTTTCATACAAAACTCGAGGGTCCTGGAAAAATTCTGCCATTTTGATTTATTAGTGTCACACATACCTAGTGTCACTCACACAATCACGACGAATCAAATGACACCTCGCATGGCAAAATCCGTCAAGCCGTTCAGGCTGTAGGGCGTGCCAAAGAAATGGACATACATACATACATACGGTCAAAAACATTACCCGCCTTTCTTCGGTAGTCGGGTAATAAATTGGAAATGTTGATTTTTTTGTCATAATAAGCGTACTGAATATGTTGATGTATTTATAAATTACCCCAAAAAAAGGATTTGTATATTTGATAAAAAAATTAAACCGGTCAAACACGGTTGACGTATTACCCATGATAAAGTTATATCGTGGCCTATAAATTTATTGACTGTACGGACATCTGGTATCATAAATTGATTTATTTCACTCGCAACCGACATCCTGAATAACACAATTATTTTCCATTATAACTTAATTCAACTTCGTTAAAAGGTAGAATTGAATCATGGCCGGAAACTGGTGGTAAACATGTTAAAACAGTCATTGAAGGGCTATAAAAATATCAACGTTGGCCGTATAATTATACTCTTGTTTTTGAAATACTGATAAACGAGTTATTACACTTTATGATAAATAGGTGACAAAATATACCAGTAACCAAAATCTTGTGCTTGTATTAGCCTTGCTCTTTCGCTTCAATATTTTGCTGTTTTGACGTGACAACGTCTTATAAATTGGTTTGCCGGGTGACACTTCAAGAAACTGCGTTACGCTCCGCTCACGTTATGCGCTCACAATGAGAGCGAGTGAGAGGCACGCGCCCGCCTAAGAGCGAGAGAGACAGACATAAAATCATTGTCACGTAAAACTTTCGCCCGTATACCGACTTTACAGGCAACCAGTTTTTTTAGGGTTCCGTGCCCTTATTACTAAATTAAACTAAAACGAAACCTTATTACTAAGTCTACGCCGTCCGTCTGTCACCAGGCTGCATGTATCACATGAACCGTGATAATTAGACAGTTGAAATTTTCACAGATGATGTATTTCTGTTGCCGCTATAACAACAAATACTACAAAACAGAATAACATAAATGTTTAAGGGGCTCCCAAACAACAAACGTAATTTTTTTGCTTGATATTGATAACGGCAACAGGTAGAGGCTTGAAATATTCACAGAATATTAAGTTATATATTCACTTTATAAATAAATAAAATAAAAATAAAACAAATATTTAAGGGGTGCTCCCATACAACAAATATAATTTTATTCCCGTTTTTATAGATAATGGTACGGAACCTTTCGTGCGCGAGTCCAACTTGCACTTGTTTTTTTAAATATTAATATTTTCGGCTTGAGGAATTTATATTATGCATTTGTTCGTTAATATGAAAAAAAATGTATATAAAACAATCACTACAATTTTTCCAATCTTAAACTACTAGATTAACGATGATTTCAAATTGGGTACTTATTCCTTTAACCTGAAACAGATTTCCTGCAAGAAATAGATCGAGAAAAACAATTTTATTATGTTATTGGTAATCCATTGCATTATTCTACAAACTATCGATGATGCCTTAAAACGTTTAAAAAATTGTCTAGACGAATTGGAACCTTTCCAATCGACATGAATTTGTAAATTTAATTAAATGGAAGCAAATAGTGTAGCGGAAACATGGTCGATCAAACCTGAATTTCATAAAACTCGTCAGAGGAAAGCCTTTTTAACAAACTCTGCAAAGATGAGTATCTCCAAGATCCGGGAAGTTTGTTCAAAGTAAACATATTTTATCGAGTATCGTCATTAATCAACTGAAATAACGATTCCTTCTAATGAATAAAATTGAATTTTAGTGTTTTGCAATCTGCCACTTTACAAATTTGATATGATACTGATCTATTAAAAAAAGGTCCTAGAATTTGTTGTTATATACAAAAAAGCCATATCTGAATTCTTTGCCTGGAAACCCCTCAGTTTTTGGTCCACTTTTTAAAACGAAATAGAAAAGTCTTCGTGGATTAGAGAACTTGCTGATTTATTAATAATAAAGAATTATTTTATGTTGTGCAGCTTTCCTGAAGTATGTATGTACTGCATTAATATTATTTGTAACAATTGATGTGAGTACAGCTAGTGCTGAACGATCATTTTTGAACCTAAAGCTAATAAAAACCTATTATTTAGAAACTTCATGGGAAGACAGGCTAGCTACGTAACTTGGCTATTCTGTATATTGAATTGATTTTTTGGCCCGAACTTTGATGGTGTTATAAATAATTTTGCAAAACAGAAAGCTCGGAAAAAAGTATTTTATTAATAAATATCTTATTAATATTTCATTATTACCATTCATATCAAACTATGCTCTTGAAAATAAAATTTACTAGATATTTAATTTAAATGCACACATTATTATGAATAGTGTTAGGTACCAACTTAAGTGGTTTATTAAAATTAATTTAAAAATTAAAAAAAAAAAAAACGTGACTACTTTCATTGGAAAGGCCCCATCTAAAGAATTTGCCACGGGCCTCAGATGGTATAGGCACGCCACTGGCTGTGTATACTTTATATTTTTAGATAATATAAAATGACCAAGGTATATTAAAAATGATCACCTACAATAATTTATAAAAGGAAAGAAGTAACATGAATTACATTAAATTAAATTAATTAAAAAAAACTGTATTTATAAAAAAACATAGAATAACATTCTTTGCATGGAATTTATAACATAAATTAAATAAAATAAAACTGACTAAAACCATCATCCCATGAGATGATAATATTATGTATGTACAAGTAAATGGTCGACGTGATATTTTAATATATATGTCACTAGCAACGACAAGCAAAGGGAATTAGCGAAACCCTATTACTAAGACTCCGCTGTCCGTCCGTCCGTCCGTCACCAGGCTGTATCTCATGAACCGTTATAGTTAGACAGTTGAAATTTTTAAAGAAGATGTATTTCTGTTGCTGCTATAACAACAAATACAAAAACACAGAATAAAAAAATATTTAAGGGGGTCCCATACAACAAACTTGATTTTTTGCTCGATTTTGCTCGATATTGTTAACGGCAACAGGTAGACACTGAAAATATTCACAGAATATTTAGGTATATAGTCACTTGACACAATAAATAATTAAATTAAAACAAATATTTAAGGGGGGCTCCCATACAACGAACGTGATTTTTTTGCCGTTTTTATAGATAATGGTACGAAACCCTTTGTGCGCGAGTCCGACTTGTACTTAGCCGATTTTTTAAAAGAAGTAACCAAATCGGTCTAGCCGTTTTCCAGATTACAAACGAATAGAATTTAGTATTTTTATTAATATAGATGATAACAAACTAACAATCACAAACTCATCATTAGTGCCTACAAAAGCAGAAAAGTTTTATTTGAATAGAAACAAGTTGAAATAACGATCAAATAATAATAATAATATCGCAAAGTGTTCACAGTCGGCAAACAACAAAGTTGCCCCGATCAACAAACAAGTTGCTCGCTTCCAGGAAATTACTAACTTTCCTGTGAACAAATCGTCCGACCAGAATTAATATTTAATATTTCTCTATTCCATACATTAAAGCCGCTTGCTCACAAGTGGCGTGTGAAAAGTTCAATAAATATGAAATTTGTGTCAAAAGTAGAACTATCACAAACGCAGGTATGTAAATAATTTTAATTCAGTGAATACTCACAATCATTCAAAGGGAAAAGCTGTGAAAGGTTTTACAAAAGGGGCGTTTTGTTGACAAGCATTCTACGCATGGAATGCGCTCAATGCTGTCTATGCGCACGTTCGATAGTTCTGTTGACCAAAAATTAATGCGCTATGACGTCACTTCCAGCCCGCATTCAACGCATTGGCTGCTTATGCTCGGGAAATAGAGTAGTAGATGCGCTGTCAAATAGTGAACAGTTATTTGTTTGTTTACATTTGCTGAACAGAACGATTTCAATGTTTCTGCGATGTCATAGCTCTCAATGCCGTCAACAAATCGCAGCCAAATAAATCTATTTTAATGAAAGTTAGGATCGACATTATTGAAGTGCAGGTCTGGTGTACTTAGCAACTAAACTGGATTCAAATTGTAGTTTTAATTTGATATAAAAATAATTATTTATTATTACTAATTTTGATACTCGTTCGAATACAGAATAATTTTTGAGAAATTTATACTTTACTTAGGTTTTGTTATGATTTACCTGCAGATTTTATATAAAAGTTGGATAACAGCCGGCCAAGCGCGTGTCGGGCCACGCGCAGTGTAGGGTCCGTAGTTATCCATTGTGACGGCAGTAGGAACATTTTATAAGTTGATCGACTAATACTTGTTATGCCTACTTAGCTGTAATAGATTTCCTTTTAACTCAAACTCAAACTCAAATCAAACTTTATTCAAGCAGGTTTCTTAGAACACTTTTGAATCGTCAATACAATGTAAACAATGTTTATTTCTGCCAAAAAGAGCTGGCAAGAAGTTCCATCTAAAGTAGTAATACAATACTTTGATAATTCGCTAAAGAGTATACAATATGTACCAATACAATAGGTAATAAAAAATAAGTAAGTAAGCTACCAAAAACAAAGTCAAACATGTCAATATTTATTTTTGTTTTTATGCAGCATAGGGGGCGCACCATGTGAAGCGTCAATTATCGTTAATCGAGCGAAGGAATTTAGATATTTAAGAGAATTCCGATATTTAATAGTACTAGTGGCATTAGCACCATCATAATTATATTTTTGCACAGTCATATGTACATACATATATTTACATAAACTTAAAATTATCCATACTACTCATGAATATAATATAATAATAAATATTATAAATGCGAAAGTAAATCTGTCTGTCATCTTTTCACGGTGAAACCACTGTACCAATCAAGATGAAATTTGGCATGCAGATAGTGTTGAGTCCCGGAAAAGGACATAAGCTACTTGAAAACGTCAAGTATTATTCGTTTAGTAATTGAGCAGTTGCCGTTAAAATCCTACACCGATGACCGAATACTAAGAATACAAAGAAGTTTGCAAGAGCAGACCAGCCTCCTCAGCAGCACCCGTTCACAAGTATGACACATGAATCAGCCATCGCTTCGCTCAACCATGTTTTAGGGAACGTACCGACCCGACGCACATGCCACCTCCGCAGAGACTTTGAGAGAGCATGACACACTCGAGCAACTCCATTATATATCCTACTGTCGTGATTTTTTAACTTCATTATATATCCTACTGGCGTGTATTTTTTCATATATCTAGAAAGAACCATTTATGTATTATATATTTATGCATTATATATTTATATATTATAAAGAAAGTACCTATATGTATTTGCATCCACTGTCAGGTACCCATTACACAATCTTTGCTTAATTTAGGACCAAATGCCGTTGTGTTTAATGTAGCACACAACGGTTAACAATGTAACTTTTGAACTTTGGCAAATATTTTATGAAAAACTGAACGTCAATTGAGCCTTAAAAGTCGAACCTGATGACTATAGAAACTCAAAACACAAAATGATGTTAAAGCACGACAACCGTTGCTAAGTACTTTAGCAATCACTTTAGACAGAGAAAACTACCAGAAGTAGATCGACATCTGGAAATGAAGGATTTCTCCAAAAAGTGCCGATATCGGTGTAAGATTAACAAAAATATACAAAGACTAATAACATACATGAACTAATGATATGATGAACTCAAAAAATGAAGGAAAAACTTTGTAAATAGACGGACACGGATCGTAATGGAATTTCTCTGGCTGTGTAAGGTAAGAAAAAAAACCTAATATGAGGTTTATTAACACATATTCTGTGAACATTTAAGGCTTCTACCTACTTCAGGTCTTTTAAGGTCGAACGGATAGACATAGAGCGTAGAATTAGTAATATGGCTCCTTTGGGTAAGTTACCATAAAATTAAAATGAAACACTCAAAAAAACAAAATGATTGGTATCGAATTAATGGTCAAGACAAGTTATTTTATTACGGTAATCGAATCGGCGTTTCGATCTTTGAATATAATAATGCATGATCTTGACTATCGCGTGTCAGTTTGTATGTAGCACCTACCTTCTTATTCTTAGGCTTTTACGTTTTTACTTTTTAATAGATTGAAATGAAATTGACTTTTACCAAAAAAAAAAAAAATATTGCGTCATAACAGCTACATCACTCTGAATCTATATATATCAGGCCACGCAGAAAGTTTTGTGAAAAAAAGTTTTTTTATATAAGGCACTGGCCACTTGAAATTATTTTGAAAAATCCAATTCTCTCGGGGATCGTCGGGCACAAAAAGCTAGTAGTTAATAATATGAGTATCTATTATGGCCGTAGGTACAGAAGGTCATTGCTAGAAATAATTAAAATAAATCAAGTACCCGAAGCGAAATTGAGTTCATTCTTTGTTATAGAAACACAATTGTTAGAAACGCGGGTCAGAATTATTTTATTCCTCTTTATTCTTGCCGTCTTCAAATTTTTTCTAGCCTCATCTCAGCTGTAATAAAACATTGAATTCTCAGGTCTTTATAGAAAATACTCTACATATGTTTTTTTTTTATATTAACTGTTTATATTAATTATAAATATTGCATTACTCGTGGTATCTAGGATATCTACACTATATGTATATAGGGTATCATTGTTTTTAGGCCTATAAAATGATGAAAAATTCGATATTCTGATTTAAAATTAAATCCGTATTCTACGCTGAACAGCGCGCGTAGCAGTTGCTACGGGAGCTACGATCGTCGATCTTGCTTAGGATAGGCGGTGCCATCATTTAGATCTAGGTTTTAAACATTATGGATCAAAGAAAACGACTCATAAAAATATGAAATTAAATATGCATATTTAATAAAACAGCAGTTTCTTCTAATGGACTACCTAACAAAAATAACGGCTTGCACTCCGGGAGTGCCGGCAGAAGTGAAAACATATTAGCTATTTACTTCCCATCACTTCGATTACATATTTATTTATTATAAACTAGCTGACCCCGCGAACATTGTTTCGCTTTATTAAATCAACTGGCGCACTAACCCATTGTGAAAGGGTTGTACTAACTCAGAAACCTTCCCCGGCATGTGCATAACAACTTACTAAAATTTCATGACAATCGATTCACCCTTATTGCGCGAGTCCGACTCGCACTTGACCCTGTCTGACTCGCACTTGACCCTTTTTTTCTTTCTCAGGAACCTTCCCCGGCATAACAACTTAACAAAATTGTATTAAAATCGGTTTACCCTTAGTGCGCCAGTCCGACTCGCACTTGACCGTTTTTTCTTTCATAAAAACCTTGCCCTAACACTAACAAACACATAATACCTGAATTAGCCCAGCCTCCTTCAAGTTCTCCTTAGTGCGCGAGTCCGACTCGCACTTGACCGTTTTTTTTCCTTATAAACCTTGCCTTAACAATAACGAACACAACAAAAAAGAATTATCCAAATCGGTCCAGCCGTTCTAGAGTTTTAGAGAGACCAATGAACAGCAATTGATTTTTATATATATATAATATAATATAATATATAATATATAGACATATAGATAATAATGGATGTTTATTTACTTTTTTGACGTAGAATATTTAACATCTCAATCTGTCATAGAATTAAAATCCCATATTTACGACTCATACGTCATATTTAATTAACACGATTCGCGCTTATCATTCAAATATGTTGACAAGACAACTTATACGTCATATTTAATTGTACAGAAACAACGTCCTTAACACACAATTCAAGCTTAACACCCAAATACATACTGACACGCGATAGTGTACACCATGCGTAAAATATTTAAAGATTGAATCGATAACCACAATAACATAACTTAACAAAATTTTTAAAATTCAAAAAAAGTTTTTTTTAATGCTTTTATTTAAATTTTTGGGTTCTGTACCTGCGGTCTCTCTCTTTCCAACTTGTTTTTATTAACATAAACAAACAAAATGGAGACCACAGATTTGCTTTGTCTCTTTCTAAAGGATGGTCAATTTAGTGAGGCTATTGCGCAGTCCATTGGACAAAAAAAAACTTTTGGCGTGCTTGACGATAAAGTGAGCTTTTCTACGCACCCGAGCGAATCAAATTAAATAGTTATTTGCTATGCAAGGCTTGAAAGTTGCTTTTTGGCGTGAGTGCTAATATTGAATACCATATTATTAATGGAAAAATTTTACTTATTTTAAACAGTATAATTAAGTATTGATAACGTGATAACAACATTATAAGTCTCGAAACAGATTGATTGCCTTTCGTAAGTCTGCATGTAATCAACAAATCGCACACTCAAAGGTTCCTATTTTTCGCGGGTAAAGTTAGGTATTTTACTTCACTGGTGGAGTGACTCATGATTTTAAATTATTAACTTTAATTTTATTAAGTAAAAGTAATATGTCTAAAGTTAAAACAACCAAAATGATGTACCTACACAACGTTATTCCAAATAAATGTTTCATTCCAAATGAAGATGCTTTCCGAGTTTGCACCATGCCAATTTTAAAATTCTTAGAACAATAATTATGCTTTAAAGTTATTCATTCTTGATGTATTTAATAATTTAACAAAATACTAAATTATCTAAATAACATTAAACAAAACATCGACGGATCACTAATGTATTAAGTAAAGGAGAAACCGCATTTAGGACGGTTTCATTATGTTAAAAAAAAAACCTTTTGGCCGCAAGCGGATAAAGTACGCTTTTCCACGCAGATTATGCATGTCGCCAATTCTTAGTTTTCAAATACCTATGTATATGTTATACCTACTTAGAAATCTTGGCATGTTATAATAAATTAAGACACGAAAAGAACCTAAACCATTATATCACAATATCATATTTGGATGGATTACCGAAAACATAATATAAAAGCCCACAGTTTACAATTTCCCAATAATTTCGTACAAAACGTCTCTAGAGAAATCACGTATCGCTGTTCAAAGCCATAATTTCGTGCAGCCCAGGGAGTTTAGCATACATCATTATCATCACAAAACAGCATAATGGCATAACATAACATACATCTGTGATCGTACATCACTAATTACACTGCTATACATAAACCTTCCCCTTTCTCCCGATAATATTTCATTCAGTAATAAATAATTCAGTGGCTAAAGTATCTTCATAATAATTTATACTCAAGTTAATTTGCGTTCGAGGTAAATAACGTGAAGTACTTCGGCGATAATCTTCAGTCGCGGTTCGCGAGACGGGAGTGTGTAAGCATTAACGTTACCAGTAATACTTGAGTATATACCTACAAATACATATATAGAAACTGAAAACTTAATGTAGTATTTGAAACAAAGGAATCATGTTGAATTTAAATTATGGAAGACAAATAAATAAATTAACTTATGTAAGTAACAGTAGTGCTCCATTGATTGCACTTACTCGAGTGCAATAACTTTAACACAAATCTTAAACCACATAGTTGCATAAAAGGCCTATATATTTTAGTCATATTTTTTACCGACTTCAAGAAAAGGTGGAGGTTCTCAATGCGGTTGTATTTTCTTTATTGCTCGTTACCTCAGAACTCCGTCATTTATAAACCTATTTAAAAAAATTTAACGTATAGAGAAGGATTAACCCACAGATGGTCCTATTTTAATTTAGTAAGGATTGGTCCAAGAAAACCAGAGTTATGTGAGAAAATGTTTTCAAGTTGTATTATTTTGTTTATTTATACGAGCTTCTACTGGTACCTACGTCTAGGCTGGAAATGTAAGTTTTAGGCACCACTGTGAATGAGATTAACAAAACAATATACGATAGAATTATCGTTCCGTATCTAAGTACGTGCAAACCTTTACGACGCCCACTCTAGTTGTCAACCATTTGTCAACTCGATATGCTAAGGCTGGGTACACTGCAGCACGGCCTGTTGCGGTGCGTAGTCAAAATCGAAACGCATCAGATTTGAGTTGTCCAGAATTTGATAGGAATTATTGGCTTTAAAGTTCACTAAAACCATTCGAGTTTTAGGCTATCAGTAAAAACAAATAACCCTTATCTGTAAAACGCTTAGTAAAAATACTTTTTCACCGCGTTTCGAGCAATTTTGCGGTGATTTGCGGATGTTTTTGCGTAGTTCGTGGGGTTTAATATACTTACTTAAGACGAGGATATACCCTTATATCCCAAAACAATCTATCTAGATTAAAGAAGTAGTACATACTACATGTCACAGTACAACTAAGTTACAAGAAAATTCAACCAGAATTTAAAAAAATAGTTCATAAAATTTAGAAAATAACTTATTTATTAATCACAAAATAGTGCTAACAATTAAGTTAACTTGTCTTCGATCTCGATATTTTGTGTAACCCAATTATTTTTTAATTAATTAATTAGGTATATATTGTAGGTGTATATTGCGATATATTGTGTAACCCAATTATTTTTTTATTTAATTAATTAGGTATTGTCTTGCCAGCCTTCATACTGTTGGGGCACGGCCTACCCTCATAAGCGTGGGTGATATTGATTAGGGTCATAGTCCACACGCGGGCCCAGTGCGGATTGTGAACTTCATATACGTCGTGACGTATGCAGGTTTCCTCACGATGTTTTCTTTCACCGAAAAGCCAGTGGTGTGAATAAATCAGTGTACTTGAGAAATTAAGAAAAGACTCATTGGTAGATGCCGACCCCGGGGTTCGAACCTCCGCCACTTAGGACGTGAAGTGAAATTTAAACCCCTTGGCCACCACCGACCGATTAGGTATTGTTTCATATTTAAATAATTTCGGCTAGATTTATATATAACGGCTAGTTCTTTTCAATGAATTAAAAACATGAAAAAACAAGCCAAAAACGAAAGCGCTCTACGCGTAAGTATAAGACTACTTACTATACTTTTAGCTTAGCTAGTTTAAGATACTTTTAGCTTTTTTATACTTGACTTCCCGGCGTCTATCGTCCCCTTAAGTGCTTATACATATAGTGTCCAAAAATACCGTGCGGATAAAAACCACAGAAATGCGCACAGCATGCGCACGGTAGGCCTATCAAATTCGATGACCATTTTGAGATTTTATGCATTTGAAATTGCAAGAAAAAACAGACGTTTTAATTTTTAGGGTTCCGTAGTTAAAACCGAATGTTATGAAGTTAATCAATAGCTTCGTCATATCTGTGCGTCAAATATAAGGGTTCTGTAGTCATATGGCAAAAATGGATTACGTCAAGTCCATCCGTTCTTCCACTTGTAAATTTTAGGGAGAAAAACGTTAGCCATTATACAGTTCTGTCATATTTGTCTGTCGGTCCTCAAGCGGTAGGTATGTTAATACCTACGTAAACAAATATTAAAAAGTAATTTGAACGCTTATAGTTTCGTCATATATTTTCATTTATTTTTAGGATTCCGTAGATATGCGATAAAAACGGAACCCTTGGAATCTCTTCTTTCTTATTTTTCGTCCTCTTGACTAATTTATGGTTTCGAAGAAAAATTAAAGAAACTTCTAATTTTCTTTAATATTGATCAACTGAAAAATGAAAATTGTTAAATAGGGCACTAAAAATTAAATAATAAACTATTTTTTAACAAAAACATAAACCGACTTCAGATCCACTAAAAAGTAAAAAACAAGCCCCCGAAGCAGACTTATTCACAGAATATTCATTTCAATTATTCATTATCAAAAAATGGACACCACCTAAAAAGGACACATTCTTCGACTTCGTTTTTTTATACTTACTACATAAATTTTATTAAAAAGGAGAGCCAGCGTTATTATATCTGTGACCATCCTACGCGGATTTGTTGACAGCTCACAACAGAACACTTGTAAACCTTTGATGCCGGATATCAAAAATAACTAGTTTACGATACGACAAAGGTGTAGGTATGTCATAAGTACAACAAGAAAAGTTTGAAAATACAAAGAAAGTCCTAAGCTTTAAAGACTAAATATATGAAAATCTGTAATATCTAATGAACTTTGTTTACTCAAGGGTACTCCTTACCTTATCTAGTTGAACTTAAAAATTTAAAATTTACTAATATCTATTAATATAGATTTAGGTTTACTTTAAGAGTATGAAAGCATTAAGCAAAGATTTAATAATTTATTATATATATAATTTATTATAATAATTTTTTTTTTCGTTGTACTTGTAATTGTCAGATTGCCTAAAAAAAGAACCGGTCTAGTGATTCGGGCTCGCCCCCTAAGGATAATTTTTTTATTTGATTGTAATGAAATTTTGTTAAATCGTTGTGCTCAGGCCGAGAAATGTTTCTGAATTAGTACAACCCTTTGATTATAGTTAGAACCACCATTAATCTATATAAATACAAATGAATTAGCAGCAGTTCTTGTTTAATTTATGGAAATAAGGAGGAAAGTGGAGGAGGATGGGTAGAAGGGAAAGTGGTATAAAGCGAAACAACGCTTGCGGATTCAGCTAGTATTAGATATAAAAAATTTACCTTTTCTTTAGTAGAAATTGAGATGAATTGAAAATAAAATTCAATTGCCTTTTAACTGTCTAGCGGAAGTCAGACTTTTCCTCATTTTTCTAAGAGTTTACATGTCATTCTCAATTAACTCTGAAGTATTCAACAGCTTACCCGCAGCTGAGAAACGTTTTATTAATTTTGCGCATTCTTACCGATTGAGGGTGGAAAGATATTTGTAGCATACTTTTGGGTTCTATTTGTAATTATAAAAAAATTAAAATATGTAAAAACTGTCTTTTGTAAAAGATGAAATAATACTTTTGATTATCTATTTATATGTTATTGCTTATGGCATTTTGAATATTCTTTATTTCAAAATTGAATATTTAGGTGAGGACAAGATTAATAAGTTCACTTATAGTTATAATCGGTGCCGATGTATGTCTGTTCGTCCGGGCCGATATCTGTTGTCGCCGCCTTCATAGCCTTGAAGAGAGAGACTTGTCGATATTGTTGCTTCGTGTAGACCACGGCGGCCACACCTAGTGAACTACCAACTATTACCAACTAGTTATTTTGGGAGACTTTAACGACCACCATCATGAGTAGCTTAGTTTTCAAACCAGTAGTAATTGGTTGGGATATCTGCTCATGAATTTGCTCTGATCCATGGATTTTCGGCTGGTACTTTCTCCAACCAGAATAACAGATCTAGAGGACCGTACGAGACCTTACTGGACTTTCTGCTGTCTACGCGTCTGGACAGATAGTCCGTCTCGTTTAAGTGTCATGCACACAATCCAATCCATCTGGGCCGTCTAATTGGTGACGTGTGTGGCATTATAAGTTGGCGGACTAGTATGGATTGCGTGTGATCAACGCACAGCTTCTAAGATATAGAAGTACACGACCTGGTCAGTGACCGTCAACATGGCTTTCGCCACGGTCGCTCGACGGGTGACCTTCTAGTGTATCTAACACACCGATGAGCACTAGCCATTGAGAGTCAGGGGGAGGCATTGGCATGTAGCCTGGACATAGCAAAAGCGTTCGATCGGGTCTGGCACCGGGTCCTTCTATCAAAGTTGCCATACTAATAAGTACCTGAGGGTTTGTGCAAATGGGTTGCTAGCTTTACGTCCGGCTGATGCATACGAACTTACTTACGTAGCCGAACGATACGTATAGAGGACGGTAGTTGCTCTGATAGCATGGACATTAATGCTGGTATCCTGCAAGACTCTGTGCTGTCTCCTACGCTGCTTCTACTGCATACCAATAACATATTGGAAATCAACAACGTACATTGCTATGAAGATGACAGTACTGGTGACGCTTGTTACACGGGCCGTGCAAACATCCCTCGTTCCATTGTAGAGAAAAAGCGCGGAGTGCTTAGTGTGAGATTAGATGATACTCCGTGATTTGCTTACAACTATTATTATTATATAGTCAACTGCTTACGCAACAGGCGGAGCTTCCTTGGTAACGACTTAATTTGCAAATCCGGCTTGACAGATTTCTAAAAAAAGTTGCACGATCTAGTTAATCTTCTCTCCGTTTAAAAAATCTACTTAGAATATGTGATAGATGGTCGACGGCCTAATACGGATAAATAAATGGTTTTGAACAATGCACCGCATAGGTTTTCTATTCACAATTAAAAAAAACATCTTATGTTGATTAGTCAATTTACGTGCAACAATGAATTTGTCAAAAATATTTATTTAGATATGTATGTATTGTGACTACTCATTTGCAATATTTTACAAGTAACTACATAAGAGACAATTTTCTAATATACATAAGTAACGTGTATAATCACTGACCTCAACTATGCACATACAGATCAACCTTTTTTATATAAATAAAATTACCTACAACGCGCTAATTGAAGCACAGCGGGCGACAGCGAACAAAGCTTTATTGGCAGTGGCTCAATATGCAAATTTTCTGCTAACTCAGTTAAATTCTATGTACAACAATAGAACTGCGAGAATTGCCAAACGTGATGAAGCAAATGGTTTAGATCCACGATTATCACTTTGGTTCGGGCTCGTGTGATACTTTGCCAAAATTTGTATACTTTTGAATTTGTTCATATTACTGCTCTTCAGCAAGATCGGGGACAATCGGCTACAACAACTGAGATGTTGATTGGTACAAAGTTCTGAAGTCTCCATAAGGATTTTATGGAAACAAAAACAAAACTGGTTGCCTGTAAAGTCGGTATACGGGCGAAAGTTTTACGTGACAATGATTTTATGTCTGTCTCTCTCGCTCTTAGGCGGGCGCGTGCCTCTCACTCGCTCTCATTGTGTGCGCATAACGTGAGCGGAGCGTAACGCAGTTTCTTGAAGTGTCACCCGGCAAACCAATTTATAAGACGTTGTCACGTCAACAAATAATTTTCTTCTTATTTCTTTATAGTAATCGATGTAAATACCAAAGCTTTTTACACAATCGCTGAAAGGTACACAAAAACTTTGACACATAATTAGAGGTAATTGTTTCTAATAAATTTTGTAATAAGTTTTTGAGTTTTACTTCAAATCATGTCAATCACTCCAAGCAAATATCAGTGTTGACGGTATGTATGCATTGCTTGATTTAGATGTTCAAAAGAGATTTTTTAATAGATTAAGATATCGCCTGCATACATACAGTAGAACAACACGCCACCTTGTGCGACACCAACAGATGTATAATACTAGGAAGAAAAATAATTATCAACCTGAACGGTAACACCGTCACATACACAAGTAATTTTGAATTAATAGTCAATTGCCATTAAAGACATCTTCCGAGAGCGTAAGCTAATACTAATAGTCAAACTAGTAATAACTACAAGTAGTGCCAGGTCGAGATTGGTAATAATTTTAATATGTCATATTTTTATTATTAATCATTGTTTTTCAGTAATCAGTGGCTAATATGATATATTCATAGTTAATTTTTGTTTTGGAGGATTATTTACTAGTACAAACGTATTTTCTGTTTCTCTGTAACCGAGGTATAAGTATTTCTTGATAACTCATTATGCGTTTTCAAACTTTTTTTTAAATGCCATTTATGAGAAAATCGCTGTAGATGAAGTATCCACTTTTTTAGTAGACATGAATTTTAAATTAATCACAAGTGACAATCTAAGCGAAAATAATGAAATTTTATCTCAAAACGAACACACTCTTTCAAAAGTAAATAAAACAGAACAAGCAATGAAGCTGTACCTTATTTTTATTTAGATAAGAACCTAAATTTTATTAACAGTTTAATACATGAGACTACCAATAAAAATAACCGTCTTCACTTTAAATAGTTAATAAAGATGTGTACATAATTAAAAGTATGTTTTGGCTACTGAGTAATAAAGGCACTGTTTGGTCATGTTCTTTTAATTGTAAAACTTTATTTTGACTTGAGAACTATTTATAATTTAATTTGATAACTAACTGATTGGCCTAAATTTGGACCATTAGGCATCTTTATTAAGAGTCACACGCGACGTGTCCTTAGATCCTGAAAATCTGGACGTCCGACGTAAATCGATACACCTGGCAACCCTAGTCCTAACAAAGTCAACAGTTTTAAAAGCATTGTTGAAATCAAGTAATGAGATTACTGTAAGCTGCTTGTTTTCGGTCCCTAACCGAATGTCATCAGTTTAACTAGCGAAGTACCCGTACTATGACCTGAAACGAATCCAGATTTAAATGGATCTAACAAGTCATGCCATGCAGTTAAGAAAATAGCTAATTTGTAAATAAACAGGATAGGAAAGGAAATATGTATAGACATAAAATAGGGAGGACGATTTAAAAGGTATATTAATCGTTAATAGATTGTTACACTACCACCTGCTCTATGTGTAGGTACTATCAATTCTAAATCACTTAAACCTGGCTCATTTAATACCGTCACTACTCAGTCCTTTAGTAGATGAAGTAAAGATGTATATGTTAGGAATGATTCTTATAGTGTTCCGAATTGAAATAACGTATCAGTACAATAATGAGGCTGGTAAACGTCGGCGTATGACTATAATAGTAGTTTATTAGTTGCTTTCATTTGTAGTTTAGTAGTATCATTTATAAACTTATATAATATATTTTTTAAGATGTTTCAGCCAACTTTCTGTAACTCCAATCCTCAACGTCGTTTGTTTCTAGAATTTATATCTTCCGCGTAGGTAATTATAAAGAATCACGCAATTGGAAGGGAAATTTTGTCTTGATCTACTATTATGCTTGACCTAATATAGTTTAAGTTGCAATAAGTGACATAACTATTATAGTTTTGCTTTATAAACTCAAAACTAATCTACATCTGTCTGTCCGTCTGTCAATCCGACCTTTAAAAAGCTATCTTTTAAATCGCAACACTTAAGTTTTTACTGAATATGTCTTATTATGGCAGATAAAAAAAAAAAATTATAAAAAAAACATAAAGTAAAATTTAACATACATATACAAGAAAAAGAAGAACACATACAAGAATTTCGTTGATTCTGTTCTATCGTAATATTATGAAAGGTTCAAACTTGCAGTGATTATAGTGTGAGATCTAAAGTATAACAACAAATAAAAAAACTGGCAAAGTGTAAGTGTGACTTGGGTCATTACTTTATAAGTTACCTACCATATAAGCGCCATTGAGACATGGCATATCATACGTCTAGGTTATTATAAGAAACAGGTACTTCCGTTCATCATGCCCTTTCTTACGTTAAACTACCCAGCAAGTTTATTTGTGGTAATCGATATAAAAAGTTATACAAAGTCGGGCGCGGCACTTTTATATAGTGGTATGGAACCCACGGTGCGCAAGTACGCCTAGCACTGGACCGATTATTTGCCGTTGCTTGCCTATTTTCTTCCTAAGATAATGTATTGGAAAATTTGTAGACACTAAAACTGGTTCACTCATTTAAATTTCTATTTCCGTCGACCTAAATAAATCATCAAATTTAATACGAAGTGAACTCGTAGCACAAGTTAAAGGAAAATGTCGAAAAATCCTAAATGTTTTATTATTACTGTTCTTTGTTTGATAACTAACAATTTCAAAATTATTACGTCTTCTACTAATACTTCTTTCTTTCTTCCTTGTGTATAAAGAGCAGAGAAGAGAAGACGAAATTTGTAGATAGCAGTACAATGCCTTATATAGAAATAAGTAATGATGTAGGTAAGTATGAAAATATGCAATTAGGTTGTAGAATACATTATTTGGACAAAAATGAGCTCATTCCTTAATATAATGTCTTATATTGATTCTAGTATTTCTTTATATATTTCATGTTTTATTTTGTGCAAAAATGTGTTTTATTATATTTATCCATTTATTCATTACTTCTCACTCGATAAAAAAAATAAAAACATACATAAAAGGGATCCGTCATTGACAGGATTTTCTGGTCCAAGCTACCGACGACGCCTAGTAGGTTCCTTAGTTAGTAAGGAACCTCCTTACTATGCGTGCAGTATCAAGAAGAACAGCTGTTTGAATCCGACTCTTCACCCTTCTTAAGAGAAAGTTGCTCCAGATACTTATCAGGACTTTTCATGCGCATTTGAGTTTACAGACTAAATACATAGTAGTCACCTCGTGTGCCAGGTCTAAATATTTACTTAATTTTTCTTTTTCGGCCTTTACAAGTTCTTATCATGTGGGATGCTAATATTAATATATGTTGCACGGTGAACTCTGTGATCTATTAATACCACGGCTGGTCTATTGTTGGTAATAGTTCTATCAGTAATAATACATTGACCTCTAAGAGGCTTTGCGTGGTTGTTTTCTAGAACCAGTTTTGGTATATATTTATCCTAGGCTACCTCGAAACTCACAAGGTCATATTTAAGACCAAGCTGTTTATGCACTATTTTATCTACATAAGTATTCACGATTTGTAAGATGAGAACAACCAGAAATAATATGTGATTCACCAGGACGGTAACATGCCTGAAAAATATCAACTGTACCATCCTTAATTAAATACTTTCTAGAGTTACTGGTCATGATAACCTCGTCCATAAGATAAAGCCTTTAGCTTCTTCAAAGAGGTCACTGAAACATAGGCATGCTACTGAATCTTTTTGATTAACATCAGGTCCAATAAAAGCTTTAAAGTATCTACCGTGCAATTCTTTGCTCTTCAATATGTCCATGTGATCCTTAGTAGTTAGTGTTTGAGGTTCGTGCCAGTTTACTTTAGCTAGGGAGAGCAGAGTAAAACCTTAAGGTATTAACTGCAAGTACATCCCAATAAAAGAATTCTCTGAGATTATACACTTCATGGTCATCCATGTTTAGTACGTTTACCATTTCATGACCTCCGAAATTTCCTTGAGATGTACAATCTCATTAATGATGAGCGAGCCTGAAGCATTCAGTATGATAATTACAGTTCACGTAATTAACGATTCAATGAATCCAATTGAGCATGAGTCCACTTCAGTACGCCCAAAAAATACATTATTACAGGTATAACAGGCACTAAAAGCACGCATCTAACTGACCCCTGATAAATGACTTTTTAGTACTTTTTTCAGACGACAAATTAATCTCTCCCTGAATACTTGTTTCATGCCCATATCAGCAATACCTAAAGACTCAGACATACCAAGGTATTTGTATGATTAAGGTTTAGAGATAAATGAAATATTTATTGTACATATGTAGTAGAAAGATTAATTCTTACACTTCATGTACACCGATGGTCGCACACTTGTCTACACCAAAATCCATTCTAATAGGGTCCCTAAAAATCTTCGTGATTTTGAGTAACTGAACTAGATCAGGCTTTCGTGATGCAAATCATTTAAGATCATCCATAGAGATACAAAAGGTTAGATACAATTACTAAATTTTTACGAAGTCTATATCCTGTCCTAGAACTTTGTAAAAGAGTACTGAGAGGGTTTGGAGCTAGGCAAATCCAAAGAGGACACAAACTATCGCCTTGGTAAATCCCCATTTCGATTATTATTGGTTTTACAGTACCAAAAGTCTCTTTTTCTCCTGGTTGGAGACGTATTGTATTTCATTGCGACATACATAAAAATAGGGTGTTCCGTATTGTAGGATGTGTTTTACATAACTTAAGTACCCTCAAAATCAGAATGAGGCACTGAGTCATCCGCTTTTTAGTAGTCTTTCCAGGATGCATAAAAATTTTTTCGGATTCTTCGAGCCGATTTACATATGGCCATGTCAACAGGGAGGATTTTCTTGTACTACAAGAACTCTTTTTCAAAAATTTTGTGTATCAGCCATGACGTTGTGGGCATTATTAATATGCACATATTTTTGATTTTTAAAATTGATGTAAAAGCTTATAGATGATACGTAAGCTTGTAATTGGTCCATAATTTTTTGGTTCCACGGTATTTCCAGTTTTGTGCAGATGTTACGTAATTCCAGTAGCCATAAATGTTGGGAGCAACCAAAAATCAAATCCTCCGTAACCATTGCAGCATAAAATTTTGTAATCAATCCATCCGGTCCAGGAGATTTACAGTTGAATACAAAACGAATGGCAATTTCAACATCTGTATTGTCAATAACGATTTTTCCGCTACTGATATAAATAAATATATATATTATATATATGTCTATCTAGACGCTTCCGTTTTCATTCGTCTGATGCAGTTTGTCCACGTGTACATTTTTTGCTTATAAAAGTCAATGCGTTCCGTATCCCAGCCATGGAAAATCTTTTGCTTTTATATTAGTCCCGGTAAACGCTTGAGCTACCTTTGGACGCCTCTTGCCAGTTTTAAAAGCAAATATTTTTATTTAATTATTTATTTATTATAGATATTATTTTGCCATTCTAGTTTGTTTTTATTTACAAACTTTGGAAATTATTATTATTAGTATACCGTTATTAATGCTCAAAATCCTACTAATAAAAATATATACAGATATGTACTTAAATATGAGAACCTAGCTAATGGAAGCCAAGGCCAAGAGACCAAATTTAGTACCTAACTGCCAGATTCAATGAAAAACGTATGGACCGGGGTGATGGCAAACACCAAGACACCAAATGTACAAATATTAATATATATATATAAATTAATTCAAATATAATTCCATTATTATTGTAAACATTGCCAACGGCCTACTTACCGAAATTAATGCATTAATAGGTATTTTTAGTAGTTTTATTTCATACAGTAAATTTTAATATTTCCTAAACGTATTGGACATTTAAATGCTATAAAATAATATTATATACACACGTAGGCACAATAGGTTTGTAAATCGCACTCGCTCGACACACGCCCTAAATCACCTGTTATACACAAAACTTAAAGCATTAATATCCCGGGTGGGCCTGCGCTTGTAATTTTCCGGCAGAACGGTCGGTAATTTTGTTCTTTTATTCTCGGTTTAGATGTAAATAGGGCAATGAGCCGTCGACAAGGGTTCTGTCCAATATTTGTTTGTAACTTTTTCCATTTCGTGATAATTCGGCTGACGGCTTAGAGGAGTTGTTTTTCATACTCAACTTTAATAGAAGTAAGAAATATAAGAACTTTCGCAGATTACTTTTAAATATAAATGTATTATGCACCTTGATATGTCAAGTCTAAAAAAGCATGCCACTTGTTTTCTGATTAAACGTGGATAAAATTCATACTAAATTTATCAACGGTAGGTAAAATAATTGGTGCGTTATAATGTATTTACAGCTACTCTATAACATTGAATTTTTTAGCATGATAGCTTTTTAAATCAAAATGGACAAAAACTAGCTACAGAAAATAGTCTAGGTGAATTACCACCTAGTATCATATCGGTATAAACCAGTACCATTTTGTCTTTTAACCGTTATGTCACAATTAAGATGTGTCGGATACATCTAACTTAAGAATTATTTAAGTATTAATTCTAACTAATAAACGAAATATCAGCTTTAGATAGTTAGTCCCCTTTTTAACACGTTTTTTTGTTGTAATTTATTTATGATCCTATTATATTATATAACTATTAATATGAAATTTTATTATATTTAATTTCAGTAAATTCAAATCATATATAATTTTACTCTAAAATACTACAAGTATCATTAATTTGACAACCATATAAGCAAGGTTTCGAGGTTGTCGACCTTATAATCTATTTTTTTTTTAAATCTCTCGCATTGTTTGAGTAAAGCACTGTACAAGCCTTGGTATGCAATGACTGCACTGCTGGCCACGCTATGATGGCCTCGATCTTAGCTATGCCGAGCTTTCGGCCATTACCAGCGCTGTCAACAACGCATTCATTACATACCGCAGCCGTAATGTAATAATAATTCGGTATCGACATGTACCTTGGTATTTTTTTGACTTTGACTGTACATTATACAAGCATTATTGTTACCTACTCAATACTATAAAGAAATAAAATATTAAATTCAAAAAGCAGCAATGTTGTAGTTCTACTACAGGACCTCAGGTGCGTCCTATCACCTTAAATCATTAAGTACAGCGCCTTCTGGTGGCCTGAAATAATAGGCATGTAATACAATAAATAACATCGAAATAAGCTCGAGCGTTTGAAAGAAACACATTTAGTAAAACACCCTCTGGTGGTTTACAACCGTAAAACATGGCAGACAACCAACCCTTTACTAACCGCAACAAAATTTATTCTGTACTTTACTCAAATCGCGTCTTCTAAAGCAAAGCCTATTGTGAGGTCCCCCCTCTCTCCCTCTTACATCCCTAGCCTATCGCTTAGTAAAAGACTTGTGATATGACGTGAACATTTATTTAATTCTATTAAATAATGAAAAACATTACCAAACATGGCATTGTACACGCTGTCGTTCTCGTGCACGTTCGACAATATTAGATACCTCGTTCCGTTGTTGTGTCGCGTATTGTCCGCCTTAGTCACTCCTTTCGCTTGTCCATGCGTTAAAGACCTGGAATTGACGAGATAAAGTGTATATATTTTGAACATAAAAGACGTTGTCTGCTGCAAAAGAAAAATCTCCCTTTTGGGAAAGTAGATAGTCTTTTCCTTGTCTCCAAAGTCGCAATTTCTGTTCCACGAAGTTTAGCCTTCAGAGATCAGAAAGTAAGACTTGCCCAATGGATGACCAAAGTTGGTAAAGGTCATTCACCCTCAATCCAGAAAGGCCTTTCCGAAAAAGCGCTTTCCTTTTTTACACAAGGACTATCTAGACCAAACTACGTTACAGTCTGAAAATACGACACTTAGAAACAAACAAAAGTTCTCACAAAATTACAATAAGTGTCGAGTAGTTATTTACGTTAATTAAATTACGGGTTAGGATGGGCTCTCCGAGCCTGGAGTAAAAAATGTGTTGCTGAAATAAACCGGGTTAATACACACAATATTTCCAAAGAGTGATCTTCTGAGTAATATCTACTTTTATAACACAATTAAGTTCAAGTCTTAATGAATTTAAATATATCTTTACTCAAGATTCGAAATCTACGCTATCATTGGAAACTCGATTAGAAACAATTAAGGATTGAGTACATTTCGAACTAGTTTGTTAGAATATTTACAGTTTTACTGAAAATTGATTATGCAGTTATACTTAGCTTTGAACAAAGGTCTCCGTACGCTAACACGTAACACTCTCACAGTTCACTTGTTAGCCACTTGTTAGCCTTCCTTTAGTTAAAAAATGACTCCTACGTGTTAGCCTTACTTAAGTTAGAAAATGACTGCCCCTTGTGTTAGCCTTACTCCGGTTTAAAAACGACTGCCACGATTCCCGCCTTCCTTCTGCAATGCGCTGGCGCACCTTTGTGTCGGAGAAAAGCTGTAACTCTCAATAATACGTTAGTGTTATTCGGCCTTATCGCCTTTGCAATAAGCCCGTAAATATCTTATTCTTATAACCATGCGAAAAACCATCCCTTACGCGAATCATCTGTCTCGTACGCACTCGTACGTCTTTCTCGCTCTTGAATTTTTGGCGCGTCATCATGCCGTAAGCCATAGCGACAACATCTCAGTACCGACCATCTGTTAATTAATAATTTCTAAGAAAGTCCGCTCGTCCCAAAAGGTTCAAAAGCAACAAAAAATATTGTACCTGACCTACGCATTCCAGGCAAATGTACAAGTTTTAAATATTTTGATACCTCGAAGTTATAACTAATTTGTTACATAATTGAAATTTATTTAGGTACACCCGTGTGGACCTGACATCCCCCTCCACGTGGAATCTATGAAGCTGCTTGTCAGGCTTTGTGGACTTCACGCACCGAAACCTAATCTCACTACATCGGATATCTAACAACATATTTAAAAGGTTCAGGAACTCTACACTGAAGTTACAATATTGCACATTCATCTATCAACCTCATGCAAAGTTGAGAAACAAAGCTTTCCCTAACTGCATATACTATCAATTCTAATACTAACATGCGTTCTCGTTCCTCGTACCAAGCTCGTACACTCTATCGGCTTCTTCTCGAACACAGCTGAAATATAAAATATTACGCACTGCAAGCAAACTAACTAACTAACTCTGACTCGTCAATTACTCTTTCTAGCCATGAATGCACTTATATATTGTTTTCAATTAGACTAAGAGCATGTTACGCTATTTATCTATTTATTCCACTGCTAATATTTAATCTAATTATCGCAATCCTATATTACTTGCACTTTCATTCATAATATGTCAACGTGCCCACTGTAAGTACCAGTTTGTACTCATCTATTTCGAATACATAATGTTTACAAGGTTAAAGTCATTTATTTCATCTAAATTATTAATATGCTTAATTCGCATCTTAGTTATCTAAAGCGACTTCAATACCAACTTTAAATGATTTTATTTTATCCCAATGAAACTACTGTTATTAATACCGTTACCTAACTAAATAAGTCAAACAGAATGTTCCTTAATATCTAAGTATGACCATTGTTCATAATCACATCAGCCATTACACATGCCATAGGAGGCGTAGTTGAAACCACCATCAACCAGCTTTACCACTTAGTTATATCGTGACTAGGTATTTGCTGCTAACACCTATGTCTCAACCAGTACCAAACTCTGCGAATTTAGTCACGTAGTTAACATTTATCACGTTATTCCTTACATATCACCACTAGCGGTTTTACAATACACAGCCTTAGCTATGTTTTCCTTGCATCGACCATCTGTTACTCAATAAACTTTCGCTGATATTTCTAATCTTTTATAATTTTAATGTAAACAAAATAACTATTATCTACATTATGTCTAAGTGATTATTACATACATACATACAAACTGAAGAATATAGGAAGTTCATCACCATTATTGATCAAATCAGCATATGTTGAAATTTATGATATAAGCGTACCGATTTTACAAGTACCTTATATACACCCCTCCCAGACCCTAATTCGGTTTTCATCACCTAAACTACGTCTATATACTAAACTTAAATTCATTAGAGGCAAGTAAGTATACCCTTCGGAGTTCAGTAGTTTTCTTTATACAGACAAACGTACATGTCGTTTGCTGTAGCACAAACATGACATTGCTTGTAGTACATACATGTATACATACATAATGGTAATCATTTCCGTTTAACATCAATCATATTGTCCATACCCCTTCATCATTTTGCTCAACACTGTGAATATGATCCTAATGCATGTTTCTTATCAACACAATAACTCACTACTGTACCAGCTTTATAAGTCATCATTCTTGATCAACCCTTATTACGTTAATTATTTTACTTTATCGTATATAGTACATTAGGATAAAATCATAGCATCCTTATATTGGTGCGTATTTATTTTATAACGTGAAATCTCTCATTACCGGAAATCGAACCCTGAGTTTTATGTGTCATTCATCTGAGTATGTACTTTTGTATTTATCTACAAATAACTACAAACATTTTATCCATTGAGATATATTGAACAACGGTTTTATCATCCCAGAAATCGAATCTAGTCAAATGAAATACCTAATCTCACGAACAGTATTTCCTTCCTATTCGTCAAACTAAGTTTTTAGCAATTGTAAAGCTTAACTACTATGTATTCATTATGAAATAAATCAACAGACTTATCGTTATAATTATCATACGTATGATATTATTTATGCTCACATTATTAAGTGAATCATAGAATACTATTCATCTTTCAAGGATTGAGTCAACACTCCAGTCTTTTATTCATATAGGTATCCCTCTATACCTACCTATTGTGCTTTGGTTGTGATTTGTTCAATCAAACCTTGAACCACAAAGTTAATTTGATACCTTAATCGTACTGAGACAATATAAACCTCTCTTAAAATGTCCTAGTTTAAAAATCTGAATAAAATCTTGGTAGTCAGGATTATAATTTTCATTATCATTATTTTTCAACCAAGCCCACAACACAGTAGAATCTAGATACAAAGCCCGTAAATCTCTTATTCTTATAACCATGCGAAAAACCATCCCTTACGCGAATCATCTGTCTCGTACGCACTCGTACGTCTTTCTCGCTCTTGAATTTTTGGCGCGTCATCATGCCGTAAGCCATAGCGACAACATCTCAGTACCGACCATCTGTTAATTAATAATTTCTAAGAAAGTCCGCTCGTCCCAAAAGGATCAAACACAACAAAAAATATTGTACCTGACCTACGCATTCCAGGCAAATGTACAAGTTTTAAATATTTTGAAGTTATAACTAATTAAGTAAGTAATTAAGAAGAACCTCGAAGTTATAACTAATTTGTTACATAATTGAAATTTATTTAGGTACACCCGTGTGGACCTGACACTATGACAGGACTTAAAATCTGCTCCGAGGTGATACCTATTTTAAACAGCAAATCGCATCTAAATCAGTCGTGTAGTTTATTTGAAAACCGAACGACCGTGTCGAGCCACGCGCAGATCAGGGTTCCGTTCTTGCCCGTCATAATATGCGGACTTAGAAGTCTCTGACGCACCGCAGACCGTGAAAAAAAGAATCCAACCACACTTTACGGGTAGGTATCGTACAAAAATATTTTTCAGGATTATATTTTACTACTTTGTCACCGTGATTAATATTATTTAATATGTATATCCATGTTAAATACAGCTTTTTAGTAATAAGCCACAAACAGACCGACCGACGGACGAAAACTATAACTTTAATACTAAAAATTATTACAGACATAAATACACAGAAACAAAATCCACCCTATATGTATATATACCATTCGTTTCGCCGTCGCAAGTAAAAGGGATAAACTAAATAACTTGAGTAAATGAAATATCAAACGCACAGACTAAATTATTGGGTTTATATTACAATGCAGGTGACCATGCAAAATTTATCCCCTAAGTAAAATGGGAGTTGGAATTATGTGAAAGTTAATGCATAAAAAATGGTATTTGCCTTAAGGGTTGTAAATTGAGATTGACCTGTATCACTGTTTATAGGAAAATTATCCATTAGAAGAAGTAAATAGAAATCTAAATACATGTTGTATGGAAATCCGTTATTTTTAACATGTTATTTAAAAAAAATATAAATAGTTTTATAATTATTATAAATAGTTTTTTACTTTTTTATAGTTCATCTAATAAGTTACGCTACGTATGTCACAGTTATTTCCCTTGACCTGCACCGCGTTGACACTGTAAATTTATCTCGCAGTTACAACTTTTCTGCTGCCCGAAGCAGCCGGAAATTTATTCTCTCCTTAAAAGATGTTGCAGAAAATTGCGATACACAACATGTAATGGAAAAATGAAAGTTCAGTAAGATAAATATGAAATGCAATTTTTGTTGTTGTCAAGCTTAAAAGCTTAAAAATTTTTAAAGCAATATTTAAATATTTTGTTTCTTTAAAATTATATCTTATTATATATGAAGCCTTAACGAAGAACTTCGAAATAATATTTGTTCGTATTCTGTTTAAAAAAAAACCTATTATATATTAAGATTATTGAAATCAGTAGTTAATTAAATGGATCCGCAAATCGAAAATTCTAAATTTGTATTTTCTTTACGTTTTGAGAGCTGGACGTTTAGTATTTTGACTATTTTTTGTGTGAAATCTGTGTGTGACTATTTACACACAGTAAAGGACGTAAGTACGTATATATCTATCTGATATCTTTGAAATTAATCACGCTATTGTTTTATCTTAATCAATAAGACTGATTCCAAAATCAAACTAAAGAGTTTTTCACAAAATAATATTATAACAGCGCAGCAGTTCGATATTATCGTAATTTTTTTCGATTCGACCAAATCAAATTGTAATGGGTTTTTGAAGGTGCTGAATTCCAGTTTTTTGTCAGTTTCCTAAAATTCAAGGATCCACTATGGCGTGGTTTTTTTTGTAAAAATTCTGTGACTTTGATAAAACTAACTTCTATTTATTTTTCGTGGATTCTCAATAAAATTTTCAATTTTTATTCATATTATGAGAAGTTGCAGTTGAAGTTGGGGTTACCGATTTACTGTCGATCCAATTTTTCAATGATGCATTTGTCGACGGACAACAACGTTGAAGATGGAGCGTGTGACACAAAGCCATCATTGTAAAACCATTACTTGTGTAACGCAAATATCGGTTTTTTTGGCAGGTGGTTAACATCTACTATTATAACAAAGCAGCACAAAATGTAAACGGATTAAAACAAAATATGAATATGATACCTACCTATATCTTCACTGCCTAACAAATAGAAAAGTTAACAAGCCTACCAACAACCTACTTTACTAGACAACTGTACATGAAGTGATGCGACCCACATAAGGGCGGTCATCCGTCCCTTAGTTCTAGTCGATAAAACTCGTTGACTGTTTATAGCCGTGCGTGTGTAATATAAAATAAATATCGTGCTTTCTGCTAAAGCTAAGCTACGCTGTAAATAAATTGCCTCCAACAGAGGTTCAGTTTCTTAGTCCACACATAAATGTGTGCCACCAACCATAAAATAAAAATTAAAGTGCAAGTCCAGCTCACACACCGTTGGTTCCGTCCCATCATATAATTTTACGAACATAAACAAAAAAAAAATTGCAGCTAGGCGGTCAATGACTGACCACAGCCGACATCGCTTAACATTGCATATCGTTTTCAATGAAAAAATGTTGTTTGACCACGAGTTCCTCAAAAACTGTACCTACATTTATTTATTAGCGCAGTTGTACCGAAGTAATGTTTCTCTCAATAACCTAGACTATTTTCAGTAGATGGCGCTTATATGATGATTTATAATGTAAAGTGTAATTTATAGTGTATTTTAAATATGTGTTGTCATACTTTGGAGCCCACTTTATAAATACCGGAAGTTAAAAAAAGCTCATATGCATTACTGTTTTCCTTAACGATAGAGCAAAAACAACTAACACAAGACTACCTTAAATTTAAACTTTTTGAATTATTATTTTTTAGGTAATCGACTATATTAAATAGTAGGTATTCTGTGACAATTTCAACCATCTGCCTGTTATAATTTAAAAAGCTCTTTAAAAGTCGGACAAACAGCCATAAAGACAGCTTTTGACTTAGTAATAGGGTCCCGTTGACCCTTAGTTACGGAACCCTAAAAACGGATGATGGTATAATATGTGTATGTATATAAGATCGATGGACTTCGCCACCGATTAACCGATAATCTAGAAATTCAAGGAGAAGGTATTTTTAGCTGTCACTTTTGTTGTAAACCACCACAAGATGACGCTGCAGTGCATCGACTTTGAGGACAGAACAACGTCAGCGCGAACTAACTTTTCTAGTATAAAAGTGAAATACCACTTACTCACTATTCACGAGATCTCAAACACTACTCAACTTGACCTACGAAGCTGAAATTTGGCATGCCTTATACGGCTCAGATTCCAATTGAGAAAGGATTTTAGGAAAGTATAGGGCGCCAAAAGATGGTTAAAATTTTAAATGAAAGTTCTATGTTTTCATGTTATGGGCATAAAATTTAGTATAATACTATTAATATTTTACGGCAGGGAAGTACAAGGTGGTTGAAAGTTTGTATGAAAATCGACGTTTTGATGTCAGGAGCATACATTTTTTATAATAACATAATTTTTACGACGAACAGATTGAGAGCTAAACGGTAATTTAAAGTTTTAGGGGCATTAAATTGGTATTAAAAATGTTGTTATAAGATTTTTTGGTGATGTCATGGAAAAGTTTACATGATAATCGTATGTTAAGTACCTGGAGGACCGAGCAACGCTCGTTTTTTTTAACAACGCCATCTATTGCAAAGTAGCTGAACAACGCCATCTATTATCAAGTAGCTTTATCGTTGCTGTGTCAATAAAAATAAAAGTATTACTACTCGCCAATAGATGTCAGGGAGAGTCATATTTTTCATTTTAGCATTGCCTTAAAACACGGATAAAACGACGTTTTCTGAAAATGAAACCTAGCTAGATCAATTTATCGCCCCCGAAACCCCCTGCATACTAAATTTCTTGAAAATCTTTGGAGCCGTTTCCGAGATTTAGATTATAAATATATATTTACATATATACAAGAATTGCTCGTTTAAAGGTATTAGATAGATAGTATGAATGTTTGTGAACAAATTCTCTGGGAGGGACGGGCAAATGACAGGGACGGAATATTTGGGGCGAAGCGTGGTTAAATGTGTATTTGTATGTTTTTATTTTTTATTTATTTTATATTCAAGCATTACAAATAATTTATTATTCATCATATAGTTAAGTTTATGTATCACCTTGTTTTTGTCTCTATGTGTTTGATAAAAGCATAACAAATTAATTGATTATTTATCTCACACTCAAGTTTATGTACCAACTTATTTGTGTATCTATGTGCATGATAAGAGCATAAAAATAATTTAGTATTCCTGTTATATTTTAGTGCATGTACCGACTTGTTTGTTAGTCTATGTGTTTCATAAGACCATTAAAAGTAATTTATTATTCATCATATAATCAAGTGTGTCTACCGACTTGTTTGTGTATCTATATTTGGATAGGATAAGAGCATTACAAATTATTTATTATACATTTCATACTCAAGTGTGTGTATCGACTTGTTTGTGTGTCTATATTATGATAGAAGATACTCAAAAAGGACAAATTTATTTTTAAATCCTTGCCTATAAAAAAGTATAAGATGCCTAAATGATGTTTTTCAATAAAGGAATTGCAATATTCAACTTTGCACCAATAATTGTGTAAACCAACACTATTAGCTAAGTTGGAGTCCTCGTATAAACTCGGTGCGGCTAAGTGTGGCAAACAAACTTGTACAGTGTTCCTAGCGTACATAAACAATACTCTACAGCTTAGCATGTCTCTCGCTGTGATTTGCAAATATCTTGTTAATTCATAATATTTACTATTAATAAAATTCATAAATATTTTTAGCTAAATTATATTTATCTGTCCTTGATTTTGTGGGCACAATCCTGAAAAGTTACCAAATTTATTATATAGGTTATAGAATAGTGACTCGTCTCACTCATGGTTCATTCTCCAGGTCAAAGTTTCGACTACGAAAACGGCTTAACCAATAAAGCGGTGCGTTCGTTAGCTGTATACTATCCTAGCACCGTATTGACATTACAAGCAATTGTGCTGCATTCTTTCCACGTCAGTATTCGAAATTTACTCTGAATTTCTTTGTATCTTTCCGTTAAAGTTGAATGTAAAAATAAAATACAATAAAATAAATTTAGATTACAAGCTTTCATGTACTTAAAAGTATAAAACAAGATACGATTAGTAGACGTCACCCAATAAAGAAATATAATTAGACTAGGTGTTTATAAATAGGCATTTCTTTTCATGGTGAATTGTTTAGGTACTTCTCTACTTGAAAGCTTGTCGCTGTGTCATAGCAAAGGTTAGATTATATATTTCAAGCTTTCAAGTAGAGAAGTACCTAAACGATTCACCATGAAAACAAATTCCTAATGATGATCACCTAGTCTAATCATATTTCTTAAATATGTAACTTCTACTAATCCTTTCTTGTTTTAAACTTTTTAGTTCATGACAGCTTGTAATCTATTTTTTTTTTTACTATTTCTTGTCCTGTTCGTATGACACCTTTTCTGTCCGACATATTGTTTTTATTGTAATTTACAAAAATAAAACTTCTGTCATCAGAAATAAAGATGAGGTTTATCACTTCTGTAAAGAAACTACTAAAAAGTTAAAAATAAATAAGAAGAAAATTTGTTTATAAGGAAAGTAATAAAAGCGTGTTACATTCTGATGGCAAAAATGGGATATAATGTAGCTATTTAATAGTTCATGTGTCTACTATCAATGGTTTCGGAGATATAACCCATTTAAGTTAAACAGCTATTACCCGAAATAAAAAAGTTGATGAGGCCTTTCAATTCTATTAAGAGAGAAATGAGTCTACGACTAATTTTTTAGTGGTGGCAGCCATATTGGATAATACCGTGATTTATTTTTTGTTGTTTACTTATTAGTCTACTTTATGCTTTTATAAGGCTTTCAAACTTTTATAAAATTTTTAAGTCAATAAAAAAGATAATCCGCCATTTTGTGCTGCTATTTTAGATTTAGATAAACTTGACATAGCTTAGCGTATCTTGCTCGTTATGTCCTTTCATTTGAAACTCATGTCAAGAAGTATCTAAAAAAAATAAACAAAAAAAAATTTTTAATAAAAAGAACTAAAAAGTTAAAAATTATTTAAATCTGATAAAAAATATACCATTTTATAGGTACATTATATCCTATTTTTTAAATAAAAGCGCGTTACACCTTCATTATTTCTCTTGACGTCAAAATTTTACTTGCCTAAATAAAAATGATAACAGTGTCGCCAAGAGAAAAAAAGATATACTATTGACTATTTTTTTTAACAAAATTCGAATTCGAAAACGTAAATCATTCTTTATATGCTCCCTTCAAATTATAGTACCGAATTCAAATTTTATGCCCTCCGTAAATTTGAATTAGTTAGCGAGTTTTAAACGCGAAACATGAACTATTAAATAGCTACATTATATCCCATTTTTGCCCTCAGAATGTAACACGCTTTTATTATTTTCCTTATAAATAAATTTTCTTTTTATTTATTTTTAACTTTTTAGTATTTATTATTCTGAATTTACTACGGCGTAGTTCGTAGTGCGTAGCGTCGTTTGTTCGTAGCCCGTAGTAATCATGTTGTTCCCACGAGTATAAATAGAACACAAACGGTCCATCCCCCCAGAAGTCCATTGTAGGGAGATAAGGGATTCAGTACAACAGGGTGCGCCCTGGTACCTTGAGGTGCAAAGTTAGCGAAATAACATCTCTATATACCCTCTTACCATTCAGCCCTCGGCACGTGCTCACCTTGGCATTGGGTCATCCATATATAATCAAATAGAATTCATATTCATAACAAATGGATTTTCCCAAATCTAATGGGTTTCATATGGATATTAAAGACGAATCAAACGAGCCCTAACTCGATGGGATTGTGTCATTTTTACGGCCTTCCTATGGCCACCTTCCAGCTCCATCATCATTTCAGCTCTGTGTTATCTTAATTATTGCATATTCACGCAATATACATATGCGGGCAAAATTTCAGCTCAATTGGAAACCGGGAAGTGTGTCAAATTTAACTTACAAGATTTGATTACAGACAACGGGACAAGTGAAACTAAATAAATGCTTGTAATAATAAAAACAGGTAGTCCGCCATTTTGTTGTGTTAACCATTTTAGTTTCTTTAATAAAGTTACAAGTCTTATTGATTTACCTTAAGGCTTAAAAAAATTACCATGTGTGCCAATGAGAGGGGTGTCATTCGATAGGTTTTAAAAGATGCATTTAAGGTATATAAAGTGCTTTTTCCGTTGGTAGTTCTTAGCTGCCAAACTTGTACAGCTTTAGGCGGGAGCTAAAGGGCTAGAACCACGTAATGTGGTCTGAAAAAATAAATAAATTGATAGAGCTTTATAAATACTTACAAACAAAATTGTTTTGAACAAAGTCAATTATAAAGTTTTAGTTATTGATTTTGTGAATTAAGAGGGCGATATAGGCCAGAAAGCTAATTTCTGTAATTCTAACGTTGTGTATGTAAATGCACTATAAATCATTAATAATGTCATAAACATTACTATAAGATATATATTTTATATACTTCTTAAGTAATTTATACCGTAATGACGCCTTGAAACTTTAAATTTTTTGTATGGAATTTAACGTTATTACCGTTTTCCAGTCACATTTATTGACTTTTTGCTACAACTTAGAGTTTATGAACTAGATAATAAGCTATTCTAATTATTTAACCAATTTTCATTACAAACAAATGCGCAACACGCTTTAAAAATTTGCACAAGTGTTGAAACAATGGTCACTTCCAGATTTTTTATTGCATTAAATACAATAAATGAAAATCATTCAGTAAGTAATGCACTAGACAAAAGCCAGTATTATGACATATATTTTTTTCAAACCCTTAGATGCTAGTTTAGTTTAGCTAGTTTAGATAGTTTAGCCACAAAATTTGCACAAAAACGGCGTATTTTTGCGATCCAGCCTATATACCGCAGCCATAATATTAAAAGTAATATAAATTAAAAACATGTTTTTTTTTCAATATCTCCGAATTATATCTACTATTTAAAGACATCGGCCAGTTACAATTTCACTATACGAGTAGGTATGTGAAGATAAAATTTTGTGTGGCTTTAAAAGATACGGTTCCTTCTTGGTGCTTTTAAACTTGAACAAAACTACTTACTTTGCTATATTAGCGTAAGAAGACATTAGGCAGGTAGTCACTCATGTATAAACATTACTTTTGTGTATTGGAGCAACATCTACTAAACAAGCAGCGCTGTGTACAAAACAAACTTGCAGTAAAATTGAATTAAATGTGTTTACCGAACGTGTGCAAAAATCTGGGGTAGATACACAAAGGTTAGCAGCTCGGCACAGTCTGTTACGTTATGTTACCAGGCTAAAGTTATGATTTTAGCCTGTAGAGGTTTCTACTCAGGTAGTTTATACATAAAGCTTAATCTTTTTTGAATTTTTGTATAGCTTTCAGGAACATTTATTTATTTATGGAAATTTCTAAATTTAATTTAATTTAGTCTGATACGGTATTTTTGCGTTTCAATCGATATTGTCGATATTTTTTATATTTGAGTTTATACAAGCAATAAGAAGTCTTTTTTTAAAAAAAGCATTGGTTTCTATTTACTTTGTGCCAAGTCTATACTAAACTACAATATTGAATTAAGAAATATGTTGCATTTTCTTTAAAAGTACCTTAATAATTTATTGAAGAATATTTATTTTTTAAAAATTAATTGCTGCATAAATCTGCGTGTAACAGGTATAGTGCAAAAAACTTTTCTGACCTGATGTATTTTTGCTAGTGTCGTGTAAGTTCACACTATTCTAGTATGGTAGCTGTAGTTATGATTTTTGACCACCGGGTCAGAAAAGTTTATTCCACTGTAGTCTCAAATGTATTATACTTATTTCTTAAATGTAGCATTTTTTGTTTGATATAGTTTTGAGTTGCAGAAATAAATCATTTTAGCGGTCTGCCTGTTGTAAAGTGGTCACCGCAGCCTATGGACACTTGATTCACCAGTGGCATTACTAGCGCGTCGCAGACCCAATACGCAAATGGGAGTGAAGTAATAACTATTGGCCTGTTCTTTTATAGATGTGAAATATCGCGCCTTTTTGGGCATCGGGTGCACATTAACAGTGTTCCACGATGACGGGAATGGCCTAGTGTGCTAGATAGCGTAAAGGGGCGCACCGAATATATCTGTTAAAGAACCACTGCTGGTCTACCATCTGTTCCTCTCATAAACATCTAGTGAAAACAACGACCACCGGACCTCCCTCCGTGTTATGGTGATATCCGCCCTTGTCTTGCCGCATCACGGTAAACAAGGACGTACATCGCTTTCGTCGTTAAAATTTATGTTTGAGGCAAAGAGACTTCCCAGCATATCGCTAAGCTCTTTCGCAGTGATGGTAACGATGGTTGACAAAAGTTGTTTTCAGCGGCTCTATCAAGCGACTACAAAGCACGACTTCCTGAGAAAAAGATTGCAAGTCATCCACCTATTTTACCCGTCAATTGAACTTTTGCTCTGGAGTTGCTTTCTAAATGAACCTCGACGCAGCAATTAATTTAAATTCTTTATTAGTTGCATTTATCAGTAAATAAATTCAGATGACCATATTTAACAACTACAAATAATTGCAGAAGTTGGTTAACCGCACATTAACTCATTATTAATAGATTTAAGTTCAAATGCATTTGTTTGGATGACGTTACATTTTATAGATGAAAACTACCTTATGATCTTTCACTATTTGGTTTATTGACTGATTCTGTATTTAAATATGTATCGAACAATTGATCTACATTCATCAAAGGTAGGCAATAATTTAAGGCTAAATGTTATAGATTTAGGTACTCATTCTACACAATAAATTTAAAATTAATGAAAAAAATAACGAATCACAAAGATCATCAAAGTAAACTTTCGATTAGAAGTTAAAGTCAGCGAGTAAATAAAAAAGCGCTGACTCTATTGATTGAATGAATTGAGTGAGCAGAGTTCTGCACTGTCATGTTTAACGCGCCAGTGGCTCCCAATAGGCGCTTCTGTTAGATACGTGTCGCATTCATCACGGTATTTATTCACTGACCCACTGAATAAATATCCCTGAATTGAATGAATTTAATTTTAATTAATGACTTTTTAATTTAAATTTTTAACATTAGCTATAAACTTGTCTTTGTTATAAAAAGCTACTTCCAAAAAGTATCTTTTAAGGTAAGTTTATTTAAGTGAGTAAAGTCAAGGGTATATTTTTTCAATCCGTGTAAACGAATTGAATCGATAACTACATTTTTAAGCTCTTTTTTCTGGGTGCCAAATCCCTTATATCTATTATCCAATTTAATACAACTTACTACAATAGAAGGAGTCAAACCCTTAAGATCTACTTTTTACACTTAGCTAAGAGTATGACAATGCTGGAAGCCTGACTCGTAAGAAGATTCCAAGACTACTACTAAATCTTTCGTTATCAACCTCATACGTCCCCACTTGTAAGAGCACGGCCTACCTTCACCGAGTGCAATTTAGACCATAGTTCACACTACACGCGAGCCCAGTGCAGATTGTAAACTCCGCATGCGTCTTTTTTTGATGTATGCAGGTTTCTTCGCGATATTTTCCTTCATTAAAAAGCCAGTGGTGTAAATAATAATCAATGTACTTAAGAAATTAAGAAAGAGCTCATTGCTCTCCTCTTCAGCTACCTCCAGCTACTAAGACCTGTTCTCATAATAAATAATTTTAAATAATATCACGACAGTTATATCGGAAAGTGTCTTCAGAGATCGCACAAACTTATGCCTATTATATCCACGTTTGACCTATAGTATTCCAACCCACAAACGTGATAGTTCTTGAGGCTAATGCCATACCGGACACTAGCCGGAGCTAAGACAATTTTACAACTAACAAATAATATTGGTTACCCCTTACTTGGTATCAAACAAACCCGAGACATGGCAGCCGTAAGTTCTACCACGCGCCACTCGGTTAAAATAATTTAGTTTATAATTATGATAAACAAAAATTATTAATAATACGTAATAAATAAGTACGGATGCAAACTAATTATTTAATTATTACAAGAGATAATCGAAATCTTTCTTTATAATATCGAATATAATCGAACTATTTAAAACTACAAACTACTGCAAAGAAATTCTATATTTATAACTTAAAAAATTTATTTAGCGCTCACTTTCTTCCAATCTTATGAGAATCTCTTGTGTTTAGACAGGAACCTCCTTTTTCATAATCGTAACTGACCGAAACATACAACAACCAAATGTTGTTTCTTTACAATGAAGCAAAAAGCGATGAATTTAGAAACCAAATATCGAGCAGCATTCAATTAACTAACTGTGACCGCAGGCATATCAAGTGGTCCTCGTCTAACCGTTGTTTAACACTCACCAATTTGTTGAAGCTCCCAGAGTACTTCACTTTGTAGTTTGTCACTTTGAGACTTTAATTGGTTGGCAGGTAATTACCAAATGAAACCATCACACAACATTTAGGTTGGTAAACCCTTGTCAAGAGTGAACCCACCTTTAATGAATACACATTTGCTTTTAGCGATTAGCAAAAGATATAAAATATATTTAATATATATATAACAAACAAACCAAAAATACAAATACAATCCACAAAAAGTTCACAAAGTAAAACCTTAGAAAAGAATCCAACGATTTTTTTTGGACTACAACTGTGCTACTCTAAATATCACCTGCCAAGTCGAACAAAGAAAAGCACGGCCGTACACATCATTTTCTTGAAGCCATTCGGACCATTTTCGACCCCCTGTAACCTCGTTGTGGAAAACACTAGAAGCCTACATTTTTAGTCAATTATTCACCTATCATCAAAATTCTAGCAGACCCACAATCTCCAAATTTTGTAAACAGTTATTGTTTATGCTACAAAGCAAGAGCTCTTACATTCCGAATTTTTCGTCCCGTTTTCTAGATATACAATCTGTATAATTCATTTTGTAATCTGCCGAACGGACTCGTTCATGATGCTTAACCTACGATTATGTTCGCGGTTTTCGTATAAAATTCGTTTGTTTAGTTGGATACATATCGGATAACTCTATTCGATCTACTATAACACCTTTTGTCGACATCATCTCCAATACGTTTTAAATAAGGAGGGTGTTTTTTTTGTAATGGAACACAATTTACAAATATATATCGAAGTAACGGTACGTAAATTATTTTTTCTAAATAAAGTTCTACGTGTCTCTTATGGTATTTTTTGCGTTATAATTCTTACACAGTGTTTTTGTAAAACTAAGATTGCATTGACCTCTGTGCAATTTCCCCATAAAACTATACGATACCTAATCCACGAGGCTTCGATACTGGCGATTAAGATGTTGTTTAGAAAATTATAGTGTATTTTACACTACAGTGTACTTAAATGTCTTAAAATTCATTTTAAAAAAGGTAGGCACCTACACTTACCTTCCTATCGTATTATTTTGCATTTAAAACAAGCTCATGCGTACAAGTACATAGGTGGCCATCACTTAACCATTTATAGTAACACGGCATAATAATCTACTTAAAACAAAACCGATCTAATATTAGCACTCTGTGCTTTTATTTGTTTGAAAGTCTTATATGTAGGAGTATTTAAATTACTTAGTAGATTGTGTTACAGCGTGCGTTTGCCAAGTCACTCTATTTTCTCAAGAAAGAAATGTAATATTGATATGGTTACTATAAAATGTTGTTAGCTAACTAACAAGGTATCCATTTATGATAAAGTGGTTGGATAGCTGCTCCCATAGATAGATAGGAACTGAATACCGACTTGGTTTACATTCGATTTCACAATTTTTTATGGCAAAAGAACTGCCTTTAACTGTAAGTTCATCAGTTCATCAATTACTACCGAGCCCACCACTGCAATCCCCACTCCTCTAAAATACAAATTTAGTTGTATCTCTGCTACAAAAACAGTAAGAAAGTCACGGCTTAAGACTGTGATAAACCCTAAAATCCCAAAAGCGGCTACATTTAATTGTTTTAGATTAATGAAGTGACACATACTACTCATCGAAATTAATACAGAAGTTAGGGAATATTTTTTAAAGTATTATCAGAAATTAAGATAATAAAACTTAAACAAAAAACTAGGCTTAAAAACTTGACATAGATCTCGATATTAAGTCAGGAAGGGAACACAAATATTTTATAAATACATCGATGAGGTATTATTCATATGAGAAGGAAAATTAGCTAGAAATTCTGTATAAAGCCTAGTTTTTGTAAAAAAAATTAAAACATAAAAGAAACCAGCAAAACACGTGTTGCGCTTCGCCTAAGTAACATAGAACGTGATATGCAAAGTCAACATTATGCCAAAACGCTTAATATGGTTTTATCTTGGTTTATACTTGAGCAATGTCACTGGCGTCTATCATCCCATTGAACCACAATGGGTGCAAAGTGTATCTCGTACATCGCTTAGAGCTTTTGTACACCATATCACTATGGAAAAATTAGGAAATTCGCCATAATGGTACATATTCTGTGAAAATTTCAGACTTACAATCAGTCTACCTCACTCTAAAAAAAAGACTCACTAAAGGACTGACAGACACACAGACAGCGTCGGCTAAGTAACAGGGCTTCGTTGGCACCCTTTGGATAGGAAACTCTAGAAACAAATGACGAAAACGGTCCACTTATAATTCCATCGCATTTCGCAGCGCTTACACCAGAGGTTCGCAGACTTTGTTCCAATAGACCACTTCCAAAATTCAGCTGGTTCCGGCGCGTATAACTTATTCCCAAAACTCGACAAAAAACGTGAAGATTAGCTCTAACTATGGAAATTTGTTCTATATCTAAATATGGAATATGCAAGTCTTTACAAGTAATTACAAATAACAGTTGCTGAGCTTCTTAAAATATGATCTGCCTACCTAGGTGAAGTCAAGCCAACATTCTTGTTCTACACTATCGAAAGCAGATAAATTTTCGTGGAACGAATTGTAAACCTCAATTTATTTGTCATGCCATCGTAAACCCGTCGAATTTCACTTGGACCCCTGGACTACTTTGGGAACTACTGGCTTATTAGTATTTAAAGTTCCGAAAACGTCTATATGCAGCTTTATCTGTGGTTTTTCTCGCTTCCGACATGCATTATTAATTGAAACTAAAAACTTGGTTTGCTAATCTCTAGCCACTCTCAAGGTGTTTGAAAACTCACTCTTGTGATTTTATTCACAATTTCGATATGCTTGTTATTAATAATCTGAGCAACAAAGCTAGTAAAGTTGTTTATGTATTTTTGATGCATGAATTACACGCATGATTCAATAACACTTTAATAATGTAATAAAAATAGCACAAATAAGTAAATAAATGACGTGTCTTATATTGTAGTTTAACGAATGGATCGAATAAGTTTGTAATGTAAGGTATTTTTTTGTTTTTTTAGTAATGGGTTAGAGTTAAAACATATCCCTGCCCCATTATTAATATAGCATAGGGAATGATCTGCAGTAGTACTGAGTTCTTTAGCGGTCAGAAACATGCATACCTAATAGGAGTTTTTTACCGAGGTTGCGGCTATGTACATTACGCTTCCCGAAGCCTATTATGTTATTAATGTTGAAAACTTACTGAGTACTTTACATTACAAAGTATTTCTGTTAATTCCAGGTTCAGTAAAGTAGTTTACTAGAAAATGGGGGATATAGTACATTACTGCCGCAAATGCAGCATAACCTCGTGTGTACGCGGGCTAAGCTTAGCCGAGGCACGCATTACAGAATCCGGTTATGCTTAGTTGCGGCCGGGTAGTAATGTAAATAATGTAAATAAAAACAATAAACTTAAAAACGTACATATTTATTTAAAGATAAAAACAACTGTACGGACAATAATAAAAATGGTAGGTAATTTTGCCGCCAATTCGCCGCGTTTAAATGTCATTTCCCTTTATTTACTTTTTTTAATAATTTAATGGCGCATTCTTTTTTATAACCGTCCGAAATTGATAAAACTTGAGTTATCTCTTTAGTTATCAATGTTCAGGTTGAAAAAAGTTTATTCCATTTTCAAATTACATATTCGAGTGGCCGGCTAAAACATTGCGGGTCGCTCTCTGATCCTGTACCGCAAGTACGAATCATTCCAAAATAGCTTGTGCAAGATATGGTCGCATATCGTAGCATGTTTGAGAAAATTGATACTAGGGCAAATGAATTTACTAAGGTATTCAGTTTTTGTCAACTAAATAGTTGACAATTTGAGCTATCACAGTCACATTTTTGTAATATTACTTAAAACTGAAAATAATAAAAATAAAAAATACTATGATGACTTTCAAAACGTATTTTTTACTTTGTCAATATAATTTGAAAACTCCAAATTTTGTTGTCTACGTGTTGTGTACGTGAGTCCATAATATACGTGGGACACTTAGAAAGATTTGAGAAACTAAAAAATTAACTTCTATGGATAAAATATTTTAATTAAATCTTTTCTAAGAACTCTCCACCAGCCTGTGTATAAAGTTTTAGCGTCTAAACCAATTTTCGAAACATGTTTTCCAGTCCTCCGCAGACATCTCTTTCACGGCCTTTCCGAACGCTGCTGGCGCGTCTTCCGGTGATAAAAATTGTATCCCTTTCAGCTGATTTTTTATTTTAGGGAATACAAAGAAGTCACACTGTGCCAGATCAGGATTGTAATGAAGGTGACCAAATACTCTGACCGGTGTAGTGTCACGGCACCTCTTCACACGGGCCTGCTTCTGAGCTTCGGTGAGGTTGTGCACCCAGCGCAAAACTTTCCTCCTCACGCGAAGGTGCTCGTGTAGAATCTTGTAACGCCTCCCGAACCAATCTGCAATGTATGCTGAATCTCTTCGTATGTAATTCGCCTGTTTTCTTGAATTAATTTTTTTACTGCCAGCACACTTTCTTCCGTTAAAGCCGTCGTAGGACAATATGGCGACCGCGCTTGAACCCACTTTGCCACCGGCTGATGATTGCTTTTGAAGGTCCTTCATCCATAAAAGCCATTTGCAGTCTACCAAATGATTTATCAGGTTTTAGGCAACATTTAAAATTGTAGAAAATCATCGCACGAAAATGTTCGCGATGCAGATCCATTTTTAAACGAGACACTTTAATTTGGCTCTCAAAAAATGTGGAGGGAAATTCGAAATGGTAGTTTTACTTTTAAATAACCAAATCTTTCAAATAATAACAAGTGGCAAGTGCTTTAAACAAAAACCTTTTTTTTCGCAAAACTTTTTACTGGGCCTGGTACTATAGCGCCTTAACGTCTGAACTGATTGCGGAGACATTTGGCAATATTTTCCTAATTTTTAGGTACGGTTTTATCATAAATAACTTAAAAATTAAACTAATTAGAATTAACCGTGTATCCATAATATATGATCATTGATGATAATATATCTTATGTTTCTAGAATCGTAGAAACCTTTGAACTCTTTACAAAACTCTCACTGGGTGAGTTCTATTATAATTATACTACTATACATTAATATACGAAAACCTTTCAATACCGTTAATAAAAAATTAGGTCGAGCTTGTTGATACATTGTATGAAGTACAAAATATTGTATTACAAATATGAGAAAGATTCGTTTTCTATAGCTCAATGTCAAAGCGAAAGTAAACATTCGTTTCTTTTGCCGATGGTTATATATAAAGCCGAGTTGAAACTTTTCCTAGCCTTTGTTTTTATTCAATATTTGCGTTATTTTCATCATCTTGAAGACGTACTTTTATTTATTTGAACGATACAATTCTGATAATAAATAACCGACATAATAATATACATTACTCACAGTTTTTTGAATTTGTAAAAGGAAAACATGCTTAGTCATACCTTAGCTTACATTCTAAACCAGTATTTCAAATTTAGTACCTAGTTATTTTAAAAACCTAGGAATCACTTTTGCTAATAAACAGTAGAGTGGCGTTCTACAATGGTCTTGTTGTGGACTAAAATATTATGGATAGCGTGTATACAACTTATTTTTTCTATGGAACGTATTCTTAACCAACTTAAAATTTACAGAAGTATTAATCTTGTATTATTGACCTTGTAAATTACTTCACTGTGATTACTTAAATGATATACAAATAATTAACAAAATACAGAACATCACTTTGAGAAATAAAGTTAGCCTTTTAAATTAAAAAAAAAAAAAAAAAAAAAAAAAAAAAAAAAAAAAAAAAAAAAAAAAAGGTAAATTTTTTAATTTAAGATTAATCCGAAGACGCAGTCCTACCTTATGAGTCAATTTTGATAAAACAAATATAGTAATAAGGGCAGATTCTTTGGGATGGAAGTTCAAGCCCAGTGTGTACCAAAGAGTCTTTTCCTAATTTTTGAAAAACATTCTTTGTTTAAATCACTGACTATTGTGAAGAAAAACATCGTCAGGAAACCTGCATAGGTCAATAAATCGTATGTGAATTTCACTGGGCCTCCGTAATGGATTATGGAATCGCCCTCGCCCAAATTTAGAGGTTTGCAATAATAGTGGAGTGTGGATTGAGAGTGGATATTAAGGCTGGTATTGATTGGCTATGGAGTAATACCGTGTCCACCACGATTTACATGTCAGTTAACTCTCACCTCTGTACAACCTTTTGGATATACTGCAAATCTAATAACAGCTGGCCTTCACGTTAGTGTAATTCAATAAAGGTACGCTACCTCGGAATGTCTCTAAAAAACAAACATGTTAGTTATTTGTAGTTGTTGAGTGATAAAAACTTTCTTCGCAAATAATTTATTTTTATATTCGTTGATATAAATTTAGTTTCAAATTACAAATGAATCTATATTATATCCAAGAAACCTTGAATGTGACTCTCCCTTTGAGTGAATGAACTAATGAATGTTTATTTATTTACAATTTTCAAGTTACATTCCCAACAATACAATTGTTTTGTTACAAAGATTTTGTTAGATAGTTTAAACTACTCTTATCTATTAGATAACTTGTCGAGAAATTCCTCTGACCTCTGTCTGTACTAGTTAAAAACTGTGCAACGAAAGCAAATTTGAATTTGAATTGATCTACCATATGGATAGAAGTTAAAACAAAAAACAAACTCCTTAGCTTTATTATAGTACAGATAGTATTATATAGTCTGTGGTATAGATCCTATAAATATTATAAATGCGAAAGTTTGTCTGTCTGTTTGTTACTTCATAAATCACTTATACATGGATCGATTTACATAGATGAAATTTTTAAATTTAGGGCAGGTAGAGCCGCGGACAAAATTCATTAATTACCAGCTATCCCATTAATATTATAAATACGAAAGTTTGGATGTTTGGTTATTTGTAACATAATCACGCTTCAACGATGAGCATCAAACTTGGCTCACGTATAGGTTAGGTCCTGTAAAAGGACATAGGCTATTTATTATCCAGGAAACTTAAAAGTCCCCAAAAAAATAACTATAACCGAATTCCACGAACGAACCATAGCTGCAGATATAGCTTGCTATAACAAACTTCTTTAGTATAATAATAAAGGAGTTGCCGTAAGAATCCCACGCCGATAACCAAATTTAGGGCGGGCGGAGCCGTGGGCAAAAGCTTGTACAGGATAATACTTTGTAGATATTAAATTTATTTTATTTATCACTATAATTTTAGCTGTGCTAACATGGTTACATTAGAAATTCTGCTCTTAAAATTGATTAGAATATAGTTAAGAGTATGCAGATATTATTTTTAGGCTTCAAAAGCGACACTTTGGTCCATGCAATTAATCTGATGCTCAGTGACAGCTCGGTAAGCATCACAAACCAAATCGTCTGCGTCCTCTGAGACCAAGGGCCGTTGTCGTCAAATTTAATGGCTCGTCAAACTTTATGGGGATTAGTTTATTGCTTGTTGCTTGGCAGAAGCTAAAACCTATCTGGGCCGGGAGTTACACTTGTTTATTCATTCAAGCGGAAGTTATAAGATAAGGGCTGTCTTGTTATTTGATTTTTCCTGAGTAGCTAGTATACATACTTAAGTATAAAATAGATTTAAATATAGAATAACTCCGCTTGGATCGGGGATCACAGATGAACATAAGCTTCATCTATGGCGCACCATTTCACCCGTTCCTCTGCCTTCAGCATCCAGCCACCATCGGCCACCCTTTTTTTACCCGACTTTCAAAAACAGGATATTCTTTTCACTGTTTTGTACTTCGAACGTAATAAACAAACATTTCTTACACTTTGCCCGCTTTTCCTTTTACTATCACGGAAGGAGACCGTTGTGGACTACGTCGCAAAATTTAATTTTGTCAATTTGTTTAGGTTCTCGTTTTCCTCTTATATTTGTTTGTAAGTGGTTTGAAAGTACACATGGACACAATGGACTAGATTTCACTATAAAATATTTGATGACACATACACTTAGGTTTTTTATACGGCATTGACTATTCTAGTTTATTACGATATATAAGGATATCTTAAGTAAAGGGTCAAGTAAGAAATTTAATGATCGAAAGAGAGATATTTTACAAAAGGTTTGAGCTGAGCTTGTATAAATACATTGAAAGGGGCAAAAGATGTTTATCACGGACTTGCCAGCCGCTGTCGTGTTACCTACGTTGAGAATCACGTGTCGCGATGAATTTTAACGTGGATAATAAGTGTGTTGTTTTGTGCGACAAAAATACGGTGAAAACAAATTTCCCCAGAAATGAGATTTAGTTAGATCGATTTTTCGTCTCCGTGGACTGCCAATGTGTGTAAATCGTTACAGCCGTTTTTCAAGAACGCGATTATATTCAAATTTTTTATTTTGCTCGTACAAATAATATTAACAGATTGTGTTTTATTTTTCTTAAATTTTTTTAAATTTTTTAACATACACATATATTTCAAGGTTCAAGGATCAAGACCTTCCGAGTTGGTATAACTCAAAAGTCCATGATAATCATCAAAATTTTAATATGTGCCAATTTATGCCCTTCTCTTGTTAGAAGTGTAAAATTTCATAATATATCGTATACTTATATGGAATATCCTTATTAAAATATCTCATTTTATATCATACTTTATGCTATCTTTTATCTAATACCTTTAAACGAGCAATTCTTGTATATATGTATATATATATTTATAATCTGAATCTCGGGAACGGATTCAACAATTTTCATGAAATTTAGATTTTAAAATGACGTTTTCTGAAAATGAAACCTAGCTAGATAGATTATTTAAATCGATCTAGCTAGGTTTCATTTTCAGAAAACGTCGTTTTATCCGTGTTTTTAGGCAATGATAAACTGAAAAATATGACTCTTTATGACATCTATTGGCGAGTAGTAATACTATTATTTTTACCGAAAGAGCAATGATAAAGCTACTTGACAATAGATGGCGTTGCTTAACAAAAAAGTACAATTTAAGGGGGTCTCCATATATGAAACATGTTTTAGTTTTTTTTGCTCTGTCGTAAAAACAATAATACATTTAAGCTTTAAATTTGCACTGTTTATAGAGTTGGGTGTAAATTATAACAAAAAATAATGAAAACTGTCTAAGTGTACGACGTACGGCTCGCATTAAAAATTAAATTATTTACCATATAGATTTTGTCGTTTCAGCCGGAAGACGTCCGCTGCTGAACATAAGCCTCCTCCATATGTCTCCACAATGGCCAGTCCTAAGTCGCCCGCGTCTATCGGCTTCCTGCGGCTCTAACCCGGTCGTCTATCCACCTGGTAGGAGGCCCTCCCACGCTGCGTCTTCCGATCCGTGGTCGCCACTCGAAAACCTTTCTTCCTCATCGGTTATCTGTCCAACGAGTGATGTGACCCACCCACTGTCACTTCAGCTTGCAAAATTTTTGAGTTATGTCGGTAAATTTGGTTTTTCGGCCGAGAAACACCAAGCATAGCTCACTGAGCGACCCTGAGCTTATCTATGAGGCCAACAGTTAGGGACTACGTTTCTGTACTATATAAGTCATCACTATGATTTCCCATTATAAATTTAAAATTTGAGAATTATTTATTTTATAAATATTACACATTTATTTATTTTTCGGAGTTTTACAATATAGATGAGCCCTGCCCAAACCAAACAAAAGGAATGGGGCACTACATACTTCTCTTTTCTATTTTTGAACCGTCATAGCTTCGGTCCGCATGATGTTAGAAAGCTGAAATTCTCAGGATAAGATGTCCTCGGTAGACTTATGAAATATACTAAGTACCAAAATTTCTTTTACCATTAGGAGCTGACATACATAGACTAGACTAGATTGGGTTGATATTTTATATGGATATTTCGATGGTTTTCTGGATGATTTAAAAATACAATTGGACTCGGTAGGTGGCGCTGCTGTTAAACGGCTTGACCGATTGGATTGAAATTTTGTATGTGTATTTCCATGGACCCATATTGTCAAAGGTTTCTTCTGACAGGCTGCTTCAAATACGTAATTCCGAATAGCAGGCAGCAGAAAAAGCTCTATAACTTTAGTGGGTGTGCACCTGGGGGAATTGAATTCGAATTTAGAATAGTTTTCTATTATAGATTTATTGAAGTATTTATATTTCGAACTGAAAACAGCGTAAATTGCGATTCTCTTTGCAGTGATAAAATTCTTAGTTCATGATGTTGTGCTATATTATTAGCCAAAACAACAGAAAGAGGGTATTCGTCTTCATTGACACCATATTTTTTATTTACATCACGTGATACGCTGAAACTGCGACGGTTGTTCGTTGCAGTTTGTTGCATTCCGTAAAAATAGCTGTATTTAAAACATACGGAGCTGACTGTGTCGCACTCTAGATCATTGGTAATTTTTTTGTTGTGTTAAGTAATTAGAACTTGCTTTCACATAAGCTATAAAGCCTGACCGGAGTCCCTGTTAAAGTTCAAATGTTAACTTTGATGGCTTGTTTTATTTTTCTTAGCGCAAATAACTTCGAAATAAGATTCTTTTTAGCCTTGTCAAATGTTGCCAAAGCCGATCCATCAGTGTCCATGTGCTTAACTAGACTAATATGCCCGACATACATTCAAAGCATACATATATATGAACATACCTATATACTGGCATCTCGCAGTATCTTTGTAATAGATCGAGGAACTCGATGCATTCCACTCTCATACAGTTCTGTTGCTACGGAACCACACTAATTATTGGTTTTCGTAGTTTAAGAACTTGCAACTATTTATATGCTTAAGCTTTTGACTAGTAGTGGTTCCCCGCACATGACAAATATTTATGAAATAAACATTTGTGTTACTTTTCTGTGTATTCATTTGTGTGTATTTGTATCTGTTTTCTAGTTTGATATCCATGTAAGATCATTGCTTTGTTTGGGACCAGATAGCGCTGTGCGTAATCTACAAGAATACTTTATTTATATTTTAGTAACATCCTTCGTGAGTAACGCTAGATTTATTTTATTTTTACATCTTTTACCAATGCCATAGATTATTGGCTGTGGGGATTTATCTTGACAATCGCTCGGAAATTTAAGTCTAACTATATGCAATTCATATGTATTTAGTTAAATTCTACTTTGATAATTAGCTCGCCAAATCTTTGATAGGTTCAACAATTGTCAGTCTGATAAAGTCTAACCTTTTCTCCGGTCTGATTCAATTTAGGACTTCCAACCTTCAAACTGTCTCAAAGGAGTTATAAAAACGAAGCATTTTCGGTGAATTGAGTTCATAGCCGATGTAAGAAACGTAACGAGTACCTACTGCTACTGAAATCGAAAGCACGTATTTTTTTTGGTTTTTCTTAAATTAAATGAACTTTAAAGTTTTGTATAGGTACCCTACACGTTGAAAGCACCGTTCGTAAAAGATGTTTTTTTTATCTATTTTTGACGTCAAATCTTGACGATACAACGTAGATAAAAACTATTTTTTTAAATAAATTCCAATACCAGGCTGATCATAACTAGCATAATTCAAAATTATATACCTGCAATGTTAATTTTACTGTATCTTAATTAAACTTCTTTTGGTATGCCTATGTTTATACTTTTATATCCTTGATTAAGGCGAAACCGATTCAGATTTTCCCAATCACGGCATTCCACTAATTATCTATGACTATAAACTTTTCCACACTCAAAATGTATTTTTATCGTATAGCGCTTTTTACAATAGCTGCAAATAGCATAATCCTTCATTCATGAAATTTTCGTTATAATTAGATTTTTTCGTCGCACTCATACATTTATCAATTGTAATGAAAACTGTGGTTGGGTATTTTGTGTGCCTTTTAAATAAATACTTTATGGTCACTGAATTTAATGAAATTTTGAAATTAGTGTGGATTAAGAAACATTACAAGTATGGAACACTATACAAACATAAAAGTTTTAATGAACATAAACTATTATTATTTAAAAAAAAACATTATTTTATTTACTTTTTGTTGTTGGGTGATGGGCATTGTGGCCTATTTACAATTTACGTTTCCACGTAAAATTTGATAACACGAGCTAGCGCAATAGCAGCCACTAGATAAACCCTCTCCGGCCGTATCGTTTTGTAAGCGCCACAGTTCTTGGTACGTGGTGTTAACGCGTCGCGTTGGTCTGTGCTATATATTGATACGAACTACAAATTAAAACTAAATTGTTACAATAAGTACAAGTGTAAACGATAGAGAAATCAAACATTGGAGTTTGAGGTTAAGCGAAAATTCTGTACTACAGCACGGACGCGAAGCACAAAGAATTTCGTACATTGATCCTTTACTTTTTAGCCTATGTCAGTTGTCAAAATAGAAGTAATTTCTGGTGGCAGCGGTCGGTCATCGCATCTGTGCGAGCGCGACGGCAAATAATTATGCGCGTGCAACAGAGACAAATAGTGACCGGTCATTAAACGAAATTCTTTATGCTTTGCGTCCGTGCTATAGTACAATTACTTTTTTTCTGTGGCCACGGGCAAAAAATAGTGAAAATAAATAAACCGAAGCATAAATTGAATTGAGTAGAACGGTAGTAGTACATACTATTCCTTATTCTGTACGGTAGTTCAATCTTTTTGGCTGTAAGTAGAATCACTGTTGCGGTTACAGGTTCCCAGTTGCCGGTAGATACCATACTAAAGTATATATTAGGGATTGAAGAGCTTCTCGTCTGATCTAATATATCTTGTAGGGATTATTTCATAATGTTGGATTACTTTCAATAAGTAAGGTTATATACACTGGGCCGCAAAGAAAGCGAGTCACTTATAAAAGTGCGATAAAATTTAGAATATTTCAGTAATCCTTTTTAAATTAAAACTGAATTAAATTTTATTTCATTGCAAATATAGGGAGAAGTAAAAAAATATTTATTTATTTTTGGTGATTTTGTTGAAAACCATAAATAAAATAATTTTTGAAAATTTTAATATCAAATTTAAAAACCATTTGTTTTACTTTTGTTTTTTTTTAATCATATTATTATGGAATTTGATCAAATTCAATTAAAAACATGCCCCTAACGGCCAGGTTAGTGAGTAAGCCCTAAAGTGAAAAATGGTCATATTTCTTAAGTTACTTTTATTTAAAATAAACTTCATAATCTTAAACTTTTATGACTTTGATTTAAGCACAAAATTGTCTATAATACCGTCTTTATCTATATCATAAAATAGCTCCAATATTTTGAAAATTATTAAGGTTTTTCTTACCGACCCGCTTTCTTTGCGGCCCAGTGTAGTTAGTTTCACTTTGTCTTATTAAAATCATTCAGAAGGAAAATGGTTATACAATGTCAACTAAGGTAAAGTTTAGATAAAATATCTTATTACCTACAAAAATTTTGTATTTAAAAGTATATTTAAAACTTTTAACTATAATTTGTCTGATTTCTAAAGTTTTTTTTAAACCGATTTCAAAGAAAGGACGTTATCATTTTGACCTGTAAATATGTCATTGCACAATATTCCAATATGTTAGACTATGTGGGCTTCTAAACAGATGTGCCAAATTTTATGACTGTATGTTTGTCCACGTATTTCTAGGTAATCAGTAATGAGATTTTAGTAATTCTTTTTTTTGCAAATTATGCACCTTTCAAGTTAGAAAACTGCGCAAGGTGCATCAAAACCGGTTCATTAGTTTTCAAGGCATGGACTGTGTGTGGTCTAATAAACCGCGTCGTTGGTTTAAGGGCGCAATTTTGAGAGCGGTCCACGATACATGAACAGATAACAATTTTGACTACAAATGACCAAATGACGTCACAACCAAGGTCCATGAACATCAATCTAAAATAATCCAGCTTAAGCCAACTCACTACAAATAACCACATGCCATAACATGGTATTTTGATTTTCTGTAGCTGTACGTGTCAGAGTCAAATTTTAACTGCCGGTCCATTTGATTAAATACGGAAAAAACCTACTTACACCAACCCGTGGTTTCTTGTGGTCCTGTAGACGGACGCTACCTTTGAAGCGGAACCTATTATCTCTATACCCGATATCTTCGCCGATTTTAAATCATTTTTAACGACTAAGGTGCCAAACAATCAGACGGCTCATCTGATGCTGAGCGATCAACACTGTAGTCTATAGACGCTTGCGACGCCATTCAGGGGCAATACTCACACATTGACGACCCTGCAAAATTTTAATCACTTCGTTTTGGATTCTGACATATGTGTGTCCAAATACCAAAAAAAAATTAAAAATAATAAAACAATAACACCGCCTTCAAAATCTCACTAAAGAGTAAAACTTACCTTACGCACTCACATGGAACATTTTTAAAGGCGGTATTGTAAGAATTTCAAAAGTATTTGAGTTCATTTAATACAATTTAAGCGTCCATAGGCTACGGTGACCGCTTGCCATCAGGCGGACCGTAGGCTTGTTTGCCACCTTAGTGGTATAAAAAAAAAAAATTGAATTTATTATATTTATGATAAATGTAAAAAGAAGTTGTAACTAAAATGAAATGTATTAATAGGTATTAGATGACAAGGTTATTATTGATTAAGGTTATTATTTGTATAGTGGGCACTTATTTGCATATTAAAATATAATAAATCTACAAGGGTAATAATACTCCAACATTTTTCAACGTATTGCTTTTATTTATCACTAGCTGTATATCGTGGCTTAGTTTGCCGATAGACTGAAAATTCTAGAACGACCACATTTTTTTTTCGTTGGCAAACAAAAATTATCTCTCTCAGTGACTAAACTTTGTTAGGTCTTTAAGATAGCTCAGCCAAATAGGAGGCTTTTTAATGACATACTTAAAATTTTTAAGGGTAAGTCTATCAGTTTGTCTGCCTATTTGTCTGTCTGTCCTCTTCTCTTCACGCTTATACCGCTGTAACGATTAAGGCATGGAGATAGTTTGGGTTGAGGGATAGGTCATAAGCTACTTGAAAACGTCAAGTGTGGGTCGGTTTTCTTTCTACAATTGAGGAGTTGGCGTTGAAATGACGATAAGTGCAAAAACACCCACCATGCCATCAGCGCCGCATGCCCTGAAAATAGTAACAACACTCTCTAAATTTTCAAATACACACGAGAGTGTAAGCTGAACCAATTTCATTAACTTCAAGATTTAAGTATTGTCAGCTATTCGAATTGTCATAGTACTTAGAGAACAGGTGTTCCGAATCTTTTCACTCTCACTTATTACTCTTTTAAGTTTACTAAGAATCCAAAAAGCTGATATTTATGTTAAATAAGATAGGTAGGTACTGTTAAAAATACATTATACAAGTATTTGAAACTATAGTTTCATCTTATAATTTTTAATTTGATTAAAAACGGGTTGCACTCCGGGAGTGTAGGCAGAAGTGAAAACATACTAGTTATTTACTTCCCATCACTATGTAGTCATATTTATTTATATAAGCATATAAATTTGTTTATTTACTTTTTTGACGTAGTATATTTGACATCTCAATCTGTCGTAGAATTAAAATCCCATATCCAACCTCCCTATACCTCTCATATATAGATAAATAAAGGTCACGTGTCCTTAACATTTTTTACCCGTCACAAAAAAATGCACAACGCCGCTAAAGAAGTTTTCACTTCAAAGAAGGTTTTCTCAAAACCTCAATTCTATTTTTGAATCCCTATTCAACAGGTACCGATACATTTATTTCAATGTTCCGCAAAATTAAGATCTTAATGAGATCTATCACTTCTGTAAAGAAATAACTAGTCTACAATTAATAGTTTCGGAGATATAGCCGTTTCTAGTTTAAGAGCTGTTATCCAAAATGAAGATCTTGATGAGATCTATCACTTCTGTAAAGAAACTAGTAGTCTTCGATCAAAAGTTACGGAGATGAAGCTGTTTCTAGCCTGACAACTGTCATCCGTAATGAAGATATTAATGAGATCTGTCACTTCTGTAAAGAAACTACTAGTCTACAACCAAAATTTACGGAGATAAAGCCGTTACTCGTTTGACAGCTGTCATCCGAAATGAAGATCTTGATGCAATCTATCACTTCTGTAAAGTAAAATTTACAAAGAAAAAGCCCGTGGGAGTAATGACACTGTTTACGAGCAAGTGTGATTAAAAAAACTAACTAAACAGAAAAAAAAGTGCACAACGCCGCTAAAGACGTTTTCACTTCAAAATTATAATAGGCGTGGCTTTATGGTTTCCCTCCTGCAAATTTTTTGGCGTGGCATTATGGTTTCTGTCTGGCAAATTTTTCGATCAGCCTGACGCGAGTTTATCATTTTTTACCCATCACAAATAATAATGTTTGTTTATTTACTTTTTTGACAAAATACCGAACAAAGCTCTCGAATTTCTTACCATCTAAAAGAAAAGTTTTACATGGCTGATACAATTATTGTATATAATCATTTTTGTGCATACATATTACTATCGTACATAGAAAACATTCAGACCTAAGATAACCAAAAGATTTTCATTGCATCCTGTGCAAGAAATGAATCTGCGCTTTCAGCACAGCAGGCAGGGTCAACCCCAACCGGCAATTAATATGTATTAATTAACTTTTTTATTAATTTTACAATTTAGGTTCAGTTTCACAACACAATGTTAAGGTTGAAAAGGTGGTTTTATTTTAGTGAACTTGAATGATATTATTTACACTTCCATAGATTCGGTTGAAAATCACACCTGTCAGTGTATAAATTAACCGCAAACTGTTGGAAAATTATTCTTACCGGGCTTCTTCTATTGAAATGGTCTGAAAGTAAAAGTTAAAGTTGGAACGTAGCCTAAAATGGATACATTTAAAGTCAATAAATGTTATTTATCTGTTCAAGGTCTCACTAAAATAATTCCAAATTAAAGTTTTCGTATGAAACCCGAAATTCGAATACACAAAACGGCGTAAACAAGAAATCGTACTTCAAATAATAACTACTCTATTATAGTAAGTATACCTACTAAAGTATGTAAAACTCTTTGATCACTGTCAGTAAATATTCTTGACAATGAATAAAGAAACACATGAAAGTCACTTAAAGTTTCTTATTATGGTTCTTACAATAAAGAAAGAAAGAGTCAATTTTGTAAAAACACTGTTATCAAAGCTACAGAAACAAGGTTGTGAATGACTAGAGACTCGACAGCTGTCAGTAAACTGTCGATGAAAATGAGATGTGAATTCCCTTCGCGGGAAATATTGCGAGATCGATGATGTGAAGAGTTATTTACAAAAATCTATGTAATGTACTTTATTATACTACGAAGTCTTTGCTACAGGTTTGTAATTTTTTGGGAAAATAATAACTGCTCGTGATAAATATCCGAGAAGTTTTTAACACACTCAATCTTATACTGAAATCAAGGACCAAAACTGATACAGGAACTGCATTATATTTTGATATCAATCTTTTAAAAATATCACGAATATTTTTTCGCCTCTCTTAAATTAAAAGGTCAGCAGCTCGCATCAAAATTGATTATACCTGCGAGCGTAAGACAAAGTGATACAACGTTCGAAAATTAACTTTTAGAAGTATGCTATGTTGGAAAAACGCGATAACTGGTCAGAAACTAATTTCGGCACAAATATTTAATTATTTTTTATTTTAATGAAAATCTTCCCTATATTGCACTTTTTTTATGTACTGCTCATTTAGGTAGGTTCAATTAATTACCCCTACTAAGAATATAAAAGTGCTAACTTCAAAAATATCATGCTTTGTTTTTGAGAATAATGTCATGCAGTATAATTTACGAACTCAACTTCATAAAAAAACCCGGCCAAGTGCGAGTCTGGCTCGCGCACCGAGGTTTCCGTACAAACTTATTATATGTAGATAGTTCTTCCATCATGAGATTAAGTCTCACAGGTTTGTGATCAGTTTTTGGATTTTATCCCATATTTGTGGTGTAACACCTTGCTTCTTGCCAAATATCATGATCCTAGGGCAACGGGCAGAACCCCATAGTTGATTTGTTTGTGAATGCCAAAATATGCTACAAAAAAGGCCGTATTTTTTTTATTGCGTTGATTTAAAAGCTTTATTTTTTTTACGGCTTCAAGGAACTGTAGACCTTAGTATTTGCTATTAATTTCAACTTGATAACTTCACGCGTTCCTGAGAAAAAGGGGTCTTGACAAGCAGACAGACATACAGACGAACAAAAAAGTTATCTTATAATGGTTCCATTTTCCGTTTTGAGGTACGGAACCCTAAAAAAACTAAGCGAAAGAATGGAAAGGCTTTCTTTACCGTCCAAAACTTGCATGCTTTTTTTTAACTCACCTAAAAACGTTATGTAATGTTTAGAAACGTGGTTGTCCTTACTATACATTCGGTAGTGCTCCGTTGGTTGGTTGGTTTTTGATTCTATAAAATTAAAGATAATTCTATTTAATAGACATATTTATTATAATGCGTTACATATAAAACTACTACCAGAAAAAAAAATGTAAAGTATAATCTTTATTCTAAGAATTAAAAAAAATGGCATGGTGCAAAATCAGAATGCCCCTGAGATTTTTAAAAAAATGTTTTTCATTTACCTACATCATTATAATTTGTTTCGTAATAAATGAGAATCATTCCTGCAACGAAGATCATAGATAATAGTTACTAAAAACAGTAGAATTAAAAAGTTAAACTGTGTTTTCCCATGAAAAGTGCCTCAAAGCGTACGATTGGTTGCAGACATTGATAAGGCGGACCGTAAGTTTGTTTGCCACCTTAGAAATAAAAAAACCAATGTTATTAAACGATCCAAAAGAAGTATACCAATGTTTAATTTTAAAGATAGGCTTAATAGCGTTACCCCTGCAAACTAGGGCCGCTTAACTTAATATTATTAATTTCCTTCTTGTACAGAGTAAATTAAAAAAATGGGCTTCTAAAAAAATATATAACTGCTTGCAAGCTATTTTTTGACGATTTTATGTTGCTATTTATCTACTCTCCGAGTTGTAGATAACATATCTGCTAAAACTTTTAATATATTTTATAAAAACCTACTAGTATAATCCTCAAATCAATCAGATGATAACGTCATAATTACTATTGTCGCCTATTGATGTGCACTGCTAATCACAGGTCTCCATCAAGATTTCTACAATACAAAATGCTGAAATTCTAGCATATAGTGGCCTCCCATGACCGTGGTTGTCTGTCCTTCTGCGTCAATTTTGTTTTGTCAATTTTATCTAGCATCTAATGGGATCATGCTGTAATTTTACATTTACTTTGGGTTCACGTAACATTGCACTCGCACACCGTGGTTTCCGTACCACCATTTACGTTATTTACGAACCTTTAGGGTACCATAGGCACGTGACTTTTACATTTAAGATGGTTTTTATTATTTTTTTGCTATACATAAGGCTTACACTATAATCACTGAAAGTTTAAAGCTTGTACGTATACTGTTTTTGCGATAGAGCAAAAACAACAGAAACGTGTTTCTTTTAGGGGGACCCCCATTTAATTTTTACTTTTTGAATATATTCATTATATGTATTTTCATATTTTATTACATGTTAAGTAATCAGCCATTATGAAACCTATTAGTTTTAAAGACATACTTCTTTTTTATCAAAAGTTTTGAAAAGGTTTCTTTGTCTTTGTACCTACTGATATAAAAGGAATGTATGATTTATTTTTCCTTTTTGCATAGAAATATCTTAAAATATGTTACTCTAATCGATATACTCGCAGATACTGAAGATTATAATAAAATGTTTCGAGTATCCGGATCATAAATACAATCTAAAAATTATTAATGCCTATGACCTTTTTGATCCTCAACCGTCATGTCGAGCTATCCTTAGTGGACAACTTCTCGTTCTAATTTGCATTGAAACCCTTCAGATAGCGAAGGGTCCAAATTATTCACGAGCTCTGTGCTGAGACCTTGCATTAAAATTTTGTCCGTGATCCCTCCACGGCAGCTTCACCCGCTACCTACTTTGAATTTCCTATAAATACTAAAATGCCGGATTTATCGAAAATCTTTTAATGAAGAGAAACATATTTTATTTTGCCCTTGAAAATTATAATATTATTATGTTATAAGCCATTATGTTTTGTAAAAAAAATATTTCATTATACGTCAAACTTAATTTTTAACCTAAGGTAAAATACTAATTTAAATGTATTTAGCTTCAAGATATTATTGTTTTGAATATCTTTAATTACAGAGATAATTCGACTTCAATTCGATGGCATTCAATGTGCCGACTACAATTTTATAAAAAAGATTTAAAAATCACGCTTATGAAAAATTAAATTCAAACTCTACTAAAATTCGCTGTTTTAACAATAATGGATAACAAAATTCCCACACAGAGTTTCATCCTCTATCTTACTCTCTAGCAGATGATTTTTCTAAAACGGTGAAACGCGTCATTCTTAACTTACAATCAAATGGCCAAATACCAATTTTCATAGATTTAACTTAAAAATTACGGTTGGTATATACTTAGGGGATACCCTCATAGGCGACGAACTTTTCAATACTGTCTTCGTCAAGCCCTGTAAAGACAAACAAAAATTTTTACTTAAAATATTGAAACTTATATATTAATGAAGTGAATACTCGTAAATTTTGATTACTTTAGTTTGCTACTAAAAAATTAACGCCGTCCTTAGAAACGAACGTCGAAAAGCTTTACTAAAATATTATTTTAAAAGAAATGAAAGCAAAATTAATACACTTATTGACGTGACAGTTGGCATTATCAATTTAAAAAATGTTGTAAAAAAACATATTTTTGATTACTGGATTTTTTGAGAATATAAATCGATTTTTATTCAAAAATAATCGATTATTGATTTTTTTTTCACATCCCCAGTTAGTTATCTTATTCTTTTATGTATATAGATAACAACATAGAAAAGCCAATATATTGTTATGGAGTGAGGTTATTATAATGTGATTATTTTACTTATTCTACACTATTATTGTTACAGACAGAGGCGGAGGGGGGAGCCGGGTCCCCCGCGCTACCACTCTGCCCGGCCGGCCGTCCTGATGCCGAGGTCCAACCTCTGCTGAACAACGGTCAGTCAAATGTTTATTTTCATCTCACCAGTCCAGAAAAGCTTTCTTTGTTGTGTGGTTGTTCACAATCTGCTAGCAAAAGTTCATTTTATCCGCTTGCTTGGAAACTTTATCCCGAACAAAGCTCGGTCGCCTATTTGGTAAATAAATACACTGATTAAATTGGATAAACCATTTATTTCACCGGTAAACATCATGGTCTTCTTTATACATTTTTTGCTTTTTGTTTATTTTTTGTGTTAATTACAATGTAGTTTGTTTTGTTAATGTAGGAGGATTTCCCGCAACATTTACCAAGTTAGAGGTAAATAATACTTCACTTTAATTTATCGTTCTCTACTAATTTTTGTAGTTATAATAGCAGTCAAGCATTAATTTGATAAAGTTTTCTGTTTAAGCTTTACGTTGCCTTTGATAGCCTCGTAAATAAGTACATAGTTTTGAATTTATTTGTAAAAGGATTCCAATTTTTCCACATAAAGATTATGTATGCTGTCAATATCTATTTTTTAAGAAAATAAAGCATTTATTAAATTAATTTACTAGAAAAATATGTATCGGACGATAACAAATTAAAATCTTTGATTTACAAAACTGTAACAATAACATAAAAAAATTGATTAGTTAAAAACACAAATCTTTTTCATTTTAACTAATACATCTTTGTAGAAAGGGCTTTGATATTTTAAAATTCATTTTCTACAAAAGAACACGAATCTAAATTAAAAAAAAAAAGTAAGAACATCTTTGTTATTTGTTTTTTCTTTTATTTATTTAAACAATTACTGTGTTGTTGTCTACCTTTCTTTTGTCTTAAAACTTGTGTACATATATACTACTAAACATAAATCAACTAGTCGCTGAAGATTATCCGATTGGTACGAGCCCAAAGAGCTTGTTATCCGCATGACGGCAGGTAACAAACGAGAGAAGAGGATGACGCGACTTAGGTCCAAAGACTACAAAACATAGCTCCCTGTTTCTGTCAACTATGTACTTTTCAGTTTACATGAACAATTTAGACGTTAATTGTAAATTTTTTATTCGAATTCTTGTAACACCACCCATTTCAATGAGGCGACTAAAATGCAACCGACACGCGTAAACTCGCGGAATCAAACTTGTACTCTGGTACGCGTCAAGGGAAACACATATGCAAATAAAACTAATTTTTGTTTGTTAATATGTTTCGAAATTTCACATCAGATCTTTTTAGTATGATCAATTTAAATAAGTATCTCGATTTAAATTAATCGAATTTAATTTAACAAAAGATTTATCGCAGTTTTTTAATTTTGCTAAAAAAAACTTTATATACAGTTTACTAAATAAATAATAAACCAAAAAATTACCTATATCATTCTTATAGTTTAATATATTTTTTTTATGGCACTAAGGTGGCAAACAAGCTTGCGGCCCGCCTGATGGTAAGCGGTAACTGCAGCCTATGGACGCTTGCAACACCTGTGGCATCACTATCGCGTTGCTAACTCTTTTAAAATCTAATAATCTTTTTTGAAGAACGCTATACTTTAGTCCTTTGAGAAAACCTTTACAGGAAGCTTATTCCACAACCTAAGCGTTCGCGGTAGGAAGCTTCTTTGAAACCGCACTGTACGTAACCATTTAGGATGTAAGGTGCGATGGTAGAAAGTAGCGGTGGGAATAATTTCGAACAATTCCTCAGAACCCATCCCATTATACAAACAGTAGAACACACACAGGGAGGCAAAGTCTCTCCTCAGACTTCAGGGTTCTGTTTTAAACCATATTTCATACACCAAGTGCCGGCAAAGGTTATTTTCTAATTCTAATTATATTATATATTTTTTCTATTTCTTGTATGAACTTATTTGTAAGTAATTCTTAATAAATACTTTTTTAAAAAGACCCTAAAGACTGACACTGTAACAGTTCCACACGGCTTGTGAGTTTGGGATTACGGCTCGACGATTTTCACAGTCCGTCGTTGAACCGAGTCAAAAGGGCCAAGCTAGTATCCGGGTGCAGCCTTCCAGAGATGGCAGTAGTTACTCCATATCGGGCCATACTTGCGACTTGTAAAGCAGCAACCTTTGCTCTGAGGTGTATTACTGCTTCGCTCTGTTATGTACTCTGTTAAGTTTTTTGGACGCCAGCTTAACATTGTCTTGCAAATGATCTCGGAACTGAAAATCACTGGAGATTGGAGATGTCAACACCAAGGATCCCATCTTCAAGTGGGAGATCGTGAGCGGTATGCTTTGGAATTGTGAGACCTCTGTGAAGGGTGTCTACGTAGGGTTTAATCGGACCAAGTTTTCCGGTTCTCAGTCAGCAGTTTAAAAAGTCAGTGGTATTAATTTTAGACACAAGTTCTCTGTGCTTTTCTTTCACAACGGAACGAGAGATGTTTGCACGGCCCGTGTCATCTGCATAACAATGTATGTTGGTAATAGACAACATGTCATTGCTATGCAAGAGAAACAGCGTAGGAGACAGCTCAGAGCCTTATGGGACACCAGCATTAATGCTTTTATGCTATTAGAGCAACTACCTAATATTCCAGCTTGTATTATGCGATTTCCGGACAAAAAGCTAGCCACCCATTTGCACAGACCCCCGGGAATTCCGTAAGATGGCAATTGCGACAAAAGATCTCGGTTCTAGACCCTATCGAATGCCTTCGCTATGTACAGGCTTCATGCCAATGACTCTCAATGGCTAGTGTCCATCGGTGTGTGAGATACCCTAGATGATACTCTAGACGTGGAGGGCGAATTTCTTACTATGATGGTAACAGTTTTCAAGTTCATTACGAGTAACATTGCCTCGCGCGTAAGTATTGAATTCCACACAGAGAACTTATATGTACGCGCGTGGTTATGGAAATCGTTATGAGCCACCAACAATTCCGAGGCTTGTATGTAAGGACACCCACCTAGGCTGGTTTGTGTACATAGAGTGCTCGGAGATTGTGTGTGGTCAAGTTGTGGTTTGACCGACGACATACTGCTATATTATGTGGCATGAATACATTAAGCTGTCACTTACATGGCTGTAGATCCATTAGATTCGGGCTTCCCTAGATTTTGCGGTACATAATTTGTAATGGGACTCTCACGTAGTGTAAATAAATATTGAAGCAAAACTGATTGTAGTTGCAAACAATATGTGGCTCGCAAAATTTAACGAGTACCTAATTTAAATTTGAGAAATGTATACTCAAAGTTCTCAACTATTGCTTAATAAAAAAAAAAATTTAAAAAACCTAATATTTTTCGTACTTGTTAATTTAAATTTCAGTATTATTCTGCAATAGAGAGTTTAATAATTCAGACTATCAAGATTATTTTAAAACAACAAAATATTAAAATGTTCCAAAGGCAACGTTACAAGGAGGAAATTTCGAAGGGGTCAGTAAGGGCAGCCACTATAATCATTATAGCTACAAGAACGGTCTTAGAACAAAACGGTCTTAGTAAACTGTTCACGAATTTTAAAATATTTTATTTGCATAAATCAAAAAATAAAAGGCAAAAAATTTCAGAAAAAATAATTAATAAAAAACAATAATCAATTTGAAAGTACCTATATTAAACAAAACCACGATATGACGATAACTATTCTAAAAACATCGCTTTTCTAAAATCGTTCTAATTTCACTCAACACGTGGAAAATTATCGGATTAAGCATTAACAACTCATAAAAATGCTGCATTTCATTTCAAAAGCTTGTAGAATTTTCGCGCTAAGAACAGTATACCTACACCGTTTTAGCGGGTTCGTGCTGCACTGGCAGAGGTAATCGTCAAAGCGAGACTTCTATTTGAGCTTTCTATTATTTTCAAACCATTATTTTTCCTTCTCTCTTTTATTACTATCTAACATGTTGGTTCAATTAAGTCTCTTTCTATTCTTCACCTAAAATTATACACTTCCTACGATCGTGACACACGTCTTTTGCTTTATGAACTTGTATAAATGCTTTGAAACATGTTCATCAGTTTAAAATACCTATTTTTCGTTCTTTTCCTTCAAACGGTCTATGAATTGCGATACATCCCAAATACATATCATAACTTTTATTAACTATGTGTTAGTAAACAACAAACAATGCGAATATTATATAGGACGCAGTCCTATTAAGTAATAAAAATATTTAGAGTACGTATATTGGGGATGAAATAATTTTTCCTCGTCTACCCCATAGTGTGGGTTGTCGTTGAATAGCTCGTTTAAAAATATTGTAGGTATTTAAATATCACTTTTTGATTCAGCATTTGTGAAATATAAAGCTTTAAAATGCAAATTTTTGTTTGAGCTCATCCCTCCCACTGCAATTTTAAAGGCTGTGAGTGTGTAAAAAAAATCATCGGAGTAATATATATAACGGAATTAAAAGGGAAACTATCATACCCTAGTAGGCTTTACAACTATCAAAAATGTAGTCCGTAAAGTAAAAATTCCATTAAAAGGTACTTTGATAAAGTTGGTACTTGTGTAAAACAGGTATTAAATATAAGTTTATGAACCATATTGTATTGTAGAAAAACTAAAATTATAACATTCTGTCATCCTTATATTGTGCACGCAGAAGTCCGATATTTCTTCAAAATAGCGCAGATATTAGCGATAGGATATACGGATATACATAAACAACCGTGATCATGATAAAATATAATGTAAGCCATATTGCGTATATCACGCCGATCTGTCTATTGAGCTGCTTGTGTTTTGTCTAATTCGATGAAGACTCCAATTTTCAAGTCGCGTCACGAGACTATGAGTTTAATCATCGACAGCCTTCTATCAAGATTAATTGTCTATATTTTCAACTTTATTTAATATATTTGTTGCATTTAAAAAAAAATACTCTAAACAATAAATTTACTAATATTATCTACATTGCATTCAAACCTAAACTCACAGTATTTATATTTAAATAAAGTTTTAAACAACACTTTTGAATTGTCAATTTATTAATAATTGTTTAGACTTACCACTGTTTTGGAATGATTCCACAGGTTTTAGCACAACTAGTATCTTTAGTAAATAACAAAGCGTAACGTATATGCACCTAAAATTCGCACTTTATTTAGAGTCTTCAGTCAAAATCTTATCATACAATAACTAACTATCTCACAACATTAAAAATCAAATTTTATTTAAATTTAAACTCTGGTGTTAAAAAAACAATAAAACATATCCTCGTCCATGAACACGTTTTAAATTACTAAACGACAATTTCATCAAACGATCAGTGTACTTTCAGTGGGGATTACGTGGTAGAGCCTGCTAACTTTACGTTTACCATGCCCAGCAACATTTTAATCTCCGCTATAGCCGACATACAATGCTTCGGCCATGCACTGTAAATTGTATTAGGGATTAAGAATCACCAGTGTATGACGAGTAAATTAATATTGTCATGAAATCGTTTGATATAAATATATTAATTTATACCAATTCGAAACGATAACGATATTTTTTTATCACTAAATTGAACTGAATTAATAAAATGTAGTCTATGAATAACGTACTATGTAGGGTTTATTACGCTTAAATAAAAAATTCTTACCAAAAACATAGTAGTAAACATTCCCTTAAAATTAAGTTAACTAAAAAATGAAAATAAAAGCTTTTATATGGTAAAATCTCAGAAATATTAAGGTATAGAAATTACTTAAAAGTTAGACAGGTAGACAATGTTGCATTGCAGCACGATCACATAACAAGAAGTTGGTCAGAATTAACTAGCAAGATTTAAGGCATACAGACAAACAGGCTAACAAAAGCTTTTTTTTAAAAACGCTATGAAAAGTACGAATAACATTCGAAAAAAGAAAATATGGGAAGGACATAGATGATGCATTGCTGATAAAACATAAAAAAAAAACACTTTTCAGGCGACAGAAATTTCATATTATAATAATAATAATATACTTTATTGCAACAACATAATAATTTTTACAAAAACATATATAAAAATATAAAAAACAAATGGCGGTCTTATCGCTTTAAAATGATCCCTATATATATATACAATAATGCATATCAAATAAAGAAATACACATAAGTAACATATATGAATTACTAAGCGTAAACTTAACATACTTACGTAGACTTAATATTAATCTAAAACAGAAGTTTTGAAGTCGCTCAAGTTTATTTATTAAGCTTTATTAAGCTGCTTCTTGGTAAGGTCAAGATAACTAGCATAATCGAGACTAGGCAGAAGAAGTGATTTCGCAAGAACAATTTTAGTGGGAATTGGTAGGAAGTTGCGCAACCTGCTTAAAGACTCCCTTTATTTGCGAACCTCAAGATAGTGTCCGATCGATAAGTATACCCAGATTTTGACTGTGTCTTTCTAAGGAATAGAAACTCCTTTCACAGTTACTAAAGGGAGTTTCACTCCAGTTAATCTTATATATACGTCTAGAACTGCCTACAATGGTTGCAAAACACCAGCCGCCGTATTGCACCAGTCAGATAGAGTATCATAGACCTTTATGCGCTGCCGGCAACCACGCAAGTAACTAAGAAACCAATCGATAACGATAGGAGAAATGTTAAGAGAACTAAGAATGAGTAGCAGAATATCCAGGTCCACGGTGTTAAAAGCGTAGCTAAAATCTAAGAGTGTCAGAACCGTGACCTCTTTTTTTCCATGCCGAAACGTAAATCGTTATTTATTTTAATATCAGTAGTCGTACTGTGACCGGGACGGAAACCAGATTGTAAGGGATTTAAAAGGTTGTTCATATACGATTTCGGTGACAAGAGAGCTGGCTCTGTCTACACTTAGAGAATTTGCCTTTAGGTATTCAGCGAGAAAATGCAGCCGACATTCTTGACTTATCGTCTTGAGTCTTCTTGTATTTGCTACATAAGTTAACACTTTATTAAGTTAAGTAAAGAATATAAAGTTTTTAATTTACTTCTACTCATTTATTAGTTTTTTATTTCATTTCTATAAAGTATTGTCTTTTATAATTACAATATTACAGTAATACAATATTTCATTAACTGGAAATATTTATCCTGTTCATTGAATATTATAATAAATGCAGCAGGAACAAAGACCTGTGTGATCGTTAGCGTGTTTTTTCCACTGGATGGTGTGCAACGAATTTAGTTAAATTGTATTGAACTTCTGTCGTCAAATTGCCGGTGATTCGCATTTGAAGGGACATACGCGCTGTAATTAAAACTTTGTAATTTGCAAAATTCAGATATGCTAACTTTTAATGAAAATCAAAATCACCCGTTATGTGTTCTGGGAAATAACTGTTTGTTAAATGTTTGTTGCAATTTTAAATAATAATTTATATGGTAAACGTATTTGTTACCCAAAGGGTAAAAAACAGGACCCTATTACTAAAACTCCGCTGTCCGTCCGTCCGTCTGTTACCAGGCTTTATCTCATGAACCGTGATAGTTGGACAGTTAAAATTTTCACAGAAGATGTATTTCTGTTGCCACTATAGCAACAAATACTAAAAATAGAATAAAATAAATATTTAAGGGGGCTTCCAAACAGCAAACAAGATTTTTTTTGCTCGTTTTTGTTCGATATTAATAACGGTAACAGTTAGACGCTTGAAATATTCACATAATATTTATTTATTCACTTTAAAAATAAATAATTAATTAAAATAAACCAATACTTAAGGAGGGCTCCCATACAACAAACGTTAGCTTTTTATAGATCATGGTACGGAACCTTTCGTGTGTGTGTGGAATTTTGATTTTTTGATTCATGAATTAATAAAGTTGTTTCTGCTACTAATTGTACATTTTTAAATTTTGTTTATGTAAGTATAATATATATATATATTAAATTGATAGACTTTTTCACATCAAAAAACAAAAACTACCAAATAATTCATAACATAACATTGTTTTTTCTGATAAAATTGTTGAAAAAGACTACTGCCAACTTGGCCTCCAGGTAAATTATCTAGTTTTAAAAAGTTTGCATTCCCATGCCAATCTTTCCAAAAATAATCCGATGTCCATATCAAAATCCACGAGCATGGACTGTAGCGTAAACGGCTGGATCAATTTCGATGAATGAGGTCTGAAATGAAAATTATTCTTACTGCTAGTGTTATAGGGTACATAAAATAGTAAAAAGGAACAAAAACTAAAAAGCTGTAATTAAAAATAAATAAATAAATAAACCCGACTGCTAATTTATACACAATAAAAAAAGTTGGCAGCGCTCAGTGGTCAGTATTAGTCTGCGGGCGTTAATCTTTCAAGAGAGAAAAAAAGACTAATGCTACAATAACACCGAATTATATTTACGGTTAGTAGAATAAACACTAATATTATATTGAAGAACACCTTCTAATTTAAGCAGGCATCAAAGTATTCCATACATAGTAGCGCAACGCTCAATTGTAAATTGTTGTACACCCGAAGCGATAATGAAAGAAGTTACTTTTTTCTGATGATTTAATTTTTTTTATTAGTTAACACTTTTTCTTACGGTTTGTACATTAGGTATAGAGTTTTTAGGTACCTATATACACGTTTTGGACAAAATAAAAACCACAAAATGTCGCCAAATTTTTTTTCATTATATACAAACACATATATCGATTATTGTTGAATCGATTATAATATTTCGTCGCGATCATAGGAAATTGGTAAATCGTAATATAGATTTAAACGTGCTTTTCACTCGTCACATTACCTGGCAGCTGCCACAGGACTTGTTTAGTGTAATAGAGGATAAATACTAAAGATAAATGATAGATAATAGATAATGATAGGTAGTCGAGCTCTACATTTTGGATGTTAGCTGTCGAATTTTAAACGTCTATATTTCGTAAGCTAATGATCCTGCTCTAAGTAGTGGTTTCTTGACTAAGGTGACGATGGGGTCTACATTTCGGATGACAGTTGTCCTATTACAATATCTTGTAAACTATTGATCTTAGATTTGTCGTTTTTTTACTTATAAAATACTCCGCAGTGTATAAGTTGCTTTCTTGGAACACATGAACCTACAGGAAATAAAAACTTGGTGGTCCCATGCATCGGACAAAGCAGCCGCAGTTAGTGTCCACAGCGTTAATTTTCACAACAGTCTGCCTTAATGGGCGTAGCGGAACGATAGTAAAATATCGATTTTCTGCATAGACTGCAATTAACTGATGACGTTTTAATCGCGTTATACGTTACACTAGCCGTTCCCTGCGGTTTCCCCAGAGTTAATTTACTGTTTCACTCTTAAGCACTATAGCTGGAAGTTACACAGCCAACAAACTTTCTCAAGATTTGGGTATCAAATGTAAAAAAAATAGCATTCAGACTAGTGGTTAGGTAGATAAACCAAACTCTTTAGCTTTATTATATTATATTACTTAACTAGTAACTAATCTTTGTTTTTTTTAATTAATAAATAGTATCATTTAACTGGATACATAACTTAAACTCCTTTAAATTATGCATGCGAAGGAGGGTTTACGCGCTTAGCGTGGAGTAAATGTTCCGTAGGATATCTTTTGTGATTTAAAATTTAAAAAAAATAAAAATAAAAGGTAATGAATGTCAAGCAATATAAATAAGTGTAACTCAGCTATGGCACAGTATAGATATACGTAATATCACATTATGCAGTATGGCCACTTGGCCACTATAGCACGGACGCGAAACACAAAGAATTTCGTACATCGTCGCTTTAGCCTGTGTTCAGTGGTAAAAATAGTAGAAATTTCTGATACGGTCGTAAAACCATCGAGAGGCGGCACCGGCACTTACAAACGGCCCCAGATGACGATCTCGCTATCCGGATAGCGAGATTAGTCTCAATGACCTCCCCGAGTAGGGCCTCCCCCCTCACACAACGCCGACGTCCCCGGGTTCGTCGGCGCCCGAACGGATACACGAGGTATTAAAGAGTGCCGGGGCGCTTCTCGCCCCCACTCAATCGCAACCGCACGCTCGTTACGGAGAACTCCCCTACTGGCAGTGACTCACCTTCGGGTTCGAGGCTAACGCCCCAGTCGAAGGGACGCCCCCGAGAGCGACAACCTAAGCCAAGGGAGCCCTTGAGCGTTGGGCGCTATACGGGCTGAGGCTCCTTCAGAGTCTCACCCAAAAAAGCTCGGTGAAGCAGTAATGACTGCAACAGCCAACTGCATTCAGTTCAGAAAAAAAATTAGCCGACCTTACCTCTCCTCTTTAACGATTCTGTTACCGCTTGTATAGAACACACACATTTACACGTATCCACGCGTCAGTTCTTTTTATACTGATAGTAGTCACAATAACGCGATTTTTGAATGAAGTGTCCAAGGTTAGCCACACCATTGATTTAATTTTTAGAGTTTCGTACTCAGAGGGTGTCAATGGAGCCCCATTACTAAGTCTACGCTGTCTGTCTCTCCGTCTGTCCGACCATTAAAAGGCTTTATTTTTTAGACCGGAATAAGTAGAAGCCTGAATGTTTTACAGAATATGTGTTATAATGGGGGTTTATCTAACAAATAATAAAAATTTAAATTTAAGTTAACCAAGAAGTAACCATACAAGAAAAACATTTTCGTTGTTTTTGCTCTATTGGACTCACAGAAAGGCATACAATCGTCAAAGTTGCAGTGAAAAATAGTGTGAACTCTAAAGTACAACAACAAATAATAAAAACGTGTGAGACGGGCCCAAGCAATTACTATTTTAAATTACACGTACAGCGCCATCTAGCTTATTATTAAGAGAAACGATAACACAATTGTATGTTTGAAACGATATTCAAAGTTAGGCAACATCGGCCTTCGTCAGTACTTGTAAAGGTGACCGCTTTTTGTTTGTATTTGTAAATTACGTAAATGGTGGTAGGTACGGAACCCTCGGTGCGCGTGTCCAACTCGCACTTGGCCGGTTTTTTTAAAATAGCCACCGTCAAACGGACAGATGGAGTTTGGTTTTTGCTACTGAACCATAAATCTTCAAACAGGGTTCTGTTTTTGCCATTTGACTAGGGAACACTAATATTTGTGGAACAGATGGACCGGCTTGCGAATCACTTAGTTATCTTATAACATCAAAACCTTTGACTGTTAAACTAAAATAAACTTAACCTAGTTTTTGTTACGTTTGCAAAGTAAACGTTTGTGTTATTCATGAGTAGCGTTCTATGATACGGTATCAATTGAGTTTTGAGTTAGATTGAACTATTTATAAAGGCCAATGATGGGGAAGAAGAGTAATAGAGTGAAGGCCACAGATATAGATACACAAGTGAAGACAGCCATCACAAAACGCAGTCTACCCAATTAGTACTTCGGAAAACAAAGCTTATTGTAATATTGAGATTTTAGTAAACTTCAGAATTGCCACTAAATTTAGGTTTGTGCATGATGTAAGCCATTAATGGTCGAATAGTCTAGTATTCAACCAATCAAACTCAGACTAATAGACCAAACATAATGCCATTGATAAGGCAACAAGAGCGTGAAACACTGCATGCAATAAATTATGTGTCTATAATTAGATTGCAACCAAACGTTAATTTAGCGCATATTAAATAAAATTTTGGACATGGATTTGACATTGGACATGCAAGTTTTCTTGTAAAATTTATAAAAGTAATTCAGGACCAACAATACCTTAATCTAAAAGTATACCTAATTGTAAGCTATATTATGTAACCCTAATGCAGAATAGGCAGTGCAATATTTTTTAAGATATTGCTGTGATTAATTTAGTTCCAAAACTTTTTTTTTCTAGTAAACACTTTTTATAGTTTTATTTAATGGTTTAAAAACTAACTTATACGAGTGAGGATTATTGGTTATTCTAATGACAAAACTATATTGTTTTCTATGGACAAAACTGCGCGTTCTGGTAAAGAATGTAACTAAACTTACTTCTACTACACTTCATAAGGCCGCTGTTTTTCCTTACAGAGCCAAATAATATCGGGTTTCTATCTGGTCGTTTGTCGCATGTTATGTTTTATTTTAGTTTTAGCTGTAGTTTATTGTGTAAGAATTGGTAAGAAGAAAATTACTAACGAGAAGGAAGAAGGCTTTAATAGCTCGAGATTGTAATTTACGTACCACCCGTCTTACACAAAATGTTTTTTATCACATTTGCGTAGTAGATTTTACATCAAGAGAAAAAAAAGGAATTTAATTCAAGGGGCTAAGTTGGATCCCGAGAGCTGTGAAGAATGCTAAAGTAGAATCCTGAACGGAACAAGAGTTACAAAGAACCGAGATGATTTTTTTCTTCATATGTTGTATACTCTAATTTTTGCCACTGACTACGAGAAAACAAAATTATCACATTTTTATATATATTCGGTGATTATTACCGGGTAATAAGAGAACAATGACATAAAACAACCACAATAACAATTAAAACAATTTAACAATTGTTTAAAATAGATAAAGTTTTTATTAACTCAGTGAGTAAAAGTGAGTTTTATTCACGGTCATCGATGACTAAAAGGCCCTTTTTCGAGTAGCACTCAACTCAACCCACTAAAACATAATTAAAATGACGGTAATAGAAGAAGAGAAAACAACGCCACAATATCTAGAGAATTTAGGAATTAAAAATTTGGAAATCTTGTAATTGCTTGCTTGACTTTGTACATACCTACTTGATAAAATATACTGTACGTACGGTGCGACATTACCGCCAGTGAATCCTATGACCGCCAACTTCGCTTTGAGAAATATAAAATTTACAAATAAAAATCCTGCAGAAATAATGGCATGTCAATGTTTACGTGTAATTGTGATGAAAAATAATGTACTCGACCTGTGATATTATTATGTTCCCGCGATTATAAATTATTATTCACAGTAATAGTAGCGTTTCAATTTTGTCACACTTTTTTCGTTCTAATATCATCAATTATCATCAAAGTCTTCGTTGTTACACTAAATTGATATTGATGCTCTCTCCATTCATACCTATATATTTTTTTATTTTGTACATCTTATTCCAAAAATACAATTTTAGTCTAAAGATTTCCAAACGATATCCTTGATAGTCTCTCTTTATTTTATTTTTATAGTTATAACAGATTTTTTCTTGTTACCGTTTTAAAATTTCTTACAACTTTTACAATTTTTATGTTTTTATCTATTGCAATAGTCATAAGCGTCTAAAATGTATATGTATAAGATAAAGTCAATTACATATGTAGCCAATATTTTATAGCCTTATCTAAGTGTCTACGAGCAATTGGGACTTGGCAGGGATTACCGGGATCATGTTGAGATTTAAGTTTTTACTGAACCTAAAAAGGTTAGCCTGTGAATTAAGCTCATTGTTTGCTGCTGGCGAATACGTAGGATTTCGGCCGCAACCTCAGGACTGTGACAGTTATTTCTTTTTCGGATAAACCTATTTTGATGTTATAAATGTAAAAGGTTTAATAAGTAATAGTTATTCTATTCTTTAACAAAGATATCCATACTAACTACTAACATTATAAATACCAAAATGCGTTTGTTGGTTTGTTTATCTTTAACTCAGCAACCGAGCAGTTTTTGGGCCTGAAAGTTTTTATCCCGTTAAAGAGTCGCACAGAAATATTTTTTAAGGAAACTATTTCTTAACACCCTAAATAAGCAAATATCTATTTGATTTGTTTTTTGGCACAGGCACATAGCTCAGAGGACTTTGGACTTTTCATTTATTTTTTATGTTGCATCAGTACCGTGAAGTTGATTCTGGCACAGGAGTAGATAATAAAATAACACTTTTATCCCAAATTTTTAGTCCAAAATGTGCCAAAAAATGTATAGCCCAGTAGCGGCCCGTAAGCGATCCAGGTCACTGTTTTAAAGTATGAATGAATGAATGAATGATATTTACAAAGGACGCACATAGTAAAAGCCCATATATGCAGCCTACGTTTAATGTTAAAATTCTTTTCGTTACACCCGACAAATTGGGCCGGAGCATAGAAAAAAAAAACTATATTAAATGGAGATATAAATTCTATTTTTGAATTTCTTTTCATTGAAATATAACGACATATGAGACCGTCTAACAATCTAACCTTTTTATACATATAAATCTTGAGATTTGATGAATAACAATTTATTATAAGGGACTATTCAAATATTCTGTTACTTGCTTTTATAACGCTTTACCTGAAATACTATACAAAATTATGATTTATGTATATGATTAAAGTATATGATAAAAATTAAATGAGAAAAGTATGTCTATATCTATACTAAAATAAAAAAATGGAGAGCTGAGTTTGCTTGTTTGTTTTTATCTGGAGGGTAACCAATGTACCTATTTGAAAAGTTTTTTTACTATTTATTATTACATTTATATGATGAAATTTGTGTTTATATTGAGGCAAAATGGTGTTTTCTAGGTAATGGTAAACAAATTTACAAGAAAAGATTATAGGCGTTAATGTACCGTTTGCAGGTATCTATAGTACAAACTTTGGTTAGTTTGGAACCAGATGGCGCTGTCCAATGTCCAATGTGTTATGTCCAAAAATATTATTTATTCTTCTATTACTATAAGGTATTTCATCGAAAATGAATGTTCGAAAACCAAAATATTGGTTTATAATCATATATCGTATCGTGGGTTCTATTTTTACGAGCGTGTCAGGCAGTCAGGCGTAGGTTTTTGAGGGCGTAGGTAGATTATGTATTAGCTTCGTTTCGTTGACAGCATTGAGAGCTGTAGCATCGCACATGCATTGAAATCGTTCTGTTTACCAAATGTAAACAAACAATATGGCCGTTCACTATTTAGACAACCCATCTACTGTTCTGTGTCCCGAGGATGTGCAGCCAATTCATTAAATGCGGACCGGGCTGGAAGTGGCACCATATTCCGCATAGAGCGCATTAGCATTTGGTTAATAGAACAATCGAATTCACGCATAGAGAGCATAAAATGCAGTCAGTGTGTATAATACTTGTAAAGAAAACACCACTATAATAGTAGTTAACGAGTATGCGTCAGTTCTATACATATAACAAACAAATATTTTCTATATTTTTTTTTTACTTATCTTTTATCCCTGAGCCTTGATACTCTCACTAAATGATAATTAAAGAGAATGTTTGAGTGTGAACACGATTCCTTTGCCCTGGGGCGCGTCTGACAGCGACACTATTATCCCATCCCGTAGTCCCTATAAGACATTTTTGGAGTTGCTAATGGGTTTTTCCTAATTTTAATTTATATGTAGAGTACACATAAATTAATATTAATTGAACTAACCATATATTTTCTGTTTAATTTTTATGCCTCACAGTGTATTTAAATTAATTATAGATATATGCATCCTACACATTTTAAGAATGGCATTTTTATTATTTCTGCACAAACCTAATGCATTTTTTTCTAACTTGATCATCGACCATTTTCAACTGCAAGTGGTCTGCTGGGAACATTGAGATAAAATACTTCATTTGAGATTTATTTTTTCCAAAATTATAGGGAAAAGAAATAAGCTAATAATAAATTTAGTCATTTTATAGGTTTAATCTTAAAAAAAACAATTTTTGCTGTTTTTGTGCAAATTGAAAAATGACCTATTTCATTGTGTTCAAAATTGACCGTTGCCAACTATCGGCGCAGGATTCCTACGGCAACTTTTGATTATAGTAAATAAATTTGCTATAGCTGTCGTTATAGTTCGTCCAGAAGGAATTTGGTTATAGTTGATTCTGCGGGAACCCTGTTTGGATGCTGCGTTAAGACGTAAAGAAAGAACAAAAGAAACTCCCAGTTCTCATTAATAATATAAGCATGGAAGGATGGGAGTGATATGTATGTAATTGACTGAAACATATCATCGCAAAGCCTAAGTGCTTGGTTTGGTTCAAAACCATGAAACCTTGCAGAAAGAAGAAATACCTACTTTTAACTTTAATAAGTTCATTCATAATACAATTTTCATCACACTGTCTGAAATACAAATCAAAGCAAACATATTTGTTTCTCATCTATTTCCGTATTCTGCAAAGATAGGTCATAGGTCGTAGCTGTTAGCTGGCCGGTGATTTCTTTCGCGGCGATATTGGGCAATAAATCATATAACGACCTCAAGTCCAGTATTTCATAAGTCTTCAAAATGTAATATGATATCAAATAGGGCAAGTATACATCAAAGTTGAGTTGAATAATTAGAGGTTAATAAGTAAAAGGGAAAATAAGTCACCACGTAAATACCGCTTCCAACTTATTATAGTGCTACAAACTTTTTTAACCTCCGTCCGTGGCCATAAAAACTACAGTCGCGTGTAAACTTAGAACTACACTAGCGACCAAACACCCAAGGTCAGAAGGTCAAAAAAGTTTGTTGCACTGTACATATTTTATGTAGTTATCTGCTCTACCTGCGTTAATAAAGTGGACACAAGTAATTATTGCAATAACCTGTCTGGCACGTGTCTCCCAAAGAAATCCATACTAATATTATGAATGCTAAATAGAGTTCGTTTGTTTGTTTGTCCTTGCTACACGTCACAATGGAACAGCCAGGTCAACTGAAATTTGACTCAAGGATAGTTTCTAAGGCGGAGAACGGCATAGCCTGCTTTTCATCCCGAAAAATTAAATAGTTATCGCAGCAAAAAATATAACCCAATTTCATATTTTCTTTTTACCACTAGGCTATGGACGCTTGCAATTAGGGTTGCCAACTTTTTTTACTAGAAATAAAGTATATTCAGGTCTATAAAGAATATTATCAAGTATTTTAGAAAAATGAACAGTATTTTATTTTTTATTTTTTTAAATACATATTTTTAGAGCTTCTTGCACAACTTACTAATTTACAATCTTTTTTAAAAACTTCATAAGCCTCATCACACATTTTTTATTAAATTAATATATGTTTTTGTAACAATCCACTAGATCTTCTCATTTCCGTTTTTGCTTTGTGTTTTTTGCTGGTCAAGTGCTGTTTAAACTAAAGACACGAAAATGAAATATATATTTTGCGCAAAATAGTTACCTAAATATCTTATCATTTATGGATATCAGAAAAGAGACAAGAGCAGATCAAGACGCAAACAAAAGTAACAAACCTGCCCAACATCTGCGTGAGAAATAATAAATGTTAAAACACATATTTTGCATTTAGCATTAAATTCGCATAGAGGATCACTCGTTAACCAGTAATATTGGCATTCCCATTGGTGCTTATATTTTTGTTTTGCCTTCGATAGTTTGGCTTTCTTTCTTGGCGTCGTTGGAGGAGAAGGTAATTCGTTATCACTTTCCATCTTTTGTACACTAAACTTATCACTGTTATACTTATACCTAATTACTTTAATTTTATTAAAGTTGTAAAACAATAACAAGGTCCACGCGAAAAAAGGTTATGCTCTTTTGTTATTTTTGTTCAACAGTAAAAAGTATAATTTGGTGAATAACAGTATATTACTGTTCAAAACAGTATAGTTGGCAACCCTACTTGCAACACTAGGGACATTACTCGGGCTTTGCCGACCCTTTAAAAATCAAGTGTATCAATTTTCAGTGGAACCTCAGTGAATGGGATTTTCTTAGCGGTGAACGCGCAGACTTGTGTCTTCGTAGGGTTGAAATGGACTAAGTAAAGTGGTCTCGATTTTAGACACAACTTCTCGGCGCTTTCTCTCCGCAACAGAACGTAGAATGTTCGCACGGCCCATGCAGTATGCCTCCAGTACTGTTATCTGTATAGCAATGAATGTTGTCGATAAACAAGATGTAACTGAAATTCATTAGAAACAGCGTCATGATAAAACGGAACAAGGTATACCATCTGGCCCACCCTACTTATTAATGTCTAGAGAAATCAACGCCAGCAGGAATTCCCACTGTGTTATAAGTATTGTCGGTATGATCTTATCGCACCACAGCATAGTAAATGGTACAGGACCTTCGTCATTCAAATCCGAGTATACGGCAAAGAGGCTGCCCTGTAGATCGATTTTCAAGACTATGGCCAAAATAATGGGTAGCATACCAGCAAGGATGGTCTCTGTAACTGCACGATTATCAGGATCTTCTGAGCTAAAGCCGAGCTCTTCGGGTCGATGTATAGAATTTACGCAATCCACCCCAGTCTGCCGACTTATAATGCCACACACGACGCCAATTAGTTGGCCCAGTTGCACGCTTTGTGTGCATGAGACGGACGAGACAGTGTTCAGAGAAGCCATTAGGCACATCCACTAATAACGTGTAGTGGTGTGACGGTTCGTGTGGTCAACAGAAGGTCCAGTAAGGAGCTCGTATGGTATATCTGTTATTCTCGCTGGAGAAAATTCCAGTCGAGAGAATCCATTGACCAAAGCAAATTCTTAAGCAGATAAGGATAGTTATTGGTCCGAGAACTGAGCCACTTACGATTTTGGGTATTAAAGTCTTCCAGACATAACTAGCTTCCTTATTTTGAGAATAACTATCGAGATAATTCTCAAAAACTATTTCATACGTCAAGTTTAGTTGCCTGAGAATTTGAGTAACGCGTCAGTATCACTGCTGTACCTGTTAAAGCACGCATAAGAGTAGAAACGTGGCGTGGAAGAACTATATTTGTAGCTAGATCTATTTAGACAGCTATTAGGCATGCCTTTACGCGAACGAACAGGTTTAAAATAGGGAATTGAGTACCATTTCTGCTAGAGGATTAGAAGAAGGAAAGAACTTTCGGAAAAGGAAAGAAAAAAACAAAAAGATCAAATCAGTTGGTATTTCATTCCCACAGAACTCAAAAACATTGTATGTGGTAGAGAATTAAGCATAGCTTGCAGTCGGTAGTAATCTTATGTACGACCAATGGATTAGCAAAATAAAAAACCGCAATCCCTAGGTCAGGCGAACTACTGAGTGGTACATAGAAACCTATGTAAGTGACGCTGGCAAATATTTATTAATTACATTCTCACGTAATTTATATGAGAAGGCATTTTCTTTATAACATTTTATCAATAAAAATAACAACGTAATAAAAATATTTTGTAAAAACTTTTTTGGAACAGTAAATTTCCATTTTCTTTCAAACTAGCAACGTAATGAAGATAGAAAATCTTGTTTGAAATGGTTTGTATTTATATAAAACTGAAGGAAAAAGAGGCGAGGATAGCCCTTGACACCAGCATTTTTCGACATTTATATTTAAAAACAGTAGAAATTACCTCAATGTACAGATAACGCAAAAATTAAAAGTTTAACGTGTAATTTTAAGACTGAAAGGTGAGCACATTTTTTAGTCTCAAACTGAAATGAAATTGAAACTGAATATTTTATTGTACTCGTTTGTTATTTTGTATGAAATGTTTAATTAAATTTTTAGATTTCTTGTGTAATATCACGTTTCTTGTTTAATTTGTGGTAGTTGAATTAATTAATATTTCTCATCATCATCATGACAGGTCATATTGGTCCAGTGCTAGACTTAAGCCTCCTCTGTGGCGCACCATTTCTTCCGATTCTCTGCCTACCACATCCAGCCACTCTTTAAAGGTCGTCGGTCCACAGGTCTGGAGGGCGTCCCACGCTTTGCCTTCCGACACGCGATCTTCACTCTAGGACAAGTCTGCTCCATCGGCCATCCGTCCTCCGACAGACGTGGCCAGCCCACTGCCACTTCAGCTTGCTAATTCTGTGAGCTATGTCCGTGACTTTAGTTCTCTTCCGGATGTCCTCATTTTGGATTTGATTTCTCAGAGACACTCAGGGCATAGCTCGCTCGATTGCACGCTGTGCAACTTTAAACTTGTGAAGCAGCCCTGCTGTAAGTGTCGTCATGGCGCAATGGTGTCACTGGACTTTCATCTTCAGACTCTTCGATATAGGTGACGTGAAGACTTGACGAAGCTTTCCGAACGCTGCTTACCCTAACTGGATCTTCCTATCGGATTCCTTCTCGAAATTGTTCCGGCCTAGTTGGATTTCGTGTCCAAGGTACACATAATCCTGGACTACTTTGAGTAAGGTATCAGCGACTTATACTGGCATTGGCACAACTTTTGCCTTATCCAAATTCATGCCAAGGCCCACTTGTCGAGAGGATCCATCTAGGGAGTGCAACATTTCGCTTAGTTCTTCCAATGACTCTGCCATAATAACGATGTCGTCGGCAAACCTTAGGTCTGCGATTTCCGTTTATGTTAATGCCCTGCCCTCGGATCTAGCACGGCCCAGGTTTCGATGGAGACGAAGGCTTTCTTGTAGTCCACAAACGCCATACACAGCGGCTAATTATACTCTTGAGTTTTTTGTATAATCTGCCGTATAGTATGAATGTGGGTAACGGTACTGAAGTCTTTTCGAAACCCAGTCGGTTCTGATGGCTGAAACTCGTCAAGTCTTCCAGTCGCAACGAAACATCGCAAATAAAACACTAACTTTACCGCGATTTAAAAACAATTTCTATAAAAGAACGTCACATTACTCAATTACCCAATAAATAAATAAAAATAATAAATAAATTACCCACTGAAATCAAAAACAAAATAACATACAAAAACATAAAATTGATTATATATTTTTTTTCTAAACCACTAAGTGAACTGAAGCACTCCTTATGGAGAGCGCCCACACTTACACACAATTGACAGCTTAGTAACAACAAGTTACTACAACCAAGCTACATCAGTGATATAATATTGCAAACATGTGTGTGTAGTTCTTATCTCCGTACTTAATTTAAATATCGAGAACCATACTATCTAGTTAAATCTAAGTTAGATTTTAAGATAGTATTCAGCAAATTTAGAAAATTGTAATATAATAAAAAGAAAATTTTAGTTATTTTTAACTCTATAATTTTATAACTAACGAGTCGGTGGTGGTCGAGGGGTTTACATTTCAGTCACGTCCCAAGTGGCGGAGGTTCGAACCCCGGGTCGGCGTGTACCAATGAGTCTTTTCTTAATTTCTCAAGTACACTGATTAATTTATTCACACCACTGGCTTTTCGGTGAAGGAAAACATCGTGAGGAAACCTGCATACGTCAAGAAAAAATGAAAAATGACGTATGTGAAGTCCACAATCCGCACTGGGCCCGCGTGTGGACCTATGGCCTAATCACCCTCGCGTATGAAGGCTGGCAAGCAAAATTTTATAACGAGTGACATGGATCAATACAAGACAGCACCATGCATAAATATATATATATATATATATATATATATATTTATATATATACATATATATACTTTTAAGACTATTGCGCTTTATGCACATAATTTTCAAATTTATTTAAAAGGATTAAAATATTTCTTGCCGTTAAGGCAGCGTTCGTAAAAAACGCATTAGCTCGAACATTTTTCGTTGAATTTTTTTGTAAAATTGATTGCCACGAGAAACCCTTTCACTTTAACATTATTATATATGGCCTTTCTAAAAGTCCATTCTATATATTCGTATATTAGTAAGATTTTTTGAATTCGGATGAGTTGTTCCTGAGATTACCTCCTACTGGATGTAAATCGTACAAACTCTCATCATACAAACGTTACCTCTTTATAATATTAGTATATAGATGAAACAATTGCGTGTTATTTCCTTAATTTTTTATACCACTGTGGTGGCATACAAGCTTGCGGTCCGCCTGATGGTAAGCGGTTACCGCAGCCTATGGACGCTTGAGACACGTGGGCCATCACTTGCCGACCCTTGAAAATTCTAATAACTTCTTTCTTAAAGAACCCTATACTGTAGTCCTTAGTGAAAACCTTGGCAGGGAGCTTATTTCACAACCTAAGTTTTCGCGGCAGCAAGTTTTTCTGAACCCCATTGTACGTGACTATTTAGCTTCTAAGGTGTGAGGATAAATTCCCTGCCAATGGCAAGCGGTGCGATGGTAGAAAGTAGCAGTAGGTATTATTTTGAACAATTCCTCAGAACACATCCCATCATACAAGCGGTAGAACACACACAGGGAGGCAAAGTCTCTTCTAAGACTTTAGGGTTAGATACGGCTTGTGAGTTTGGGATCGTTCAACGCTAGTATCTGTAAGGAATAAATAAAAGCTTTTTTTTTCCGATCCCTATTTATTAGTTGATTATGTAGTAGATTTCTACGTAAAAATATTGCTTGTTATAAAAAAAAACTTGGTCTGATCCATGAATACTAGCCTTACGTCTAGGCGTAAGAAAAAAGATTTTTTTTTTGTAAAGGACAATGTGTTCATTGTCAAAATAAAAACCTAGCAGAAATTAGTAAATGTAGTTTAAAAATGGTAAATAACTAAAACTCGTGAAATGAGCTTACCATACTATTAAAAAATATTTTGTTCTTAAAACTGCATTGCTAACTAGATTATTGCTCACTATTTTTATTTAAGTAGTCACAAACGTACCTTATAATTAAAACTGAAGAGAGCAAATTTCGCCAAAATGCCATTTTGATTCTAAAACAGTTGTAGCTTGTACTTTATCAACTTTTCATTTATACTTTAGTGTATTAGTAATTTTTATAAATAAATGTAAACACAAGTCATAAAACATTGTTCAATCCTGACTTAATTCTTGTAGTTGGTCTAGAATTCGGTTAAGGGGGTATCCATTATTCTCTCTTTGATCATTTATTTTACTGCTCATTGTAACAGATATTCACGACTTATGAGACATATATATAAAGTCGCCTTAGTACAGACACACTGCATCACAAGCAGGTGTTGGAAATATTTTTTTTTGTTAAATAATTAATTTACAATCGTAACCGAATCGTAATTTTCGAAAAAATGATATTATATTGTTACTATAAATTTATAAACAACACATCGATGTCTTGCCTCTCGACATCGTTGATCACGTTATTTTGCCCTTTTCCTTACTGACATCCTCCGTTGTATCGCTCGCCCGCACCAATACCTACTTCGGTTTTTGCTCAGGAGTCTTACTGACATTTTTCTTATTGGTTGGCTTCTAATGATTGAAGCGTTATTTCAAATAGCCTTTATCAAGAAATGGGCTATCAAATACAAAAAGAATTTTTCACATCCGACATGTAGTTTTAGAGATAAGCGCGTTCAACCAAAAATTTCTTCAGCCTTATTATTTAGTATCGTTTTTTTTTCTGCATATTTCCTGCTAAAAAACATCAAAAGAGTCTACTTCTAGGATAGGAGGCCCTAATTAGAAGTTAAATAAATCCTTGCAAAAACTGTTTATTAACTTTTAACCATGTATTTTAGATTTTTTATCTTTCTGTTCCGTATTTGTCCAGAATTTGCTCCACAATGGCTAAATGACTTTTAATGAAAATTTCAGAGATTATAGTAAGTTTTATCTCGCCAGTCTTCATAATCCCCATTGTTGGGGCACGGCCTACCCTCATAAGCGAGAGTGATTTGGGCCATAGTCCACACGCGGGCCCAGTCACATACTTCGCTTCACATACGTCTTTTTTTTTCTTGAAAAGCCTGTAGTGTGAATTTATAAATTAGTGTAGGTAAATGAGAAATTAAGAAAAGACTCATTGGTATACGCCGACGCCGGGGTTCGAACCTCGGCCATTTGGTACGGGAAGTGAAATTTAAACCCCTCATATATTTATATTACTTATATAGTGATTATTCTTATTTAGATACTGCTCTTTGTTTTATCTCCAAATCTAAAAGGGTTTTAAAGACAATGATATTCAACAATTATAGGTACTGTAAGGATCTTGTAGTTCTTACATACGAAGGGTAATTTTTAATTAGGTTTTAGGTGATACTTGCCTTTGAAATGTAAAACGTTTACTTTTAAATTGAAATGAAACACATTAACACTAAGATATGGGCCAGCCAAGAAAACTGAAAATCAAAACACCGGAAAAGCGTAAGTCTGACTCGCGCTCACAGGGTTACGTGCAAATTTGTAAGTAGATATAGTTGGTCCGTCACTGTAACTGAGTCTCGAGGATTATTTTTCATATTTCCCTTTAAGTTTCACCCCAAAATCGGATTACAAAGATGTTTGTAGTTTGAAAAAATGTTCCCTCATACATCGATATACGTCACAGTTAATTCTCCAACTGTGCTGTGACATTTGTTTTTGTCAAATTTCATGATTCTAGGTCAAAGATTATAATGATATATACAAAGATTTTTCCCCGGCTCTGGTCGCGCAAAATTCGATTATCGGCGTGGGATTTCTATATACGGCAACTCTTTAATTATAGAGAGAAATTTTAATCAATCTATAACTGTAGCTTTATAGGTTGTCAACCTATAGACCGTCAAAAATTTGACACAAGAGAAGTTAATAATTAAGGAAATATTTATTATATATTTGAAATTTTTCGGGATATATCATTCTCCGTCCCTTCAACAATCTCTGTACCAAAAATCAGCTCAATTGGTCCGTTGCGATGCTGAACAATTATAAACAAACAGACATTCACTTATAAAGTACATATATTAGTTGTTTGTTTTGGTATATTTCTAGTAGCAAGTTTTATTTGTTTGAGTTTCCAACAAACAAAAGTTTCTAATTAGCGAGTCACGGCAGGGCAAATGCATGCGTGTTTCTAACATTTTGTTTGGACTTACACTTACACTTTGAGAACGGAGTAAAAAGTAAATTAATTAGTTCGTTACATTTGTGTTGAATTTGACTCAACCACATATGAACGATGGTTTTCTTAAAAGTTTGAATGGTAACAATCAGGAATATTCAGTCGTAGGTTGCCCGTTAGGTGTTAAGCGAAGTGTAATTATTCGTCTTTGGCACCGTTATACCAATACGCAGAGCCCCACGGCAAAGCATCCTGGACCAGGAAGGAGAATTACTCCTCGGAAAGATCGTTTTATGCAACTCACGGCAAGAAGTAAACACTGATTATGAACGCCCGAGACATAGGGTTAAGGCTCCAGAACTCAACTGGCATGGTTCCTAGCCCCCAAATTGTACGAAATCGATTGCGTAGAATGAGGATGGGCTGCACGCACGATGTCCGATAAGGTGAGGTCGCCGAGACGCATGGTGCAGAGAACGCGTACCGCCAAGTCAGTCAAGTCACCTTTCATACAAATAAAACTAATTCAAAACCGCTCCATCTGTTTGGCAGACTAAGATACACACGTCGAACTTATAACACCCCTCTGTTGTCTTAGTATTAAAGTTTTGGAAAAAAACCGTACCTTCTTTTTAGGTTTACAAAAATCCCTTTTATTGCTTTGCCATGTACATTCGTTTGTATCCTAATATTACTTGAAGACTAGCATATTTCCGCAACTTTGGTCGCGTGTTCTTTTTTTTAAATAAAAACCTACTAACATTTTCATCCCATTTTTCACTTCACACCAACATTATACATTAACGATGATGGATTTTTATTCATACATTCAACCACCAATTTCAGGATCCATTAAGGGATAAATTTTGCAAAATCTTTGCTTAGTACTTGCCTACATTATAACTTAAACCTCTGTGCAAAATTTTAAATCTCTAGGCACTAAAATATAGGGATTCTCATACAAATTTTTATCCCCTATTAATTAATTATGATTTTTAACCTTAAGGTCTTATACTAACTTTTAATGGATTTCAATAAAAAACTTCCAACCCCAATTTACACCCTTAGGGGTTGAGTTTTCCAAAATCCATATCTGTCGTGTTCAAAAGTACTCACATTCACAACAATTTCATAAAATACTATTATTTATTTAAAGTTTTCGTATATTTGATGAGGAAGTGTGAGTGGTAGATTTATTATTTACCACGAAACACAACACAACAAGAATAAACGTTATAAACTGAACTGCTGTTTTATTTGTAGCTAGTAAAATAACACTACAATAATTGGTAAATGATTACAATAGAAAAATACCAAAGAGTGACAATATATAACAACACGTTGCTAGGAAACCTAACGTACTGAACGTTAGTCAGATGTCAAACTTGTCTTTGCCCAATCATTAGAGCAAAGAGTTTGTCATAGAGACATACAGTCTTCACACCCTCCCAACTTTTTTCAGGATCGGGAGATTCTGTTGAGACCGACTCTTTTGCTCAAATCTCGTAGTCTGGGTCCGTAGAGTGGTTTGGTCAGCATGTCAGCAAGCTGTAGCTCGGAGGACTTCACTTCAAGTTCTCCGTTATCTACACATTCTCTGACAAAGAAATGCTTCAGTTTTATGTGTTACGTACGCTTGTGGAACTCGTACTTAAGGTTCTGTGAAAGCTTGATTGCTGACTCGTTATCAAGGTAGAGTAGGCTTGTTCAACTTCATCAGTTCCTTAAGTAGGCTGTTTAGCCATATAAGTTCTTGAGAAGCCTCACTGGCTGCGATTTTTTCTGCTTCGGTTGATGAAATCGATACAACGCTTTGGCGTTGCGATCTCCAGCTAATAGCAGCTCCGGCGAGTAGGCACACAGTGCCAGATGTAGACCTGCCAGTTGATTGATCTCCAGCAAAGTCAGTCACTATAATAAAGTATGTTTTCTGGTTTGTCCTTCGTGTACGTCAGACCAATATCAGAGCTTCCTTTGAGATAGCGCAAAATTCGTTTAACGAGTGCAAAGGCCTTTTCAGTTGGCGCTTCAAGATGTCTTGATGCCATTCCAACAGCATAGGAAATATCAGGCCTTGTGGCTACTGCTAAGTATCTCAGTGCACCTACGGCCTGCCCATAAGGAAAGCTTGATTCAGCTTGTGTTTGTTCTTCTCCTCCTCCCATGTATGTTGAATTTTTGTAAGAGTTTCGTTGTATAGGATGTTTGAAGGAGAGTGATCTTATTATCCACTTTGCTAATCTCCATTCCAAGGAAATATTTAGCAGGTGACGTTCTGATCTTTAGTCTCTTTTGTAGAATTTATTAATGAGTAATAAATTCGGTTTCAGCCTCAATATTATTGCTGGCTGCGTGTCCATCATCAACGTATAAAGCGATATAGACTTTCTTTGTCCCTTTTACTCTTGAGTCATTGTCATGAGAATGTTTGTAGAAGTTATTTCGTAGAAGTTTTTTTCTTCAGTATTTTAACATCTTTTGAGTCTTGCGCTCAGTTGAAATATAGATCTTGTATGCTTTGCTAATTTCTGAATAACCGACAAACAAACAAGGTGTCGCTTTCGGTGCGAATTTGTGTCCTTTGGAACCTTTCTTCATAACAAAGGCTTAAGATCCAAACGGTAAGTGGTTGACGCAGGGCTTTCTTAGTACCCATCGTTCGAATGGAGTTTGATTTCCAATAGCGCTGTTGATGCTTCTGTTTGCCAAATAGTTTGCTGTATTAACTGCTTCAGCCCATAGATGCATCGGGGCTTTGGAATCACAAAGCATAGCTCTTGTTTTTTTCCACTTCCGTTCTGCAAGACCGTTTTGATGTGGCGTGTAGGATGCCGATAAACGTTGTGCAATCCCGTTTGCCTTTAGATGATTTTGCATTTCTTTGTTTATGTATTCTGTGCAAATTTTATGTGAGTTGTTTTTGAAGTGTCCTTAAACCTGTTTAGGTGTACTCGCACGTTGTTCCCTTCTCGTTTAGTGAGTATCAGCTGTTTAAGAAGTGACGCTTATACGAGCTGGACCTTTACTTGCATAAACTTCTCTTAGTTTGTCCCAAATTTCTTTTGCTGTTTTGCAATTTGCTTTAGTTCCGATGGAGCGATTATAAGGATAAGTGTAGACTTAGCTTGTTTGTCTCCTTCGATGTCTTCAGCACTTGCAGTAGCACTTGGGGCACTTTGCACATATTTCAAAAGTTTTTTCTTTCACTAGCACAGCCTCAGCTTGTATTGCCCAAGTGCCGTAGTTGTCCTTAGTCAAAGGTACAATACGTATCTTCGACATGTTTGATTTTCTTGTAGTTTTTTTTATTTACGCTCTGCTACCATTTAAAGTTTTCGTATAATTGATGTGGAAGTGTGAGTGGTAGAATTATTATTTACCACGAAACACAACACTACAAGAATAAACGTTATAAACTGAACTGCTGTTTTATTGGTAGCTAGTAAAATAACATTACAATAATTGGTAAATGATTACAATCTGAAACCAAACGTTCAGTGTCAAACTTGTCTATGCCCAATTTTTAGACCAAAGAGTTTATCATATAGACATACAGTCTTCACAATTTTTAAGAGTACTTAATGGAACTGTACAATTTCAAGATGGAAGCTTCATTCGTTAAGAGGTTACAGGGATGCAAAGTTGTAAAAATTTTACACTGACTGACTGACATAGTGGCGTTTTAGTTGTAAATTGTAGGATATTTTCACTTTTGGATAAGTCGCTCTTAATTTGTGCATCTAAAATTATTGTGAATCAATACGTAACCGTTGTCCGTTTTTTCAACACGAAAGCCGATCGACGCAAGGGAATAACATAACTCGAAATTTTAATAGAGGTCATATAATGAAAACGATGAAAGACTGGCTGGACAGAAATGTAAGTACATTCTTTTGAGACCGAAAAATTCTGACGGGAAGTACCCTATAGGTTTAGATTTATTTGTAAATAACTGAAAACCTAAGTATGCGTCAAAAATGGCCGTATTTTTTTATTGCGTTGACATAGAAGATAGTTTTTTTTACTGCTTTAAGGGACCTTAGACGTGAAACCTTAACGCGTTCCTGAGAAAAAGTGTCTTGACAGACACACAGACAGACAGAGTGACAACAAAGTGATCCTATAGGGGACCTTATTTTCCTTTTGTGATACGGAACCCTAAAAAAAGGAAACACCTCCTAGACTCGGCTGTTTATAAAATTTTACTACTTTTTATAGGCAAACCATCTTAACCGAGACAAGAGATTTTTTTCTTTACATCATGTTTTTTTTGGGATATGCTGTTCACAATGGCCTAAAATATTTATCTTAGTCTAAAAATTGTATCTGTTTGTCCTTTATCAAAGGCTTTTTATTAATACTGTAAATATGAATTTCAGATTACAAAACAAATCTCTTTAGGAATTCCAAAAGATGTTACATAAATTTGTTCAAGAAACCATTCAGCCGAGCTAAAGAAATATGAATATTCCCAATTAAATATTCTCTTTAATCACTCAAAATATGAAACAGAATACAGTAGCGTTAAAATTATAAGCTTGCAAATCTAGTAAAAAGAAATCTAGAAGATATTTGACTTAATAATTAAACCCGCTTTGCCCAAGTACAATTTTAAATATGCTAAATTAACACACAAATTAGCTACTGTGAAGTTTTAATATACGTATAGATCCGTTTCTCATAGAAACACAGAATGGCTTAAGCGCTTTCATTAAAAATCAATGGAACGAGTTAAAAAATATAAAACGTATAGGTAATAAAAAAATTACTTTCTGATGCGTTAGATCCATATCTCACTATATATTTTTTTAAGTTTAATAAATGCAAACAGGCAAGTTTTATAACTGTGCCTAATGTCTGTGGCATTTGTATGAACTAATACCAAAAACTTATATGAATACGATCCCAAGGGACCGTACTGTACAGTACTAAAGGAGCTGGAAAAAAAGCTTATATATCTAATATAGATAAGTGATAAAAAAAAATCTCACGCGCATTCGTCACATATTACTTCCTTACAAACATAGAATAGTATTGTTTACTAAAACTAGGCCATACGTAGGCCCTAAGAAAAATTAGAAAGACACCCTTTTTTGGCGTCAGTTGTTTGTATAACGTTTTTGTGTAATTATGTGGTGTGGTGTCTATAAATATGTCTGTTTGGTGTTTTTGTAATTTATTCACTCAAACTCAACTATAAATCATCTCAACAAAGAATGTGGCAGCCGCGCCGAAGTATTGTGAGTGACTGGCGTGACGTCGCGCACAGAGTAAGCCAAGTATGAATGCCTAGCTCGACCGATCCAAATAACAACTAGATGGTTCATTCTTTCCTAAACAAGTATTGTAAGTCAACTTTAACTAATTTTTGCTGCCGTAATTTCTAATGATTTATGCTCGTATCGATTTCAATGTTTGAAACTGTATGTAAATGTAGATGGTGGGTAGTAGAAATTCAATGTCTTCTAGTAAACCCTTTAAGTTTGGACTTATTGATTTGTTTTAACGATTTCAATACATTACGTCACCTAGTGACAAGGGTCTGATGATGCATTCTAAAGGCGGATAGTTCAACTCTTTAATAAGTATCTTTATTGCCATCGAGTTTGTGCTCATTTGGTTTGTTTTAACAAGTCGAATGCATCACAAGTGTATTTATTATTATAAAAATTTAGCTGTTTTTGTGAAGTGAAAACTTCTTTAGCGGCGTTGTGCACTTTTTTTTTGATGGGTAAAAAAAATTAAACTCGCGTCAGGTCATGTGTCCTGATCGAAAATTCATAGAAAATTCCTAAGATGGAACTTGCGTCAGATTTATTTACATTAGGTTATGACAGATTGAGATGTTAAATGTACTAAGTCAAAAAAGTAAATAAACAAACAGTATTATTCGTGTTGGGTAAAATATGATAAAATCGCGTCAGGCTATATGGCAGGCACGCAATAAAAATTCGTAAGACGGAAACCATAATTGCACGCCTTTTATAATTTTGAAGTGAAAACGTCTTTAGCGACGTTGTGCACTTTTTTCTGTTTAGTTAGTTTTTTATCACACTTGCTCGTTAACAGTGTCATTCCTCCCACGGGCTTTTTCTTTGTAAATTTTACTTTACAGAAGTGATAGTTCTCATCAGGATCTTTATTTCGAATGACAACTGTTAAACTAGAAAAGGCTTGATCTTTGTAACTTTTGATCGTATACTAGTAGTTTCTGTACAGAAGTGTTAGATCTCACTAAGATCTTCATTTTTCGCGGTGCATTGAAATGATTGTTTGTGTACCTGTTGAATAGCGATTCAAAAATGGAATTGAAGTTTCGGAAAAACCATTATTGAAGTGAAAACTTCTTTAACGGCATTGTGCACTTTTTTGTAATGGGTAAAAAATGTAAAACTCGCGTCAGGTCACGTGACCTTTATTTTCATTAGGTTAGTTTTAATTTTTAGTACATGGCAGCTATGAGTAGAACAGGGAGGATGGATTTGGGATGTTAATTCTATGACACATTGAGATGTTAAATATACCACGTCAAAAAAGTAAATAAACAAACATTATTATTTATAATAAATAAATATGTATACGAAGTGATGGGAAGTAAATAGCTAGTATGTTTTCAGTTCTGCCGGCACTCCCGGAGTGCAACCCATTTTTTTTTTTGTTTTTTTTCATGTTCTTCGAGAGATGTTACTTTTTTTACTACTGAACTAAGCTCAGAATAACTTATTTATGACGACTATTGAACCATTAATCTTCTTTGTGGACTAAAAGGCTTGTCAGCCTTCAGACCTTTTGATAACCTTATCATGTAAAAATACCGGTCTTCAATTTCAACCCGTCGTTTTATTTGAAACAAGCCTGACTCCGGGTCCAAAAACCCGACGCTTTATTTTGGCTGCAGCATAAGTAACAAATTATTACAAGATATTTTACCGGACCTTGTTGGGCTAAACTCGGCCGAGCAGATATGCTTTTCATTTCGTCGAAATTAGGAGATGGGCTCGTATTGGAGTCTTCATTTACAAATACTGGTAATTTTGCTTATTATTATTTTATTTATTATGCTTGTAAAATTACATTGACATTATGCTTGCAAAGGCTTAAAATGAATGCATTTATAAAGGCAATAGACATCAAGGTATATCACCAGCTTTAACCAAATGATTTTTATTTATTGGACCTGGACACAGACTAGGTTTTAAGTGATTTACGTGAGTTTTTAACTAATGGTGGATCTAAACCTTTTTCTTCGCCACGCTTAATGATTCTTAAAGTTATATTGTTTGGACGTATTTGTACGTACGTATAATTAAATTTAAGTACTGGTTTGCCAATTCTAGCAAGCATATTGCGATGTGCACCTAGTGGTCTATATCGTTTATTGTTGCCATAAGTCTGACTGCCTTCATTCGTTCATGTAAAATCGGTCAACTGTTATGTATAAGAAAACAATTTTCGTTAGGATTGGATAACGTCATAAGTATACGTCGCTATGATCAACTTACAACGTAAAAAGCTGTGGCGAGTTTTCTTACTTTAGTTGATGACAAATAAAGACTTTTGATGGCTTACTTTTCGATCAACAGTGAATGAATTCCTTAAGGCACAGTGACTACCGAACTAGCACCGTCAAAAGTTATCTTTATTTCGTCTTTGTACAAAACACATTTCACAAATGTTACAATCTAGTTATGTAGCGGTAGCGGTAGCGGCCACTTTTAGCAGAAACGGTATCTACAACTCACTAGTATATTCCAGACACAATACAAAATGTTCTAAAAATATATTTTTACAAGTTTTAAATAATTGGTTTGTAACATTTTTGTAATTTGTTTTGCAGAAAGAGGAAATAAAGATTACTATTACGATTAAGGTAATATAAGTGAAGCACTTAAATCTGTTAAGACTTGAGTTACTAGTTAACAGATATTTTTTTTACTTAATTATTAGTTTCTGTAGGTATTTATGTACTTACTAATACCGAGTATCAACGCAAAAAGCTGCGGCAAGTTTTCTTACTTTAGTTAATGTCAAAGCTTTATCAACTGTAACTCCGGCTTAGTAATGCTATTATTTATATATATATAATTAAATCTTTAAGTATATAAAAAGCTTGAAAACTGTACACTATGCATATGTGCGCAGCACGTTATAATAGCAGTATTCTAGTATAATCTGGGCACCACAATATGAAATCAATCAATATCTATATCTACGAGTATCAATAGATTAGCGGTTACCCAGAATCGGTTTGTGAAGCACCTTAACTTTGAGACATACAAACGTCAAATCTCATCTACAATTTGTAATGTTTGACATGTATTTAATTTTTGACATTATACGAGGGAATATTGGCTTAATCTTTTGACCTTAACCTTAATAACCTTGTGTGTCCGATATATTTAATGTAACCCCAAAAGAGTCTTTAAAACGGAAATAATTGTACGTAACTTGTAACTTCGTCTCAGCTAACCTTTTATTACTTGATGTAGGAGTGCGTCTTTCTTTTTTTCCCTATATATTTTACTCTTCGATAAACCAGCTGGACAGAGTAATTTGTTTTGTTATGTGTTGTTTTTGATGTCACACTTTTTTTATCTAAAATAGCACATAAATAGAAAGAATCTAAATGTTTACTCCGCATCGCTCACTTTTAAATATCCATCTTAATAGTGATCTATCTTTTTATTGATGTATTTGTTCTCAATAATACCTATCAGCTATCTTAGTTGTGTTGGTTATTTAGTCATGTGGTTGTGTAGAGCTCTGTTTTGTGTTTGTACTTTTAATGTTTTTTGTGAAGTAATAACTTTTCATTTAATCTAAACCACAACAAAACAATTTTAATACAGTGCAACAAACTTTTCTAACCTGGTGGTTATTGATCAAAACTACAGTCGCCATATTAAATTGGTGTGAACACTACCAACCAAACAACCAACCCTCGGAAAAGTTTATTACAGTGCACTGTATGAATCATTCACTTTGAACACTGACAGTCGGGTGGCCACTAATTCGACAACGTCCGCCATTCCGTATTGGGCCAGCTTGGTGGACCTATAGCCTAAGTCTTCTTCTGCTAGGAGTGTATACTTGCAGTGGGGTGTATACCAGCTGAGTTCTTTGTTTTATAATAGAGTAGTAAAGAAAAGTAACAAAAAGTATGGATTGTTAGAACTTACAATCGATTAGCGTATTACATGCATATTCTACTGAAGATCTATCTTTACCTAATACAACATTCGGTGCTTAAAGTAGTGCATAGTAAATAACAAATATGTAGTTGTGACTATAACAAAAAAAACAACCGGCTTCAAAAAGTTGCACTAAAAGGTAAAAATAATTACTTATTTCCAAAAATCTGATCTGAATTACCGTTTAAAGTTGGTGTCATGTAAGCAAATTGTTTATAAACTGTAACATAGGTACAAAGACAACAACTTCAAACTAATTCAAAACACATTTTTGGAAATTAGTAATTATTTTTACCTTTTTAGTGCATCTTTTTGTAGCCAGTTGTTTTTTTGTTAAAAAGTTTTTATTTTTTTCTTTTGAGTGACAAATTGCTTTTTTTTTTCTTGTTTACTAAAAACATCAATACTCGTAACAAAGTTTTATACAATCATCAACATACAAGGCGTTTCACCAGTTCCAAATTAACATTAATTATTTTTTTTCTCCAAAAGTCTTAGTTTTAAATTCACTATAATAATATGGGACCACCTGAAAAGTATAATCTTTTAAATAAAAAAGAATTTCTCGAATCGGTCCAGGCGTCTTCGAGAAATCGGGTAACATACATAAAAAAAAAAGATTCCGACAAATTGAGAACCTCCTCCTTTTTTTGAAGTCGGTTAAAAAAGTAAATGAATACATACATACAAAACATTATGTCTATTTCCCAAAGGAGTAGGCAGAGACCAAAGACTGTAAGACTGTTACAAACCTGGCACACGTCTTTTGCTTCATTAACTTGCATCAATGCTTCCACATACATTGGACGGTTTTGGGTACTGTTGACCACGCCCTTTCTGAGAACAGACTCAACGTTCGCCAATATTCTATCGACCCTTTGTTTTTTTTTCTCCTTATAAATTTATTTAGTGCATCCATTTTCATTCATCGTTTTTACATATCCAAACTACCTTCTCAATCTTCGTCACCAAACTTTCCTTCACACCACAACGCCTTCGTATCACGCTATTTCTTATTCTGTAATAAGAGTCAAGCCACACGTACCTACTTCTCAATGCTCTCATATTCGCAGGAATAACAATAACTACAAAAAACTATTGCTACAGCCACAGCTTGCTTTGGAGCAAAGTCTAGTGTACTAATAAAGCATAATATTATTTAAGTCGAAGCTTAATAAACCAACATATTTCATGGAACTACCGGAGTTAAGTTACAACAAACTCTGTTCTCAGACGAGATTTTGCTTTGTAGAATCGTTAACGAGCATAAGCTAGCTTGATTCAAACAGTGTCCGTTGTTTTCCTATAAAAAGCACAGTAAAAAGAGCCTAAAACAAATTGAATTATTTCAACACTCATTCATACGCATATCTGAAGAGGATTTTTTCCAGTTTGACTTTTAGGTCATTTTTGTTACAGGGTTTGTCTCAAAACCCAAATAAGTCGAGAATTCGAAATTTCAATATTACGTAAAATACATTTTTTTTTAAACAACAAATAGGTATTAAAACCAACCAAGTGCGTGTCGTAAACGCATTAAGGGTTCCGTAGAATGAGAATCATAACAGAATTCTGAAAAACTTGCAAACTGATTTTATTCTGAACTATTTTCGTTGAAAGTATTAAATTTTATAAAGTTCCATTATTGTGATTTTCGTAAGAGTTGTGGAACTTACTAACTTACTTAAACCTTAAACCCCCTTAACCGATCTCAAAGAGGAAGCGATTCTATGTTCGGCGCGAATTATTTTTTTTCTTTATGTTCATTGACTTCTTGACATCTACATAACCAATAAGAAATTGTCTACTATATTTACTGCAAATTTTTTGCAGGCCACTTCAAAGAGAAGGCAAACTTAGCTTCAATTTCATCTGCGTAAGCTTTTTTTTTACTTTTTAGTGGGTTTTTTATTTCGGGTTAAGTTTTTGTCCACATTTTTACCTCTCAGTTCAATGTATGAGAAGCTACGCTTTCGATATTATATATATATATATATATATATCTGTTATGAAACACCTTTTAATAAAATTTCATTGGAATCGATAAGAATTGATAATTCCATTTTTCCATTTGGCTACGGAACCCTAAAAATGCTAATTCAAAAGAGTCATCAATACGTCACTTCTGTCTCGTAATGATCATATGGTATCTGTTGTCTGTTTTTTGCATCGGTGCCTGTTTCTTTGTCTATATTTCACGTTTGTTTTTCTCGTAAGTCAATTTAATTCTACTATTAAAGATAAAATTATGGATTTTTTTTTTCTTCATCTATGAACAAATGTTGCACTTAGTTATTCGAAATGTGTGGTTATGGTTTAAGGTGTGGTTTCTGAAAATGAGGGTACTACTACAGAAAGTATGGTGTCGTATTTGGTGTGTGATATACTAGATTAAGTAAATAGGCCCGCCATTTTTGAGCAAAACTATAATAGAAAAAAAAGGTTTTTATAAACTAAAACCTTTAAACTAAAAACTTATACAATATTATGAAATATTCATGAAGCACAATACAAAGCCCGTTTCACAGATTGCAAGACACTTCCAATTTACATACCTATTTTATTTGACTCCATTCAATTTTAATGCAAAATTTCCACATGGATTTTAAAGGGACTTCATCAAGGATTTTAGGATCTCTTCCTAAGGGAAACCGACTTGTTAAAAAATTAACGTTAATGGATCTACGAGACGGGAACAAGCTAGTCATAATAATTAGTCATAATATAACTGATTCTTAAATATTTCATATTAACATTTCTCTTAGCAAATAAAACCATCTTTAATTCTTAAATTTTTCAGCTACCAGAGAGCGGCTCGTTAATTTTAGCGTGATCACAGGAGTAAATAACAGGATTCGAAGAATTTAGCATAATTTAAGTCAAAGTACCTAACACAGTAACACCAAAAGAATGAATAAATTATCGTGTAAGTTGTGCTATAATAGAACCTCGTTTGTTACGCATTTAATTTAATTTGACAGCATTTAGAATATTAATACAAATAATGATTTTATTATTCCTTGTATTTTAAATTTATTTATCGAGACTAAAGTAAATCCAATAAATAAATAAATATTTTACAATTTACTATTTTACTATTACTACTTTTGCTATTACTTGTAGTTACTACCGACTTAGGGAACTGTTATGAAGGTTGAATGCAATATATGAAGGTTCCTATTCAACCACCACCACCCTCTTGCAACTCTTATGAGGTTAAAAGCTGAAAGACGTTATTTAATGTATGTCAAATATGCTATTCTTGTTACCCTTAACATTCATGTTTAACATACACATTATGCTTTACCTTATTTTAAAAACTCTAGTACTTAAATTACTCTATAAAGTTATAGAGATATTACTCTATAACTTTATGAATTAATTTTGTAAAGAGTGTTAAAAACTCTATATTCTATGGTATATTCATCGATTTCTTTATTTTATATCTATCTAAAATTGAGCTCAACGTGGTTCCATATAAAATTAAAAAGGATTCAATGTTTGGAGTGGAGGGAGGCATGGAGGATAGAAAATGTGAGACAAATTTTTAGTTGTTCAAGTAGCTTTTTGTATGTTTTGTGATTTATTTTCCCATTGTGAGCTTATTCTAAATAATAACTAAATATTTAATTACACCAACATCAAAACCCCACTGAATAGTGAGAAGTTAACCTTAGAAACTAAAAGAAATAAACCTTGAAGTCGAATGATGAATAATAAATAATAAATAAGTTGCACTCCATAGAAAAGAAAACACAGCCGAATATTTCATCTGCGTAAGATTTTTTTTCACTTTAATAACTATAAACTTAAATTTAATGAAAAGAAAAAGAAGGATATATACGTTGGTACGTCGCATTAAGTTTCATTCAAATCGGTTTTTTTCTTTATTTTATGTACTTACATTAGTTCCGATCTTAGTAATTTTTAAGACTAAAAAGGTTCATTTTATTTCTCACCTTTAAGTTTATTTTCCCGTCGGCCAAAGAGTTTCTCTCGCTCATATTAAACTTACCAAAATCTTGTCAAAAACCTTATTAGGGGATAAGCGTCGTTAATAAAATTTTTTATACATATATTATTCATTTATATTTATAAAATATACTATATTTTATTTATATTGATGATATTTAATTATTGATTAAGTTGATTTTTTATACGTAGCGACGTACTAGTAAATAATTTCTCGTTTTTGCTTAGGGTTCTTTCTGACTTTTTTTCTTTTTTCTTGGCTTCTAATGATCATAGCGTCATGTTGAATAGCCTTTAGAAGTGGGCTATCGATTGCAAAAAGATTTTTTCAAACCCGCCAGAACCCGCTTGAAGAGATTAGCGTGTTCAAACAAAAAAAAAAAGCTCTAGCTTTATTATATTGGTATAGATTTAATCCCCTGCACAAAGTCGAGTGTTAAGCCAACAAACAAACTGCTGAAACCCAATAAGCAAGATGGGCACTGCACGAGTTATAATCTCTTGCACGACATTCGATTTCGAGAAGTTTCCTAAGTTGAGCTTAGTGTTCGGAATCGCCTAGTCTGTTAATAGAACATTAACTAATTAAAACCTTTTAACCATTATTTGATTTACTCACTTTCATGTTTATTTGTCTGTACAGTACCTTTATTTTAGGAATCGATTTTTATCCGATTTTCCGGTTAGCAAGATAGTTGAAACTTTTAATATAGGTAGCTATGATAGTGCAAAAAATTATAAAAAAAATAACCAAAAAATAATCAATAAATAAACGCCTTATCTTTTAATTTATCAAAAAACGCGCACATTGTTAAGCCTCATAAACCTTTTACTTAGTGTGTACTTTCGCATCGAACTGACCCAATTTTGGCCTCATCAAATCATATTCGAACTTTCTTCTTCGCACCCTTTCTGGCAAATACTATTTATATATACAGAAACAGTACCAACCAACTAAAGCACTCAAAGGATATGTGTGTTCTTTTTTTGGACTCTTTTTTTAGCTAGTAGCTAGAAGGCTAATTTTTTTACATAATATGTGTTATTATGGCGCATTTCCAAATTAGCGACAAGGATATGCCACCCAAAATGTCTTACAGACATACGAGATACACAGTACATGCTAAAAATTGGCTAGGATACGAGCAGTAGTTAAATAAATAGGCCAATTCCCCCGTGAGGCTACTGGCGGCCCAAAATCAATAAACTTAGTAAAGCAAAATGGTTTGGATTTACGAAATATGTAGGTCCTTTGGTCAATGTAAAAGGATGTGTTCTTTTTATTGTGGCAACTACAATGATCTTATATTATGTAATAACATAATTCTAGTAACACTTATTATGACTTTTGCAAATAAAAACCTACATATATACAAAAAAACAGTTTTTGTTATGATTGCCTCACGCCATACTTTCACCGCTTTCAAGGACGTAAATTATTCAGAAAGTTGTAGTTAACGTTGCTTCAGTAGGAGCAGTAGCTTTTTTACTTGATTTAACTTATGTTACTTCGTCTCGTACAATTAAAAACGATTAATGGTTTACATTTCGACCCGAATGCATTCTTTAAAAAATTTAAAAAAATCAAACGAATTTTTAAAATCAACTACAATTTAATGGACTCGAAGCTTTTTGCATTACTAAATTTAATTAGTTACTTCAGTAACAGATGTCATTCATATGTTGAATTTTGCTGCGCTTATGTGAGTAATTTGTAGCAATTATAAAAAATAATACAAGAAAAGTGACAGAATTTTTGGTATTGATTGTGCAAGTCATGATATTTTTATATAACCAAAACTGTATTTAAATGATAGTGTCACACATTCTTGGCTTTTATGGTTCTGTACCTCAAAAGGAAAAACAGATCCCTTATAGGATCACTTTGTTGTCCGTTTGTCCGTCTGTCAACACCCTTTTTCTCAGGATCGCGTGTAGGTGTCACGCTAAAATTTATATCAAATACTCAGGTCGACTGTCCCTTGGAGCTGTAAAAAAATCAAAATTTTAATTCAACGCAATCAAAAGATACAGCAGTTTATGCCGCAAATTTCCCAAGGGAATCAAAACCTACAGGGTACTTCCCGTGAACTCAGAATCTTGAAATTTGGTAGGAAGCAACGTCGTATAGCCACAGAGAAAGGAAAAATTGCGAAAACCGTAACTTTTTAACTTACATACTTATTTTTATAGGTATGTACGGACCCTCGGTGCACGAGTCCCACTCGCACTGGGTTATAGTAACCTTTCCCGGCGTGTGCACAACAACTTTCCAAAATTTCATTACAATCGGTTTACCCTAAGTGCGCGAGTCCGACTCGCACTTGACTTGAGAGAAAAAACTGGTTCTCTCAGAAACCTTTCCCGGGGCGTGTGCACAACAACGAATTATTGTCGACGATCCCAAACTCGCCGTATCGAGCCCTTAAGTCTGAGGACAGACTTTGCCTCCCTGTGTGTGTTCTACCGCTGGTTCAATGGGATGTGTTCTGAGGAATTGTTCTTAATGATGCCCTCGACCATTTTCTACCACCGTACCGTTCGCCATCGGCAGGGAATTATAATAATAATAATAATAATAATTTCGTTTATTTAGTCTCAAAAAGTTTTAAATAATAAATACAATATAGCATGTACACTGAATTAAAATTTTACTTTGTGAGACTCTGGAGTCCGAACTAGGTTTGCACCTGTAATTTCAGATCACCAGGCCTCTACCACCAATAGTACACAAAGTTAACAAAACTCAAATAACATATTTACAATAATAATAATACACCGATGTAGCTTAATATAACGTAAATATTTAGTTAATAAAATTTAATTTTTGAAAAGTAGGTATGAGTTGAGAATATGTTGGAGCAAATGGACGTATATGACATTGTGTGTGTGTGTGTGTGTGTGTGTGTGAGGGTGTGTGGGTATGTGGGTGTGTATGATGGTGTGAGGGTGTATAATTAAGATGAGGTACAGGTTATTGTAAGGTAATTGGGTTCTTAAAATCATTTATTTCACTATTATATCATTAGTAATAGCTTTTCAGTTTCATCATAGTTTAGGTTTTGCAACCATTTAGAAACAGCTTTCTTGCATTCATATTTTGTTAATGAGTAGATATTTAGGTTATAATTTAGTTTATTATAAAGAAATGGACCAAGAAAACAGAAGAATTTGTGTGAAAATTTTGTGCAGAAATTTCTAGAAGTGCATATTTTGAGTTTACGTCGCCGTAAATTTATAAGTAGCTCAGGGTTGAATGTTAAATTAGAGTGTTGTTTGAGTATGGTGTAAAGTATAAATAACTGGCGTACTGTTAATAAGTTGTAAGACTTATAAAGGTCGTGGGTAGGATAATAAAATGGTAGGAAGGCGCTTACTTTCAGTATAGCTCTTTGAGCACGCTCCAACCTTATCATAGCAGTTTTGGATGCACCGCCCCAGGATGTAATACAATAGATAAGTATAGATTGACATAGCGCAAAATAGACAGATCTAACAATTTTGGGTTGAGCCACACGACGAAGAGTGCTAAATATGTATATAAGTTTACGAACTCTAGCCGAAAGTAAATCTACGTGTGGCTGAAAGCTTAGTCTATGGTCTAGGGTAACTCCCAAGTATTTTATGTTATTTACATTTTCTAGGATAGGGCAAGCACATTTGCTGGTATTTAAGAGAGTACAAGAGTGAGCGATAAGTGAATTGATTGACGTATATGGCTGAGTATTATATACTAATGAAAAGGCTAAGGTTTTGGATTTTTCAGCGTTCAATGTGAGACAGTTATCATATAACCATTTAGTAACTTTGTTAAATTCATTTTGAGCCAATTTGAAACTATCTTGCCAGGATTGGGTACTAATTAGTAGGACGGTATCATCGGCAAAAGAGATTTACTTTCCATTTTTCACCTTGCAGTTGAACAGGTCGTTAATGTAAATAAGAAACAGGGTTGGGCCTAGTATTGAGCCCTGAGGGACACCGTAGAGAGCAGGAAGCTCATCACTAGTCCAGTTACTGATCTTGACGCACTGGAATCGATTTGATAGGTAATCAGTAAAAAGTTTCAGTTGTAATCCTCTGATTCCAAGATTTTCAAGTTTTTTAATTAATAATGGGATCGAGACCGTGTCAAATGCCTTAGCAAGGTCTAAGAAAATAGCAAGGGGTTTAAGGTTTTTATCCAAACTATCTACTACAAAATCAGTTAGTTCATGTACAGCGTCATTTGTTGACTTACCTTGTCGAAACCCAAATTGAGATGGTGATAACAAGTTGTTAACTTCGAGGTATTTGGTAAGTCTTGAGTTAAGTAGCTTTTCTATTATTTTTGATAGGGTCGGGAGGATAGAGATGGGCCTATAGTTGTTGACACAGTCTCGATCTCCACTTTTGTGAATAGGGTGAATTAAGGAAAATTTAAAATTCTGAGGAAAGACTCCTGTTGAGAATGCCAAATTAATGATATGCGTTAGGGGGCTAACTATTTTATTTTTATATCGTTTAAGAAAAGATGAAGATATATTATCCCGTCCAACAGAGCAATCATTTTTTAAGTTAAGTATGGTAGCTTCAATTTAGGCCTCATCCGTCGGAAGAAGAACAAACGAATGAATTGGGTAGTCATTAGCAGAAGGTATGTTAGTATCAAATGTAGGTTGCGGAAACTTTTCAGCCAAATTTTTACCCGCATTAGCAAAGAAACTATTTATGAGATTGACAGATTGGGAAGGGTCAGTTAAAGAAATAAGATCCGTGGCACTACTATGGGATTTGTTGGGGTATGAAATGGATTTTATAGCATCCCATAGCTTTTTGTTATTTGAACCAGCTTTTTTAATTTCATTTGACTCATATCGTCTTTTCACTTTTTTTAAGAGGGCGTTGCAGAAATTCCTATATCTTTTGTAAGTTGTTTTGAGGGACTCACTATCGGGATTATTTTTGCATTTAAGGTGTAGCTTATCTCTATTGATCATGCATTTGAGAAGGCCAGGTGTAACCCAAGGTTTTTTAATTGTTTTGCGTCTCGATAGGGTAATTATTTTCGTGCTTTTTTCAATAGCTTGTGCAAGAGAATTGGTGAGAAAATCTGCTGCAGGATTAACATCAGACATTGAGAAAATATGATTAAAGTTTATGCTGTCAACAGCCAAGTCCAGAGCGTCATAATCGATGCGCTTAATGATTTTAGGGTTATGATAACTGTTAACATGACGCTCTATTGACAAAATTACAGTATCGTGGTCAGTAATTGAAGTATGTGCTACAAAACACTGTGCAGGTAATTTAGTCTTGAGAAAACCATGATCCAGACAAGTTTTTGAGTGAGTGGGAATATGATGGGCTGAGAGTAGGCCATGCGAGGCTAACAAGTTTAGGTACCCATGGGCACGTTGGTCTGAAGTGCTTACAGTGATGTCAATATTGATGTCACCGACGAGAACTATATTTTTATAAGAGAATATATTGCATAAAAATTTATCGAGACTGTCCATAAATTTGGTGACATCACGTTCACTAGGCGAACGATATATTGCAGCAACTACGATTTCGTTGTTAAATTTTAGACTTAGGCAATTTGCATTAATAATTACAGGTTCTTCAACAATTGGTGTTAGGCCCTCCTTAACAAATACCACTACTCCTTCGTTTTGTGTTAAGTTATTTGAAGTCGAGTAGCAAGTGTAACCATCAATCTTTGGGATGCCTCGCGAGTTTAGTAGCCAGCATTCAGTAAGGACAATAAGGTCCCAATCAATATTTGATCTAGAAAGAAGGGTGTTAAAGCTAGACATGTTACAATTTATGCTTCTAATATTTTGGGTAATAATTTTAAAGGACTGTTTGGCTTTTGAGAGTGTGACAGCAAAATCCTCTATTTGTCCGGATGAAGTTTTAGCTACAGATAGTAAGTCTAACTCATTATTTAGGTTATTGTTTTGTTTGAAAAAATTGAATTTTATATATTTTTATATACTGCCAATCAAAAATAGTAAAACGCAAACAAATTAGGAAAAAAAATTTTTTGTTAAACGTTTTTCTACAGTAAGATTTCAGGAGATAGTTATTGGACCGCGCAGATAATGATAATGATAATGAATAGTTGACATAATAGGAATACCCATAAAGAGGTTCTGAGTGGATGTATGAGTGTGTGTGCATGAGTATGAGTGATATGTTAGGCTTAAAATTTTTTAATATTACAATAATAGTGTGAGAAATATTATAAATTATAAATGATATATAAACCACAAAAAAATACACGAATAGTCAGATGGAGTTCAATTTTGTTAGGACCTCTTCACTATCTATCTGAATGGGGGGCATACCATCTTTCTTCCTAATATATACCTTCCCGTAGGCTGTCCAACAGCTTTCATATTTGTGTTTCTTCACACATTCTCTAGCCAAATAGTGTAGACGCCTTGCTTTTGGGGTTAGGGATTCGGCAACATATATAGGTTTAGTAGGTCCTTTTATTGAGATATGGGTAGTGTTCAGTCTATTTTCGATGTTTTTTCTATTGAAATCCTTTGAAGCTTTTATCATATTGTCTTTTAATTTAGTTGAGGTGAACTGAACTACTATGGGACTAATTTTATTGCTTTTTGTGTTTACTCTATATATATTCTGAATATCTGAATCCTGAATAGGCTGATTAAGAACATCACAGACCCTTTGGACTACACTAAACAAGGTTTCTTTATTTTCAGGTTCCGACTTTGGTACATTTCTTAATTCTATTGAAGACGATTTGGATTTTCTTTCTATTAGCTCAAGTTTTTGTTCCAGTGTCTCAATGCGGAACTTGTAGTTATCATTTTCTTGTTGGATGTCTACTAATTTGCTAACCACATCATCATACTTTTGAGACATGAATTCAACCGATTTTTGGATTTCTAGATTTTGCTGTTGCAATGTTACTAGGGAAGATGTTAGCGCCTCAAATTTTTTGTCTTGCTGTTTTTTTAAATCAGTAAAGAGATCTCTAATTTCGGTCATTGTTATGTCTCCGTGCTTGCGTTTAAGACGGCGCGTAGTACTGAGCAAGCTGTCGGTTTCATTGTCCGAGTTTATCTTGTCAGACGCTGTGTCAGAGTCATGTGACTTTTGGGACATATTATTACTGTTACTAGTCATGTTGGATTTCGTAGGTGTTCGTTGAATGGACATTGAAATATTTTAAAAAGCTAGCTAACAAATAAAAGCACCTTAGGTTGGTCCACCAGTGAACTTGAACGTTCGAAGGAAGCTCGGCGAGTATACTCGCTCGATTAAAACGCAGCACTCGCAGTAACAGGTTATTTGCGTTTTCGATGACTCACTCCCGGTGATGTTGGACACAACACTTAATTACACTTTACGGACATTGTTATTTTTTATATTTACTTCACTTATACTGTTTAATGAATAGCACATTTCACAAAAGTGAAGACACCATCTGATAGAACATTTTGAACATTTATATATGTATGATTTTTAGGGCACAGTAACAATTTAAGGCTACTATTTGAATTAATTAACTAGGAGCAAAGCACAAACACGTCTTATCCGTTCGAGTGAAGGTGGTCGATCATTCTTACACTTTAGAACCGAAATTGTCGCGTACAGTGCGGTTTGAGAGAAACTTCCTCTCGCGAACGCTTGGGTTGTGGAATGAGCTCCTTGCCAAGGTTTTCCTTAGGTCCTTAAAGTACAAGGTACAGTATGGGGTTCTAAAGAACTTATTAGATTTTTAAAGGGTCAGTCGGGTTATACCCCAGCTGTTTCAAGCGTCTATGGGCTACGGTGACTGCTTACTATCAGGCGGACCATAAGCTTGTTTGCCACCTTAGTGGTATAAAAAACCTTACCAAAATTTCATTAAAATCGATTTACCCTTAGTACGTGAGTCTGACTCGCACTGGACCCTTTTTTTCTTACATATAACACAACAAAAAAAAAGGATTATCCAAATCGGTCTTGCCTTTCTCAAGTTTTTATATATATAAATATATATATATATATATATAGAGAAGATTGATGAATTGGCGATTTAATGATAAGAAAATTACAGACACTTTTGAAGGTGTTGATATTGCAATGCGATGAATTTGATGAATCTTAGATGCGATGATGTTGACCAATAGCAACCGAAGGTATAAAGAAATATGCTGTGCAGGTACCTAAGATTAGAAAACTTAATTTCAGATTTGCTGAACCATAAACTACACGGGTTTCCATTTACCAAAACATGCAAAATCCCGTTAAGCATGATCCCGACACTAATGAGAACCAATATCGGCTACTATTGATTATCGAAGCCATTTTCACGGACAGCAGTCTATTCCGGAAACAGGAACAAAGCATTGCAAGCAGGCTTTCAATTTAGAGGACTCTATTCTGTATATTGCATAGCAGTCTCATTCATTTGGGACCGTTACTGGTAATATTGTATAGTTAGTAGATATTGCCGTTGTTTTGTGAATCATTTTCTGGATTTTGATTTTGAAAATGTATTTGTGAATTTATCTAAAATGATTCAAATGGTGTACATATTATGTGCTCCGACAAGCATAGTTTCGGTTGGACCACAAAAAGCCCAACAAAAATAATAAGAGTGTAGATATGATGTGTTTGTATGCTCCTGAAGTCATAGTTTCAGTTGGCCAGAAAGAGCCCAATACGAATGATAGGAGATTTGAAACAGGATTAGGGGAGAAATATGTACCAAAATATTACGACAAAAATCTAATATTGATAGAAGATATAATGTATATGTGGAAGTATACATTAATGTACTTGATGTTTTATTTTGGTACGCTCGATGATGAAGAATGAATAAGAACAGGTAGAGTCTAACAGAAGCATGCTATGAAAAATATTATTATTAACAGATAGTGAAAGCTTTGAACGATAATAATAATAATAATAAATCTTTAATATTCAGAACAGTGTGCATAGGAAAAAAATAAAAAAAACTAAGTACTTACATAAAAAGATTAAATTAAAGATTAAAAAAAACAATTATGAACATGCAAAAAAAAATTCTTTAAAAAATTATTGAATTTCAATTAAGAAAAATTCAAGTAAAAATTTAGAAAAGGTATATATGATATAAATGAATAAAAAAAATCAAATATAGATAAAAATTGTAAATTTAGATAAATAAAAGTATCCTCGTCACACGTTACTATAGGGCTGGGTGGACAGGGCGTGGTTTGGAATTAAAATCCGTGTAAAGCCGTAATGATACCGCTTGTAAGAGGAACAAATGAAAATTTCAAAATTTGGTATTTTTTAACTTTTACCAATGAATTATTTTTTTTTAAATTGCTTGTAAGAAAGTGTACATCTACTTAATAATACTACTGAATTCCATTAGCTGTCATCACCAAGTTTTGTTTCAGGCGGATACATGTTGAAACACAATTTCCGCTTATGACGAATGCTAATCTATAACAAAGATAATATGATGACATAAGAAAGCTATTAACTCGTCGCTTATACAGGTCTGTGTATGCCTACGCAATATTATTACAAACTTGAATAAATTTTTAAAATATTAAATATACACTTACTACTAAAGCTGAAAATACAGTTCAAATTTAATGAATGCATTCATTTTACTGTATTATTGACAGTCAATCCAAACTGGGCCAGCCTAGTGGACTATGGCCTAAGCCTACTTCAAGGACAGATCTCTGCCCTTTTAGTAGGACGTATAATAGTTAAGGCAATACCGGAGAAAAACTCTATTCAAATAAACATAATTAAATATATATACACTGCTAAATTAAATACATATTTTTTTATAGTAATTCTAATGCCATTTTTTCTTTTTAAATTACCAAATTGTAATTGATAGGAAATGTTTACTGATAATAAATTCACATTCGTTAAATGCTATAAACTCTTTTATGACAATATAAATAATTAAATTTGATGTGATAAGATATAAAATATTTATTTTTTATTCTTTTTATTCTTTTAATCTGAAACCTTATAAAAGTATGTTAAATACATCTCATCTCATTTTAACGAATTCATAACTCCAAAACTGTGATGTTGTTGTAATCTCTTTCTAACAAAATCAATTAAACACTATGTCCATTAAATCGACAAAGTAAACGCCCGGCCCTGGCGAATTAGGCGCTAAATTCCGAAGTCAGTCACCTAAACGGGGCCAGCCAACCAAGCAAGTAAAGTAATCAGAAAGCATTACTAATTCAGAAGCCTCCTTTGCCAAACTATAGCTTTCTGTGAACTACACAAGGCTTTAAGTTTTGAATCCAGTTCGGCTTCCGTACTTTGTAGGGGAACGTACCGACATCTTAACTTATTTATTACAAGATTTTGCCCGCGGCTCCACCCACGCTAAATTTTATTATCGGCGTGGGATTCCTACGACAACTCCTTGATTTTTGTAAGGCCATTTATTAACAGACTCTAGGCGGTGGAGTATCAAAATGAAATTACAATTGATATTGCATACTTTGCAAATAACCAAAACAAAATACCCTCAAAATTAAATTTGCGTTCACGAAGAGAAAACAAGGTACAAAAATTCCAAGTTCTTGATGAATACTCCAGTTTAGTCAGAAAGCAATGATAATGTGTTGCCTGAAGAACTTAAGAGAGACATTGATGACTTCAATAATCACAATGGTGACAGCAAGCTTTCCGCTCTAAAGAGCTTAAACTATAAATTAAAAGTTATCCTAATAAGTAATGTTTAAGTAGTTTGAAATAACTTACGTTAATATTCGTAATAACATATTATTATATTATACACATTTATAATATATAACTTACTGTATGTACTATAAATGCTACAAACATATTTTTTATTTTAGTTTTATATTTGTAAATCAGTAGGTACGTACTGAGATTAAGAATAGATTTACTGTACATGAAGATACTATTTACTGGGTAGATATTTGGATGTTTACACGCTCATAGTCTATATATTTTTACGTATACATGTATATGTATGGAAATACATCATTCTCTAAATAGATAAAGGTAGGTAGAGCATAACTGCTCCAACAAAATGGAGTGGCCAGCCCTAGTACAGGCTAAGGTCTTTTTGGGGCTGATACTGCACCCTAAGTTTGCGTACGTTTTATTTGACGTTAAGTTATGATACCATTGTGGTTATGAATGTGTTTCATTTATCATTTATCAAATAAATAAATAAAACATACAGACAGACAGACAAATATATTTTCTAAACATAATTGTTTTCAATTAATCTTCTCATACTATTATCTTTTAATATCATATATGTACGACATCGCATAGAATACCTATATGTAGTGTTGCCATCCATCCGGGTTTACCCGTATTTGTCCTAGTTTGAGGACCTCCGTTCAACGTCTGGGCAGGGTTTTATAAACGGAATGATTTACAAACTTGCATTTTATATAAATATATATATTTATATAAATATATTTTATATAATAAATCAAGACTATCATGTTAGCAACTAGACATAGGTCTCCACAGATTTCTAAAATGAACCAATATAATATAACTTTTATTAATTAGGTCGAGTAGAATACAAAATCTATTTCGGCGATATTTGAGATTAATAAAGGGAAAATTTCTTTCAGTGATTTAATTTGGTAGCGGGTGTACACGTTTAATTTTATTTTATGTTTTGATTAAGTAAGAATCCAAAGTGCTTTGTAAAACAATCCAAAAAGAACTTGTAATGTACTATAGAAAATACTGCCGCGGCCCGCACACGCAGCATAAACGGGCGATCGTGAGTATGCAAGCTGAGGCATAGCCGAGGCACGCATCACAGATTCCGGTTATGCTTAGTTGTGGCCAAGGCTTGTATTGTGCTTTTCTCAAACATATGTAAATAGTTAAGGTAATTTTGCCGCCAATTCGCCGCGTTCAAATGTTGATTTTTTTTTAACTTTTTTAAATTAAATTAATGGCGCATTCTTTTATGTGCCAATCCAAAATATATATAAAACTTGAGTTATATCTATTTTTATTCATGTTCGGGTTTAAAAAAGGATGTTCCATTTTCAAAATTCATATTTGACCGCTCGAGCGGACGGATAAACCATTGCGGGTCTCTCTGATACTGTACTGCAAGTATAGTTCGCGCCACGTAAGTTGAACAAAAATGGCGGCCGTCTGCGCAGGTACAGTACAGACAAATGTACTAACGAACCAAAAATGCGTTACTGTGCACACGCGATTTATATCATTTATCCCAAAGAATCTCGTTGTTTCAGTGAGTACAACATGTGAACTATGAGCAATCAGTCAGTTCAGTAACAATAGCTAGATATCGATGCAAAGGTGAAATATTTAATATTAATACAGACTTTCCATATTCAGGATGTTTAGTGGATACATATAACAAAACAAAACCAATTTATTTACAGTGTAAATAAAAAACGGTTTTCAGTAAATTTGTGACATGTTAACGCCTCTGTAATCGTAATATAAGTATATAACATATAAGTCTAAAATTATTAATAGTATATTACAAACAGAAAGAAAGAAATTTTGTAAGTTTGTTCGTAATTGGAGGGTAATCCCCGAAACCACTGGATTGATTTGAAAATTTTTTTCACTGTTAGAAAGCTACATTTTTCAGGTGGGTATAGAAAGGCTTTACTTAATTAAGAATTAAGGGCTCCGTAAAGTACAGTAACGAATTTAAAGAGCGTGTGGCCAATTTTCTTTTTAATCTGACTAGGAATAGCGCTGTCTAGTTCTCTTTGCCTATGATTTTGTTGCACTGCATATATGAATAAAAAACTAATCAAAGACTTTTACCAATTTAACAATCAGGTAACATCAGTGAAGTAAACGATACCTTAGTAAAAAATAATCATTGGTTTAATGCAAATAACTTATTGCTAAATGGGTCTAAAACAAAATGTATTAATTACAATTGTACCAAAAAAAAACACCGAATGGTGCACCTCAAATAATAGTTGGAAATAAAAAAAGGTGATAGCATTTTCATAATACTAGGTACAGAAATCAGCTTGCTTTGCCAGTTTCACGTTTAACCAAAGTGCACAAATCTTTTATCGAGGACTGTTTACGCTTTTATAATAAAATACCTGAAGGGGTATTAAATGTTAATGAAAATCAATTTAAAAAGCACATTAAGACCACTCTATATAAAAAGCATACTACAAAATTTCTAATTTTATTGACGATAACGCTGCCCCTGTACAGCAGCATTAATATGATAATAAATCTTATCAATATTAAATTAACATAGAATGACATCTGACAATGCCTCTTTACAGCAGCTTCCATTCTTCCATATATTTTTATTTTTATTGTTTCTGTTGCTATTTAAAATTATTTAATCGATTTGGTGCGATGTTAAATTTTTAACATGCAATTCATAATTTAAAAAAAAATGTAAAAAATATTGTTAATATCGACTAAACCAAGTGTACATAAAACACAACAATAACAAAGTGTAGATAATAAAGAAATACAAATACAAACACCCGTACAGCCATAATATTAACATGTAAGTCCCAAGAAATACTGCATAGAAAAAGGCGTGGGATTCAAGGGATTCTATTGCCCTAAAATTTGGCTTACTCGTACCTATGTTTCCTTGATAACTATACAATAATATGACGTTGGAGCTCGAATGGACACCATAGAAATAATTCAACTAAACAAGACAATGTATTTCAGTTATTTTGTTTCACTGACCATTTTACTACAAACGTAAAGCAGGTGGTAGTAATACGCTTTGAAACGACATTCCCATTATTACGAGCGCGTCAATCGGCTATAACACGGCAGTGCTGCCACTCAGAACTGAATCGCAGTCGTTATTTAATTCAATAGACATCTGCGCCCGTACTTACCGTCCCATTTAGGATGGAGCTCCTAACTTGTAAATTTAGAATTTTCCCATACAAACTTCTTTGCACTAAATATTTGTAACTTAGTATTTTAACTTAGTTGGAGGAAACTTTCTTCACTCAAAACACGTTATTACCATGTATCGCTATATTTACTAAAATAGCAAAAAGCATTTACATTTATGTAAAACCATTAAAAGCTTAAATTACCAGAGTTCTTGTTAAATTCATACATTAAATTAATTTATTGGAAGCTTTGGTAATTAAATAATTCAGTGGCATTTTCAGAATTAATATGCTTTTTGCGACAAAGCTAAACAACGACATATACAATAACAAAACTATAGGAATTGTTATACAAATAGTTTTGTAGATAATAACTTGTTCTGAGTAGCTTTTTATATTTACTTAAAAAGCTTTTTGACATCGAGTGCTGAATTTTCGTATGATGCTTGGACAATTAAAATTAATCATTAATGTAACATCTCATTTGTTTTATTTAATGGTCTATGCCAGGATTAAAAAACACATGCTCATAGATAGACTTTTCTAATGAATGATTCTTATTTAATTTTACCGCTATTAAATAAAAAAACTTTAGAAATAATCCATCTATATCAAAAAAAAAATTAACTGGCGGAATGACTGATTCACTGCCTCATCGATCAACCCACAGCTGAAACCGATGGGTCTATAGACTTGAATTTTTGCACAGTGGTTCCTGTTATTTCGTAGGCGAGGTAAAGTTGGTATCGAAATCCTTCACTTTTGAAGTAAACTGCACAAAACTTGGTATTTTGCCTTTCGATTAAAAATTAAGAATGGCTTATTTCACCTTTCATACATAATAATCCCGTAGAGGGTAAAATAGGGGTTAAAAATTTGTATAAGATATTTGATATTTTTGTATCCAGACTTAAAATTATGCTACAAGTACCTAGTTATGACGGAGGCGAGCACTAAGAAAGAAATTTAAAATATCGTCCACTAGTTAAAAAATCGGGTTTGAAAGATTGTATGGAATTCCGTCATTTTTGAAGCTATTTAACTTAAATTATTGAAATTGTGGTTCGGCCTTTAGATTAGAAAATTGATAGAAAAGATTGACGTGTTATCTTTATTTTAGAAAATCATCTCCTGGATCCAAAATAAGGGGGGAGTATGAGACTTCCAATGTTTTTATGTCTAGAGACTTGAAATTATCTTCAAAAGTTTCTGTAATAGCATAGACAAGTGTAGTAGTAGTAGACTAGAAATTATTTTGAAAAATTCATTACCTAAGAGGGTAAAATTCATTACCTAAGAGGGGTTATTTGTACTAAGATGCTCAAAGATTGTTATTTAGCTTGAGGTTAAAAATTAAGATTGACGTGTTTCATCGTTTCTTGGAATATTTCACTTAAAAGTCCACGCAATTGTTTTATCGTTTTCGGATAATTGTCTAGTAGAGCGGAAAATAGGGGATGAAAATTTGTATAACAATTCCTATAGTTTTGTTTCTGAAAACTAGAAATTCAGCACAGAGGTTAAGTGAGCGTGCACTAAAGGATTTTGCAATATTCATCCCCTTAAAATTAAAATAGAGGTAAAAAATTTGTATGCAAATCAGTCATATTTGTACTTAGATGCATAAAGATTGGTATTTCACATGGGGCTAAAAATTAAGATTGTCGTGTTTTATCGTTTTTAGAAAATTATCCCCTAGTAATTTTTAACTTCTCTCTCTCTTTTAACTCTATTAGAGAATAAAAATTTATTAAGAATTTCAATATTATTAAAGCTAAAACCGTAAATATTTAAAAGCGGGTTTTTTTAAAAGTGCACGAGGCGATTTCGCGGGCTGAAACTAATACATAATATTTCACTAATTAAATTGAATTTACTGTATTGTAAAAATATTTACTACTTTCTGTTTGTTGTTATTAATCATTATTATTATATTGATGCTACGTATGAACCTAATATACGCATTACTATACCTACTAACGTACTTACTTACCTACTTACTATTATAGTGACGATATTTATTGCGTTATTTCTCATTATACTCTCACTTCGTGGCCACAATCGAAGGATTTATCCAAGAGTACATTTGAAGGACGCTATTAAATAGTCTGTAAAAGACAAATTGGGTGTTTCAGCAGTTTATTGTGGATTCGCATTTCGTCGTTAGGGCGAGAAGCTCGTCCCTACAAGCGTCCCACCACGCGTCCCATAACACCCTCACTCGATTACGGCTCGCATGATTTTTTACGTCCCCGTTTTATTACGTTTACCTCCACCTCGGCTGCTGAGTGAAAGGTTACGGCTTCACGTAATTTTATTTTAGGGGCCACTACTTTATGCACCCTGTTATACGGGCTTAGGGCGGACGGTTAAAGGATTACTCTTGTTATTCAGGTATCCATGCCATTGATGTTTTAAAGGGGCGAGGATGTATAACATCGTTTTTAACGTAGCATTATTCACAAAGATTTCGATGTTATGAAAATATAGATATAAGCGTTCGCACTAATTAGGCAGGCGAAATATATAGTGCAGACTATTTGGAGTATAGTTTTTTATGTATGTGGTGGTTTGTGCAAATTATGGATAGTTAAAAAAATACCTATTAGATTAACGTATTAAGTTTAGAAAGAACCATGCGCGTATACAGAGGGGGGATTTTTTTACCTTAGAAGCAAAATATTAATGATACCTTTGCATTATAGGCTAATTTGCAGAGTTTATTGCAGAAAAACCTCAAGGAACTGTTAGTTTTTTACATAGCAAGAATTAAATAAGATTGATTTTAACTTACAAATGTGTAAAATAAAATCAGAACCACTACTATTTCGGTATTTTCGCCATACCGAACACCAAACAAGGGAGTGCAATATCAAATACCTGGCAACCCTGGTTGTCGGGCGAGCGAGTCAGGGGGGTTAAGCTAGATATATACTACTATCTGTGGGGTTAAGTGCGAATTTAAGCAATGGAGACGTGTTTTTGCTTGATTATTTTTCAAAATAAGTCTGGTAGGATTCGACGACTTTTAGCAGTGTTATGAAGACCTGTGAAAAATTATGCATCGAAAACATATAGAGGATGTATTGAAAACAATGAGCAAGTAACGGCGAGCAAAGTTGTGATACTTTTAATTTAACGCTCCGACAAATTAAGTTTTTTGGCGCCTTTATTAGCTCGATGGCATGTTTATGTAAGGCTAAATGGATCGAATTTCCAACAGACTTCGAAAGAAGAATTAAAAAAAAATTATTTTTCAAATCTGTAATAAAGGTTTTTATTGCAAGAATTACTAGGTTTTCATACAACATCGTAGTAATCATTATGATAGCAGTGAGGTAAAATTCTCTTAAGTTTTTTAAATTTTACAAATGAATGATAACCATTACAACATTATGCGTAAGTGAGAATTACTTTGCACAAACTTAAGCATTGATTGATTTACCTATACTTATCAGAATCGAAAAATTTCTCTCTCGCTGCACTCGCGTTAATGTTTCCTAGTTTGCGCCGTGAAATGTCGCAATTCAACCCATTTTACTGCAATTTAAAACGAATTTCTATAATCTTTTATTTACAGTTCAGGCTATACAGCTTCTCATAAAATTCTCTTCCACTGAAGAGCTATCAGGCGCTCATAAGCCAACGCTTTATAAAAATAAAATAAACAACATTTTCTAGTAAAAATTGTCTTTTATTGAGTTTGTTATTGCATTGCCTGTATATATACGTTTATGTATTGTGCATATATGTATACATATATGTGTGTGTGTGTGTTTGTATATAAAGTACTTATTCTAACTTTTACTTATCACTTTCGGCACCGCACAACCTACTTATTTTTTGTTATTTCCTCTACCCAAAGGTTTGCCTGTTAGAAATTTCCCTTTAACGATAGGTTCAACTATTTGTACCTTTCTTAATCAAGCTTTATATTACACATTATAAATATAAAATTCATTAATTTAATTATGCATCTATTTATGTTACAAATGTAGCTAATCAAATATAGATACATATTTACATTTAGTATTTTGTTGTTAGGGATTGGATTGAATGGCATTGAGGATGCAAAAGAGAGCAGCGGGTGCTTGGAGCGATTCGCCCAGCGCCTGCCAGCGCCTCTGCAAACGCTCTTCACCTCGCATCGCTTCGACAACCTCCATGTAAGTACCCAAAATACAGCTAACCACTTCATTACACTGCCTCTACGATATTAAGACTGGAAAATTTCACCATCTCATTTTACTTTCCCACTTTAGCCACTTTATACAAAAAAGTGCTATTTTTGGCTATATATCAACAAACTTTTCTGACCAAGTGTCTGTCGCTAGTGTTGCGTAAGTTCACAGCATTTTAATGTGGCGACTGAAGTTTTTATGTCAAACGTCCGGGTCTTAAAAGTTTGTCACGCTATACTAACACTATGTTGTATGTGTTGTATGTGAGCGATAACACGGTAATAATAGTGGGGGTGGCGGAATCACCTCTAGAGAACGGCGGATATTGGGCATACTGCATAAAGTGCTAAAGCTTTCCATTGGCACGCACAAAAGTACTATAGGTGTCTGTTAATTACTAGTAGATAACCGTGTTTTATAAAAGACTAGACGAATAATGTAACAGAATGGATTCATTCAAAACTTAACAAAAAAGTAAATTAAACGACTAAAACAATTTTGCGGCTTCTCACGGAATTAAAGCATATTGAATCAGTAATTATCTAATTAAAGGAAAAACGTTTATATAGAAAATATTGAAGACATATTCGACATTCAATCACAACTTCTTAATTAAGAAATTTCCGCCAGGAGCCGCTTTAGAAAAATACGATGAGCTCCATAATGCCATAAATATTCAAGTCTTTGAAGTTAGCATACTGTTTTTAGTCAAATGCAAAACATACAATTTAATTAAAATATACCTTATATATTTAAAAATTTACCGTTGAGCAATTTTATGAAAAAAGGCCACTTCACTCGAAGTTTGCGACCATCGACCACCTATGCAAAATGTATTATGCAAGAATGATATACGGACCTGCAAATTAGCTGAGAATTTGCCGTTTTTAATATTTGTTTCTAGAAAAAGGCTAACTTACCTCAAAGTCAGCCGACCATATCCGTTTAGCAGGTTGGTTTTTAAAGACATTTGTAGGTCCGTATCACACTTGCTAGCCGACCGTGGCCTTTTTCCAAAACATACCTCAACGGCAAATTTTTGAATATAACGGATAAATAACGGATAAATAATGGATAAAAAACGGCGGATTTGGGTATACTTTGTTTTTCATCTGACTAAAAATGGTATCATCTAAAACAAAATGAAGGTGGGCCAAGGACAATATACCTATTGTTAATTTTTGTCTATACATTAATAAAAAATTAGTTGGGCCATGGGCGATATGTCATACACATTTTTTATACTTATTCTCCAGGTGGATCACTGGAAAAAAGGTGCTCGGGGTTGCATCTAGGTGAACTTAGCAAGTGGACCACAACCAACAAGCGATTTTACTATATGCGATACTATTTTCCAAATTGTTTCAACAGTCAAGTCGTAAAAAACTAACTTTAAAATAATAAGTATTTATCTATTAATCACTATGGTATATGATAAAAAAAAATGTATAACATATTTTTCTACATACCTAATAACATATAGCTACTTAGTTTACTAAATAACTTAGCTGATTTCGTAATTAGGCTATCGAAGAAGGCGGAAATGACTAAATATTGTCTGTGCTGAGGTGACGAAGGCAAATTATAAGAGATATTACAAACGACAAAAGACGGTGCGGTGCAGTGCATTATTACGTGTAGGTATTCGGTATTACTTCGAAAGTTGATTGAAGAAAAGGACTATAAATTCAGGCTGTCGTCATTGTAAGGTGTGTGCCTCAATTTCCTTTTTTGTTATTCTGTTTTATTTTTCCTTTATTTATCGGTCCCGACAACTTATTAGTTTGAAGTATTTTTTTATCCTTTCAAGGAAACGGAGGAAATAGGTATGCAAGTCAAAACATTTCGCAAAAATAATATTAATAGCCGGTTTATCAAACATTACACTTGGTATATATATTACAGTCTTTGTTTCAGATGTCGACCACTTCAGGTCTTATTTTGGTTTATTATACTTAAGCATACAAAAGTTGTTGAGAAAAACATCCTTGACATACAGACAGATATCTGAGACGTATAGGAAGGTATCTTATATGAAACCCAATTTCTTATGTGCAAGCTGTAATAAAATTGAGAAAAAAATTAAGGAAATATCTACATATAAAATATGACATCTAAATATTTTGAAGTGTTTCAAATATATGAATTGAAAAACATCAGTAATAGTTTAAATTCAAAAGTTTTTACAACAAAGTTGTTGTGTCATCTACCCATTACTCCTCTAATAAAAAACTTAGCTAATCCTGTTTTAATGTGGAAAATAACATTTGCGTTGTAGGCTAATTGTGAGGAACTGATTTTTGTTTATAATGCATGACACAAATTAATTACACCAATAATTTTGCTTTTAATATTATCTGCAGCTTATTGATAATAGCTTTTTCGATTTTCAGTACTAATAGTTTTTAAGGTATTGTATATTCCAATTTAAACCAAAGCTCAAAGTATTTTCCGTCAATTATTAAGACTCTAATACTACCACCGGTTCGGAATGATTTAACTATCTAAAGCCGGCAATAAACTTAGTTGTTAATCACCAATATTGTATTTTTAATTTCATATTTACAAAATTCAATGAAGTCTTACACTTTGTACCTTATAACATAATATGCAATGTTTTTATTAGTAAATATAACATATGCCACCCAATTAATTAGGTCTCAATTATTTCAAGCATTTTTATCATAAATGTATTTATCTAATAATACATTTAAACGACCAATTCTTGTTTATATGTATATAATCTAAATCTCGGAAACGGCTCCAACATTTTTCTTGAAATTTGATGATAAACTGATAAATCGATCTAGCTATGTATCATTTTTAGAAAACTTTGTTATAACCGTGTTTTCAGGCAATGATAAACTGAAAAATATGACTCTTTCTGACATATATTAACAAGTTGTAATACTATTATTTATACCAATACAGCAACACTAAAGCTACTTGACAATAGATGGTGTTGTTAAGCAACACTAAAGCTACTTGTCAATAGATGGCGTTGTTAAAAAAAACACAAGCAAAGCTCGGTCCTCCAGGTACTCAACTACAATAACTGGTAATCGTTTTTCATTAAATTATCTTTGACATGCAATTTAAATTTATTTCGAGGTAAATTGACATCATGTTCATGAATTTTATTATAAAAATACATATCTTGTATTGCAAAAGAAAGACAAAGACGACATTTTGTGACTACCAATCTATACTTATTTCATGTTTTAACACTGTTTGTGGCCACTACTTCTAGTAAATAAAGATATTGAGAAAGAACAGTTAAAAAACAATTTCCACAATAAAATAGTTCCCTAAGAAAATTTCGTGGTCCCAGTTTATAGATTAACCGTACTCTCTCATATGTAAAAGTATTAATATTAGTTGCCCAAAGCAAAATGCCTTAAGATGTGTCGGAATGGTAATAGCTAAAGTAGACCAAGCCAGCAGTGTCAACATCTGTAAGCTGCCTAACATTTCCAACTGCATAGGCAACTGACCTAAGTTTTCCTTCAAAATCTGGGGTTTAATGAGTTCCATTGCAACCTATAGTCTAATGCTTGACTTGCTTACACGCGGCCCGCCATACGAAATCTTGTGGCCCACGGAGCTGGTTTAAATGGACACATGTTATTTGTTATTTTTTTTATACGTCGCCTTATACGTCCTCGCTGTTGAGGCACGGCCTACCCTCACCGAGGGTGATTTGGGCCATAGTCCATACGCGACCCAGTGCGGATTGTGAACTTCACTTGTTTTTTAACTTTTGTTTTTTTTTTATGACGTATGCAAGTTTACTCACGATGTTCTCCTTAACGGAAAGCCAGTAGTGTTAATAATCAATGTACTTAAGAAATGTAAGAAATGAACTTCATACTTAAGAAGACTAATTGATACACGTCGGGTTTGAACCTCCGCTACTGAGGACACAATGTGAAAACAAAACCCTTGGACCACCGCCGACCAATTGTTCATATCACTAAAAAATCCTTACAAGGTAATAATCTGTCACCATGAGGCAAGTGCCGTATGTAAATAGGTGGTGTACAACGTATGTTCTACCTATCGTATCTATCTTGATTCACTAAATCGTAAAAATTTGCTTCTATGTTCGTGTTATGTCAGATTTAAAGATGTTTTAGCTAATTACAGGGTTATAGTTACAGGGCATGAGTGGATATAGCGTAAATGTATAGCCACATAGACGTGTCTTCTGGTCTCATTTTTTTTTTAAGCTTTTCGTTTATGTATGCACGGCGCGAATAAAAATATTACGGGCCCGGCCGCTAAAAACGTTGCCCACTTATAGTCTAATGACCTGACCTAGAAAGACTGTTGAGTCTAATAGTTCCATATTTTTGCCATTTAAAGATAACTATGTAGTTATGTTTCTGACATTTAACATCATACATTTTAAAGTCTTTTTCATATTTAGTAATAACAGTCAGTCAATCAGTTTAATCTTTAATATGAATGGATAGATAGATTATATTTATTTAACATATAATTATTATATACTACCTGTCCCGGTGTGCGTTGTTCCGCTGCCGTCCCTCTGTACCCGGCGAAAGTTGGTTTTTACCTATAGTGCCCGAGTCCGGCTCGCACTTGACATATCGAGATAAAAACTATCCTATCTTTTAAGTTGGATCAAATAACAGATATTTACGAAGTTTGATCAAAATCGGTTCAGTAGTTTAGGAGTCCATTGAGGACAAACATTGTGACACGAGATTTATATATATTAAGATTAAACTGATAAAACTAAGGTTTGTACCTACAATAATTTGAAACCATACACACAATCACGACACCTATCCCCGAAGGTGTGGTCAGAGATGTTACCAGCGTATACCCGTAACATCCACGGTTTACCGACGGTATTCCGTCCCACGAACGCGACAGTTTTTTAGGAAGATATACTTAGGTATGTTTTATAGAAACTGATAAATACATTCTTTAGCACTAAAATAATCGTATAGAAACTCTCCATAGGTAGTACTGGCTAAAATATTTTATACATTTAAACAAGCAATTCTAGTACAATAGACAAAAAAATTATAAAAAAACAAAAATTAAATCACAATGTTGGCGGTCTTATCGCTAGGAAATGATTTCTTCCAGAAAACCTTTAGATAAAGGAAAATACGAAATGATAACGAGGGGCTAGAAAGTGCAGGTGATTTATATTATTAAGTTGTCATAAGAATTCATATTATTACAATAAATAAAGATATACAACATTAATACATATATATTTTAGTTGTTTAATAGTATATACTAATGAGTAAATTATCGGTTTAAATTAAGGAAATGAAAATGAATCAGTTTTATAAATAGACTAAAAAGACTAAAAAGATCACCTGGGTACTTTTATATAAAAGTTTACTAAAATAATTTACTATTTTCTAGATAAAATTGTTACTTGCACAAAACATATTGTCTTGTAAAGCGATATTATTTCAAATAAAAATCTTCTATTGTGAGACGTACAATAATTGATTGACATTGTCGTGCTCAAAAGTTGAAAATAAAACTATGAAATTTTGAACAGCGACTGTACGAAATGTCATGTTAACCGCAATATGTAATGTTCGTTGTTTCCCGTCGCCACGACGCGACGTTAACACAACCCTCGTAGCTGTTTCAGTTAATAGTTGATGACGGAACCACGTTCACCTCCTCAACCCGTCAAAATGATTTATGTTCCTGAAATAAGGAAATATTTCAGGTGTGTTTCGCCCGGTTAGGTGCAACAGGCACTTGGTTGGTGAAAACAAGGGAACGTCTGGCAAAGTTGTCTACCAGATATTTTAAATTTTTAGACGAGGTAACATTGAGCCTTTAAATTTAACACTAAAAACTGAATTTTATGATTTATGATAAAATCATTTGTTTAAACTATCGCAACGAATTACATTTTTGAAAGCAGTGTGGCTGATTAACTGATCTTCGATTAAAAAGATCTTCCTAAAGGAAGTACAGGTTCTGTGGGTTATAAGATGCAATTTTCAAAAACTTTCAGCGTGATAACTTTTTGACCCGCGCAGCTTACATGTGTGCATATGCTATGCAGCAGTGAATTCGTCGCTTTCAACTTGTTGTTTTTAATCCACAGAATTGTCACTTCATTTATACTTTTGTGACAATAATTTGAATTCCGTGCACTATTTGAATATTCAACGAGGTCTGTATACTCAATATCCAATAACCTTTATCTATTGTCATCAGATTAAAATGGAATACTCTTGAAACTAATTTTCGATCGCAATATCCGACAACTGATAGATACGAATATTGGAAGGTTTCCATGTCGCTGTTGAATTACATTTGTGCAACTGAAATTGGTTTGCATGTTGATCGAAATCGGGCAAGTAAATATTACATCTACAGTGATAGTATCAAGGGTGTACTTTGTAAGTTTGTATGTAGGACGGAGGTAATCTTCATCCAATTTCAAAAATATTTCACCAAAATTTAGAATGGAATTTCATGAAAGGTATCCATACTAATATTATAATAATGCGAAAGTAACTCTGTCTGTCTGTTACCTCTTCACGTTTTTTAAACCGTTGCATTAATTAAGATGAAATTTGGCATGGAGATAGTTTGAGTCCTGGGAAAGGCCTTGAAAACGTCACGAGTGAGTTGGTTTTTTTCCATAATTGAGGAGTTGCTGTTGAAAGCCTACACTGATAACCGAATTTAAGGCGGGTGGAGTCGCTGTCAAAAGCTAGTTGGCTATACTTTGTTTTTCAAATCATAATTTTTTAGTACCAAATACGCATATTTGCTAGTCAAGGCGGAAGAAAAGTTCACTTTTCCGTAAAGTTGCAACGCAGCAACGGTAATACCTATCTGATTTTTGGCGCGGGATACGTAAAGGACGGAAATACATTACTGCCGCGGCCCGCAAACGCATCAAAAACGAGCTATCGTAAGTTCAAATGTCGATATCTTTTTCAACTTTTTAAATTAATTTAATGGCGCATTCTTTTTGTTATGCCAGTCCGAAATTATAAGTTATCGCTTTAGTTATCAATGTTCGGGCTTAAAAAAGTTCGTTCCATATTCAAATTTCATATTTGACCGCTCGACCGCTCAAGCGGACGACAAAACATTGCGGGTCGCTCTTTGATACTGTACTGCATCATCTGCTGATACGATTCATCCCGAAGAATCTTGTGCAAGATATGGTCGCATATCGTAGCATGTTTGAGAAAATTATATAGAAGCCTTTCTCTCTGGTCTTTTCTATTCTGGTCAAGAGTGACCCACGGGAATAATGTTTTCTGCGGGTCACTTTTCCTAATTTTGTAATGGTGCTTACAATCAACCTAATTTTTAGCTGTAGGGACCGAGAAAAAATAATAATTAATTTATCGCCATCGAAAGTTTCCACAGGAAAAGGTTTTACTGCGGATTTATTGCGGGTATCTTTTATATCAGATACGTTTGTTGAAATATTAACAGATGCACGAGCCCGATTACTCGCACTATATTTGTTGTATTACGACAGCGCTTACACTATAATTGTTTTAAGTTTGAAGCCTGTATGTGTCACCATGTTTTACCACAGAGCAAAAACAACAAAAACACGTTTCACGAGTAGAAACAAAAATATTTATTGTTTGTTAAGAAACTCGACATACTAACACGTATTTTGTGAAAATTACAGGCTTTTACATACGTTGGTCTAAAATATAAAATTATTTAAAGGTCAGACAGACAGATAAACATACATACTCGCAGACAGTTTAGGCTTAGTAATTTCAATTACAACTAAATTACTTGTAAATAACAATTTTAAATTGTTTTCTTGGTGAACTTAGATAAACTTGTTGAAGATCACGGACTGAATCGATTTTGGAGCAATGTTTAAATTAATTTGTTTTGACTCACTCTCGTTAAATATACTGCCTTGTAAATACTCTGTAATTGGGACTGTAAATTGTGAACTTAATTGATACCGACTTTATGTTTATATTGTAAATCGATGTTCATTTTGTGATTCATGTGGAGGAGAATGATACAATTATAACAATATTGTGGTTAGGCACATAAGTTAACACATTATTCTTATTTTTAAAGTTGAAAATATTAACTTTCATGAATGTACTTTTTAGGGTTCCGTACTCAAATTGTAATAAGCGGAACCCTACTACTAAGACTTCGCTGTCCGTCCATCCGTCTGTCACTAGGCTGTATCTCATGAACCGTGATAGTTAAACAGTTGAAATTTTCACAGAAGATGTATTTCTGTTGCCGCTTTAACAACAAATACTAAAAAAACATAATAAAATATATATTTTTGGGGGGGCTCCTATACAACAGTTTGATTGTTGTATAAGATTTTTTGCTTGGTTTTGCTCGATAATGGTTACAGGTAGACGCTTAAAATATCCACAGAATATTTAGTTATATAGTCACTTTAAAAATAAATAAATAAAATAAAATAAAATAAAAAATATTTTTGCCGTTTTTAAAGATAATGGTACGGAACCCTTCGTGCGCGAGTCCGACTCAATAAGCTTACGGTCCGCCTGATGGTAAGCAGTCACCGCAGCCTATGGACGCTTGCAACACCTGGAACAAAATTCGCGCGTTGCTAACCCTTCAAAAATCTATTAACTTCTTTCTTGAAGAACCCCATACTATAGTACTTAGAGAAAACCTTGGCACGGAGCTCGTTCCACAACCCAAGCGTTTGTGGGGGCAAGTTTCCCTGAAACCGCACTGTTCGCGACCATTTAGGTCCTAGTATGAAAATGAATTCTCTGCCGATGGCGAGTGGTGCGATGGTAAAAATTTATTCATATAGTGCATAAAATGTAGTACACTATTTACTTTATGTAGAGTAAGATTTATATACATTTTGCACGCTAATTCACACTAATTTTATATTTTATAAAATAATTATAAGAACAGAAAATATCCATGTTTACAAATTCAGTCTCCAAATCAGAGAGAAAAAACAATTGAAAATCCGGCGCGGCCTTCTCGATTCTTTTTCTTCATGCATGCGCGCGAAGGATAACAATTATTACTTGCCAGTCCGTTCAGCCAGTCAGTAACAATGCGGGCCGTTGCCCACAGGCATAATTTCGAACAATTCAGCCACCCGTTTGTACAAACCCTCGAGCAGTCCGTAACATGGCAACTTCGATAGAAGACCCAGACTCGAACGAACGCCTGCGCTATGTCCAGGCTACATGTTGATGCCTCCCCCTGACTCAATGGCCAGTGCCCATCCCTGTGTGAGGTACACTAGAAGCACACCATCGAGCGGCCGTGGCGAAATTTATATTGACGATCCCTGACCAGGTCGTATTTTCCGACGTATCTTTGAAGCTGTGTATTGATCACACTCTCCATCACCTTGGAAAGAAGAGAGGTGATAGCGACAGGCCTGTAATAAGATTTATCTGATCTATCGCCCTTTTTGGGTACATTGAGTATTAAGGGTGGTAAGGAGAAAATTATCAGCCTAAGGCCGAAGGCTTTAATGACTCCAGTTTCTAATTTATGTACCGCCCGGTTACATACAAGGTGATTCATTACATTTGCGAGTAAATATATATAAATATAAATATAAGGTGAATAATTAAGAAGACTCAACAAAACACAATTCAAATGTCGGAAATGGTAGTAGAGAAACCAACGCCACAGCCAGACAGCGGCATCTAAATAGATATCTAAAAAATTATCAATTATAAAGTTATGGCTGAAGTTAAAACTTGTAATTGTTGCTTGCAGTGAGCGCATAGTTCATATTTTGAACAGACAGCTTTTACATATACTTGTTAGATTAGGCGCGTCATTACAGCCCGTGAGTTCTCTGAACGCGCGCTTTGTTTTAAGAAAAGTAATATAATAATCAAAAAAGAAATATTAAGGCAGTTCCTCCAACGTGGAAAGTAAAAAGCCAGCGGCATTTTATAGTCCTGGCTCCCCAGAGTAAACACCAAACTTTTACCAATTTTATTACGTTTAAGTTACTCGTTGGGTGTTTTTTTATGGCGGAAATTTCAAAGACTACTCAAATGGTTTTTATTTGCTTGAAATCATTTTTGAATATTAAAACATTGAAGTTGAAATAACTTGGAAAATAAATTTAAAAAAAGAATGTAATTTGAGGGAGAAATTTCTTGTTGTGGCTTCTTTATAGCGTCGGCGTACTGAAGGTGTGCTTAATCATCGTTCAATAATCTTAAACCAAAGTCAAACTGATTAAAAAAGCACCTAAAAGGTGAAACATAAAATAAACCTTTTTCGTCCTAACAACGAAGCTCTTACACAAAGGGTAACACTACATTTTTTTAGAACTGGCTAATTAACTAAAAATTACATTTAGGACTCTCTGGTAACCTGATTTTGAACTCATCTATCGTTTATTTCTATAAATTGGCCACTATTTAAAAAGTGCGTTTAGCACATCAAAATTAATTTAACACAAGAAAATTTTCGCTCTATGATTTATAACGACTTTCTTTGTAGTCTTAGTTAACAACAAATATATGATGATAGACTTCGATTAGCCTTTCATAATGAAGCCAGCATTTAAGCGTTAGGAATTTATGTATTAGATAGATACTCTATAATTTTACCAAAGACCAAAAAAGCCGTAGTGTTGATTGATGTCGCGAATTGCTAGAAAAGCAAAATGGGGGTGACACTTATGCTATATTTGACGACGTCATATATAATGAAAGTTGGATATATTTTTCGAAGTCGAAACTAAATGACAGCGCAGTGGGTGTTTCCTTAGGAGGATTTGCCAACAAAAGTTAAGAAAGGAAGAAGTGAAGAAAAAATGGTGATTTTATTCTTTGGACGGACGGCTCATTACGCCACAGTTGTGGTGGAAGACAGATTTATTTATTCCCAAAAATCAAAGATAATCTTCCAACTATTCGCTTTACGAAACCTGTAAATGCAGTGACTGCGTTCGAAAAGGCCGAGAAAGAGAGCATTGCTTCTCTCACTGTTTCCATCAAATGCGATGTTACTAAGAAAGGAATGGAAAGTATTTCAGAAAACAGTAAAGGTATTGAGCAACTTATGCTTTATTCAGTTTGTTTTTTATTTTCTATGAACTTTCAGCGGGTCCTAATAATTTGAGTACCTAACGAATTTTGAAAAGGGCCATTTCGCCATAGAAACTATTTCAAATTATTTATATAACGTACATGCAACAAAGTTATTAGACGCCGATTAAATAAGATTAAACTTATAGCAGTTTAGTTTAGTTACTTAGAATAAGAATTATTTCGAATCCCTGAAACTTGACTAAGCTAAATTAAAACAATTCTCATTGGAAGTACTTAACCACTCACGTGATAGCGTGCGGTCATTAATTACTGTTAGTCGAAATAACCGGCGCGAGCGGGCGCCACTTGACGAGTTGTATATGTCTTAAGTGGGCAATCAATGTTGAAACTTAGTGTTACCCATAACAATTTTAGTTGTACTAACTTATTCCCGCAACTTCGTCCGCGTGAACTTTCGTTTTCGTTACATAAAAAATCGGAATTCTTATACAAATTTTCATTCCCTATTATGCCCTATGGGAAATGGTTTTCCAAAAACGGTAAAAAACTGAAGGTGAGCTTCAAAAAAAGGATTTTCAAACAAACTTTCAATCGCCAGTTTAGTCACAAAGATATGTCTTTTGTTAATCGCCAAAAACAATATGTTAAAGCTCCATTTTATTTATTTTTACAAAAAACTCACGCTTGACCAAAAACCCGACTATATTTAGTACCTAAAAACCATTTTTAAATATTTTTACCGTACCAAATTTCAAGTCCACATCTGTTTTATTTGCTGAGAAAATCAGTGGTGACCTACATACAGACACCGTAACCTGAATTACAGTTTGAATTTGGTGTCATGAAATTGAAGTGAGATATTAACCAAAAATTTAAGTTTTGAATAAAAGAAACAAAACCCTGTGTCGCCTCTAGGTCTAGGTCCATCTCTACCAACCCTAAAGTAGACCTCGGCACAAGTATCTCGATCAAATTAAGTTCGTTCTCAGCAAAGGCCAGATCAAGATAGTACTATAAATCGTAGAACGTGTATGAAAGCATTAATGCGGTAGATAAAGCAAAATAAGTGTACCAGGATCGTAGCAAGTGGCAGTCTAATGATCTTTGCATACCCCTCTGGGAAACAGGCGTGATGTTATGTATGTATGAATAACACAAGTTTTACTTAGTTTAGTAGAAGATGGTGGTGTGTGTTATGTCCACCAATATTTATTTATTATTATTATAAATTTCTACAGCATCGGTTTGCAAATGAAAATTTTGTAGGTGGAAACTTTTTCTTCAAATTAAAATGTAATCAACTTAAAGGATGCATCCAACAAAAAAAAATGCTTTATATCGGACGGCTTTTTCTATGCCTTAGGATATTGGTAATGTTTTAAAATATAAAATATTTTTATTAAACATGCTACGATGTACGACCATAATCTTGCACGACCCTCTTTGGGATAAATTATACTTGCAGTAAAGTATCAAAGAGCGGAGCGCAATGTTTAAACAGGCCTGCTCGAGCGGATCATACGAACAGTTTGCCAACCAAAAATTGTTCCGCAGTGGTTTTACAGACCTGCTTGAGCGGTAGAACATGTAATAAAAAAATGGAACGAACTTCTTTAAACCATTGATAACTAAACACGCATGTTTCTGAAAAGCCATATACAAGCTTTCTGGCCACAACTCAACATAACTCTGTGATCCGTGTGATCTATCACACTTAGGGAATCCACTTCCGCATTAAAATCTCAATCCAGCAAGCCAGCGGGATCAAGGTCACCAATCCACGTATTTTGCGGAATTGCAAAAAAAACTTTTTGTTATCAGTAGTTATTTTATGAATCTATGAAGTGTTAAATGAAGTAAAAGACAGTAAAATTATATTTTTTTATTCAACATATGTCGTTTTTTACATAATCATTTGACTGTTTTTATTGTAAAATATTTAAAGTGCCAGCTTCTAAATTTGATCTCTAGATTTGATTTGATTGATAATTTAATGGCGCATATTATGTACATAACACTTGTCGGCGGATTCAACTTTTGCACTTACAGCTACCGTAGAAAAAAATATTATTCGAGTTAAAAAACTGTTTATTAAAATGCGTTAATACTAAATTTTATTCATTTCATAATTTTTTTTTCTGGAAATTACAAAACAATGTAAAGGGCCCTTGCCTAAAACTGGCGCCTTTTTTTTGGTAGCGAATACTTTTTACTTTTTTATTTTAATAGCACATATTTTAGTGAACAAAAAAAGAAAGTGTATCCATCTCGAGGTAGAGATGATTTTTGTGGGTCACTTTTTGGAACATTTTATTTAAATTCGATGAAATAATAAAGTGAAATATGAGAATTAAACATATGTTGTTATATGCATAAAGTTAATAATTTCTTTATTATACCTCTAAGGTGGCAAATACACAAACGGTCCTCCGCTTGCAACACATGGAGCATCAATCGCGCGTTGCCGACCCTTCAAAAATCTAATAACTTCTTTCTTAAAGAACCCCATACCGTAGTCCTTAGAGAAAACCTTAGCAGAAAGCGTATTCCACAACCTTAGCGTTTCGCGAGGATCATTAGGTTCAAATGTGTGAGGATAAATTCCCTGCCAATGGCGAGCGGTGCGATGGTATAAAATTACGCCTCGTGAGTTTGGGATCCCCGACGATTCTCTTGAACAGAGTCAAAAGGGCCAAGCTAGTTTCCGGGTGCACCGGCCCAGAGATCGCAGCAGTAATACATATCGCCACTTGTAAATCAGTAGCATCAGTATATATATATATATATACACACCGGCACAATTAGCGGAACACAAAAAAAGGATTTGAACGAATGGCAGCAGGTTCTCTTTACTGATGAATGCAGAGTTCTTTTAAAACAGATCGATGGGAGACAGCGAATATGGAGACGCAAAGGAGAACGCCACATACAGTCTAATTTTGAACACACACTGGCTTATGGTGGCGGCTCGATTATGGTTTAGTTAGTGATAGTCACAGGAGGGACCATGACAGCAGATCGATACATCAGAGACATTTTAGAAGAACATGTTGTACCATTTGCCCCATTTATTGGTGACGACTTTATTCTAATGCAAGATAATGCTCGTGCTCATAGTGCACAATCGGTACAGGCATATCTGAGCCACGTAGGTATACCGGTGATGCAGTGGCCAGCAAATTCCCCCGATATGAATCCGATAGAGCATGTCTGGGACTTGCTAAAAAGAAGGGTTAAATCCAGAATGCCACCCCCCAACAATCTGAATGAACTTGGAAACGCATTACTTGAGGAGTGGGAGCGGTTGCCTCAAGAAATCATCGATAACATAATCTGTAGCATGCCCAGACGAATGGAAACCGTAATCAGAGCAAGAGGGGGAAACACGTTATTAATTTTGCTTTAACTTTATTATTAAATCATTTAATGCTTACTTTTTTTTATTTTTTGTGATGGTTCATAATCATCTAAAAATTTCACTTATTTCAAATTTCTTTATTTATCAATAAAAAATAACGAAGACTTTTCAAAGTCGTTGTTAAAAGATGTTAATCAATTTGTTATTTTGTGTCTAATTACATTTTCGTCAAATATATGCGTTATTATCTCATAGTCTCACTTTTTTTTTTGTTCCGCTAATTGTGCCGGTATATATATATATATATATATATATATATAATAGTATGAAGTTCTTCAAAAAAGAAGATATTACATTTTTGAAGGGTCGGCAACGCGCGAGTGATGCTCTAAGTATTGCAAGCGGAGGACCGTTTGTTTGTTTGCCACCTTAGGGGTATAATAAAAGACTATTATAAAAAAGTCGCATTCGTATTCGCTTCTAAAAAAAAAGGCGCCAACCTTCAAACAATTTTAGGCATTCCCCTTTAAGTACATTTTATTAATTCCATAATATAACAACAACAAAAAATAGTTTTATTCATTTCCGTAATTAATAATTTATACTTCGGATTACAGAATTTTACAAATCCTTTAAAATTTTCTCGAATTTATGAGTAGGATAATAATAAATACCAACAAATAAAGCTTACTAAAGATTACAAAAAGCTTTATTAAAGTGGGCAGATAAAAATAACAAACATCATATCGTACTGCTACGAATTAAGGTTGACGTCACGCGTCTTATATCGCGCTATCGCAAAATTTTTCAATAGTTCGCATATATACCGACATACCGAAATGCTATTATGACAAGGCGTTCTCCAGGCATAACTCCTTTCCTGGCGGGGGATTCCCCCTTTACCGCCGCTCCACAAATGGTAACTTACGCTGAACAGATTGCGACGTCCTATCCGCCTCAGCCCTTCCATCATCTAATAGGTACACTGACTTATTATTATTAACCGTACGCTTCGCATCACAGCGCTTCATCAGGACCATCTACTCGTATCGGTTTCGTATTTATACCATTAGATTTTACTTGTTTTTAGTAAACAACACTGTTATTCCAACAAGGGTTGTTTTATTTCTGTAAGTAAGTAAAACTCATTGGTAATTTACTTGTCCTCGGCATTACTAATATTTTTGTGATTATTTTCGCGATTCTTTTTCAGTCATCAGAGTTCAATATAATCTATTTTCAACACAGCCCTGAATTCTACATTCAAAATCACGGCAACAAGTATATGGACATACTAGTTATTAAAAGGAAGTTCCACAGGACGGTAGCGGCGGGGTATGAGGGCTAGGGAGATTTTCAATATAAAATGTACGCTTTGTCGTTGTTTACAAGCTCTCCCAATGCTAATTCAAATATTTCCCTGTCTTTGCAAGGCATCCCTTCTCACACAAACGCAATTCGAGCTTTTAGGCCAAGGTAAATTATCAGAATGTTATGTATACAGTATTCGAAAAAAATATCTAATTCTAACATTTTTTTAAGATTATTCTACAGATAAGTGTATAAGTGTGTAAGTGTACCACCAACATATTGTATTCTAAATTTTTTTTGAAGTGAAAACTTCTTAAGCGGCGTTGTGCACTTTTTTTGTGATGGGTAAAAAATGTTTAACTCGCGTCAGGACACGTGACGAGATCGAAAATTCGTAAGACGGAACTCGCGTCAGGACAAGTGACCTTTATTTACATCAGGTTAGTTTTTATTTTTAGTATATGGCGATTATGAGTAGTACAGGGAGGTTGGATATGGGATTATTGTGTTGTTTGAAGTGATGGGTAGTAAATAGCTAGTATGTGCTCACTTCTGCCGGCACTCCCGGAGTGCAACCTATTTTTTTTTTTCTATAAGGAGAAAAACTGTCAAGTATTATTGTAGTACGATATACATGCACTATACCTGTAAGAATATGGCAACATTTACGGTGATCGGTTGACATCCCGCTAGCCGCAAGCTTCTTTACCTTAGTGGTTAAAAACACAAAAAACCTAACTTAAACTGGCACTTAGTTGGTACCCCCTAGGTACCTTAAAGGCCAAAAACAGGTCCCTTATAAATCTGTATCTCTATGTCCGTCGATTATTCGGTCTAATACTTAATAGGTTGAAATAGAATTTAAAGTGTTTAATGCAAACTGGTTCATGTAGTGTTCATGTAATTTTTAATCTGTATGATAAATACTTACAATTTTTTGTTTTTTAACCGTACTAATCTGCTCACTAGGCATTAACCAAAAAATCATTATAGTTGAATATTTGCATAGGTGTTGCTATTCCAGGGCTAGGTTAAAAAGAGAGACAGCTTACCTCTGATGGCGTCAAAATAATTGTGACGTTTTGAGCGAATAAAAGGCATCGGCCGCGTGAAATGGCCGCGGCCAGCTGTTTTTGGCAGATATTAACATTGTATACATTGCATTGACGATTCAAAAGTGTTCTTAGAAATCTATTTGAATATAATTTGATTTGATTTGATTTGATTTGAAATATCGTGCCATGAAGAAAGCTTTTGGCCAGCTATGGACGCAAAACAACCACATGAATTTAAAACTATGGTAGATTCTTCAGAGGTAGGTTCGGACATTATATCATTACAAGTATAAATATCATCATAGTTTCATATCATCAATCATAGTTAGGGTTTTTTATAGAATAATTAATACAAGCTGCAAATTGAAAAGGAATTTAAAGTAAGGATTTCATTGCAAAGTATGTACTTCGGCTCTACACTTAGATATTTGGTAAATAAAAACTTTTAAATATCTTCCCGGTGGAAATCTAGGTCGGGATGAAAAGTATCCTTGTGTGTTCTTCCAGCTACATATGTGAGAAAAATCAAATGACGACATTGCCCTGTTGTGGGTGAAAGAATAGTGCCCGTCGGTATAATTTGCGGAAAAATCTAGTCGTCCTTGTCCGGTCCTTTCTATTTTTGGACCACTAACGGCTGTAACTTTAAAAATAACAATGATATTAACAAACTAGCTTTTCCATTCTTTCTGAATTTGTACAGCCATTCTACAAAATGTGGGACGCGAGTCCTTTAGACAAATAAGTGGGAACGATGTCACAGGTAACAACTAATTCAAAATATATATTATAAAAAAGATTCTAACGAAAATGTTGCTTTAAATTAATGTTCAAATTAACCACAGAAGTGCCGTTTACATTTTATGCCTTAATTAAGAACAAAGTCTTTATTACCAAAATGGCGTCCTCGCGAACAATTTAGTAAAGTAATATTAGCTTAGAAATATGTAATTAACAAATGTAGTGATTCATTTATGTTCCATTCGAACATCTCATGCAACTAAATTTGCACAATATTTAGCAGTTAGTGCGAAAGTTAAAGCAGATTAAATATGACTCTCGTTCTCTCTTTTGGTTCTTAATCATGGGTTCTCATTATTTCTCGAGGTTCTTAATTTCTCGGATTTCGAGCTTGATTACTCGGGTCTTCCCGGGGACCTATTACTTAGCCTATTTATTGGCCTACCTGTCTGTGATTTGAAACGTATCTGGTAAATAGCTAATATTTTGAATACATATGTGTAATAATGACTGATTACCAAAAAAATAATAAATGAATCAGAAAGTAAAAATTTAAATGTACAATAAACACATTTTTGATGTTTTTGTTCCATCTAACGTAAAAAAAAATATTAAATACAAGCTCTAAAATTGCACCTATAACATCAAATCATAAAAACCAGTGTTTAAACTAAATAGAAATTACCATATAATTAAGCGCCATCTAGTGGCAATAGTCCAGAAACATACTCATGACCCAGCAACATTTGATTTTTTTTAACGATATGCTAAGATTTTTTACGGAACCCTGGGTGAGTGTCTCCGGTTGCACTTGGCCGTTTTTTTTTTTAAATAAAGATAGATACCGTCATTACATATTCGTTAAAAAAAGGGCCATGCACAATTTCGAAGGTGGGTCACAAGTATATTTTCATAATTCGATTGACTATTACTCGCACAGCTTTGTGATAGTTTTCCTTTAAAATTCGTTATGTTATATTGCCGTAATTTTTTTCACATAGCCAAAAATAACCATTAGGAGGAAGAGGCGGGGAAACTTGACTAACAAAAATCAGAACTTCAAAGCTTAATATTTTGCAAACAGTTCCCTGAATCAAACAATAATTTTCACCCACTCCCAATACTTTTGAACGACCTATTCAACGGTGCCATGAGATAGGCGAGGAAAAAATATTCCTAAATTACGTGTAGGGGAAGTGCCTACCCTTAAAAAATCGAATTGGATTATTTGTATTTAAAAAATGGTTTTTTTTTAGATTTCATTTAACAAGCTTTTGGAGATAAGTATACCTATTCCAAATTACAGCGGGACACACCAAAACCTTTTTGTCTACGGAACCGTAAAAATGACAAAGGACAACAAAGCCACAAAGAAATTTAAGAGTAATTTTATTTTCACTAATAAAAATGACCTTTTTAGTAATTTCACATAAAAAATTGAGGCAACTAGCCTATTTGGACTTTTTTAAACAGTTTCCAGCCCCATGGCTTACGGACGATATCAGAGCTATGACGTAAAAACATAATCGTGCCAATATCATATTTAAGTGGAACCTTTGAACTAATTAATTATATGAAAAATAAGCTCCTGAGAAATACTGTTATCGAATGTGTATATAACTATAACTGCATAACGACGCCAGAACCATAAACCCGTAGAAAACGGTAGTCCAGCTATATAAAGACTGGAATTTTCTAAAGTCTGTTAGTTGTATCAAATTGATGATATTTTTGCTGATTTGGGAAATATTTACTTTATTACAATAACACACAACCTACATAACATTACGGATAATATTATACAGTTTCCAATGTGTCCAAAAATTGACAGCACAGAGCAGCGCAACCCTCGCAAAGTCGCAACGGATGTCCGTCGCCAGAGACAACATTATTTTACTGACATAATTATAATTTTTGAAAATAATCCTTGTGCTGCTTTTTAAAATTAATACTTTTTTAAGATGTAAAACACTTTAAGTATACTGTAATTTTGACAACAAAATTTGAAGGTGTGCTATTGACCCGAACTACCTATGGTAGAAGAGAATGGAAGAAGAAGAGGGAGGCTGGGGCCTTAGGATGACATATAATAAAAATTAAATAGTTTAAGTATAAAAGTTAATGTTTGTATCAAAAATAATGTATGTCGTTCAATAAATAAATAAAAGACATGACTGTGATTTTATGGTAAAGTATGTACTAAGTTTCCAAGTGAACTTACTTTAACATTATAATTTTAATGGATTTTGTATTAAGGTAGGTCCTGAAATGGACTTGATTGGGAGGTAAATATTTGAATCGTCATAACAAAACTCATATAAAAACGGAACTACTAAAATGATAATGAAAAATATTTGCAACAATTTAAAAGCCAATTTTGAGTCTTTATTGTACGTAAAACGAATATTTTCCAATTTAATTTAAGCCGAGCTATGATTTTCGGACGAAATGAAATTGCCCGTTATAAAACAATATAGCACAGAAGATTGGCGTCGCAAGCTTCCTTCATCGACACTGTAAATATTTTATTATCCGGGGAAAAATGAAATGAAAATATATCAGTTGTTTTCTTTATTCTTTAGCGTTACGGTAACCATTTATGAAAATGAAAAGTGTACGATTTCAATACGAGAAAATTGCTGTTCATTAGAGCGTTTTTGTACTAGTCAATCAAAGATTAACACGGCATACTGACGAGACAAATAATACTATTCTTTTTGTTAACTTAAAAATGTGTTTTAAAAACATTTAGAAAAAGTATAAAACCACCGTATTTCATCAAGTTAACCCGACAGATACATTCTCGATATTACACATAAATGACACCAGTAATGCGGTAGTTAATTAGGAGATATTTTTAATATAGGTACCTATCATATCTAATCCTTTTCACCATGTTAACACAACGGCATTAAGTTTAGAGTTAAGAATTTCCTGCAGACATTTCTACGGAACATTTAGAGGATAAGAGGAGAACGGGTGAGACTGATCTCATCGCACAAAGCAGTTCGTATAAATTATGATAAAACTTCACTTTTGGATTTGGCCTCAAGATCAGTATCCTAGATATGTTTTTATACATGAAGTCTTTTAAAAGACTTCCTGTAGACGCCTTACAAATTTTAAATCAGCAGGTTTGTTGTCTTTTATAAACAATTAACTTTTTTCAACTACAGAACAAAATTATAGGTATAGTATAAACTATCTGAGGTAGAAACATTTGATTTAACACACAATTTAATTTATTAATTAAATTTACCAATATATGTTTATCATATAGAAAAATAAAATCTAGGAAAGATAGTATTTCTTTTTGATGATATTTTGCACTGAGATGAAGCAAAAGTAGGATTGTTGTATTGTTTGTTGTAATAAGTGATTGAGTACTTGTAAAGAAATGCATGATATCATAGTATTCATGGATAGTTGTGTTTAAAAATACTGAAATTAGTTTATTATCGATCTAATTTGAATAGTAGTTATCTAAAAGTTAAAAATAACAAATAGCAAGAAGGCGTCAGAATAATTTTTTTTAAGTTTAATGGTTGGTATTTCATAATATCGCAAAATCACATACATTACTTGAGTACACAAAATACAAAAAAAAAAATTTAATTTTCGAGAACCCTTCATCTTTAACAAAGAGACAAAATCTTGCTATTTCTTTCAATTAAGCTCATGTGTGAGTGTATGTTTGAGTGGGAGTTGCGGTACACTTCAAAATTGGGCCGCAGAGGCGAACATTTTCAGGTAATAATTTAGTACCTCATGTGTACAGTTCAAACATACTAAAAGTTACTTATTCTTGTTGTTCAAATTTAAGAAATAGGTATTTGTTATCACGACAGTTACTGTCGATCGTAAATAGTTCAAAATAATTAATTATGCTTCAAATCCTCAGTGTGTACATTTCTACCTACCACCGGTACAGAGGCTATTTATAGCCAGCCTTATTTCGCACAACTGAGAATTTCAACATGTATCCGAAAATATAAACATTTTGTCGTTCTACTAAAATCTTTAATATTTTATTCTGCGAATAGGAAGAGGAGCTGTTATTTTCCCCAAAATTGTACTCTAACCAGCAAATTTATTTTGATCGAAAGCTGTCGGCTTGTCTTCAGTTAAAATATTTTTAATGACGGTTTTACGATGAAGCAACTTAAAAAAAGGGTTTAATTTTCTTGATTGATTTATTTAGCCAATAAAATTAAAAAGCAAAGCCTTCTGAATCTGACTTTATGAGTATATTTCGCTTGTGCAGGTGGAGATGTTATACCAACGTTACTTCCTACGCATGAACCAAACGAACATGACACATTTGTTGGGACTGCTACTGGCTGTGGCAGTTGCTCTGCTCGCCGTACAGGCGCGGACATTGCAGCTCGCGCAAAGCTTTCTCACCACGCCTTTGCCCGTCGATGATTTCAGCACTCGCGCCCTCACCACCGCGCCTCCGTAAGCTCTCAATAATTATGCATTGCTTACACTTTCATGCTGCTTACTATACACAAGACACTGATGGTGATTCAAATTTGTCCATAGAGAAAAAACAAATTATGAATTAAGTTTTGAATGTAATTGTTCACCAATTTTATTTTATATATTTTTCTACTGTTTATGTTTAATGAGGAAGTGCTGTAGACTGATTGATTGATTAAATTGACCTTTTGTAAACTTTTAAGTAGAATAGAGTTCTAAGTACAAACTTTAGCAATAATATAAAAAATTGGCGTGCAGTTTTGAAATAATTTCTGAAGTAAGCAATAAAATTAGATAAAATTGCAAGTAATAAATATATATTTGCAATTTTTCCTAAAAATGTCTTCTAAAGACAAAAAAAATTTAGTAGGTGTCTATATAATCTTCTTTAATAATGCAAATCTTTAATGAAACAAACTGTGAAAAATAAAATTCTTAGCAATAATGTTAATTTCGACTGTTGAAATAATTAATCACCAAAATGTGTCCCTTTCAGCAAGCACCTAAAGATATACAAACACTAGTTATAATCTAAAACTATTTTGTTGGCAACCCTAATTACACCTATGTCACAGTCAGTGTTCATTACTCACCCTCTGTCGCTAGTGACGTTGCTAATCTTTTTGACGTGCACTACACTAAAATAAACTCGGGGACATAATATTTGAAACTTTTAGTATGCAGTTTAAGATAGTTTCACGAGTAATAATTACTATGAAAAGCAAATAATTTAAAAAATGAAAAAACCTTTAGTCGATGTCAGGGGCACGCTTAGTGTAGGCTTCAATATCTCCTAGGTACTACAATCGATACGTATTACAAAATATGATGGATTAAAATATAAAATTACTAATAGCTTAAAATGTTTTCTGTTCGAAGCTGTGACGGTTTTAGTATCTCTGTAGTGTCCCCTATTGCGGATTTATTTATGTAATTTGTATCTTAACTTTTTTGATAGCAAAAACGATTAATTCATAAGAAATAACTGCAAAATAAAACGAAAAATTGGTAGCAAGTACTGTAAAAAGTTATTTTTATATGAAGTAGTTTCGATGATTACGTATGAAAAATTTTCAAGATTGAAAAAAAATCGCTAAAAGAAAAACACATAGGTCCCCCCTGTAACGTCCCCCTTTCCCCACTTCTAATATCAAAAATATTAATATAATGAGATAATAAAATATTCTAAGAACCTACGCTACCGATATCACTCAACGAGAAATCAAAAGAATCTAATCATTAAAAATAATAGTAGAGAAGTATTTTAATTTGGCCAAGCGTGATCGTCAAAAGTGGTAGGACCCAATAGAGGTACGTCAGGGTAATATAGCAAACAACAGTATACAAATAAGCGTGAAAGAAAATAATCAAGAAATAAATATAGCTAAATCTATGATCATAAATAAAAGTCGGTACAAATCCACCTAAACAAAGCAAATACGCGAATATTCGAACTAAAGGGACACAAGTACTAATGAGTTATATGATTTTCCGTCATCCCTACACAAAGGAACCCTAATTGATGCTACTTCCACATTTGAAAGTAAAATCCATACGAATGCTATATCCATTCGATTTTTAGTGTGGGAACCAGGTAGCTAGCGTTCAGGACTTGCGACCTGAAAGTAGGTTTAAGGGGCGCCCCCTTGCGATGAACATCCAACGCTCACCTACACTAGCTAACCAGCCAAAATAGTAAAACCCTACTAACGCCGCTAAGGATGAACATGGATTACACATAGTTATTACTGTATCTCTTGGCAGGCCTAGCTCTTTAGTATATAATTAAAAATAAATAGCTATATAATTATTATGGCTGGTACAATCTTTGTTCCCACTTCTACTTTTATAGAAGATTTATCTTTACCTAGTTGAAAATGTCCTAGAAACAAGGTCCGTTAATATTTACCTTCCTACTGAGGTGATTGAGATTTCTTTCTACCATATATTTCTAATCGGCAAAAGCGAGCTCGTCATTTGGATGTTTTAACATTAATTTAGATATTTTTAAAACACATCCTAAAGAATTTCACAACGAACACACAATATTATCACTGTCACTTCTAATATAAAATTATTTACTAACCAGTAATGGCTGTAGTTTAACTCCACGTGGTTCCTAGCTTCTAGTGACCCACAAGCGTAGACTATGGACTATTTGGTCGGGCAGCGTTTCAACAAATTAAACGACGGCAATTGAATGTTCTGTATGTAAAGGACCACGCACTTCTATCACCACTAACCCCTCTCTAATAACTTTCTCACCCCACATTTCAATCCCCTCCATCATATTTTTTATTCCGGACGGATGTTCGGCCTTAATTAATTTTAACAAAGAAAAAAGAATATCTTTTAAGTATAATTGTAGTTATGTTGGTTGGGGTACTATTATAGAGTCCTAGATTAATATGAACGGTCTAGATAAACGGCCTTATTACCCTAAATTAAGAGGATCCTAATAGAATATTAATATTATGTTCTAAATGTTCGTAAAGTTCTAACAAACCCCGGGTAATTTCAAATAACTAACAAGTCATATCATTATACGGAATACGTGAAAACCAAGACTACCTTTAATCACTTCTATTGTACGAGGCTACCCTAATGGTTGCTAAACGACTGACTCAGGTAAGTCTCGCGGGCGTTTTCAATATTAAAAAAAAATCTAAGAAACTTAAACTTTCGCGGTTATATTCAACATTATAAAACTCCCAATCAGCGCTCTTAAGACTACTACCAATCACAGTACGTTCGAACAAACCAATCAACGCTTGCTTAAAAACATTCTCTTATCACTTTAGTTCCAAACAAACACCCAATCACAGTTAGCTTTAAACCATTCATTCTCGCGCCGCAGGTTCAAAATTTAACGCAACTTTATTTTGTCTAGAGTTCGAATTCATAAATCGGAAGTTAGATTACTACCTACATTTAACAATTAATTCCGTGTTGATGTCTATGATTCATAAGTTCATAACTTAATATTTAACATTATAGTTATTTATACTTATATTTTGTTTTCATAAAATAAATCATAATTTCTCACCTAATTTATAAAATTACTGAACTTGAATATTTGAACGCGCCATTCTAATTTAAAGATGCATTTTGCTATGGGTAGTACGTCCATTCAGAATTGTTTACTAATGAAAATCATCGCGCTAAAACTTGAATAAACATATTGTATTACGAAAATGTTAAGGCATAAATATGGTATCGTCACAGTACCTAATATAATACTAATAAAAAAAATCTTAAACTTATTCTTGCATAACTAAGTAGTATCCACTTACTGAGACTCGACGTGGTTGTTACCTCCATCTAAAGAATTGTAGTCCTCCTTCAGCTGGAACCTCGGATACTGTCAGGAATTGATAAGTCTTGATATCCTCAGCCGTCATCAGGAAGTGGTAAACATCAGGGTTCCCGCGAGAATAACACTGCAGCCTTCACACTATTTAATGGTTTTTTCATTCACTTTCAATGTCCATAAAAGTGAATGATAACACTCGCGACGCGTTAAAAAAATTAAAGGTAACTGTATAATTTAGGAAAAAAAAGTTTTAAAGTAATTTGATATTTTAAATTAAGGATATTTAACATAATACGAGGTCAACACGTCGAAACAGGAACCGGCGAGCGCCAAAACCATCTTGTGTTCTTCTTATTGTGGACATGAAATAGGATCTAAGCGATTTATATATTAAGATATATCTAGTTATAACTAGATATAGAAGTTTTTACCCTAACCAAATTCTTTTGGTCACACCAGCACTCCATATTACCAAACCCTTTAGAAGTCAGAAGACAAGACTTCCCCATCATAACCAGCTAGCAGCACTAAAAAATTCTAGATATTCAAACCATCCCTCCATAATGGAAATAAGTCTAAGCATCCAAATCTCTCATTTACTTTTCCTTAAGCAACAAATCAATCCTGAAGGAATCTTAGTTTTAAGATTTATTTTAGGTAGTCTATAATTTTTTGGTTGCAGATTTAGTGTGTTCTAGAAATTAGGTTGCCTCGATATAATGAGACCTCCTCGTTTAAGTAGTCGATGCTAAATAAACTACAGGTCCAAAAATGCCAAGAACCATTTCCAGAATGTATCCTCAATGTTTGATATGTGTGTATCTAGACTTAGTCCAGATATAGTATGCTGTGAATCAGTAGCAAAGGACCGTTAGCAAAAATCTTTTTAGATTTCCCTTCCGACTCAAACTCCATTGAACACACAGATTTGGCGTGTAAAACTGATATTGTGAAGTGTAGTTTTAATTTAGTACTCTTTTACAGTTGAAATTGAATTTAGTTTCTCGTAGTTTAGATATGTAGTTGTAGAACTCGTAGATTTTCAGTGACAATTTTTAAATTTAACTCAGTCCAAATTCAACTCTTACAAAGATTGATGATGAAGACAAGGTAGAATCTTAAATGAAAAAAAAATAAGGCTGAGCTGTAGATCGAATTGTTTGTCTGTTCTAGAAATTAGGTTGCTTCGATATAAATAGACCTCCTCGTTTAAGTAGTCGATGCTAAATAAACTACAGGTCCAAAAATGCCAAGAACCATTTCCAGAATGTAACCTCAATGTTTGATATGTGTGTATCTAGACTTAGTCCAGATATAGTATGCTGTGAATCTGTAGCAAAGGACCGTTAGCAAAAATCTTTTTAGATTTCCCTTCCGACTCAAACTCCATTGAACACACAGATTTGTTCTGATATTGTGAAGTGTAGTTTTAATTTAGTACTTTAGCAATTTTCTAGGACAAATAAGAATCTATCAGGATTGATCAAAATTTCAGTATCACAGAGCTCATAAATGGCTTTTATACCACCTTTGTCTTTGATTTAGATTGTTTAGTTTATTTGAAACTGAAAATAAATTGTCACTCATTGAGTAGTAATTTAGGTTTCTCGTAGTTTAAGTAGGTATGTAATTGTGGAACTTGTAGATTTTCAGTGACAATTATAAATTTAACTCAGTTCAAAATTGAACTCTTATAGAGACGGTTGATGAAGACAAGGCAGAATCTTAAAACAAAAATAGGATGAGCTGTAAATTTAATTGTTTGTGGAACTTTGAGAAGCATTTGCTAAAAGTATTATTTACCTTATTAAAATCTAGTTTTTTTGTAGGCTTTCAGTTACGTTAATTTTAAAAATAAAGTTTAACAATAAATATTTTTAAAACACACTTAAAACTCGAAACATTTCACAAAATTCACACACTCTCCTTAACATAAAAAAATTGAGAAATACTGCCCTATCACCCTTGTTCTACAAAATTTTCCCATAAAAATAAAACTAGAGAAAAAGAAAAGAAGAATTAGACATAGACAGATGAAATCCTTGTGTTTCAGAAAATCACCCGGGAAAATGGGGATTTTGGAGCTCTTCTAAATGGAATTAAATCTAAATTAAAAAAAAAGAAATATGCCCTACCTCTGGAAAATAAATAAATTACTTTTAGTTATAAAATAGGATCTGTATAACTTACACAAAACGTTTTTCACTGTTTTTAAAATAAGTCAATTAAGACACTTTTCAAGCCTTAACGGACAGGCTGATTTCTCAAATCGCTCAACGTGCAAGCTCTACGATAGCTCGACAATTTTCCGTATTATGGTACAATATTAATCTATAACTATACTCATTGGTATATCGAACCTCCGCCCCTCAGAACAGGAGGCAGTCACCGAAACTACTCAGCCGCCATTGACCTCCTAGACACCGAGAAAACAATTGCATTAATTAAATACATTTAGAAACATATGAACATCGCAAATATTATCGTGCTATCCAAAAAAGAAACAAAACGTAAAATAAAGAAGTTTTTTTTTTATTCAATTCCAATTACCTTAAAAAATTCTCACGTCATGAAATTTTTCTCGAGTACTTATCCAAATTTTGCACATAAATACCGTCAGATTGTCATTTGTAGATATTTTTTCCTGCCTGCAGAGACCTACTCGACATACCACTGGAACTCTCGCAAAGCACAGCGCTGGAGGCTGTCCTCTCGCCGCACAACTCGACTCTTAAGCGCGCTTACTACGAGCGCGAGCGCCTTGCACACATCGTCAATATCGTCATCCTAGCAGTGACTGCACTTGTCTATGCTTGTAAGTTTCAAATTTTTTTTGCTCCAGCCGTTGTATGCTCCACTGCAGAAGCTCAGGCTTCTCTTTGGAGTAGGCAGACCGTTGTCGAACTAGTGGCCACTCAACTATAGACTCGATTATGAGAATATTTAACATGGCGCAATGACAAATGACAACACAGCCAGGACTGGCAAATTAAATGGCAATCACAATAACCCAAAGTAGAAGATAATTTCCATGATGTTAAAGTATAGTACTAGAAATAACGACCAAAATAATGTATCATCGTTTTACGGCCAAACCTTATACTCTAAACTGAACCCGACAAGATGTGCAGTAAACTATGTCTTTAAGTGACAAATGAAATTTTTTAGTTTTGATGTAACCTACATGCGGCATTAAAAATGTCTGGGAACGATATGGTAAACCTCGCAGCCATTTTTAAGAATTTAATGATATTGGTCGTGGTCTCTGAGACTATTACCACAGCCTAAACATCCATTTCATTCATATAGTCAGTCATCGCCTTTGATAAATCCGACAAAGTTAAACAGTATTGTTGCCGCCGTGACAAAATTAGAACAGGACAGGTTATAGCAGTAGTGCCCTGTTTTCCGAATACACCGGCTAGGTGCTCAGAAGGAGAAGAAAAGATAGAGGGAGTTCAGAGGAGAGTAAAGAAACACTTTTCAAGGGTAAGGCAGGTTATATTAGTATACTCTTTCATTGTATCATAACAGCTTTTAATGAACAATATCCTAACTACATAGGGTGATTCTTAACACTTAAATATCTTGATCACAGCTACCTATTTCACAATTATATCGGACAACCTAAATAAATAGAAAGATAGCAAACGCAAGCCTGCCTACACAGATTTTAAGTGTAGATTTAAAGCTTTTATTAGGAAACTAGTACAATCAGGTCTCTTCGGCCTAGAGCCCGAATCGATGTCTTGCTCGCTGCAGGCACCCCTCAGGTCATCGCCGCCGTAGAAAGAAGACGCGGACGGGACTGATTTTAAGTGGCCTAACAGCGTGTGATGAGTAGAGAATATACCGCCCGTAGCAGGCACAAAGTTCAGTAGATTCCGGCCTCCCACAGTATAAGGACAGCAAAGCAGCTGCAGTGCGCCGTCGTTAGTAGACGAACGTGCACCAGCCCACAGAGAAGTCTTCTCTTGGACCTCAGTTACGGCGTAGAGCCGAAGTAGAGTAATATATACACGTTGTATATATACTTGTATATATATAGTTGTATTTTTATAGAAGATATGCAATTAAGAAATATAAATTATGCGTCAAGTAGAACGTAAGGTTATCTGTTTTGACTTAGCAATGTCAAACATCTAGAGATTCTTTGATCTCTGAATTTAAATTACCACAGTGGTAATGGACCTAAGAGCGGATGTCTAGAAACTTCCCTCGTTTCCTACATCATCCAGTCCTTTACCGGAGACGGACCACCGAAAACGGTCGTTCCGTTATAAAATGTATGACTGGACTGCACCTGACTAGCCATATGTGACTACATAGGGTGACCACCCGACCGAGTGCGCTCGCTCCGCGTCTCGCCGCGCGACTTACCTCACGATTGATCTATTTCTAGACGCCTTCGATGGCCAACTGAATAATATTATTTATTATTAAAATTAATGCTTATGCTGTGCCATTACAAAAAATTATAGAATGACGGACCATACATTTTGCCCATATTTCAAAGGTACTATCAGCCAGAAATCTGAGTATTCACCTTAAAGACGACTTTGGCTTGCAGTGACCGATGTTCTTTTCATCTGGGTGCCGTTAAGTTATTCTTTTGGTCAACCAAATATTATTATTTTTTTTTTTTTATACCACTAAGGTGGCAAACAAGCCTACGGTCCGCCTGATGGTAAGCGGTCACCGTAGCCTATGGACATTTATATATATTAATTGAACATTTTATATATATATTATTAATACTAATTTAATCACAGGGCTTTTAAAAAAAACCAAACTTGTGTTCAATTAGCAAAAAATTTCATGATCGGCGTCAACGCAATCGCAAATCTAAAAGTGTATACCCAAGTTTTTGGCTGATAGTACATCAGCAAAATCAAATAAACTGAAAACAATAAAAATAACAAAATTTCTTTTGTTTGGGCCAGGCCTTCTGGCGTGCCTTAGTAGGCCTGCCATGAACGAGATCTACCTGCTGACCATCTCCTACGTTGTGCTGGTCACCTTCCTCCTAATCGAGCTCTCTCTGGCTGGCACCGCCGTGCTCAGGTTTGTAACTAACAACTGGCGACCATTATTATTAGTGTTATGTTCCTTTATTATTTTTTAGGGTTCCGTAGTCAACAAGGAACCCTTATAGTTTCGCCATGTCCGTCCGTCCATCCGTCTGTCGGCGGCTTAGTTCAAAAACTACAAATACGAGAAAGCTGCAATTTGGCAGGGCTATACACATTGATCAAGCCGACAAAGTGGTAGAATAAAATTTTTCAAAAAAACATTTTTTAGGGTACCTCCCACACGCGAAGCGGTGACGTAATTTGTTTTCTCTTCTACCCCATCTTGTGGGGTATCGTTGGATAGAAATTCTTAAAACATTAGTGGTATGCTAAGATAATTTTCGTACAAATTCCATTATAAGTGACTTATATGAAGTAGGTACATCTGTAAAACAGGTGTAAACAGGTAGACGCTTCCAGAAATATTCACAGAATATTTAGTTATATATTCACTTTAAAAATAAATTTAATTCAAATAACGTGATTTTTTTGCCGTTTTTTTAGACAGACCTTGCGTGCGCGAGCCCGACTCGCACTTGGCCGATTTTTACTTCTAATACAAGTCAGATAGCTATAACAGTATTAACTGCCGTATAATATAGCAGTTATGAGGTCTTCCTTTTCCATATTCATCAAAGTTTCGAAAGATATTTACTAAGTGTTTCTTTACATTTATTGAATATATAAGGTTGAAGTTACCTGAAATGGGCCCTAATTCAAGTCGTTAAAAGTTAATCTAAAGTTTAGTGTATGTACTCAAACTTTGTAGGTGATATTTTTAACAGATTTTTTTTATCATCTTGAATGACGACAGGTCGATGAGTTTTGGGGCCGGTCTGTGCGCGGTGCTGACCTATGTGACCTACGCGGCGCTGCCTGTGCGGCTGCATGAGGCAGCGGCGGGTGGACTGGCGCTTACAGTAGCTCATCTCGCCGCGCATCTTCTGCTCACGCGCACCCCCAACACCCAGGTTACTACAATCATCCACACACGCATATCATCAACACATTCAAGATGAATATAACTTTGCTTTGTAAAATACCACAAACACACACATTAAAATACGTAGAATTTATTTAATTCCGTATAATTTTACGAAACATACTAAGATTATATAAAAAAAGAATTGTAATGTTAAAATGTTGTTCAATTTTTTCTCTGATATAAACAATCTCTTTCAAATGCCAAAATTTTTGCAAATTATTTATTGGATATCTATTTATTTATCTATTTCTTGTCCAGCTGTATTCCAACCTCGTAACGCTGGTGGCATGCAATGTGGCAGGGGTGATGACGCACCAGCCACGGGAGCTGGCCCAACGACGCGCTTTTCTTGAGACTAGAGACTGCGTCGAGGCGCGCCTTGTCACACAGCGTGAAAATCAGCAACAGGTAACCCATATAATCTCAATACTTGCATCGACTTGATCAATTACTAAATTAACTTTTTTTATAACATCTATAAATACAATGAAAAAGAATTCTAAAACTTTTATCGTGGGTTCACGCGTTCCTAGCGGTAAAGTGGTAGCCTCTAAATCTTTAACTAACAGGCCATATAACGCAAAAGTACATTAATGTCGAGAGCAAAAGTATTCTTTTGCTGTTAAGTTGCGTTTATAGGCCAGACCGTCAGTAAGTAATACGAATCTAGCTTTAGCCTCATGGTCAAGACTTTTTTAGAGCTTTACTCAAATACGCAGGAACTTTTTCCTAGACAGATTGCTAACATAATGCTTGCAAATCGCCAAACAGCACGTGCAGAAAATATTAAGTATAGGATTTTACTATCCTAGAATCGAAGTCCTTCCAATGTTCTTTTTCAATTATAGTTTAAAGTTTTCCTTGCGATTTTGAGTAATATAAAAAATGTATCTCTATTTATCTAAATAATAGTATACATTGCTGTTGAGGCCATAAAGTGAGCCTTTGATGGATGAGTAGAGTTGTCCGTCAATAATATGAATTTAGCAATGACGTCACGACCGAGACTTGTATAGAAGTTAGCCGAAAAACGCAAATCAAGAACCACAAATTTAATTAAAATTTTAAAAGTTGAAAAACATGATATTCCGTCTTAAGATTATTTTACGCAGCGCCGTGGTATAACAGGCCATGCAAAGAAAATAGATTAGGATTTTATTGTCGCCTATTATGACCAGAAGTGTTTATTTTTATTTATTTTTTACACTACAGAATCGATCTCCTGTAATGCAGTAAGCATTCTAATGTAGCTACAATGCCTAATTACTATTTAGCTTTTCTTATTCCCGTATTGTTAAATAGTTTCCGATTGAAAACGAAATAATATTAACATTAAAGATTATTTTTTTTGTAATCTGTAATTTGAATCAAAATAATAAACTTTGCGAACGAATTTTTAAAAACGTATTCTAAAGCTTTAAAATATATCAGTACCTAGTTATAAAGTAAAGTGTAGCAAATAAGGAAAACAGGGCGCGTCTATCTCGAGCAGCCACTTTGTAGCTTTCAGCCATTCTAAACTTCATCAAAGCTTACCGGACCGCAGTCTGTTCTCTCTCTCTGCGGTTACCTTTTTCAATTTCGCAACAACCTGCCCTTTCTCCAAGGATCTCGTCGGGTATTTTTTCATTGTTGAAGTATATTGTTTTTATGCTACCTATTCGTCTCAGCGCATTGTATTATAACAATAGCTTTTCCCCTTAAAAGGTGGCGCACATACCTCCGTCCTGTTTTGGTACACCCTCGTTACAGAAAATTAAGTAAATAAATTTAGCATCTCGTATTTATTACGTATTGAAATTAGCTTTGTGAAATGGGAAAATCAATATTTTTATTCAAACATTGATTCAACGGCACAGATGCTGAAAAATCTACTACGGTAATTTTTATAAGATATATTAAATGGATAAGATGCCTTTTTCGCTTCATCCTTTATACACCCCACTTTAGCGGCACAGGCCTCTCCTTGAAAAAGAAGGCTTAGGCCAAATTCCACCACGCTGTTTGATGCGGGTTGGCGGACGTACTGGCTACTCGACTGTCATTGTTTTCGAGCCGCCCATAAGATCTCTGACTTGGTTTGACGGTTGCTGTCATATAACAAATAGCCCAGAACGGCGGTTTTTCGTGACCTCGGAAACACAGTGGAGCTCCGAAAATAATATAGGTACCATACCATATATTAAAACTGTTCTCAAGTGATGCGCGCTTACCAGTGAACAGCATTTATTTTCCATTTACCTACTCATAATAAGGTACCTACACTAGCATTTACCCGTGACATCGTCACAAAAAGAGTCGCACACATAAATTCAAATTCGAATTCAAATAGTGTATTTCTCAAAAATAGGATACATTATTACTTTTTTGAAGTCAGTATAATATGCAAGGAATTCATAAACTACTACCATTTCGGTATCAAGATGGCGTTCTGGGGAGAAGAAACGGCGAAAGAAACTCTCCAGCTGTCGCTCTTTTCAATTATAATTATAACGATTTGTACATTTCCAAATATAAGTACTTTGATAACAACATTTTAGTTATTCCCATGCGTTTTTATCTATAAGATAGTATTTAATTGAATGGTAAGCTTTTTTGACAAGTTTAGCAAAAATTTTAAACTTTTTTAAATTCAGTTAATACTTCTGCAGGGATTTTGTTGTAAAAACGGACACATTGTCCTTTAAATGACTTATAAATTTTTTCAAGCCTTGTGTGGATCAGAGCCAATTTGTGTCTATTTCTTGTATTTTTATTATGAACATCACTTTTTTTAAAAAAAAAGATTAATATTCTTAAAAACATACATTAAATTATCAAATATATATTAACCAGGTAAAGGTAGTATATTGATCTCTTTAAATTTATCCCTTAAAGAGTGTCTGTTAGATAAATTGTATATTGCTCGAATAGACCTCTTCTGCGGTACAAATATTGTCTGTATATCAGCTGCGTGTCCCCATAATAAGATACCATAGGACATCACGCTATGAAAGTAACTAAAATATACTAGCCGGGCTGTGGCTTCGTCTGTAAGTTGACGAATCTTTTTAACCGCAAAAGCTGCAGAACTTAGTCTATTCGCGAATCTAGCTATGTGTGGGCCCCATTGAAGTTTTGCATCTAAAGTAATGCCTAAGAATACAGCGCTATCTACATCTAACTGCTCCCCATTTATAAGTACACTGGTTCTTACTTGACTAACATTTGGCGTTAAGAATTTAACACATTCAGTTTTGTTACTGTTTAAAAGCAAATTATTCATATTGAACCAGTGGACAACTTTAGACAGACAGTTGTTTACATTATCTAGAACTGTTTCGCGTCTTAACTATGGCAACACTACCTGTTCCCAACTATTTTACTTCCTGCGCTTAATATTGCTTGTATGTTTATATCGCTTATCTCAAGAACTAAAAGTCTAATTTAAAAAAAATCAGAAAGATTTAATCTTATTCATCTTCTCAATTTGCTACATAACTTCACGCTACCCTTGTAAGAAGCGGAGCTGTAATTTAAAGCGGATGAAGCCGCGGTAAACAGATTGTATCAGCATAACTATAAACCTTTCTTAACAATTATATATTTTTACTGGACTAAGATTAACGCGTTCAATATATATGCTTTTTACCATTGTAATGTTTGAACGCAATAATCTCAGAAACTACCAGTCTAGTTGAAAAAATATGTGTGGTTGTTTAAGCCTTTTTAATGATAAGTTTATGTGCTTTACTTCACACTGTGTCCCTAAGGAGTACAGCAGTTACTCAATGCAGGTGAACCCATAATGTTATGTTTAAAGCCGCTAATCTTAGCTACTTGGTAACAATCCGCTATGAAAAAATGTTTTTGCTAAAAGATTATTTTTAGCTTTAAGTAGCTGCTACAAGTACCAAGTCTTTAGTTATCACATATTCATCGTGTTAAGTTTTAAGTATAGAGACATTTATTATTTATTACCTTCTGCAAGTTCAAAGTGTATGTGTCGCCTTTCGATTCACAATGGAGAGCGGGCACTGGTCAGAATTACAATATATGAAAAGGTCCACCACTCTCTGTGTTGAACCTTCCATCTATTACGATCCTGTTACATTTCCTGTTATGTTTATTTATAAATAACGTACCACGTAAGGGAACGGTTCTCACTCAGCTGATTTATTTAAAAAAAATGTGCATAAGGTAGATCCACAATGCTTATAAATTGGAAATAGGATCATAAAAATAAAATCCGACTTCAATTTGAGAAGCTACCTCAATATAAATGTCTTTTCTATATTCGGACTAATCAGTATTGTTTTTTCAAGGTTGGTAGAAATTTGGCTGTAAATACAATAATTCTAGCCTACCTGCACAATAATTCCACAGACGACGTCTAACATTCATTTGAGGAATAGAAAGACATCGCTACTAACCGCCTCTGACACGCGCGCTTCGCTCTCGTACTAATTAATTATCAGTGGGTTCTTTTACCTACGGCCCAAAAATGTGGATCAATAACTTAAGAGGGGCATATACAGTATAGGTAAAAGCACATAATGACACAAGTAAACTCGCGGTGAAGTAGTAGTTTCTTAATATACTGTAATGTAAAGATTCCTTTTTGAGATTAGCTCGTTCAAACAAACTTCCCACTTCTGTGTATTAGACAGAGTGTATTAGATAGAATCTCATTTCAGGAAGATTAAGTACTAACAGGCAGATTTTATTGTTATATTTTGTAGAAATAGACGATTTCGTTATAGTAATTTTGTAGGATAATCTGCGACTTAGGCTTTATCGCACTTTGAGCATAAGCCGTAACAGATAAGTACAAAACGTTGATAATATCTACCTAATACCTTTAAACGAGCAATAATCTGTATCTGGGAAACGGCTCCAACGATTTTCATGATATTTATTGCGCAGGGGGTTTCGGGGGCAATAAATCGATCTAGCTAAGATTCATTTTTAGAAATCTTCGTTTTATCCGCGTTTTTAGGCAATGATAAACTGAAAAATATATTCCTAACATCTATTGGCGAGTAGTAATACTATTATTTTTACCAACACAGCAACACCAAAGCTACTTAACAATAGATGGCGTTGTTAAAGAAAACCAGCAAAGCTCGTTCCCCAGGTCCTAAGTATGTTAAGAGTGCGCCTATACAGAGACGTAAGCAAACAGACAGCGCTATATAATTGTTGCCTAGGCTAAAGCATGAATCTTGCGAAAAAGCAATAAAATGTTGTTTATAAAAAACAGCGATTGTTATCAAAAAACTGTTTGAGCATATTTTAACCGTTCAGGTTTTGTTTCTCATTCATTCACAGTTCAGGCTATACAACTCTGGAACGGCCTCCCCAAAGATATCCGCAGTGATCAGAATAAATACACCTTTAAATGTAAGCTTAAAGAATATTATTTAAAGCAGATACAAGTTTAAACATATGGTTCTATAATTGAAGATTTAACATTGCGTCATGTATTTTATGTATGTATGTATTTATACATGTATATGTATAGTATTATGTAAATTTATTATGATATATATATTAGTATATAGTATTCTATGTATTTATATATTATATGTATTAATCTGTTTATTATTACAATCTAGTTTAGTATAGGTTTACTCATATACTTTAAAATACTTTTGTATATTTGTTAATTTTTCTCTTACTGCAACGCACGACAGTTTATCATATTAAGTATGGTTGGCTGGTAGAGAATGCCTCATAGCATTAAGCTCGCCATTGTACACATTTTTTGTGCAAAAAGATTAAATAAAATAAAAAATAATAAAAAAAAACTATCCTACAAAGAAAATTTACTGCTGTATTCATTTTTAACTATGGTAGGTAAAAAAATATGAAACAGAAAAGTCTTCGATAGAATACGTTCATTCTGTAATTTTAAAAAAAAAAATTTTAAAAAAATTTTATCCAACTTCTATTATATAATCGAGAACAATTTGCTGAATGAGTGATGGTATTATCAAGAAAAGGATATTAATGAAAGAGGCCTCTATCATACGTCACAGAAAACTATTTTACAGAAAGTTCATGTGTTTTTATGTAATGTTTATTAAACAGAAACACCTGAACAAATACAAAACTAGCATCTAAACAATTATCTGAATGACATTATAAATAGTTTTTTTAACATGAACAGCAGTATATTTCATTTTCTACAGGTTAGAATTTTACAGTCCCATACAATAATCGAAACATCTGTACTAGTGATGAAAGAAAATAATGTAATTAAACATCTCTTCCGACTGCACATGAATCCTGGGAGAGGATAGGATCTTGGTTTCTTTTGGACCAATTTGCCCATTCATATTTGTATGGAAAATCGTTTTTTTAGATACCTACTATAACTTAGGTGAGCAATAAGAAAAGGATGTGGCAAATTCATCGATCTCAGAGAGCAAAATAGATGTTAGAAATATGTATGTAAAACCATAAACAGTTGAAGTCGCGGAAATAAGCTAGTTTTCTAAAGATATGTATTAAATTAAAAAGACTGCTCACTCACTAACTCATCACTATATCTCAATAGAAAATAAAAAAATTACAAAAAAAATTAAACGTACTTCAAAATTGTATTAATAATATCTTAAGAAAAATAAGGCCATAAAGCATACTTGTAGGACATTGATCTACGATTTGAAGTCTGGTAAAAAATGTCACATATTGGCATTCGACTTCAAAGCGAAGAAAACTGTCGTTTAATATTCTGTCAGTAATTTCTAGTCCTTTTTTGTTTTTTTAATAGATTTTTAAGTCGGTTTGACGTTTTTTGCAAAATTAAATTTTTTAATTTTTAGGAGTCGAATTAAAACTATAAAGATTCAATTTTAAGTGTTTGGCAACGAAAACAGGACAGTAGGCAGGCTATTTGAAGGAACTAGATGGGCTCGGTTTTCACCATTTGTCTACAGAACCCGAAAAATAAATGTGTCAAAACTGACCAATTTTTTTTTTTAAATGCAATAATAATCTTCATGTGTAAATTCTCAAATTTAAAGAAAAGTTGTGAAAAGTGCGGTACTTGCTACCGAATAAATTTTTTGGTTCTTGAACTACTTAAGTACTCGTCATATAAATTTAAATGTGATGAAAAGCGTAACCACATATTTACCATATATTTTCTTATTCACAGTAACGCCTCTCCCATGCAGACGTGCCGCGCAACGTATCCAAACATTTCAATAGATCGTCTAAGTAAACACAAATGCTAGAATCGCAAACATTTTCTACTTTAAATCTGGTTTTCCAGGTCAGAATAGGAACCTTTTTCCATACAATATCTGTTCACAAACAACGCAGTGCAGTATGCGGGAACATAGATAAGAAACAAAACCCTTTAATGGGACGAATTTTATTGTGGGCCTCCTTCTTTCTTTAAGTTGAATAAACTACTTGACCTACAAAGCTGAAATTTGGTATGTAGATTTCTTATATAGGCTGTACCACCATTTACATAATTTTGACCATTACCTATCATCAATCATTTTATATTAAATGTTATAAACTAATTTAAAGTTGGATACTTTAATAGGTGCATACTATAAAGCTCAACGTCTCTCTGTCTGTCAGTCCGTTTATGTTATTTTCAAGCGAGATTATTGGATTTACGTGATTTTTTAATTTATATCTGTGTTATATGGTCAGTTTTTACGACCCGAAAAATAAGTTCGGTAGCAAGTACCGCACAAACAACTGCTCTCGGGAATATTATTTTTATATTTGAGAATTTATACGTAAAGATTATTATTGTGTCTTTGAAAAAATCAGTTTTTAGCGATAAAGAACCAACCACTGGACCGATTTTGCTCACACTATTTTCAGATATAAGTCATCACGTGACGTATTGACTGAAATGGTCACGACAGCAATTTAGTCCATTGGTTCTTGAGACAGTGAGGGGCAAAAAAAGCTAACATATATACATATACACACAGACATCACTCTAAAAATAATATATAATAATACATGGTTGGAGTTCTCCTTATTTTATTTTTTGCGTAAACAATGTGCATCTTATGCTTTTAGTTAGCGGCATAAGTGAAATCGAGATGAGGTAGGTAGAACATACTTACAGTATCAGTCGTACAGGGAGGTTGGATATGGGATTTTAATTCTATGACAGATTGAGATGTCAAATATTCTCCGTTAAAAAAGTCAATAAACAAACATTATTATTTATAATAATGAAAGTGCGGATTACACATGTTAAAATGTGATACGGTACGATACGAGGTGAGATAAAAGTAATTGTAGAGCATAGCTTACGTTACACTGGATAGAAGATATATCTATGTGTTGACGTGTCAATAGGTGATTTTATAGGAAAATAAATAAACAATCTTTATTTATTATGTTAGGTTGTGTCAAAGAAAATAGTCGAAAGTTAGAGGAGTTAGAGACGTGTGATAGGATAGAGAGCCAGTTCCATAGTAGTAGTGACATAGTAATATATTACGTTTAGCATAGCTTATTACGTTAATGAAAAATATAGGTAGGATATTGCTCAAAAATATACAGTGGGTCAAGACATGTCTTGTGACATATTTGAGTGTTAAGCGCGAATTGTGTGTTAAGGACATTGGTTCTGTAAAATTTAATAAGACGTCTTGTAAAATATTTGAATGTTAAGCGCGAATTGTGTGTAAAGGACATTGGTTCCCTACAATTAAATATGACGTATGAGTCGTAAATTGTGTTTTATTTATGATAAATAAATATGTATACGAAGTAATGGGAAGTAAATAGCTAGTATATTTTCACTTCTGCGGCACTCCCGGAGTGCAACCCTTTTTTCTTAATATTAAGGGGTAATATATATGCTGATTGACAAAATTTTCAAAAACGATTAATGTGGCAATTGACTAAATAATTTTTCGTCATCATAAGCTTGAAAATTTATGTTTGATTTTATCTAATTAAATTATAATACGCCAGAGAAGTAACTAGTATAACTTCAAAAATTAATGCATTTCCTATAATAATATAAGAAATAGATTCATCGATTTTTTTACACACACTATGAACTTTGTACCTAAATAAAAATAATGTTACTTTTCGTGGAAAAACTTCTACCACTGATATTCAATACCTATGTTTGCGTTTATTGAACTTTCAGAACAATTTTTGTACCATACAATACTACAGTAAGGGAGTTTTGTTATTAATACTTGAGAACTTGTAAGTCGAACACAAAATGATAAATGCCGCATCGGCTGGTAATGAGCGAGGGCTCTTACATTTTCGCCTACTTTAGTGATGTATGCTACTCTAGAGTCTCTGGTTGTCGTTGTCTGGACGCTTATGCCTACCTATGTACTGTCCAAAAAGTACGCCATATGCTTGAATTTAATTAATGAAATTCAGTAAATGGCTAGCTAAGTAACACAGAAGCCCGAGACGATCGATTCATTGTTTAAACAATGTTGAGAAACCAAGACCTGGCGAGGGTTACCGTCCAACAACAACGTCTACGAATTTCAAAGAATCGAGATCTAGAAACTGAGTGTTTTGATTCTTTAATATACTAAATAGACATTCAACAACAAATTTTCACTAGTTTGAAAATAACTGCTTATTCTATAGACAAAATTTGTGGAATACCGACAAACGTCGAATTCAGTACAATATCTAGGCTTCACTCTTCAAGACCTACCTAAAAACTTTTTTAACACATTGTAGTCTGGAAATTCATTGTGATCATTGTGTTGAAGTTATTGTAACTGCAGACTTTCCTAAAGCCGACTCTTTAATTAATTTATTACCCACGTCGAAGCCCCACAAGAAACAAATTCAATTTATTTTACCACTAGCTCTAGAAAGTACTTCTAGCACTAATTAATCAAACTATATGGTGATGAAAGGCAACATAAAGCGCTTCCGTAAGCGTCACAAATGATCATACTCTACGAATATGCATAATAATGAGGTTGGTAATTACTTTGCTTTGTTTGCTAATAACCACTGACACGATGTACTTGTACTTGTAGCTATTGTCGTGCAGTCAATAGCAAAAACAATATTCGCCAAATATGGTCATAACAAGCCAACAACATGGAACCAACATGCAGCTTTTTATTAGTTTGTTTCGTACTCACAAGCACACTCACACACACAAACGCACACACACACATACATACACACACACACACACACACCACACACACACACACACACACACACACACACACACACACACACACACACACACACACACACACACACACACACACACACACACACACACACACACACGCATTGAACTTATTAATTATAGGTTATTTATTTTACTTTATTTAATTATGTTAAAGTATATGCCATTTATAACAGAAATTAAAAGGTTGCTTCTGAATATAATGTTTGAAAAAGTTAAGTCGTTTTCAATAAGTAACTAATTAATAGGTACGTGACAAAAGCTAATTTGTAAGGTTCAGGGGCAAGAAGTCGCAGATTCAATTAACATGTATACATAAAAATATACAAAATTTCATAAGATGAATTTTGGGAACAAGTAACCGTATTTGTAAAGTCCTAATGCTAAATTTCATGTTGTTATTTCGACTAAAAAAAGAAAGTGCCCACGTACAAACTTTAAATTTAAAATAATAAAAATACCTTCCATAAATTCTTAGTTATTGTATGCATAGGTCATGAGAATTATCGACTGTTCGACTGCCTTTTAGTCAAGTCAATCAAGCAGAACATCTCTCATTATTACTAGGGATTGATTACGTATAATTTCAACTACCAATCTATTATAAAATTTATCACTATATAAAATTTTAACAAATGCTGTGCGTGGATATGTAGAGGTATTTCATACCATAGGTACATAGGCGATTGGTTCTTTGTTTTTTTTTTATACCACTAAGGTGGCAAACAAGCACACGGTCTGCTGATGGTAAGCGGTCACCGTGGCCTATGGACGCTTGTAACACCAGGGAATCACTCGCGCGTTGCCGACCCTTCAAAAATTTGTTTTCAGGGTCGCATAAAAAAATTAACTTACAATTTTTGTCGGTACGGCCCCAAATTCTAAATTCACTACATTCTAAAAGTTTGCATCGTTAGTGCGTCCATGAGTCATGGACCATGACGTTTAAAATCGCAACGAGTTTTTCAAGCATTCACTCAAGTCCTATTGGGCTGAAATTTGGCACATCTACCTTTTTTACCTCGGTTACATTAAATAGTACAGCTTTACTTTTTGCTACAATAATTTATGAGAAAGCTTGTTTTGAAAGAGTTTTTAATTGAATTTCAGCATGTTTTTACACACACGATTACATAATATAGTTTTACTAACGAAAAATGTAAGTTGGTCCTGCATTAAGACTAAGGTATGTGTATTCATATAAAACTGCAAATAAATAATGCATGACACATGCATGAAACTCAATCCAATACATGGAGCTGTGGAATATAAATGAGATGACAGATAGCTACAAAAATGTACTTGAAGACCTCTGGATTTTCACGCAAATTTAGAATTATATACGACTATATAGAACATCATCAACGTCATAAAACTGATCATACGGTGAATACGGGATTAGAATTAAATTTATTTTTATTATTAGACTCGAGATGTGGATCGTTTATCAGCCAGACATTGTAAAAATAAAATCAGAACATTTGATTTTAATAGATTCTTCGAAATTGCTTTCATTTTCTATGTATATCTTTGTTAATAAAATTGTACCTAGGCCTAAATAAACACAGCTTCGCCAAAGGGAGGCCCGTCGCTTCGTTCCACCCGTAATAACAAAAAAATATTAGTGTACATTATGGCTACCCGCCGAAACATCCAGTGCTAGTGAGGAGGTATTGTGGAAGGACTAATATATTAAGTCTCGTACTAAAACTGTGGCGCGTGGGCACAGAATAAGTAAAGGCCTGCCCCACAGTACTTAAAGAGGTATCGTTTAAAAATATATGTTATCAGTATAATAATTATTATCTATCTAACATTAGCAATAATTCTTTTTAATTCTTATTTAAAAAATATTACTTGATAATAATAGGAGTTAATATTTTTTTTTCCTATAAAAATAAATCAAAGCAATTGTTTTCAATGTTAGTAAGTAATTTGTTTGTTGGTCAACTCATGTGGGCAGTAATCTCTGAAACTACTAGAGATTTTTTTGCCGAAAATATATTGACTTAGATAATGGTTATGTCTAAATATATTGTTACATATACTTAGATAAAGTTTATATTTTAGCATTCCGTCTAGAAATTCATATTAATTAAATATGAATGACTAGACGCGTTACGAATGTGACTTTCTTTGGAACCAGAACGCATACATATCTAGATCAGTGAGTGCAATTGTTTAAATTTTTTTATTGTTATCGCAGGAGAAGCTCCTACTCTCAGTGCTTCCTCGGCATGTGGCAATGGAGATGAAAGCGGACATCGCCAGCCAGCCCCGCGAAGAGCAGTTCCATAAGATCTACATACAACGATACGAAAACGTCAGGTTGGTGTAAATGAACCTATATGTAGTACCTGTATCTCTTTTTAATTTCGACTAACGATTTAGTTCTATTCAGTCAAAGCAAAATTCTGACAGTCGTGAGGCAACTATCTTGAAAATGTCTGCCAACCAGCACTGGGCTAGTGCAGTGGGCTATGGCCTAAGCTCCTTTCTCTACGCAGAGGTGTGTGCACCTGTACAAGAGACAAAAAACGACTAAAAATACAATTATATAATGGCAATGGTTTGAGCAATGATTGCTTGGCAACAGTTGCCGAAGTTAGTGGAGCAATTCTGTCTTAAATTGCTCCATATCGCTCGGTGTAGTGCGGCGTTTCTAACAACAATTACTACATTACTACGTTGATGTTGGCCTGAGTCTCGTGACGTCATACATAGAGGAAACAAATACTGCGTAAGAAGAGACGGAACTCCCATACTAGAGATTTAACGACGTTTGTAAGGACGTCTTGCCAACATAAAAAAAAAACCTATGCTGCCAACCACACGCGAACAATCTGTCAACACTAGTGATGCCAGCAAGATTTTTTGTTGATATCGACTTTTTTCATCGATATCGATAATTACAGAAACGTAGATATGCATTCAGCCATAATGAAATTATAATATTTTGGTAGTGAGGGGAAAATAAAAATAACCACTTCTATACTAAACAGAGTTTATTTGTTTAATCAGTAAGAAAAAAAATAAAAAACACTTTTAGTATTGTTTTATTCACGCGTTAATATTAACAATAATAAGAAACAGATTATTATTTAGTATCTTAACGCAAACATTTATTGTTTCGAAAATAAATAATACTGTTAAGGCTCGGTATACTGCTTACAAGCGCACCCACTAGGTATTTGCTTCGTTTTCTGCTTTTTGCCGTGAGATCCTTTATGTATCAACCTGCTTAAATATCAACCTTCCCAAACATATTATTTATTATACCAGTATTCTCTTTCTCACGTAGGGTTGAAAGATTTGCTATTGGTAACAGACTTGTCGCGAAGGCTTTCCAGCAGTAGCAGCAACTGAAAAACATGACAGATATAAATTTAAAATTTTATAACGATATATTTCTGTGCAACTAATTATCCTGTATTCTGATCATTACAATAAAATTGTACTAGTCTTTTTGTGTCTCAAATTTTATGTAAATCCGTTCAGCTGTTATAACGTGATTGTGTGGCAAACACTTTCACATTACTACATTAACTAGTTAACTTGGTATTTGCTCTGCTCACAATGTCACCTTTGGCCAATCGATTTATAATCGAACAACATACAAAGAAATAAACATACAAACGAATTAAGAGCCTCTACCTTTTTGAGGGCAATAAAAATTTTAATGCATACCTATAAAAAAGGTAATTATTGAAAAACAAAATACCCACCTGCTAAAGAACAAAAAAAAGTCCTGAAATCTAGAATTATATTCAGCAATACTAAATACACCATGTGAATTGTTTTCTAGATCGATACCTACGTAAACTAACAATAAATATTAATGCAAACATAGCGACTATAACAGTCAGAGCCCATTATTAAGAAGACAAGAGTGGGATCACGTAGAAGTTCGAGTGTAGTCAGTTAGATGAACAGGATCAAGTCAGTCTAGGCAAAATGTTAGAACTGGTTTTAACCATGCATTCATGTATTTACATATTAAAAGGCACAATATTAAAAAAAACCTTCGGCATCTCACACAGCAAAAATTTATATATATTTTAAATACTATAAAAAGTTAGTGGTTCATCAGGCCAGATTTATTTTTTGAGAATTGGTTCAGAAATAAAATAAGAAATAAAGAAAAGGTGTTTTTCAAGATCAAGTAACTTGATTCTATGGCGAATACTAATAAATGGAGCCCTACATTTCAATTTCTATGCTAATTTCTACATACCATTCATTGACAGTTCACTGAGAATGATTCTGTGTTCTACATTTGATGTGGCTTGCTGACTTGTTGATGGCTTCAGCTCAGGTTCTAAAATGATTATATGCCTTTTTTAAATTGATTTTTATATGACCTTTATTACAGATTCCATACAAAGATTCAATCCTTATAAAAACAGAATCAAACGGAACAAATAAGCTTTGGAAAAATCTCTTATTACAAAATACATTGGAACTTGTTTTGCAAATTCTGAAACTTTTAGTCCTCTTACCACAATAGGTCCAATACAGACTTTTGATCCTTATAAGAAACTAGATTGAATGACATAAGAAAAAAGTTTTGTAAAAATTGCCTATTATTTTGCTAACTATTATCTCAAGTTTATTGACCCCTTAGAACCCTATATTTGCAAAACAAGCCAAGCTGTAGAAAAAGATATTGAAAGCTTTTTTGGCTTTAAGAAGTCCATTTAAGAAACACAAAAAGTATATGTTTTCAAAAACATCTATATTTCCTTGAAATAATCAATAAAAGCAAAATAAATACTTTAAAAAAAATTTTGAATTTTAAAAAATTTAAAAGAAGGACTTGTTTATAATTTAAAGACTGGAAACCCTTACACATTATGCTTGCACTACACGATACCTTAAACATATTATACTCTAAATATTTATAAACTCTGCTCTACCCAAAGTTTGTCTGGAAGAGATCGCTTATTAGCGATAAGGTCGCAAGTTGTATTTTGTTTGTAATTTTGTACTGTTTCTTAAATGTGCAAATAAAGTTTATTATTATTATAATTGGAAATAATTATAATTAGAGATATAAGCAAAACTAATTGTCACCTACAAAATGTTTTTTTTGTTCTTATTCCCACTCATACTCACAAAACAATAATTAAATATATTTTTTTACATCCACCTCAAACCACCGCTGCACTACCTTAAATTTAACTATAGCACTGAGTATGTATTACCTTGTCTGCTTGACCACAATGGTAAATGAAATTGTAACAGTTCATCATCAGATAGTGGTTTAGACATCAAATTCAATGTTGGGAAAGCATGACTCTTCAATCAATTTCCTTTTTTATTATCATATTTATGGAAATGATTTCCACATATATTTTGAGTTTCATGTAGTTTTTTTATCGGTATGTGTACAAGGTCTTTGTTTCCAGTGACTCGAACTCATTCTCTTCAACTGAAAATTAAATATTAATTCTACAATGGTGTGAAATTAAGACACTATGATCAATGACAGTTCTTGCCCCAAATAAATTTAATGTTTTCATCCATTTATACACATTTCAGCTCCTTGGTACCATATTATTGCATCATTGTTAAAGTTGTATATAGGTTTGCTATATTTCAGCGCAAACAAATGCCGGCACGTGCTTTAAAAATAGATTACAAATTTTGAAAAGGAATTCATGTACGAACAAAGTACAAAATCTTAAAAAGTAGTATACCTATTATACAGTTAAAATTTTAATAATAATAATAATAAATAAAATGATTTATTTACAGGTATTAACCCAGGTTTTACATGATTTTTAAGTCTAAATTAAATCCAATTAAATCAAACAAATCAAATCAATCAAATTTAATTAAATTATTTCTATACTATAATATATATAGTCACACATGTATTTATAATATGCCTATGGCAAAGAACTGTTTATCTGTGCCTATAGTAAAGAACTTATCCGCATGTGTGACAACCATAATAGAACCACCACAGAATATATCTATATTGTGCATGCGCTGCCTGTAGCTGCGTATGTTTTAGACTAGCTGTTTAACACCATCAACACCAACCTCAAGCAGAATTCATAAAGTTATGACATCACATATGTCTAAGAGATTTTTGAATGACAGTTCTAACACCAGTTATCATTAGTATATTCTATGGTTGGCATAGCTACACCGAGTGTAGTTAACACAAAGATTTCTAACGCAACTCTGGGCAAAAATTCTCCACAGATAGTAAAATTAATTTAAAATACCTAATTAGATAATACTCGGTGGAACAATTTTACATTATTATCAGTAACAGTGAGAAAAGTTATGCCTACCTAATCCAGGGCTGCTTTCAGAAGCTTTGGACGAACGCTTTAAAGTCATTCAGAACCTCGAGTGAAATGCACCGATAGCATGGAGTTCTCACTTTCTAGTCTTCAGAACCCCATGAAGTTTAAAAAACCTGTTCAATACATTTGAGTGTGTAAGTGAAAAAACAAATTGCGCTCGGATGCAGGTTCTGAACACACCGCTGGATAGATTTTGAAAGATGTGTGATGTTTAGAACTAAATGTAACTCACCGATTGACATTCAAGGGAAACTTCGAAAAATGTAAGGAGTCGTTGCCGCTTCGCTCCTTCAATTCACAAATTTCACATGTTCTCCAGCTAGACCTGCCCATTGTTTTTAAGGCAAATTGGAGTTGACTGGACCGTACGAATTTATACGTATATACAAGTCAGTTTACAAAATGTGTTAAGCCTAAAAAGTCACTGTCTTACGATATAAATTACAAATATCTACTAACAAAAGAAAGAGTCTCTATCTCGAAATTGTACACTATATTAGGAAATATATATATAGAAAATGCTTAAATATTTACACAATAACAAGAAAAAATAACTTTAACAAAAATTCAAAATAAATAGTTCAAAAACTCAGTTATTGAGGTTAGGCTTACGAACGTCAATGTGTTGCTATATTCAAATTTATTTTCTGCTATAATGTGAAAAGTTTTTTGTTTAAGAAATGTTTCTCGAATGCAAATTGGTGTTAGTATCTTAATATTACTACTTATGATGTTTCCGAAGTGGATTTTTTTTTTTTTTTTTTTTTTTTTTATACCACTAAGGTGGCAAACAAGCTTACGGCCCGCCTGATGGTAAGCGGTCACCGTAGCCTATGGACGCTTGCAACACCAGGGGTATCACTTGCGCGTTGCCGACCCTTCAGAAATCTAATAACTTCTTTCTTGAAGAACTCCATACTGTAGTCCTTGCAGAAAACCTTGGCAGGGAGCTCATTCCACAACTTAAGCGTTCGCGGGAGGAAGTTTCTCTGAAACCGCACTGTACGCGACCATTTAGGTTCTAAAGTGTGAGAATGAATTCCCTGCCGATGGCGAGCGGTGCGATGGTAGAAAGTAGCCGTGGGCATCATTTCGAACAATTCCTCAGAACACAACCCATTGTACAAGCGGTAGAACACACACAGTGAGGCAAAGTCTCTCCTCAGACTTAAGGGCTCGATACCGCAAGTGAGTTTGGGATCGTCGACAATTCTCACAGCCCGTCGTTGAACCGAGTCAAAAGGGTCAAGCTGGTATCCGGGTGCACCTGCCCAGAGATGGCAGCAGTACTCCATATGGGGCCGAACTTGCGACTTGTAAAGTAACAACCTTTGCCCCGACGTGAAGTACTGCTTCGCTCTGTTGAGTACACCAAGTTTTTTGGACGCCAGCTTTACCTTATCTTGTAAATGATCTCGGAACTGAACATCGCTGGAGATGTCGACACCAAGGATCCCAATGCTCTTGGAGATGGAGAGGGGAGTGTTCTGGAATTGTGTGACCACAGTGAATGGAGTTTTCTTAGCGGTGAACGCGCACACTTGTGTCTTTGTAGGGTTGAATCGGACCAAGTTTACCCGTCCCCAGTCAGAGACCTGGGACAGTGTGGTCTCGATTTGAGACACAAGTTCTCCGCGGTTTTCCTCCACAAGGGAACGAGGGATGTTTGCACGACCCGTGTAAAAAGTGTCTCCAGTACTGTCATCTGCATAGCAATGTATGTTGTTGATGTCCAACATGTCATTGATATGCAGTAGAAACAGCGTAGGAGACAGCACAGAGCCTTGCGGGACACCAGCATTAATGTCCATGCTATCAGAGCAACTACCGTCAACTACAGTTCGTATGCGTCTGCCGGACAAAAAGCTAGCCACCCATTTGCACAAACCCTCGGGCACTCCGTAAGATGGCAACTTCGATAGAAGACCGCGGTGCCAGACCCGATCGAACGCCTTCGCTATGTCCAGGCTACATGCCAATGCCTCCCCCTGACTCTCAATGGCTAGTGCCCATCGGTGTGTGAGATACACTAGAAGGTCACCAGTCGAGCGACCGTGGCGAAAGCCATATTGACGGTCACTGACCAGATCGTGTACTTCTAGGTATCTTAGAAGCTGTGTGTTGATCACACGCTCCATCACCTTAGAGAGGAGAGAGGTAATAGCGATAGGCCTGTAATTCGATGGATCTGATCTATCGCCCTTTTTGGGCACCGGGTGCACATTCGCAGTCTTCCATGTAGACGGAAATTGCCTAGTGTGGTAGGAAAGCGCGAAGAGGCGCGTGAGTACAGGACATAACTCAGGAGCACACTGCTTAAGCACCACTGCTGGTATACCGTCTGGCCCACTCGACTTATGAACGTCTAGAGAAAGCAACGCCCGCCTGACCTCCCGCTGCGTTATGGAGATTTCCGGCATGGACTTACCGCACCACGGTATAGTAGGTGGTACAGCGCCTTCATCGTTCATATTCGAGTTCGAGGCAAAGAGACTGCCCAGTAGATCGGCTTTCTCTTTAGCACTATGGGCCAAGTCACCATCGGTCTTTCGCAGTGGTGGTAACGACGACTGGCAGAAGTTCCCTTCGGCAGCTTTGGCAAGCGACCAGAAAGCACGACTCCCAGAAGGATAGCTCGCAAGTCGCCCACCTATTTTGCCGATGAATTGGAATTTTGCTCTGGCAGTTGCTTTCTTACTGAACCTCGAGGCAGCATTTAATTTGCGTTTTAACTCAGAAATATTCGGATCCTTATTATAACGAGCCGTGGTCCAAGCCTCATATGCATTTTGCTTAAGAATTTTAGCTTTTCTGCAAGACCTATTAAACCACGGTCGTTTTTTGACGCCGGCAGCTACTCGCGGGTTAGGAATATAGCATTCCATACCAGCAAGGATTGTCTCAGTGACTGCGGCTGCGCAGACGTCAGGATCTTCTGAGTTAAAGCAGATCTGCCTCCACGGGTACGATGCGTAAAATTCACGCAATCCATCCCAGTCTGCCGACTTATAGTGCCACACACGACGCCAGTTAGTTGGCCCAGAAGGATCAGGTTGTGTGCATGACACTTGAGTCCGAACGAGACAGTGGTCCGAGGAGCCAAGAGGCGCATCCACTGAGACGGAGTACCCGTCCGGACGAGTAGTCAGCAGAAGGTCCAGTAAGGAGCTCGTATGTTCCTCTATATCTGGTATTCTCGTTGGAGAAAGTACCAGCTGAGAGAATCCATAGGTCAGAGCAAATTCATGAGCAGATATCCCAGCATAGTTATTGGTTCGAGAACTGAGCCACTCGCGATGGTGGGCGTTAAAGTCTCCCAAAATAACTAGTTCTGCTGTGGGATATTGCTCTAGAACTTTGTCAGTCGTCAAACTCAGGTGCGTAAAGAGTCGAGTTACGTCCGTGTCACCGCTATGAGACCTGTATAGGCACGCATAGATACGAGTGTGGCCGCCGTAATCTACGCGCACCCACAATATCGACAGGTCCCTGTCTTCAAGGCTATGAAGGCGGCGACAGCAGATATCCTCCCGGACGAACATACATACACCGGCACGACTCATAAAATTGTGTTCGAGTTTGTAGCCGGGATAATGAAGGTATGATGTGTCGGCCGGGCAGGATATCTGCGTCTCCGTTAGAAAAAGAATGGTCGGCTGCGCAGTTTCGAGATGGTGGTGGACTGCGTTAAGATTTGCGTGAATACCCCTGATGTTGCAAAAATCCACATTATATGTGGATGGAGTAGCCGCTGTGCAAACACTTTTCTTTTTCTGTCTTCTGGCCATAATATATATAAAAAAAAGTTACTAAGACTAAGGATGAGGATTCACTGCACAGACAGCATAGAGGACAAAGGGTGCGGTTCTAAGACTGCCGAAGCTCGCCACAGATGATACGGTTGCTGGCACGGCGGGCGGAAGGGCCCCTGATCCCCCTCTGTTGTAGTAGCCGGGTCCACTCCGGTCTCCTTCTCCGGCACGACTACCACTTCAGATACTTTACACAGGCTGGCGAATCAGCCTCCCAGGGAGGAGATTAAGTGATCCCTGGGTTCGGGATCCCGTTCAACCTGCGGGCGGCCAGCGGTCAGCCGTTTCATCAGGTCTCCCTGACCGCCGAACCAGCACGCCGCGTCTATGCCGAGTATGACAGCAACAAGCACCGCCGGTCCTCCGCTGTCCGTGCAGCGAATCCTCAAAGAGCTCTGGCAACCTTACTCACCGCCAGGAACACAACACTACTCAATGTTAGTGTTATTATGGCCGCGGTTTTCTGTAAGGTGGAGGTACTTCCCCAGTTCGGGCCGCTCATTCGAGCAAGTACTCGCTATGCCCTGCTTAGTTGTTCGGGTGGCTTATTCGAGCGAGTACTTGCAGTGCCCTACCTCTCTTAAATATCAAGAATAAATGAAAAAATCTTAAGGAATAAGAAAATTATCAAATAAGAAACGTCGAATATTTTATACTACATTAGTTGACCCGTTTTTTTATAGCAACACTGAAACAAGTGTCGCTAGAACCTTACAAACCCATACATTTGTGTCTTTGTAAGAAGTTTCCAGGCACTGACGTCATAATTGTCACACATTGCCTATGATGGAGGAAATTTAACTTAACTCCCCCTCTAACTGCTCCTTAGGGCAAATAACTAGTCAGTCACATTTAAAATAAATATAATAATATAAGTCATTTCAATTTAAAAAGTGTGTGTATGTGAACTAATATTGGTTCATTTTGATAAAGCAAAAATCTACAAATAATTTATGACGTATACGTATGTATACCTACACGTATACAAAACACTGGACTTGCGATTTACTTATATGTACTTACTGATAGTTTATAGATATTTTTTTTTATGAATAAATCGATATAAACGTCTTTTATGTGCCGATTGGTTGCTGCCACTTTACATCAGCTGGTAACAAACTTAGTTTTATGTCAGAGAATGCAGGTCTGCCTAAATTCCTGACTCGGTTCATTTTGCATATCAACGACATTTAGACACTGTGTTACAAACATTCCTATACAAAAAGCAGTACATACTTATCATATATTCGATATCTGATGTTCTAGTCAGGTGATCCGTATTTCATACAAAAGTGCACTGTTCGTACCTTCGATGACCTTACTTAATGGCTTTTGAAAACCTTTCTTCTTAAAAAAGTTCTTTTATATCTCAACTTCTACTTTTTTTTTGGAATAGGTAGTATGTACTACTCATGATTCTTATTATTCAGATTCTACCAAGCGTCAATAAAAAAAGACATCAAAAAACTAGCCGACCTGAATTGTTTATTTTTCGACGTTGCTATCTCTTATACTATGGATAAGTGAATCATCTGGCAAAAAATGTAGAATACATAGCGACTTAGAAAAGTACCTGCATGAATTAATGCTTTATTTTTTATTATTAGGATATCATATACTGTTTACTATTGTTTCGGAATGATAATGGCGTTCGAGAAAGAAGAACGAAACGGCGAAAGAAACTCCGGACTCAAACTGAAAATCTACACTTCAGATACCTTTGCCAAAAAAATGTGCACTCATAAGCGTCAATGTGACACTAATGAGTGCACTTTATGTAGGTAATTAAATGGTAGTAGGTATTTCTCAAGGAACTATTGTAGTCTTTATTAATCATATAAATATTCAAGGACTGGAAATAAAAGTGCTACTAAGTAATTGTATGGCATATTGTTACATTACGGCACAAATTATAATTAACATAAAAAATAAGTATAAATAAATTTGAATATCATTAATAAGATGTCAGCATTCAGGGTCTTTAGCCACGCAATTGCTTCAGGTGTTATGTAGCATAGGTCTTCCGGAGGGCCTGAGTAGGAATGGTTAGAGCAGCGCTGGACAATGTGCTCCATAGTTTGTTCCTCTTCACCACACTCATATAGGATGAGTCTTTCCATCCCCGTTTATGGAGACTGTAATTACAGCGGATCTGTTAAGTTGTGTTTTTGACCCTGCAGTAGCAGTGCTCCACTCATTCTTTCAACTTTCCGGCACACTAAAACCAGACAGATTTTGGGCAGCAGCATATGATTATGGGTATTCGGGATTTCAAACGTCCAGGTAGTGGGTGGCAGAACTAATTGTGGATAGGTAACGCGATTGCGGTCTAGATCTTCTCAGCTTCTCTCATAAAAGCGGTAAAGACTAAATATGTATAAAAAACCTTAAATGAAGATAATACTTGGACTAGCCTTCATTTATACATTATACAAAAAAAAAATATTATTAAAGTTATATTCATTGAAAACTATGTGACTGCTACATTTGTGTCGTATAAATAAGGTCTTAATCGATAAAAAATCGTAAATCTGTTTCACTTTATACATATCAATGATCTATACCAAAAGAGCAGGTCATTAAAATGAATTCTATATTAATTTACTTGTTGAATAATGCAGACGAATAGCTCATTTAATTGAAATCGTAATTTAAACACAATTTTTAGCTATCTACACTGAAAAGCTTTGATGTTTACAGTCTGAAACGTTATCTTGAGATACAAACCCAATCAAACGAAATCACGGAAATGCCAACATCAAAGAGCATAAAGTCAGCCAGTCAGTCATAACGGATGTGAATTGCGTTATTTTGTACATGATTTACCGGAAGTCTTACTTAAGTACACCGGAAAATGTGGTTTTTGAAGCAGTACTGCCGTACTTAAAATGGAAAATAATTAACAAAAGCATTTACTTTATTGTTAATTTTCCTGTCTTTTCAGTATCATTTTCCGTAAGACCGTATGTCGCAACCTTATAATTCGGGTTTTTTTAAAAAAAAACTTGCAATATCTCAAAAAGATACATATTTTCGAAAAAAGTAGTTTAGAATCAAATTTTTAAAATTTTCATTTGTTCGTTTTTCCAAATTAATACTTATTTATTTTCTTATATATTACGTTTGCAGGGTTTTAGGGTTCCTACCTCAAAGGAAAAATGCAATAAAAAGTATGCCCAAAATAGGGTCATTACCGTCGCATATCGTGACACAAACAATTCAAAACTTATGTGGTACTTCCAGTTGACATAGAATCATGAGATTTGCTAGAGGCAAAATGTTACATTACAAATATATTAAGGCATAAACGTATGAGACTTGATCTCATGATGAAAAAACGTTTGTACGGAACCTTCGGTGCGCGAGCCAGACTCGCACTTGACAGGTTTTTTTTAAGATTAATACAATATTTGCTAATAGTACGGCTTCCAAAATTGAAAGAAAAATTGCCCCCAAAGTCTTGTAAGCCACATGATCTAATAACCTATAAAAAATAATACTTTCAATCAAAATTGTTTGAAACAAAATCGGTTTACGCTTTTTATATGCGAAGGTATCTGCAATAATTCTTACTCTACGGAACCCTAACTAAATGCGTGCACGTCACCCCCTTAGCCGGTTTTTCATTTTATTGTATTTTTTTACAGCTTTTGTATTCTTTGTAGATTTGTGATATGCACCACTTCTTTAATCTTAAGGGTGCCCACCCATCTAGGGCGATGTTCTGTAGTTACTTCGTCACTCGCACCCCATGATTTGATATCGCTGTTTTATATAGAGTTTTACATTGGGCCTTCTCATTTCCATCTCGTTGCCCGAGTCCGTTTTTTTTTGTGCTTAATGTTTAAGAAAAAACAAATACACACAAGTATCAGACTAAGTCTAATTCTACTGCATAGCAAATATACAAACAATTAAATATAGATATAAAACTAAAAATTAAACAAATAAAATAAATGGGCCAACGGGACAAATACGTAATAGTCAACGAAATATGACTTCCGTATTGTTATTCCTATTTGCTGACTCTTCCAATATATTAATTTTTTTTGGTTTTATTGACAATCTAAATCAGGTTTTTTTTTCACTTGTCTTAAAATATATTATATATTACTAAAAATAGTATTAACAAAAAAAATGTTTTGCCACTTTGAATAAAAATTGAACCTACATAGTGTCTGATTTCAGAGTGAAACCTTTGCTTTTACTTGCTTTTATTTAACTCACAATGTTTTTTTTTTTTTCCTTCCATCTTGTGGTGGTATCTTGCAAGCTTAATTAAACAAACTTCCTGGTATCACTCTTCGACGTGCATACTTACTAAGCTCGGATGACAATACAATATTCCACAGTTACTTTGACCAACAACCCCCGCCCAGAGTTGTACCAGGGGTACAACCTAGAGTTAGAGGTGAAAAATTGAAAAATCTTCAAAATGGTTATCCGGGGATTCAAGGATCGCAGATCACGAATTTGATATTCATTTTGATGTTATCACCTCTTGGCCGATGCAGGAATTGCACCTGAAGGTGAACATTAGGGTGGAACGTGCAAAATTAAGTGAAAATTTAATAACTATTTTATATTGAACATAATATCGTTCTCCAGGTTTTCATCACGCAACTTATGAAACTTGGGCAATAAACTATAAAAATTCAAATAAACTATCACTTAAAAGTATAAAATAAAAATAAGTAAAAAATTTTTTTTAAAAAAAACTTGCTTTTCTTAAAACATTAAAATAATATAAAAATTCAATTTAACAGAAAATTGTACTAAAAAGAAATAAAATTTTTTTTCAAAATAAATATAAAAAAAATTATATCCACGTTCGACTGCAAGAAAAGCAAAGCAAATTTACAGACATCCTTCTAAAAATCATCGCAAATGATTTCCGGTCTTAAAATGTAACAAAACATAAATTCAGCTCAGCAGATTTTAGGTTCCATTTTAGTAACTTCTCAAAAAGAAGGTACAAAGGCAAAACACACACTTAAATCTCAAAAAAAAGGTAAGAAAAATGTGGCTTAATAAGACGTTTTAACACGAAGGTATATATTACGAGTTGCTACAAAATACCTACTGTACAGTTTCAGTTTGCGCGTTGCACTTATTCAGTTACATAAATGGTAGAAATGAAATGCATTTTAGATCTGTTAGAAAACTAAATGGAACGGATTTCTGTATTTGTCGTTTGTGATCACTTAAACTTCAGTCGTATTTGCCGTTAGAGCAGTGGTGTGATATAACCCTTTGATGTTCTTGCGGAAATCCTTTCCGGAAACCGAAACGTAGGATATTTTCGTATTCCATTGTTTCGTAACGATTCCACTTGAACAAAGAATTCTAATTTGTCTGGTTTTTTTTCAATAATATTTTTTTTTTATTTAATGTATAATTTTAAGTTTTGGTTATGCTATATGTAGTTAAATGATCACTAGCGTAAGGCAAAATTTCATTGCAATTGACAATTTGTTAAACGTGACTGCAGCACATTAATCGATTAATTGTTGATTGCGGTAGCAACAATCAACAATTAAGTTTTTGCTTAGGTAAATCAGAATCAGATTTTTCCCATACAACATTTTTTAAACATACTACGATATGCGACCATATCTTGCATAAGCTTCTTTAGGATATATCGTACTTGCAGTACAGTATCAGGGAAAAACCCGCAATGTTTGAACGCGGCGAACTGGCGGAAAAATTACCGAAACTATTTTTATTATAGTTAAATATAGTTGACAATGTAATTAGTTTTTTTAAACGCATGTTTAAGAAAAACACTTTATAAAGCCTTAGCCACAACTGAGCGTAACCGGATGCTGCATTTGCGAGCCGCGGCAGTAATTTACTAATAACTATTATCATTTTGCTGCCCTAAATGCGTTATTATCATATATTATTGCTAATATAGTGTGTGTTTGTTGATTTCATATATTTTTTAATTTAATAAAAACTTTTTTTATTAATAATTAATCAATAACACGTTTTGAATTTGTAACGAAATGTCTATGGTTAAAGATATTTAGTGTAATAACTGTTAACAACAAATGAAAAAAAGATGTTCGGATACACCATCATATATGACTGCAGCAATAAACATATTTTGATCAAATTTTTATGCGATAGTACCTATTCATTAAAATATATTAGTTGTTAATTGCAATACAATTTTGCCCAACACTGATTATCACCATATCGCTGACTTCTTACCTTACAACTCGCTTCCAATCCCTATACACAGATGCTTTAAGCATAAAAATTAATCAGCCGCTTCACAGTTCACATAATATGGTGACTGTTGCACTCATCGTAAAGTAAATCGAGTGTTAGCGCACGTGAGGGGCCATAATCTGTCTTTATTTCAACCACAGACATTTAAATTTAATGTCTATGATTTCGACTATAGGTATTGCCAACATTGTCAAAATTTCATTCCCTCAGTCAGACGCACTTTTATAATTGCACCACTTGTTAATGATCTATGAATCCTCAGTCAGAAAAACAAACGACAATAAACTTACAATTTCCTTCTATTTATGTCAAGTGTCAAAAGTATAGGTACCTTACTTCCCAGTTGAACCTGCTGCAAAACTATGTGTACACGTAAACGTAACGTTCTACCTACACATCTAATTAATCAAACAAATTGAGAGTTTAAATTTCATTTTAAATAAAGAAATGTTATACATGATTTCTTTACAGTGTTAAAAATAAGGTAATTCTTTACTTTCCAAGAACGCCTGGTATTTACGTAATAAAAATTTCTATTGATAGAATACCACATTTATATACAAAGATGAAATTCAGAAACTCTCGGAGGAAACTAGTTTTTCCGGAAAATAAATAAATTAATTTCATACAAATTCAGCCATTACACAACAATAAATATCTACAAAAACAAAACACATTAGAGAAAAAAATAACAGGTTGTTTTTTTTTAATAGCAATGTTGCCAGTATTCAACAATCGAGTACTTACTCTTTTAATTTATAATCGATAAAAAAAAAGGCCGGCGAAGTGCCAGAAACAAATTGTTCTATTTTAGAATGGTTTGGCAGGAGTTGGGGGGGCAGGGTAGACACCGGTTTATTGATCTGGGAGACACAGGTACAATTTGTTTCTGGCACTCGCCGGCCTTTTTTTTCTTACTTTCTTGTGCTGCGTTTGGTTTCGCGCGCAAGTTTTCATGTTCCAAAGTGGGTTGCCGTGACTATACTAAATGAGTAGAAATTGGTTCTGGCGCTCGCCGTCCGCTGCCGCGGCACGCTCCGCTCGGCTTCGCGCGCTAACTTTCATGTGCTCCGCTTGTTTTCACGCGCAAGATTTCATGTTCCAAAGTGGGTTGCCGTGACTATACTAAATAATTAGAAATTGGTTCTGGCGCTCACAAGTTTTTTTTATTACAACCAACTTGTAGTTATTTAGTGTAGTCACGGCAACCCACTTTGGAACATAAAAACTTGTACGCAAAGTCAAGCGGAGCACATGAAAGTTAGCGCGCGAAGCCGAGCGGAGCGTGCCGCGGCAGCGGCCGGCGAGCGCCAGAAACAAATTGTACCTGTGTCACTCAGATCAATTAACCAGTGTCTACCCTGCCCCCCCTACTCCTGCCAAACAATTCTAAATTAGAACAATTTGTTTCTGGCACTTCGCCGGCCTCTGCCGCGGTACGCTTCGCGCGGCTCGTGCGGTGTTCACCATGTAACCTAATGGCTTGTCGCTTCGCTCCTTACCACCTAACTTGGCAAGGTTTGGATTCGCTGCCAGTTTTTTGATTTTATTCGAGTATATAAATATGCTTTTCTATCGATTAAAATTAGAGAAAAGTAAAATCGATTGAATCCTGTGTTTATTTTTCTCTTTAGACTGGCAACTATTTTCGTGAAAAAAAATGTTTTGTATTTTTAAATGTTGGTGTGTAATGGCGGGTTTTGTATGAAATCAATTTAGTTTTTTTTGTGAAAATCTAGTGTCCTCCGAGAGTTTTTGAATTTTACCTGTGTATTTAAATGTGGTGTTCTATCAGTTAAAACCATCGTTCGGTAAAAATCTCACGTTCTTGGAAAGTAAAGAATTACCAAAAATAATATGCAATTATTTTTTTGTTTTTAGAAATACATTATTTATTATGTATTATCAAAAACGTACTAACTCTTAAAAAAGGACATAACCATTGTGTATCATAGATAATATATATTTTTTTTTGTTTTATTTATCTATTGTAATAAAACCTCCTTTAAAGAGGCAAAAGTCTTAGTGCGTACAGCCTCTTCGGCCTTTTTCAGTGTTTTTTTTTCCTTCTTGTTCTCTTCAAATTATTGCTTTTGCGTTTTTTTTTTACATATTTGTTTTTTAGGTAGGCAAATTTAGATATTTATAGTATAGTATAGTAATTAAATATTTATAGGTCCTTTGTTTAATGTTTTTCTTTCACTAGTGTTCGTGAAGTGACACAGTAAGGGCTCCCACTGAAAATCAGTATTGTACCTACACGGGTACCTACATATCATGCTGAGGGGAGGCCCTTTTAGCTCACGCACTTCTATTTTTATATATTTTCTTTTCTTGTAAAATATTTTGTATACTGTGTGTGTTAGCTACTAACTATGTTGTTTGTTTGTTTGTTTGATTTATCTAAATAAATTTTGCTCAGTTTGGTAGTTTTCGCGAGACGCTCAAATATACAATAAGCAGACAGACATAAAAATAACAATCTTTTAGTTGGGTTTTATAATGTCCCTTATTCTTATTTATTCCTCTAGATTTTTTTATGTACCTACAGAATTACAATTTTATACTTTATTTTATAATAGTATATACCTGTATGGACAATATTTAGATATGAGCTGCACATATAAGTATGTAATAAGCTCATCTAGCTGCAAAGCTTATAAGGTTTCCCGCAATATTAAAATTTTCCTTTCTGCAATAAAAAGGGTAATGTGCAGGTAAAGATGCACAAAGTGAAATAAGAACATCTCTTGAAGTGTAATAATGAAAATTTAATCTACACCTTGATATTGAAATGGATAGCAACGGATCCTTTTGTTATTACTTGTTTCTCAGCGGTTTTCTTCGATAATGGAACGAGGGATGTTTGTTTGCACGGCCCGTGTAATAATCTTCTCTATTACTATATCATCTGGATTAAAATGCATGTCGTCGAAAGACAATATATTTATGTGCAGTAAAACAGATGGTAGCAGTTAGTAGACAGCGCAAAACCTTGCTTTAAAAACACTTAAACGCCAGTCACCAAAATGTTGTTTGTTAGGGCTAATCGCAAAACGTTTAAACAATTATAAGAAGTAGGTAATCTAGGCTACTATCCCAGATCACATATTTAAAAAGAGATCATTTAAGGAAATGTAGAAATCTTTCGAAGAAAATAGTAAATTGTATAATAGGTATACAAGTAAAACTGTTTTTTTTTTTATACCTATTTATAAATAATGTACGTTACTAGACAATTTGTGCTTTGGTATGAAATTCAGTACAAACATTCCTAAACAGTCAACATAATAATTGTAAAAAACATGTTTTTGAATGATGGTTACATTATCTGCAGCATCCTGTTTGCTGACATTTGCGGATTTACGTCTCTATCAGACCAGTGCACCGCCGAGGAGCTGGTACGCCTCCTTAACGAACTCTTCGCCAGGTAAATATGTTTCACTGAAACCAGTAAATCATTCATTTTTCGAGTGTGTTGCGTTCGCACCCTTAAAAAAATAACTTTTACACTACTCATGCTCTGAAAGAACCTTCATGCATAGTCAAAAATAGGGTTGAAAGTGCGTGTTTGCAGAGGTTATTACTTTCTTGCCCATTTAGAGGGAAGGAAGTAGAAATAAAAAAGCACTTTCTATTTAAAAGCTGACGAAACAATTAAATAGCTTCTTTTTATTTGGTACAGTGCCATCTGTGATTATACAAGCGAACCAATTTCACTTTGAAAAAAAAACTCACTATTTATAAACAACAGAAAACATAACCGTAGCTTGTAATTAATCGGTACAGTGCCATCTATGTTTATAAAAGTGAATTAATATTTGTTAATTAAATTAAAACTCAAACTACACCCTCGTCGGTAATCAGTCACTTTCACCGCTTCACTTAGGTACTCTTTTGCACGCACTATGCAGTGTATTTCATTACATTTAATTGTTAAAATGTGTTCCCCTTATAATTTAAAATTCAAGTAGGTAAAATCACTAACTAGCTGATCATAAAACTTCTAGCTTAAAGTAAAGATCCTAAAATAGGTAAAACTGTACGTGAACATATAAGGTTCCTACCTAAACTACTTAAATTTACTTTATAAATAGCTTTTTACTACATATATACACAGTTCTTATAGGTACCACCCATAAAACTGAAACGTCGTTATACAGTTTCCTTCGCATATTACACTGTTGTGTCCGAAGAATTCCATCTACATTACTGGTATGGTAACTTGGTACTGTACGAACACTAAGAATTACATAATATATCAGATTCGATCGGCTGGCTGCGGAACATCACTGCCTGCGTATCAAGCTATTGGGTGACTGCTACTACTGCGTATCGGGACTCCCTGAGGCGCGAGACGATCACGCCAAATGCTGTGTCGAAATGGGCCTTGATATGATTGACGCAATCGCGTACGTACACGTTTTTTATTTATACGTATTATATTTTTCTTATCGTATACGAATAATAAATTATTCAATCTTACGATGTTATAAGACATTTAAACATTAGCATCCTAATTTTATAGGATGCTATAAAAATATGGTATATTAAGGTTCCCAATTCGTCTGTAAACCTATACATATATAACCATTTCGTATTACTTTCGACAAAAATCTCAAGAATTACAATGGATAACAGTTTTTAAGATAATAAAAAAAGTCGAAGATCTTCACGTGATCGTATTCGGCTACAGACTGGTGCGCGAGGTGATGTCGGTAAACGTAAACATGCGCGTAGGCATCCACTCTGGGCGCGTGCACTGCGTCGTGCTGGGGCTGCGCAAGTGGCAGTTCGATGTCTGGTCTAACGACGTCACCCTCGCCAACTACATGGAGAGCGGTGGCATCGCCGGGTAAGTCCCCAAACATTAGTTTAAATTATATCTATAATTAAATCTAACACTCCTCCCAAAAATGTAATCACAAAATTTTATGGAGACATCGCCGAAAAAGTCCCACACTCTAGTTAACTAGATACCCGAAGATCCAATCAAAGAGTAAATGTGGTATCACCAGGTAAGTACCACATACTGATTGATGCCCGATACAAAATCAAGACTATGCTTGCTTCTACCTCGTCTTCTACTTTTAGTCTTGCTCTGGGTCTTATTCGTGCACTGCGATATTGAATACTGTCGAGACAAAATTTTCGACTAATTAGATAGCTAGTCGAAATTGTCAATTTTCCCTATTGATTTTCATAGTGCTGAATATTTTAGACGCAAACCTTAAAACTTCTTTATACACATAACCATGTGCTGTTTGGTAGACGGGTGCACGTCACAAAAGAGACACTGCGGTGCCTGGGCGATGACTACAAGGTCGAACCAGGCAATGGCGGTCAACGCAACGCTTACCTGAAAGACCACAACATCGAGACCTACCTCATCGTGCCCGACGACACCAGCCGAGTTGTAAGTTGCTTAAATTGTCAACGTACGGTCAGTTGCAGAAATGCATATAGAGTTTCAAAACAAAATAGAATGGCAAGCGCATTCACTCACACACTTAAATAAATAAAGTAATATGTCCTGTAGAACCTGAGTAATATTAGTTTCATTAAATATTGTATATAATAATTTCACTAAGAAAATTATCGTATCCGTATCCTAGTGGATGGACGTATCAGATCTTAATATGTGTACTCAGTGCAATGCAGGTTGTGGATTCGAATGTCCACTTATGCCTTTCTTTTTGTTTTTGTTACATTTTACGAATTATGAATATTTTGTTCAGGTAAACAGCTTAGAACAATTTTATAATAGCTATTAAGTTAGAAGCGGAAACTACGTAGGTAGACATTTTATTTTTGTCGTTCGTTGCCGATTTGTTTCTGGGGGTATGTGCTGACAAGGTTGTTTGGTTTTTTTTATTTAGCTAATTAGTTAGATGCGGTGATTACTAAGGTAGCCATTTTTTTGTCGTTGTGGATGTGTTACTGTACGTGCTTGTGTTGATAAGTTTGTTTGGTGTTTTTATTAAATTTCTTTGCTAAAAATAATATGCAGGCCAATATCAAAATTCAAGAGAGGATGCGTATTATAGAACTATATAATATGGGTTACAATATATCTCAAATTTGCAATGAGACTGGTTTTACCGTAAGTATTTTATTTGATGTTAATGTTATATCATAATTTTTTAATACCACACTTTTTTGTAAGTAAATATCTAAAAAAATTGAAAATATAATTTCAGTAGTTTGAAAAATGTTTATTTTAATCTGGTTATTTGGTTTTTAGTGGATTAAAGCGTTGGGTCTCGCGCCACCAAGAGGAGACGAGTTTATCAACTCGGCGTCGAAGTGGACGCCCGCGGCACATTGATGTGACGACTCAAAGACGATTTATGGTGAAACAATACGAGAACAATGGTTTCATACCGACTGCTGTGTTTGGGAACATGTTTCATACATCCACACACACTGCTCGTTTAGCTCTGCATATTGAAGTATTGCATCATAGAAAGCCAACTAAAAAACCATATTTAACTAATACATATAAACAAAATAGATTGTTGGTTGCAAGGGAGTATTTAGATTTGACTGGGAGCACACCTTATTCACCGATGAGAAGTCGTTTGAACCATCTGAAATCGGGAGGGTTTATTTGTGGCGCAGAAATGGAACCCGTTATGAAGAACAAAATTTTGTCCCCAATATGGAATCTGGACGGATATCACTTAATATGTGGGGGTGGATGACTGCGGCTGGTCCATAGAAAACCTATGGGGTTTGATGGTCCAAAGATGGGACATGCGAAATGAAAGAACTTCAGAGTCATTAGAGGCTTAATGTGTAGAAATTTGGGACAATATTAGAGGAACAGATCTGTTCTAATATAGTCGGATCTGTGCGGTGGCGCCTGCTTGCTGTAATTGAAAATAATGGAGATTATATTAAATAGGCGAGTCGGACTCGCGCACGAAGGGTTCCGTACCATTATCTATAAAAACGGCAAAAAAAATGACGTTTAAGCCCCCCTTAAATTTTTCTTTTATTTAATTTAATTATTTATTTTTAAAGTTACTATATAACTAAATATTTTGTAAATATTTTAGGCGTCTACCTGTTGCCATTATCAATACCGAGCAAAATCGAGCAAAAAAATCACTGTTGTATGGGAGCCCCCTTAAATATTTATTTTATTCTATTTTTTAGTATTTTTTGTTATAGCGGCAACAGAAATATATCTTTTGTGAGAATTCCAACTGTCTAACTATCACGGTTCAAGAGATACAGCCGGAGTATTAGTAATAGGGTTTCGCTTATTACCCTTTGGGTACGGAACCCTAAAAATAAAGTACTATTCTTCTTACAGATATCATTTTACATTTCAATATATTTAAGACATAGTATATTATTTTTTACTTTATTGAATGAATGGTGACTTGTATTTTTTTTTATTCTTATGGTTAAGTTTCAATTTTCTTTTCATTACAAAAACGAATACTTAAGCTATAACCATAGGATATATATATATAGAAAAAAGAGACATTTATCAAAAACATTATTTATAAAATTTTAATAAAAACCATTTTTATTAGATTGCATGTGTTTTAGTTCTTGCAAACAAAGCAAAAAGTTCTCATACCAATCGGTCCTTTTCAGAGAGAACTAGATGTCAAAACATAAAAAAATTCCTAACAAAAACACTCAACACGGAAGTAGCGTGATTTGAACCATAGGCTCGCCAATTTAAGTCGCAACGTCTATGGATCACACCATGGGGCAAATAACATTTAATGCGCAATGAACAATACTTATGTAGAATAACACTGCAGTTTACACCTAATTAATTTGTTAGGTTAAGAAACCAAACGATATAAGAACGGTTTAAATAAACTCGTTAGTAAAAAGAAAACTAAACCTATATTCGGCGATTTAAGGTTAATATTACTGACAGTTCTAAAAATGTTAATGTGTGAGTGCGAGATTCACAGAATGGCTCCACGCAATTTTAACCTTTACACTATGCATGGACTTTAGCAAATGACTGTACCTACTTCATGTTAGAGATGTTATGTTATTTTATTTTAGGTAATTATTACGATATAATAGTTAAATCTACTTATAACAAATAATTTGGCATAATTAAATAAAAATTTAAACATTCAGAAGTGCAGATGAATTTAACATTTTTCTTATATGGAGAAAAATGTTGACCAACCTTAAATTTTTACTTTTTGTTTTTCTTACTATTTTTAAGGAAATCCACCATATTAAAACATACTCTGTCTACATTTTACGGAACCTCAAAAATCTATTCAATAGAAGTGACGTAACAATGAAACAAACATCAACCTACATTAAATACATAATCCTCCATTTCATTCTCTTCTCTCTTCCTTTGCTTTATTTTAATTAAAAAACATGGTTTATTTTGTGTACATTGTCATAAATATTACCATATTATTATACCAACAATGTTTTTAAATGATTTGACATTTGTGCAGGACAAGAAACCGCAGCATTCGTTCTCCGTAAACGGCAACGTCTCTAAAGAAATGCGAGTGATGGGTCACGGGTCGCAGCACGGCAAACACACCTCCAAGTGAGTAATGCAAATGTGTATCAATCATAGCCTTTATGCTTGAAAGTATGTAATATCATAGCTACAAAATACTTTTATTTAATTTATACATTCCATACTTTTACATACCTTCACCGTAACTTATATTAGGTGTATGTGCCTTCACTTCCGCGTCAGCTTTTTGAACTAGTGTTACAACGTCATTTTTCTAATTTATTATCTTCATCTATCACGTTGTTTGTCCGCGATGGACTACTTAACTACTTAACCAATTCTGATTAAACTTCGTAACTATCTGTTATTTGATCCAACTTAAAAGATAGGATAGTTTTTATCTCGATCTGCTAAGTGCGAGCCGGACTCTTACTTTAGGTATAAACCAACTTTCGCCGGGAGTATATATAATAAATAAATTGCTGTTCGTTGGTCTCACTAAAACTCTGGAACGGCTGGACCGATTTGAATAATTCTTTTTTTGTTGTGTTCGTTATTTTTAAGACAAGGTTTATAAGAAAAAATAAAAGAACTCAAAGATGGGTGGACCAATTCGGGTATTTTTTTTTTGTTCTGTTTGTAAGTGTTAGGGCCAGGTTTTTATGAAAAAAAACGGTCAAGTGCGAGTTGGACTCGAGCACTAAGGGGAACTCGAAGATAGCTGGACCAATTCGGGTAATTTTTTTTTTGTTCTGTTTGTTAGTGTTAGGGCAAGGCTTTTATGAAAAAAGAAACGGTTAAGTGCGATTCGGACAGGGTCAAGTGCAAGTCGGACTCGCGCAATAAGGGTGAACCGATTCTAATGAAATTTTTGTAAATTGTTATGCACAAGCCGGGGAATGTTTCTGAGAAAGAGTCGGACTCGCGCAATAAGGGGAAACCGATTGCAATGAAATTTTGGTAAGTTGTTATGCACACGCCGGGGAAGGTTTCTGAGAAAGAAAAAAGGGTTAAGTGCGAGTCGGACTCGCGCAATAACGGTTTAAATTAACTTGACATATGTAGGTATATAAGCAATACATATATATATACATACATGCCGACGACTGTTATCTTTACATGGCGTGCGCTGGCTAAGAGTAACATACATTTCTAACAGATGGCGATTTAAGTTAGTTTATGGTTAGAAGTAAACATGTCCGGGTTCCATACACTTCTCACGGATGTAGCCTATTGTTTGTAACAGTGTGCTTAATGTGAGTTTTTGCGTATTCGTAAATCTAATATCGCGTTCGCGTATTCATTAAAAGTTTTATCAGAAAAATTAGTCTCGAAACGCGTCCCGTAGAGGCGCTTCTTCATCACCATACATGTATTACGTTGCCGCGAACGCGATAGTAGCGTTAATAACTCACACTAGGCACACTGATGCTGCTACAGCGCATCAACTTTAAGCGCAGAACAACGTCTGCCGGGCCAGCTAGCCAAAAATAAAAATACAAGTTCACTGTTTTGTCTTACTTATCTTATTTTGAAAACTAAATATCAATAAAACTATGATTTGGCTTAATATATGAAAAAATAATTAACATTTATTTCATTTATACCTTCACCGTAACTTATATTAAGTGTAAGTATGTGCCTTCACTTCCACGTCAGCTTTCTCACTCGTGTTTCAACGTCATTTCCTAATTTATCATCAAAAATAAATATACAAGAACCTGTTTTGTCTTACTTATCTTATTTTGAAAACTAAATATCAAGAAAACTATGATTGTGGCTCAAAATATGAAAAAATCGTAATATAAAATCAGAGAGATTAAAAATATATCTTAACTAGTGGCTTTTCTTATTTAAGACTAAAGCATAGTTTTCTTGATTTAAAGTTTACAAAATAAGGCAATTAAGAAAAAATAGGGTTAATATATCCTTTATTTATTGATTTACTTATATACATTAATTCAACTTTGTTCCAAAATCAGAATGTAGAAAAAACAAGTATCTACATTTAAATTCGATAAAGATAATTTCAGGTGAGAGTTTCATCAACAAGATGAGCATCACAAGTCCTTAAGAACTGGGCCGAATTTAATAAAAGCTAGTATTATATTGATCGATATGACGTCAAACATTAGGGTATTACATGGCATAAAACCCTATCTAGACAGTCGTCAAAAACCTAAAAAAACTACGACTGAGTGTGTGTGCGAGGATTACATTGTAAGTTTGCACGTCTCATGAATACCGAATAATTCATAAAAGAAATTAATGCGCTTATAATTTTTAATAATAATAATAATCATTTCATTATAATTTTTAAAACATTTATCCATTATATTTCGAACACTTTAACTTATTGAAGGATATCTATGTTACAGACACGAGTTGGTTTATAAAAAAAAATTAGATAAACTGCCACTGCTTCTTCTAGCTTAGTTAACATTTAACCTAATTTGTTTAAATTTTTAGGCAAACAAGGTGTCTTATACAAATCCTTAAAGCTAACCAGGTATGTTCAATCTCTCGGCCAAAAGCATTACGTTTTGCCTCGGGGCGTAGAGGACAATTCTCACTCTCAGAAAGCCCTCATCCAACAATTCAGATCACTTTCCCGCCTCTACAATAATGTACTATTGTTTTTGTTCGCCGTGCGAGAAGAACCATTGTTCTGCAAGGGGATACGTTTTTTCGGTTAACTCTTGCATTAAAAAAAACCGGGTGGACAAACGATTGTATACCACTCATTATTAACAGTTCTTTGTTCTTCTTGGGGACGGTGCAGATATGACCTGTCTTGCGGAATAACTCACTGTTATCTATCTATTTTCGTTCGCTTTTGGCGCGTCGAATTAATGGTTCGTTTTGGTTTGTTATCACCTTATGAGGATCTCTTGAACACCAATCAGGTTAATGTTTTTTTTTATTACCAATAAATCCATGTTTGGTTTCCTGATACGGCGGAAAACGGCAATTACATGTCCTTAGCATAAATTTAAACTTCTCCAACAATTATTTTCATCAAAAAATACAATTTCCAGTTTAGTCTTGTCTTTTTTACAGTTCCAAAGTACCTTAGAATTAAATAACCGATATTAAATTTTAACTCGATATCTCTACGCGTTCCTGAGAAAAATAGTCCGACAGACAGACAGATTTACAATAATGTGATCCTATATGGGTTCCGTTTCTTACTTTTGAGTTACGGAACCCTAAAAAACGTGCCAATACGAATAAATTTAACGTATGATAGTCTTACCGAAATATAGTGCATTAAAAGCATGGTAAAGGCGAAAACGGCGCACTTGAGAAGGAAGTGTTCAAAACTTTTAAAGTCGTAAACAATCATAGATTCCTAATTCACCTAAGTAAATTTATTTTGTGAAACATAACTTTAGAAATTAAAATATTTATATGCGTCATGTAGTACAAAACTTTCAGTGTGCGGAATATGCATATATAGATATATATATTTAAGAGAAGCATAACATACAAGCATAACCATTCCTACCCTTTTGCGTTATGGAAATAACGTTTCATTAGCTTTTTTTGTATATTCCACAAGAATCGGCATGGATGCTGGTGGAGAGCTGAAGAAGCCAGAGGATGAGGTGAACGAATATTTGATGAAGGCAATCGATGCGCGCTCCATTGACCGTCTGCGCGCTGAGCACTGTTACCCGATCTCACTCACGTTCCGCAACATCCTAACCGAGAGAAAGGTAGGGGGCAGAATATTACAATATAGAAACCCACAGGACATGACCCTCAAGGGTGGCCTAGTAACTTTACAATCATCGCCAGTTTAACTAGAGATGTCAGCCCAACGGTACTTAAACGATATTTGGTTTGAAATATAAACACTAAATTCCTTGCCAGCTCTTCTTGGTAGAAATCCGAATGTGAAGCGGAGCGGTGGTACAATACAGTCATTCAATTGTAAAGTTTTCTATTTATATAATATTTTGATACTAACTGCTTATAGTTATTGCAACATAAAAATTGACGGATGCAGGTACAAATAGATAAAGAATTGTTTTACAGTGTGCCAGACGTCGTCAACAAACGTACTTACCTAGATGTACATATATTAACACTAGTAACACGCTGAATTACCCAGTTGTCAAGCAATAGTCTCTCAATTAGATTTAACAATGGATTGCAATGCTGCATTGAAGATGCCTTGAAGCAAAGCATACAAGCGTGAAATTATTCCACAGGAAATAAGGATTTCATGCATTTCAAATGCATGACACGGTTCTTAAAAAAGCCTTACAATGTAAATGTAGCAAAATTAGTCACCGTTACAAAATTTAAAGCTAAATTTGCACTTTGAATATGCTTTTAAAACTTAATATATCATGGATTTATTCGCGTCTTATGTCTATGGTACTGTTTGCACACAAACTACCTACCTTGCTAGTGGTTCATAACTATAATGTGATATAATACATTTTCCACAATTTCTTACAGTACACATTAGAGAAAGATCGCATGCTGAAGGTGTATTTTGGATGCTCGTTGTTGATGCTACTTGCTGTTCTGTTGCTGCAGGTTCTCGCATTCACCTTGTGAGTACCCAAAAAACTTGTCATCTCACATTTCATACGCGCATATAACATGCGTGACGTAACGGAACGTAACTTCATATACTGTTTGCTACACAACACCGAACTTACCTATTTTCTACATTCTTAATAACACAATAATGTGATTGCGTGTTTCTATCTTTACGTCGCTACGCAAAGCACTGGTATGATTAGACTATTGGCACAAGTATAAAATATGCTTTAGGCCGTGAACAAAGATGAAAACACACACCACTCTCTATGATTTATTAGTTCAGTCACCACATATATAAACCATGAGTGTCTTTACTACATTTTATATTAACTTTTGCAATGAAATACTTAATTTCATAGAAAATTAAGGCTAGAAAGAATTTTAATAATATTTTTTATGCTTTGTTTTAGCACCACAGTCGACATTGTGGCAATTGCGCTGTGTGGGCTTGTGGTCTTCACCGTGACCTCCTTAGTGCTCAGTGTTAACATGAAGGTAATAAAAGCTCATTTTAATCTTATACTTAGTTAGGTAACGGTAACTTGAATGTAAAAGAATATTGATAGATAGCAACATAACGTTTATGTTGTGCCGTACAATATAAACCTCAAACAACCACACCGCATTGTAACTTTTGTTTAATATCAGTAACAAAATACATGCCTCTTTCATCTTACGGTGTAATTTAATGAAGCTCGCAGGGTTGTGGTTTTGTGAGTGAGTAATTATACCTAATAAATCAAGTGAAACACATTGGTCGTCCTTTAAATGTGAGTTCTCAGAATTAATACAATATATAAGTAAAATAGTATTTAAGGTATCATTGCTGACTATCCAGTCTTCGGCAATTGATTCATCCGAATTGTTACTAAGTGGAATAGGTGATGAGTTCTATCAATGTCTGAAATAATAGACATTTTGACAGTCGTCATCCTCGCACCTAAACGATGTCCGCTGGCGAATGTAAACCCCGCTTGTATCTCCGCAACCACCGCGGCTTTCCGCGCCTCTAAATTCAGTAGCAGGCCGTCACACGCTGCGTGTCCCGATACGAGATCGCTCCTGAAGAACCTTTCTTTTTCACCAATTTTATCGGTTCGACGAGCAATGTAGCATGCGTATTGCTACTTTACCTTGCTAACTATTTATGCTATTTCGGTATCTTAAGCTTATTTCATTTCACATTCAGAACAAGCGGGATTGCCAAGACTAGAGCCTGTGATATTGAAAGTCCCTAAAATGGTGCTGCTATCCACCATCTGGTCTACGTTCCTTTGTCACTTCCTACGAAACCCATGATAAATGGTAGTGTTATTTGGACATACAACTAAGTAATCGACTAGAACTATCTGAATGAACTAAGTTGTTTTCTGAACGTGCATATATAGGATAAATTGGGCAAGGCAAATGTAATTGAAGTTAGTTTCATATAATTGTAACATCACTCTAAGCTATTTTATTTTATTGCATTCTTAGAAATGGTGCAAAGTAGCGTTAAATCTTATATCTCGTAACATAGTTCTACTTAAAACAAGACAGAGTTTGTGAGGCTATCTAGAAATAGTTGAAACAAACATGAATTTAAGAATATATCTATGCATATCGGTCAAAAGTGGCCCCTTTTAGCAGACACGCTGTCTACAACTCACAGATACAATCTAGATATCGTAGAAAATTAATTAGAAATAGCTTATAACAAGTTTAATTTTTCTATTTATGCATTTCGCTTTGTAAAAAAAGGAAATAAAATATGTCACTCTCGGAGTGCCATGTGTTTGTAAACTTTGAAAAAAAAATGTTTAAAAAGGTCAACAATTTTCCAAGCCAATTATGCGAGAAAAAACTTCAATGTGCCTACAACTTGTAGCGCCATCTATTTGCTAACCTCAGAATCTAAACACAAGAATATCTCACTTTTCAGTACAATTCGCTAGTATTTTAATGGTATATAATTTTCGATACAGGTTGCTTAAATGCTTATCTAAAATGGTACCAGTTTCTTAATTTTAAAATAAAAGTACAGGGCTATAAAGAAATTAAGAAATTATCCTCCCTAATGATGCTGCTCGTTCTGTAAAAATATAAATTGTAAAAATAAAACAATTATCATAGGTTTTCTTTCGGACCATTATTGAAAGATACAAAGAATATTATGAGCATTATCAACTGTTTTCCGCAATATTTTAGTAATAATGCCTGTTATCATCCTACGGTGGCTGAATTCAACTCGGTAAAGATATTATTGACATAACTTATACTACTTATATTATAAAGGTGAAAGTGAGTTTGAACAACGGAGCTTAATAATAATAATAACAAATAAATGATTTACATTTCTGTTTCTAGATTCCATATACAGCATACAGATACATATATCAGTTTTGGTCAACGTAAAAATACACTTTTGTTGGTTGTTGTCAGGTTGCGGACGCTCTGTCGTGGTTATCTTGGGTGCAACGGTGGGCGCAGCACATGCACAACAGCCGCGTACATGCGCAGCTCTGTTCCGCGCTGTTGCTGGTTGCGCTCGCAGTTCAGATACATCTCATCACGGTAAATACCCTAACATCAGAGCCTTACTAGAACTACCCTATTCATACCTATTATCAGTTACCTAAGAAGTAAAATTTTTGAGCTGGTTAAAAGAAAACTTGTTTGAAGTTACAAAAAGTGAAAGTTTTTGAGTAACGTACACATTAATATACAGAGAATGGTAATGCAGTTCCCAATTTGTTTTTGAGGTCTGAAGCGAAAAAGAAGCAATACTAGAATTAGGTTATGAATTAATTTGACTAATGTTATAAGCATTCCAAGCATAAAAGAGCTATTCCAATGCAGCAGCGTGCTCGATACAAAAGATATTCCTATGGAGCAACGTGCTTCATACAAAAGATATTCCTATGCAGCAGCGTGCTCCATACAAAAGATATTCCTACGCAGCAGCGTGCTCGATACAAAAAAAATCCTATGCAGCAGCGTGCTCCATACAAAAGATATTTCTATGCAGCAGCGTGCTCCATACAAATGATATTCCTACGCAGCAGCGTGCTCGATACAAAAGATATTCCTATGCAGCAGCGTACTCCACAGAAAAGATATTCCTACGCAGCAGCGTGCTCGATACAAAAGATATTCCTATGCAGCAGCGTACTCCACAGAAAAGATATTCCTATGCAGCAGCGTACTCCACACAAAAGATATTCCTATGCAGCAGCGTACTCCACACAAAAGATATTCCTATGCAGCAGCGTACTCCACACAAAAGATATTCCTATGCAGCAGCGTGATCCACACAAAAGATATTCCTATGCAGCAGTGTACTCCACACAAAAGATATTCCTATGCAGCAGCGTACTCCACACAAAAGATATTCCTATGCAGCAGCGTGCTCCACACAAAAGATATTTATATGCAGCAGCGTGCTTCAAACAAAAGATATACCTATGCAGCAGCGTACTCCTCACAAAAGATATTCCTATGCAGCAGCATACTCCACACAAAATATATTCCTATGCAGCAGCGTGCTCCACACAAAAGATATTCCTATGCAGCAGCGTGCTCCACACAAAAGATATTTATATGCAGCAGCGTGCCCTACACAAAAGATATTTCTATGCAGCAGCGTGCTTCAGTAGAGGGGATTCGTTGGTTCTGGCGCACTTCCCCCCAACCTCAACCCCTCGCCTGAAAAAAAGCTCACCAACTTTTTCCTGCTTTGTACGACTCGCGCTTGACCACTCTCAAAACATCGTTGGTTCTGCCTCACTACCCTCCAACCCCGACCACTCGCCTAAAAGCTTTTCTGCCCCGCACGACTCGCGCTTGACCACTCTCAAAACATCGTTGGTTCTGGCTCACTACCCTCCAACCCCAACCCCCCGCCTAAAAACTTTTCTGCCCCCGCACCGCGCTTGACCACTCTCAAAACCACCCCTGTGTCTGGGGTGTGGCAACTCGCGCTTGACCACTTTCAAAACATCGTAACATCGTTGGTTCTGGCTCACTACCCTCCAACCCCAACCCCTCACCTAAAAACTTTTCTGCCCCGCACGACTCGCGCTTGACCACTCTCAAAACCACCCCTGTGTCTGGGGTGTGGCGACTCGCGCTTGACCACTCTCAAAACCACCCCTGTGTCTGGGGCTATGTCGACTCACGCTTGACCAAAACTACTGCGTGACGTCACAGTGGCTCCTGTGTATAACTTGTCTCTAGTTTTGTTATGTAATTACATCATTATCGTAATTGGTTATCATGTTTTTCCCCGTTCATAATAAAGTTATTCCTATTTAATTACAATGATGTTGGTGGTGACATTCCAAAAACTAGTCCCCCGAGGGTGTATCTTAAGATTTTAGGGGTGTGTCCACTCACGCTTTACAAAAACAACCTGGAGACGTGTTGGTTCACGCTTGATATGACTTGACATGTTATACCTACAGAAAATCTTCAATTCAAGTCGGTCGAAGTTTAAAGAGAAAAGCTGATAATAGTGTTAAAGATTTACAACTAGTATCGACGTCAACATGATGTGTCAAATATGTGATTTACAGGTTAACCAAAGATTCTATGCTCAGCACTTACGATCTAAGAAACACAAATAGAAATGTCTTATTCTTAATCATAATTTACTTTATGTGTCTGTTATATCACTTGTGAAGTATTTATAGCATCAATTGAAGAATCAATACTATTTTATTATTCATGCAGATTTTGATCAGGAAACAAAAGATTTAAACAAATTCTTTTGAATTTTTAAATTTGTCTATTAGGAATTGGATAAAAATTGGTGAATTAGAAAATTATTCAGAACCTTTAAGTGATGACATTAAAAATAAAATGTGTAATGTCACATAGTGATTTAGAAAAAAAAAAGAAAATGGTAGACCTTTTTAAAAAAACAGTTCTTAGAAATGCATGTTAATAAGTTCAATCCCTTACGGGGATCTTCGTATATTCGTAAAAAAGAACGATCAACAATGTTTTAAGTGGACTATATCCTGCAAATATACATTCCGATAGTGTATCATCATACTTTAGCCATCAAAATAAACTAACGTTTAATAATATTCAGTTCCCAATCAAATTATCTGATATACCCAAGGTAGAAAAACAAAATGACATTAGCATTAATATGTTTGAATTAGAGTTTAACAAAGAAAAAAAAAACTTTACAAAATGTTCTAATTAATTACAAATTAACTTATTATTTTTAAACAATGGTTGAAATGGGTTTTAATTAATCACCAGAAGCATGACTGTGCTCAAATTTTTACTGAATAACTAGGAATTCAGAAAAAAGAAAAATATTGGTTTAATAGGTAAACAAATAATGATGAAATCTATTTTGATAAATTTCAAAGAATATTAAAATTACATTTTATAATATATGCAGACTTTGTAGCTCATTAAAAACCCGTCGCCTATTGTATCCCTGATCCATCGAAGTCATATACGTAAACAATACATGAACATGTAGTTTGTTCTTATGGATACTATATAAAATGTTCATATGATGATAAACTGTCTATATACAGAACATACTCAGAGCCTAATTGTACAAAAATGTTTTGAAAAATGATATTAGCAATATACATAGGATAAATTGTTTTCAAAAATGTCCACTTTCTTTAACTAATGAAGAGAAGGATAAGACAATCGCAATTATGTTATATTAGGTGATGAAATCACAGTAGACTATGACTGGAATACTAGTAATTTTAGAGGTGTTAGTCACGAATTATTTAGTAGCACAAAGTATCGTGTTCCATTTTTCATTCCTATTCTATTTCACAATCTAAACAATTATGATGCTCATTTTATTGTTCATGCTTTGAATTTTAAAGATTGAGAAATAAAAATAATTCCGCAAAATAAGTAAAAATATATTTCATTCTCATATAAACCTAATATGTCGTATAGTTCATTTGCGGTTTTTAGATTATTTTTAATTTATGATCTACTAGAGTTTAGATATATAGATGTTATATAAAGACCAATTTGCAGAATTAAGAAATCAATTACAAACGAATTTTAATAAACTTATTAGGAAAGGTGTTTTTCTTCATGAATTTGTTAATTCTTATGAGTCCTTAAAAATTACATCTCTTCAAAATCAAGACGCTTTCTTTAACTCTTTAATACCAGTGTATCTAATTATAATAATAAACATGCTCAAAACGATGTCAGCTCAATTTAAATGTAAAAATATGTTGGAATATTCCAATCTATATTTAAGAACTTATGTAATGCTACTCACTGATATTTCTGATAACTTTAGAATTTTTTATATCTAATGTGATATAATTGTAATTATTTATTTTCTTCTTTTTACACTAAGCTGTACACCTATCTATAATATATTTTTGCCACGCAAAATGAGCTCTATTTTAAAATTAACCTGTAACCTTAAGTACCCTGAACATTTACATGATCTTAATTCAGATTTACCTTTATGCCTGAAAAACATTGTAAACGGTTATAGTAAAGATAAGAAATTAGTATCAAATTTTTATAATAAAACTAAAATATAATTTACTATAGAAATCTCAAACAATGTTTACAACTTACTATGAAGTAAATTAGGGTTCATAGAATTTTACAGTTTAAGCATAGTCCTTAGTTGAAATATATATATACATTTAAATACACAAGTAAGAACTACAGCTAAAAGTGACTGAAAAAAGATTTTTATAAATAATACATTCTTTAGTAGTTTAGTTCTTCTTATACTTCAGACTATCCTAGTGATAACATTTATAGTTACTTTATTATTAAACTTTAATAAAACGAAACTTGGATATTATAAAGATAAAAAACAATGGTTAAGTATTTATATAAGTCTACAACAAGTTTATTTATTTTTTTGTGTAATATAGTCTGTTTCACACTTCGAATTCTGCACGTGAAATATTTACATTTGTGATACATAGACACGACTTATAGTTCTCCAAATAAATCTCTTTTTTGTCACAATTTTCTTGAAAACTTTAGATTCGGCAATTACATCAAGCAATTATAAATCTACAACAAGTTTTATTAATTTTTGTGAAGTCTGTAGGACTCTCGAAATACTTGTTACAATTTTGTATATTGAAAATATAAAAAATTTTGATGTATAACTTTCATTATTATACCATGCACTTTTTTTTCGATACTTCAGACTATCCTAGTGATAACATTTATAGTTACTTTATTATTAAACTTTAATAAAACGAAACTTGGATATTATAAAGATAAAAAACAATGGTTAAGTATTTATATAAGTCTACAACAAGTTTATTTATTTTTTTGTGTAATATAGTGTGTTTCACACTTCGAATTCTGCACGTGAAATATTTACATTTGTGATACATAGACACGACTTATAGTTCTCCAAATAAATCTCTTTTTTTGTCACAATTTTCTTGAAAACTTTAGATTCGGCAATTACATCAAGCAATTATAAATCTACAACAAGTTTTATTAATTTTTGTGAAGTCTGTAGGACTCTCGAAATACTTGTTACGATTTTGTATATTGAAAATATAAAAAATTTTGATGTATAACTTTCATTATTATACCATGCACTTTTTTTTCGATACTTCAGACTATCCTAGTGATAACATTTATAGTTACTTTATTATTAAATTTTAATAAAACGAAACTTGGATATTATAAAGATAAAAAACAATGGTTAAGTATTTATATAAGTCTACAACAAGTTTATTTATTTTTTTGTGTAATATAGTGTGTTTCACACTTCGAATTCTGCACGTGAAATATTTACATTTGTGATACATAGACACGACTTATAATTCTCCAAATAAATATCTTTTTTTTCACAAATTCACGTTTTTAACATTTTCCATAGTTTTACCAAAGAATGTATTATTTATAAAAATCTTTTTTCAGTCACTTTTAGCTGTAGTTCTTACTTGTGTATTTAAATGTATATATATATTTCAACTAAGGACTATGCTTAAACTGTAAAATTCTATGAACCCTAATTTACTTCATAGTAAGTTGTAAACATTGTTTGAGATTTCTATAGTAAATTATATTTTAGTTTTATTATAAAAATTTGATACTAATTTCTTATCTTTACTATAACCGTTTACAATGTTTTTCAGGCATAAAGGTAAATCTGAATTAAGATCATGTAAATGTTCAGGGTACTTAAGGTTACAGGTTAATTTTAAAATAGAGCTCATTTTGCGTGGCAAAAATATATTATAGATAGGTGTACAGCTTAGTGTAAAAAGAAGAAAATAAATAATTACAATTATATCACATTAGATATAAAAAATTCTAAAGTTATCAGAAATATCAGTGAGTAGCATTACATAAGTTCTTAAATATAGATTGGAATATTCCAACATATTTTTACATTTAAATTGAGCTGACATCGTTTTGAGCATGTTTATTATTATAATTAGATACACTGGTATTAAAGAGTTAAAGAAAGCGTCTTGATTTTGAAGAGATGTAATTTTTAAGGACTCATAAGAATTAACAAATTCATGAAGAAAAACACCTTTCCTAATAAGTTTATTAAAATTCGTTTGTAATTGATTTCTTAATTCTGCAAATTGGTCTTTATATAACATCTATATATCTAAACTCTAGTAGATCATAAATTAAAAATAATCTAAAAACCGCAAATGAACTATACGACATATTAGGTTTATATGAGAATGAAATATATTTTTACTTATTTTGCGGAATTATTTTTATTTCTCAATCTTTAAAATTCAAAGCATGAACAATAAAATGAGCATCATAATTGTTTAGATTGTGAAATAGAATAGGAATGAAAAATGGAACACGATACTTTGTGCTACTAAATAATTCGTGACTAACACCTCTAAAATTACTAGTATTCCAGTCATAGTCTACTGTGATTTCATCACCTAATATAACATAATTGCGATTGTCTTATCCTTCTCTTCATTAGTTAAAGAAAGTGGACATTTTTGAAAACAATTTATCCTATGTATATTGCTAATATCATTTTTCAAAACATTTTTGTACAATTAGGCTCTGAGTATGTTCTGTATATAGACAGTTTATCATCATATGAACATTTTATATAGTATCCATAAGAACAAACTACATGTTCATGTATTGTTTACGTATATGACTTCGATGGATCAGGGATACAATAGGCGACGGGTTTTTAATGAGCTACAAAGTCTGCATATATTATAAAATGTAATTTTAATATTCTTTGAAATTTATCAAAATAGATTTCATCATTATTTGTTTACCTATTAAACCAATATTTTTCTTTTTTCTGAATTCCTAGTTATTCAGTAAAAATTTGAGCACAGTCATGCTTCTGGTGATTAATTAAAACCCATTTCAACCATTGTTTAAAAATAATAAGTTAATTTGTAATTAATTAGAACATTTTGTAAAGTTTTTTTTTTCTTTGTTAAACTCTAATTCAAACATATTAATGCTAATGTCATTTTGTTTTTCTACCTTGGGTATATCAGATAATTTGATTGGGAACTGAATATTATTAAACGTTAGTTTATTTTGATGGCTAAAGTATGATGATACACTATCGGAATGTATATTTGCAGGATATAGTCCACTTAAAACATTGTTGATCGTTCTTTTTTACGAATATACGAAGATCCCCGTAAGGGATTGAACTTATTAACATGCATTTCTAAGAACTGTTTTTTTAAAAAGGTCTACCATTTTCTTTTTTTTTTCTAAATCACTATGTGACATTACACATTTTATTTTTAATGTCATCACTTAAAGGTTCTGAATAATTTTCTAATTCACCAATTTTTATCCAATTCCTAATAGACAAATTTAAAAATTCAAAAGAATTTGTTTAAATCTTTTGTTTCCTGATCAAAATCTGCATGAATAATAAAATAGTATTGATTCTTCAATTGATGCTATAAATACTTCACAAGTGATATAACAGACACATAAAGTAAATTATGATTAAGAATAAGACATTTCTATTTGTGTTTCTTAGATCATAAGTGCTGAGCATAGAATCATGTTGACGTCGATGCTAGTTGTAAATCTTTAACACTATTATCAGCTTTTCTCTTTAAACTTCGACCGACTTGAATTGAAGGTTTTCTGTAGGTATAACATGTCAAGTCATATCAAGCGTGAACCGACACGTCTCCAGGTTAAGTTTTTGTAAAGCGTGAGTGGACACACCCCTAAAATCTTGAGATACACCCTCGGGGGACTAGTTTTTGGAATGTCACCACCAACATCATTGTAATTAAATAGGAATAACTTTATTATGAACGGGGAAAAACATGATAACCCATTACGATAATGATGTAATTACATAACAAAACTAGAGACAAGTTATACACAGGAGCCACTGTGACGTCACGCAGTAGTTTTGGCCAAGCGTGAGTCGACATAGCCCCAGACACAGGGAGTGGTTTTGAGAGTGATCAAGCGCGAGTAGCCACACCCCAGACACAGGGGGTGGTTTTGAGAGTGGTCAAGCGCGAGTCGTACAAAGCAGAAAATTTAGGCGAGGGGTTGGGGTTGGAGGTTGGAGTAGGTTGGGGGGGTAGTGCGCCAGAACCAACGATGTTTTGAGAGTGGTCAAGCGCGAGTCGTGCGGGGGGGGGGGCAGAAAATTTTTTAGGCGAGGGGTTGGGGTTGGAGGGTAGCGCGCCAGAATCAACGATGTTTTGAGAGTGGTCAAGCGCGAGTCGTGCGGGGGGCAGAAAAGTTTTTAGGCGAGGGGTTGGGGTTGGAGGGTCGTGCGCCAGAACCAACGATGTTTTGAGAGTGGTCAAGCGCGAGTCGTACAAAGCAGAAAAAGTCGGTGAGCTTTTTTTAGCTTTTTTTTAGGCGAGGGGTTGAGGTTGGGGGAGGTGCGCCAGAACCAACGAATCCCCTCTACTTGCTTCAAACAAAAGATATACCTATGCAGCAGCAAAGTCCACAGAAAAGATATTCCTATGCAGCAGCGTGCTCCACACAAAAGATATTTATATGCGGCAGCGTGCTCTACACAAAAGATATTTTTCTATGCAGCAGCGTGCTTCAAACAAAAGATATACCTATGCAGCAGCGTACTCCACACAAAAGATATTCCTATGCTGCAGCGTGCTCCACACAAAAAATATTCCCATGCAGCATCGTTCTCCATGCAAAACATATTCCCATGCAGCAGCGTGTTCCATACAAACGCAGTTTCATTTAATTTCCGTGTTCATAGATTTGAACGAAATCTGGGTATGAAGCGATTATCTAGGTATGAAGCGAGTCAATTTTCGATTTAATTGTATAAGTCGAAAGATATTCAAGGTTCTTGATTTACGTACTAATGGTTTCAAATAGTATTACAAAGTAATAGAAACAGGATTTTGGAAAACAACAGACACAGTTTTAGTGAAGATAGAAGGCAAAAAACCTTAACAGTCAAAACAAGATATACTAAAAGTAGCCATAAAACACCAAGTCTCTTATTTCGGACCCAGGATATCTTGTTGCCCTTGATTATTATTTTTATTTTGGCTACCCTGTAAATTACTGAGAAAAAATAATTTTTGAATTACGAATTTTCCAGGGTCTATACTTATACAACGGAGGAACTTTAGCACCCGAGTACAACGAGGAACGAGGTTTTTGCTTCTATTCAATGGGGGAGGTAATCAAAAAAATAAACGCTATATTGAACGTGTGACTTGTTTAAGTGCTTTTATGCTTGGTCCATCTGATCAACTACAGAATCTTAAAGAAACTATATTGTCATAAAGTAACGATAATAGCATGCTATGTTTTTTTCATATTTGCTGAAATTCACAAATCAAATGCGTAGTATAGTCGCGCTACACTCGTCAAATCGCGCCATTTAGTGAGTGTAAGTCGCTAGTATGCAGTGATTACATTTTAAGAACACGCTAGTACCTATCTAACTAGGATATTTTTGTGCAGCACTACCTGCAGCTGACTCTGCTGGGCATGGTAGCGATTGCCGCGCACCAAGTGTTGGCTACCATCGCTAAGTCCTTGTTGCTGGTCGGTGCCTGCGCCACTTACCTGGCGCTCACCACCGTGCACCACTACCAACACCTCGATCTCTACAAGCAGTACGTACCTTTACCAGCAAATATAAATTAGACACCATTATTATTGAACACACCTAGCCCAAGATTGTGACTTTGTTCTCGAGGACCCGTAAATTAAAAAACTAATAATTCTGCTTTGGGCCCGTAGCATTTGCTACTCCTGCTATATAGCAAATCCAACACTTTGCACGGCCAGACTTAGTTCTACACTTTCAAGTAGGTGGCGTTATGATTTTGATCTATGGTCAAAGTCCGTGTACCTAAATGAAAGGCTGTGAGAAGAAGTCAGTGACAAACAATCCCACTTCCATTAATAGATTATTTGTCAATTTCTTATGTCTGATTTTCGGCTTGCAGACAGCGATGCGACCTGGACTGGAACCAGCACTGGACGAATGTGGTGGTGTGCGTTGGAGCTACCGTTGCGCTGCTGCTACACTCCCACCAGACTGAAAGCACCTACCGACTAGACTTTATATGGAAACTACAGGCCAACGGTAAGTTTACTATTACAACAAACAATAAAATAATAAAAATAAAATACCATCGTAAAACTTACCCCCTAAGGGCTGATCAGAACATGCTCTAAACATCCATGTTTCACTAATATTACGTTCTACTCAGTCCCACAAACGTGACAGGTAGTGAGCCTCGCCATACCGGGCACTATATAGAGTTGAGACAACTTTTACAATTTACAAATTGTGACACTATTGTCCTCCGCTGGAAATCGAACCCGTCCCGGATGTGACATGGCCTCCAATCATTTCACCACTGAATTCCAAAAAATGAAAAATTTATAAGTAACTACTGAAAATATGTAGGTTATCTTTATGGACGCGAATGGCGTATCAATTCTTCCAGAACTTGCCAAGTTATTGATATACCCAATGGAGTCTTCACAATAATCATAACTAATGTTATTGTAACCATTTTTTGTACAGAGGAGAAGGAAGAAATGGAACACTTGGACGCGTACAACCGCAAGCTTTTGGCCAACATACTGCCGGAGCACGTTGCCCAGCACTTCCTCAACACCGATAAGAACATCGACGTAAGTGTTCAACAATTGTATTATATTTATAAATGTTACTAACTGAAACACACTAACTTTTTTTAAATATAAAACCAGGGTGGTAAAACAGTGTTATGGCCCGGGTGAAATTACGCGGTCACCGTAGCCTATAGACGCTTGTATAATAGGAGCCATCAGAGCTCGGACCGTTGGTTTAACTTCCGAAGCACGGAGCTAGCCGTAGCAACTAAATGTTCCAGTAGCAGTAACCCATTAAATTTCTGACTACGCCGGTTTCTCCACCCACCGCGTGTAACTGTTTAAAACACAGCTATTTATTACGAAGTCCATGTGAGCGAGATAAGACACCACAGCGTTTTCCAAAATAATTGATAATAAAGTGCCAAAAAAAGCTATTACCTACGTATATGTTTTTCTATGTTAATTTAAATTATCAACCTAATATACTGATTACAAGCATTTTTTTCTTTAAGAAGTGTAACTTGGCATTGGTCACCCTTTTGTCTTTTCCGACCGATACATGTCCCCGGGCCACGGGTTCGTCCATATTTATTATATTTTATTTTATGTATCTAGTTATTTATTTTTATTTCTGTTGCTCTTGTTTTGTTGCAGGAACTTTATCACGAACAATGTGAATCAGTGTGCGTGATGTTTGCCTCAATCCCTAACTTCTCTGAGTTTTACGTGGAGCTGGAAGGCAACAATGAGGGCGTGGAGTGCCTGCGTCTGCTTAACGAGATTATTGCAGACTTCGACGAGATTCTTGCTGAAGAACAATTCAAATACATTGAGAAGATCAAGAGCACTGGCGCCACTTATATGGCAGCATCAGGTTGATAATATGAGTTCTTTGTATTCTATGTGGTGTTAATTCAAAAATTAGTTATTTACATTACTAAATTACTACTTAGTACTTATACCTCGAGAGAGTTGGTGGTGGCCGAGGTGTTTAAATTTCACTTCACGTCCCAAGTGGCGGAGGTTCGAACCCCGGGGTCGGCGTGTACCAATGAGTCTTTTCTTAATTTCTCAAGTACACTGATTTATTTATTCACACTACTGGCTTTTCAATGAAGTAAAACATCGTGAGGAAACCTGCACACGTCAAGAAAAAAAGAAAAAAAGACGTATGTGAAGTCCACAATCCGCACTGGGTCCGCGTGTGGACTGTAACCCAAATCACCCTCGTTGAGGGTAGGCCGTGCCCCAGCAGTGGGGACGTATGAAGGCTGACAATGATGATGACTTACACCTTAAGCTCAAGAGCTGGTATTGGGATGTTTTAAATGGAACTAGATGGATAAAATACGAATGGTAACAATATATTATGCCTGACAGCTAAAAAACAGTATAGAGGTAATGCTGCGTTCACCTACATGATGTATCATATTGTATCCATATTATGGGAGCATAGGGGAGTGATGCGTAAGTTATGTGTATCTAGAAGCTAGCACCAAATAGCAACCTTTCGGCATATGAATGCCTTTATATCTTTAATAACATATCGGGTATATAGGGGCATATTACATATCAGTGACGCCGTATCCATACAGGCTAACTACAAAGCAACAGACCGACTGACTAACTACAGAGCGAGGTGTTCTCCAAGCATTGTGCAACAAACTTACAAAAATCAAAGCTACAGTCGCCATGTTAAAATTCAAAACGACACTAGCGACCATGCACCCAAGATCAGAAGGTCAGAAAAGTTTGTTGCACTGTACTTTGCTACAGAGAAGCTATCTGCTATAAATATAAAGTTTATACACGACCAAAAGGTCAAAAGCGCAATGTACAAGTTGGCGTTTACGCGTTTTGTACAACGTAGTGTAAAGCCATTACTCTGTCACTACGCGTTGTTCTCTCTGTCGCCTACAAGTGATTAATAGATAAGATTGCAAAATTATAATATATTCAAATTTCAATAACAAAGTTGAAACGTTTTTATTTAGAAGTGTACTTGCGTTTTATTCAGAGTTGCCTGGATTCAGTACGTGTCCGTCTGCCATTATCACTGTTTACAAGTTCTTGTTATTTGGTATTTTTCGCGGATTTTGTTTATTTTACTGTTAATTGTGTTTTTAATAATTACGTAATTGTTCATTGTGGTAAGTTTTATTCGTTAAAATAGCTTTAATTCATTTAGAGTGCTGTTTGATTGACAACTTGCTGGATCACGAAACTTCATTTAACAAACTAAGTTTTAAGAACAAAAACACATATTTTATTTTGACAGGCCACTGCTGCATGTGCATTACACCACTACATTAGTCAGGAGAATAAACAATATAAATTGTATGAGAGTGTCAGAAACCTGTGCAGGAATAAACAAATTTTACTTTATTTTAAGGTATCTACTATCTAACTTGAAACTTGCTGAATTAAAAAAATTTAAAAGAAGTAATCCAAGAACTCCAAGAGTTTCAAAACAATAAAAGCGAGAAAACTGTTACTTCTATTCGTACTATTACTCTGCACTAATAGAGTTTTTAAATTTAATTTAGTACACCATATACGGATAGATTAGAATTAGTTTTGGAATATCAAGGCATACTCGAGATAAAAATATTTAATGTCTACTATTAAACACTGTCGAAGAAACAGGGCTGTGACACTTACGTAAACGGAACGTACGTAAACGCACTATGGAGTAGGCCTACGTACTACAGTGGACTAAAATAAGCTATTATGATGAATAAATCATATCACCAGCATCCATCTTCTATTGGGCGCCTTCGGTCCATCGATCTGGCCACTGGCCCTCACTTTAGTTTCTCCACTATATAGGATACGCGTTAGCCACGTCGGGCCAGCCCACTGCTACTTTAGCTAGTTTGATTCTGTTAGCTATATCGGTGACTTAAGACGAAACGATCCGGAGTGCCTCCCAGCGTGCTTCATACAAACGAATTTATCACTCATTTTTGACACTTCCAGATAAAACACCACGAAATTTTGAAGACATATTCTAGTAATAAATATCTAAGTCTGTAGTGTGTCAGTTTTCTGTTAAATTTTATAGTTCAAAAATTATACAGGATTCTAGTTTTTCCTACAAATTGTTTTAAAAAAGATTCTAGTTAATAAACACATTTTTCAAGATTTTGGAAAACCAAATTCGACTTGGGATTATGACTAAGAAATTTAACAGTGATTGATCAGTAAATGTTAAAAAAAAATGAGAAATTCGTTAGTATGAAGCCCGCTGCGAGGCGCCAAGAATTGTTTCCTCTTAAGTTCGTAGTTTCTTTCATTTTGGATCCAATCCCTTAGAGGAACTCCGAGCTAACTCGTTCCATCGCGCGCTGAGCAACTATAAGCTTTTGGACTAGCTCGAATGTAAGTGTCTACGATTTGGCATCGTAGGTCAAGACACGTAACACGCACTGTTCAAAGACCGTGGTCCTCAGACTCTGGTATAGGTGAAGTCAAGACAAAGTTTGCCAAATGCTGCCTATGACGGATCCTCCTATCGGCTTAATTCTTGAAATTGTAATTGCCGAATTATATTGTTTGACCATGGTAGAAATAACACAGACCACTTCAAGTAATGTAGGCATGCATAGTATTAGGCTTAAAACAGCATGTAACCGATTCTATGAATCACTTACTTAGATATTTATATGTCACCTATGTGTCACATCAACAATAATTACGAGTATATCTTGAATAGACATTATCTTCTAAATATTTCTATCAATACTACCTCGCCTTAAGATGAGAGTGATTGATTATTTTGTTAAATAAAAGCCCAGTGGTTTAAATCCCCTGATTATGTTGCTAACTTGAGTTCGTTCCCCATGATTTTCCTTCCTTTTGGCCTTAGTAAGTGTGTGAGTAACTAGATCGGCGCGGGCGATTAACCTAACCTAAATTTTGCAACTTACTGTACTTACAACGTATACTGGATTTGGCATGTCGTGTCGGTTGAACATGACTTTTGTCTTATCCAAATTCATGCCATTGTCCACTCGTCTGAAGTTACCCTCCAGCCCTGCGCACCCCTCTGAGCAGCTGGATGGCTCTCGTCTTATAGTCTTGGAACTAAACGTTCATCGTAGCAGGAGCACCGTTATAAAAACATTTTAGCACCTTGATATATCGCCAGAGTTTTCGACATATCTGCAGAAAACTAGAACAGCCCAGGTTTAGATTATAAAATTCAAAATATATCAATAAGTAAATTTAAATCTTTTATCAAGCAGGTACTTTGTAAAAAGGCATACTACAATATTTCAGACTATGTAAATGATAAAAATCCTTGGGACTGATGATGCTCAATTACAGGATGCATAGGTAAACCAAATTAAAATGGAAATAACATAAAATTGTATGGCTAAAATTTTTTTATTTAAAACATTAATTGTATTTTTAGTTTATTTGTATTATTGATAGTGTTTTTAAAAGAGTAACTATCGAGTTTCTTGCCGGATTCTTCTCGGTAGAAATCAACAACATTGTGAACCGGCGGGAAGGTGGGAGGGTTCAAAAAATAATATTTTATAACTTTGACGATTTAAAAGTGATTGTAAAATACTTATTTGAATAAACCATTTTAACTTTGACTTTTGACTTTGACGCTATACACAGCGGCTGATTCTGTTCCTGTGTTTTTGTAGAATCTGCGAACAATATGTGTTCCACGGTACTAAATTCCTTGACAATTCATGAACGAATTCTACATTTAAAGCTTAAACACTTTAATGGATTTATCTGTGTGTTAGGACTGACAGCCGCTACCCGGGACTTGCGTGGGTTTCGCCACGTGACGGCTATGGCGGACTACGCACTGCGTCTGCGCGAGCAACTGCAGTACGTCAACGAGCACTCTTTTAACAACTTCCGCATCCGGATAGGTAAGGTACCGCTGGCTACTCTTGCGACTAATCTTTGCCAATGCGAATGTCTTTGTATCGCGCCAGTTGTCTGAGGTACATAATTGTAATCACTTATGGATTTTTTAACAGGCATAAACATCGGGCCAGTTGTAGCTGGGGTTATCGGTGCTCGCAAGCCCCAATACGACATCTGGGGCAACGCCGTCAACGTTGCGTCGCGTATGGATTCAACTGGGCTACTCGACCACATTCAGGTATTATTGCTTTTCTTTACATAACAAGAATGAACCAATTATAATTATATATTTTATATCGCAAATTGTTACCGATTTAAACCTATTAAACTTGCTATGCGAATTCTTCAATTTGTGCAGTGCTTCTGCGACTTTTATTATGTACACTGTATTTGTTAATAAGCTCAAGCGAGTAGTTTTTAATTCTTTTGTTTTTTTTATTTACTGTTAATTTTTTTTTTTATAATTTGTGAGTAGTTAAACGTTTCATTTCAATTAATGAAACAATTAGTGTAGATCGGTTGCGACGAGATAGTTTTGTGCAGGTGACGCAGGAAGTTTTCGACATTTTATCGACGCGTGGGTACAAGCTGCGCTGCCGGGGCACCGTGGATGTTAAAGGCAAAGGCAACATGGTCACGTATTTCCTTGAAGGCGTCGGTGTGACCGTAATACCTGGACCTGCACCAAGAGATCTTTACAGTGTAAGTTAATACTTAACTTGTAAATGATTAAATTTGAATTAAATCCGGAACGGATTTAATTTTCGGTAGAAGTAAGCAATATTTATGTATATAGGTAGGAGTAAGCAATATTGTTACAAATTATGAATTGGAAAGTTTAGCTGTTAAAATCTGGTTTGCACCTTTTACGGTAAATATATATATATATATATATATATATATATATATATATATATTTCAATAGGGCTTGTCTTGCCATCATCAATCTCAAAATTGCCTAGTTCCGTTTGGATACAAAACTGATATAGGACTATTTTAGGGTTCGAATTGTCTTTTAAAATAAAAAAAATCAGTCGCTTTAAAATCAGTACTTTTGCAAACTACCGTTAGGTACTTATCTGAAATAAAAACATCTGTAAGCGTAGGAACATTACTGACATAGCTTAAGGCTTAGGTAAGGAATCAGCAGACAAAGGGGGGCAGCAGTCCGGCCATGAGACATAGGAGTATTAGTATATCTTTTTTTAATATTGTCAGGTCTTATATTATATTGTCATGTCACAAAATTTTAAGGTAACGGTTTTTATCATCCGATGGCAACAATAAAAATATATTATATAGGTAATAACAAAAAGTTTTTTTTTATGTAGAATTGCGTTTTTACCAACAAATATTAGGTAAACTTAAAAAGCAAAGTTAAATACAAAATTCCATCCAAATCGTTATGTACAAGAATTGCTTGTTTAAATACTATATTAGATATTGTCTGTGACAAAGGAATGGCTGTTCCACAGGTTCTTTTAGCTGATGAGTACATAAACCTTATAAATTTAATATAAGTATTGGAAAGGGTTTATGCTCAACTATTGCCTCTGAGAATATAAATAATTGCATAAAAATTTTAAGAGCCGATGTTCCTTTTCTTTTAATTTTATTTACATTTATTATAGAATCCGCTGCCGTCTACATCTAGCGATTATAATATCCAGATCCATACTGGTGAAGGCATATCAAAGCCGGAATCTCGGCTCCTTGAGACTCTCTCGGAGGGACATACAGATGAAGATGGAGGTCCCACGCCAAGAACTTCTATCCCGACAGGTATTATCACGTACAATAGGTACTAAATTATATCAAATTAAAATTTTCAACATATATTCATATATAAGGCTTTAGTTCCCTTAATGGATCTTGCAGAAAGTAAGAGTCACAGATTAACAATTAGAACTTTTCTTTAGTAAAAGCAAAAAATGTTTACTAATATTTACTTTAAATTGATAAGATGATTGAGCGTCAAAAGCGAGTCAAACTCACATTGTTAAAGCCTCTTGTTATTCGTTTTTGCCCCAAAACATTTACCGGGGCGGAACAGATGCATATTTTATTAGGAAATAAAAATCTCCAGACTGTTATCCGGCACATGTTAGTTTGCCAGTCCGGCTCGTACTTGTCTGATTTTAAGAGGCTATTGTACCCAAACTGGACTGAAAGGCCGGTGTTGGCCTAGTGTTTTCGGCGATTTGAGGGGAGTTAGTTCATGTCTTTCTTAATTTCTCATGTACTTCTGTTCTCATCACTTGCTTTTCGGTGAAGAACATCGTGGGGTAACCTGCATATGTCAGAAAGACGTGCACGTAACAATCCGCAATGAGCCCGCGTAATGGATTATGCCCTGAATCGCCCTCCCTCAAGGTGAGGGTAGGCGGTGCCCAACAGTAGGGAAGTATGAGGCTTTGAAGAAGAAATATCCAGACCACAATTTTTTTGACAATGAATTCTTTGTTTCTTAACATATTAGATTCGAGAGAACTATAATGTTACCCCGAACCTTAACAAATCCGAAAATATTATTAATTTACATTTGTTTGATGAAAAAATCCTACTTTCTTTAGACCCCTTTTCTCGCCTCTTTTACTTCATTACTTTGGCAAAGCATAGCAGTGATAGTTATTTAAACCTTTTTTGTTACAAAAAAAAGATTTTTTGATAGCACTGAAATATAATAAACCATTGATTTATTTCTTGTATTTTAATAAAATATTAATGAGTTTAGATGTAGCTGCAGTACCTACTCAAGTACGTTAAGTTACATATCGGAAAGTTCTCAAGTTAGTTCTAAGTAACCCTGGCTCTTAACATAAATTTGTAAAAACAACAGAGAATCAAAACGGATCTATGACGTCACGTTTGCCTCATGAGGGTTCATCGTCACATGAGAGCGTGCCCGGCGCGCGCGTCCAGGTGCTGCGGATGCGCACGCGACCCGCTTCGGTCGGTGAAGACCGCGGTCTGCCAGCTCTGCTTACGCTCATCGACAAAGCTTACTCTTCTGAATTCGAAGGTCACAGCGAGACTGCAGGTTCATCTGGTAATACATAAAATGATATTATCATCACAGATATTAATAACTTCTTATGTGTCACAGACAAAGTACATTCGGGGTATCCCTCGCTTTATTAGGCCGCACAAACAGGGCTGAAATTCAGGTTACTCACCCCGTTGCTAAATAATGTAGTAATACTAATACTACGCCTGCAGTAGTCCGTTTCCGTAATATTCGTAGAAAAAGCTGTTCTTGTGGGATCTCTTGATCGGGATAAAAACCATCTTATGTTTTTTCTCGACCCTCTAGCTAAAATCAGGTCACTCTCTGTTAATCTGCTGCAACGTGAAAGAACGAATCCCGCGAAACAATCTATTTCAGTAGAAACTTTTAATTAGGATAAATTCTTCTTCTTTATCTTTTTTGTCCTTTGAGGACATACCAGTAGGCCTGTGCCAAAAATAGATCATATCTAAGTCAATTGGATGCACAAAAACAGCGTCAAAGGAATAGTACCGAGAATAAAAGTGTATCCTTTGTACTTTTCCATCCTTCCGGGTATGAGTGTTCCAAAAACAAGTCGATTGGGTGCTCTATTGCGGCATAAAGAAATAGTAGTCCGCAAAATCATATCAAGACTATCATTCTCATCCCATAAACTAACTTTGTGCAAAAAATGACGTCAATCCGTTCATTCCATACAAAAAATGGTGTAGCTCGGTTCATTAATTCATCCGCTCATTCATCTCTGTACAAAAAATTATGTCGATCAGTTCATTCATTTATCCTTTACTTTATCTCAGCGCAAGAAATGTCGTCGATTCATTTATTCATTTAACCGTTTATTCATCTCTGTGCCAAAAATTACGTCACGCGTTCATTCATTAATGGGTTGAAGAATGACAAATCAGCAAGTCCTTCACTTAGAATTCATGTCCAACTATTCGCGTGATGTTTGGTAATCACCTACAATCCTTGAGGATCCTTTACCTAGCTAGAGGGTACTTGATGAATCAAGATAAAAGTATTAAATGTTATTCTAGGTCCTTCAGGATAACCTTGTGCCAGAAATTAAATCACCCTGTTGAACTGTTGCAACGTCAAGGACGTTCCCTCGGTTTCTTTAAATACCTCTGCTAAAAATTAAGTAACTGTATTGCTTCATTGCAACGTAAAGCGGTAGTGTGTTAAACAAGAAAAATCTGTTCTTGAGGGACCTTACTATCCAGATACAAAGTATTATGTCTACCTTCTTCTCAGGCAGCGATCGATGTCGTTTCCTTGTTCAAGGACAAATCAACAAACACATTTTCGCATTTATAATAATATGGAATGGAGTATGGATTATCAAATAAATTTATAACACTATAGTGTATCTTTCATTTAATGCAGATACTCCGAGTTATTTGACAGTGCTAGCATCATCACGCAGTTCCAGCGAAATCGAAGCAATTTCAAGGGGCCGCGTGCCACGTCGCGCTACAAGCTTAGCGGACTTCCTCTTCAGGTATACTCGTCCTTATCCCAATAACACATTATTACCTACCATTAACTACGATCAATTGACAAAACCAAGTGCTTCCAAAAGTTTAAGTATCTATAAGATACAAATAAATGGAATTATTAAAGAAGTTATTAGATTTCTGAAGGGTCGGCAACGCGCGAGTGATGCCCTTGATGTTGCAAGCGTCCATAGGCAACGGTGACCGCTTACCATCAGGCGGACCGTAGGCTTGATTGCCACCTTAGTGGTATAAAAAAAAGAATTGTGGGTTGTATGGAATCTACAGGTAAAGAAGGTGACATATACATAACTTGACGTTTGCAATGTTTTTCAACATTCACAATAACAAATCAAATTGTTTACTGTTAAAAGTTAATGATTTTTTTCAATAATGCCGTGTTGGATGTCAAATGAATGGGCTTACTTAGCATATTTTTAAAATATAAATATTGTTAGCTGTTGCTTGCGGCTTTGCTTGCATACATCCGATAATATAATTGGGAATAAATTCTAAAATGACGCCACACTCCAAGCCTACCCGAAAATACATATAAAACCAGCTTATGTCCAAATTTTTTATCCAGAAACGGTGAAACGCGTCTATCTTTGTTTATAACATTTAGCCACCTTTATGCATCAAGTTTAAAATATGATGGATTTCCATACACACTTCTAACCCCCATTTTACTGCTTTGAACATGAATTTTGCAAAATTGTTTCTAATTACTCGCGTATGTTATAATAAAAAATTTCAAGTCTAGACACAAGAAAATGGGAATCCTCATACAAATTTTCATCACCTATTTTGACCTCTAGGGGATGATTTTGCAGTACAGGTGTAACGTCAATCTCAATTTTCAACCTCAAACCAAATACCATTTATTATGAATTTAATTTCATATTTCCATACAAACTTCCATTTTACCCCCTTGAGGATAAGTTTTGCAAAATCCGTTATTATTGTTCGCCAATGTTCACAATAGGAAACTCTTTGCAAAATTTCAAATCTTTTTATCCCCTATTTTGCCCTCTAGGGAATGATATTTCAAAAAAGGTTAATCACATCAATCTTAAATTTTAAGTGAAAGGCCAAATGCTAAGTTAAATGTTTTAAATTTCAAAAAAGCACGTCTTAAAACCTAACCTAAATGCACAAGGTGTGCGGGAAAAAACAAATATTTTCACCCTTTAGTTCAATGTATAAAGGTGAAGCCCCCCTTAATATTTTGTTCTTAATTTTCATAAATAGTTTCGATTCGAACTAATGACTTTATATAATTTTAGACGTAAACGTACGGCTGCTGGCTCCATCAACGTGATCGCCAATCCTATGAACACTGTGATTGACGCGGCTTCGCCTGACGCCATGCCGCTCACCGGATAAGTCAATCACAAAGAACTATCAACACTCTCGGACTAAGAAAGATACTCTTCGTTCAGCGTGACGGTCCTAATTATATTTTAGTCACAAACACCACTTTTATGTTATCCCACACATTAGTATTGCAAATACTCTTCTCCCTGATCGGCCTAGCCTAATAATGTACCTAAAAAAATTGTTTTTTCTTACTTGTCTTATTTTCTGAACAAATTCCTATCCTAAAACCAAAAAAACTATGATGTAGACTTAAAATATGAATAAGTCGAAATAGGTAATGAGATAAAAAAGAGGTATTTCAGTTTTCCTTGTTTAGTAACTTTACTTATTTAGGCCTAAATCATATTTTTTGTTTAGGGGGTTGGAACTTTGTTTACAAAATAAGACAAGAAAAAAAAGAATCTATATATATCTGCTTCCCTATTCAATATTCGGTTACACCCATCAATTAATTTAATATTAACTTTATTGCATTAAGCTCTTGCATTTGTGACCGTCGTGGGAAAATGTATATATATATATTTGTAATGATTTGTGACCAATCGAATCTATGAACAACTATTTTGTAGTTGATACCACCGACCATACAGTGTCGTCACTAACGAATTTATGAAAATAAATGAATTTAGATTTAATGGGTTGTGATAATGTATTGATGTGCTTATGCGGGATCACTGATACGCGCATGTGCCTAAAGGTGTCCTGCGTGCTTAGTCAATTTAAGTTCGCAAACCTACGTACTGAATTGTTGCAAATGTTTTAACTAAATTATATTGTTATTCGTTAAGATCTTCTGTAAGGAAATAAGGAGAATGATGTAAATAGGTAGTTAGAATGCGTTTAAAGCGATGTTGGTTCTTGAATAATTCTCGTTTTCTATTAAAAGTATTTAAACTTTGCATAGCAGAGACATATTTATATACACAGCAGAGTTGTACTCTGCTGCACTACTGACTTACGATAAAAATTAAGTAGTTGAACTGTCAAATTGTTACCAAGTTATCAAGTCTTAAAAATTCAATGTCAAAAAAATCAAAAAAAAAATTATCGAAATGAGCTTATTTGATTATACTTAATTATTTAGTAAAAATATACAATTAAAGTGTGTAATTAGTATTATAGGACTGATCATACTATAAAGAATAAGTTATTAATTATTACATTTTGTTCGGAAGCCCTGTTTAAGCTAGATTAAACATTAATCATTTTAAAATGTTAGAAATTTAACACGTATTGGGGCCTTCTATAAAAATCATTTACTAACCACCACGTATGAGGTCTTGGCGATTAAGTAGGAGGCGGAATTTTGGCAATCGCATCTTACTGTCTTATGTGTCACATCGTCTGAAATTCTTTGAGCCCACATGTATGTGCACGGGAAGGATCTCGACTCCTCCTCTTCTTTAACTTAATTTGTAGTTAGTAAGTACTTCACAGCGGTAGTTGTATTGTATTAAAATGAGGCTTCCGAAATAATAAGACATAAAAAGATAGTTTAGCGGTTAACAGTAGCTCTAAGCCCCATCAGCTCAGGCCGCGCCCTAGGATGCAGCGTAGCCATATGAACAATCTCAACTTTAAATTAGGACTGATCAAATCACATTTTTACCGTGTAAGTTTGTAAATATAGCATAGTTTCTGTGTTGATATTATATTCTTATGTTAGTTATTATTGAGTTTAATATGATTTTAAGTGTACTAATCTCGTTTACCACGGCGTGTTGAACACACGACACCAATGAGTAGAAATTAGAGATGGGCAAATTTATTAGTCTTCAACAATGTTGTATTGACAATTTCAAGTCTGAGGGAAAAATATTTTGGTAGGCATCTACTTGAGAATTGTGTTATTTGATATTAAAATATTTTTCACTTCAAACTTGGAGTTTCCAACACAAAATGAAAATTTTCAACAAAAAATTATGAACTTTGCCCGTCCCTAGTTGGAAGACATCGGTTTTGCATCTACGTTGCAGGCTAAAGCAATTATTATCATACCTTTGTCACAGAATAAAAAATAGTACTTATCTACTTGTCCAATACAATTCAATTTTTATTAATGATAATTAATTCACATGTACTTAGGTAATAATATAATAAATATCATGCTAAAAGTTAAGATGTTATATATAAGTTTGTCTGCTCGGTATAAATATTTCTGTCTGATTAATAGTAATAATATATAAGTTTGGCAAAAGCATTAAACGTAAGATTATAAGTGTTACGCTGCACTAAGCCTGATATGTGATAAAAACTGGATGACAGATCATTGTGACGATAGTCAATTTAATAAGCCAAAAGTGGGGTGTGAATACACTCATAGAATTGACTACTATCAAAGATCACTCATCACTTGAAGACTTTAGCCTGCAACTTAAATTTCACTTTAAATTTAAATATTTATTAAGTAAGCTATAATACTTATATTCCTATCAGACATTAACTTTTCTATTAATTTGTGAGTTTTTGTAAATTTTTTTTTATTTACATTGCAAATCTAATATAAAAAATGTTTATTTTTATTGAATATAACATAGTTAACAGTATTAAGAATTTTTCGTTCAAATCCAATTCAGATTAGCACTCATTATTGGAAACATTGCTTAACCTACCTTTAAGACTTTCGGTTTTAAAGCTAATCCCTGGATGTGTTGTATAAAAAAATTAAACATTATTATTAAAATCATTATCTTTACTTTTATGTAGGTACTAAGTGAGAGAACGTGAAATCAAAGAATTTTGATTATAGAAACTGTTTATTTACTAATCCACGACTACGGGTAATAAGTAAGTTACCAAATCGCAACCAAATATCACACTAGTGTTAATCTAACCTACATTGTTGAGGAGACACGTCAGGACGTATCGTAGATACCAGTAGTTCAATGTACATAATGAGGAATACTCTATTTTCTGCACAATACATTCGTTACTGTAAAAGCCCGAAGTGCGATAAAAGGCCAAAATATTAGTTTGTTTATTTGGTCCACAGTAAACCAGAAGCCAATCGGTATTTTAAGTTATTAATAAGAACAAGGTAGTTAAAGGTACTGCATAGTAACTTGCCATTTTTTATCGTTTAAAAATCCCTTGCCGAGTCCCAATTTTATGTATTTTGTTTTTTTTTCCGTCGATATTTACAGATTCCATAAATAAATAATTTTATAATAAAATAAGCTAAAATAAACAAAACCTATTTAAACATTTATTCCATATATTGATGTTACAGAAAAAGTCATAGGATAAAGTAAGTCAACAAAGTTCCGAATTTATCGCACTTCAACGAATTACTATTAAGAGCACAATTCAATTCCGTAATAAATAATAGGTGTTTTCTAAAAACTTAATTATCATCACATTAATAATTCTTATATGAATATTCAGCAATAAATCACTTGAATATTGTCTTTCCCCGTATACTGATTAGGAACTTACAGCAAACTATGATGCTGTGGACCGGAATTAGTCGATCTGTTATGGGCAAAGGTTGAATTCCGTTAAACCTGAGAATCGACTAGTCAAAGCCCGGTTCATACAAACTTCAACTTTAAAACTGTTCTTACTATACGATACAGTATTGTAAACACAGCAAATAAGTAAAATCGGTTTAACACAAACTAATCTAATCCAACCCAAAACGAAGCACTTAGGTATACTCATATCGAATTTAAGTTTGTATCAAATTAGCTTTGACTAGTCAATCCCCAAGTTAGACTGTGACACATCGACCAAGCTTGAACTATGCAAATAATTAAACAATAACATATTATGAACATGGTCACTAATTTTGATACTAAATTTTAAAATATCCGATTTTTTTTCGATAGCTACCAACCCCTTATTACTTGTATTTACATTACAAATATCGGGATATTGTTTAAGTCTTTACTTAACAGGGCTACATAACATTTTATCATATTTATTATATGCAATCACTTGTACCTAAATGTTTACAATACAGGTGACATTTGAATTTGTAGAACCATAATTTCCGTTGATCAAGACCTCGAGCAAAGCTTTTATGACGAAAATGATATGTAAATATGTATGGCGATCATATCGAATCTACTAGCAGGCTTTACTCTATTACTAGAAAATGTCTCTAAAGCTATATTTTGTTAAGAACTAATTAATTAAAATGTGATTTATTGCTGAATATACAAGTACTAAGTTTTAAATGATCTGGCGCCCGGTTAGGCGCCATTTTGGCGCCACAGTGTACGTGAGTTACTATGGTGTGCTCGGTGCTCAGTACTAGTTAGGGACTTCGGCCACCAAAATGGCGCCTGACCGGGTGCCAACTCAATTGAAACGCATAATAAGTGGTATTAATAGGTAGCGCTGTTTCGTATTTGATGTTGTTTTATGACTGTAATCAGTAGGTATCTATAGCAGTATGCTGAATATAAATGTGTTAATTGTATACCGATTCAATGTAATAGGTAATCTTATAATGACGTAAGTGAAAAAACAAGCTGTACACATCTACAGTATTGAAGTTGTCCTAGCTTAACCCTTAACCGCCCTAAATTCGGTTATCGGCGTAGGATTTCAACGGCAACACCTCAATTATAGAAACAAAAACAGACACACATTTGACGTTTTTAAGTAGCCTATGTCCTTCCCCGGGCCTCGAACTATCTTCATGCCAAATTTTCCCGCCGTTTCACCACCCTAAATTCGGTTATCGTTGTAGGATTTCAACGGCAACTCCTCAATTATAGAAAAAAAAACTCAAACTATCCCTATGACACATTTCATCTTTATCGGTACAGTGGTTTAAGCGTAAAGAGGTAATAGATAGACAGACAGAGTTACTTTCACATTTATAATATTAGTATGGATTGGCCACTCTGGGCTAGCGACTTGTCAAAATGTGCAACTTGAAGTAGCAGTGATAGTGATCGTAAATGCGGGTAAAAAGGTGTTAAAAAAAATATTGCATTTTCTGGATTGACTTATATTATTCACCACGGGTGTACTGAGTGAGGCCCTTTCTTGACCCATACAAAATAACTACTTAATTAAGCACCCCTCCCTAAATTCTAAGCCCATGGGACTATAAAAAAACGGCAACTTCCTTTTCTTTTTTAATCTTAAATGGTGAACTAACAGTTTTCACAAAGTTAATAATATTATAAAGATAATAAAGCAAACCGTATCAAAAAAATGTACCTACACCAGATATTATTCCAACTTAGGTACTTACTTTTTATTAATTTTCAACTCATGAATTCGTTGAATTTTCTGAAAAATTACAAGGAACCTTCGATAAACAACGTCGGTTAGACGATATACTTAATATGTTAATTAACATGATAGTGCAAGCAAATTGGATAATTTAACAGGTTGTTTTTTCATCTGCGAACAAAAAAAGATTTAAATTTAACAATTTATTCAATATACCTAGACCATAAGTATGTGTAATAGTTTGTAGCCAAAAATCACTTATGTACAACACCTATTGAAACATTCAGATCTAATCTACACAGTTTTAAATATGTTACAATTTTTAATAATTTTTAAATTAAAAGATGCTTCTGTCGAGCTCTTTTCACCCTTATACTTCTTAAATATCCTTAGGATATATTATCTGTCTCTTCTAATAATAGCTATATCAGATATATTTATTCAAATTAATGTCGTAGTTAAAACATGTAATCATTTGGTCTATGTTCAAAAGTTTTATCATATTTGTTACTTATGTAACATAATTGAAATTAAGTGTCAAGTTTGACAAATTACACGTAACAAGTTAAAAAACATTTAATTCAATATAGTTTACGTTAGTGATGACCTCAGTCTCGACAAATCCAAACCAAAGTACCTTCGTTATTATTGTTTAGTTGTAAAAAAATGTTTATTTGTCTTTAGTTGCAGATCGTATCGTAGTCACTACAACATTAGGTAAGTTATTTTTTATAATTTTTTAAATCATTATTTTATGATGTAAGACCAATTATTTAGGGTCCAAACTTAAAAAAATTAAGTTTTAATCCGTTGTATTTCTACATCATAACTCGCACGTGGCTAAAATAAAATCATGGCTTAAGAGGTAGCCTTCCCACTTTTAGGATAGACCCGAATAATGTAACAACCCATTAAGAGAATACGATTTACAGCGCCTTGCAGCGTGCTTCATACTAGCAAATTTCCCAATTGTTTCTGACACTTATACTTACACCATGTAATGCCCAGTTGTTGTTGACACAATTATCTAGGAAAAAATATCTACATCTGCAGTGTGCCACTTTTCTGTTTCATTTTATAGTTTAAAAGTTATATAGAAATTCAGTTTTTAACCCCAGACGCAAAAAGAGGGGTGTTATAAGTTTAACCGCTATTGTGGGTGTGTGTGTCTGTCTGTGTCGCGGGTGAACTGATTTGGATGCAGGTTTTTTATTTGAAAGCAAGTTTTCTAGCGGTGGTTCTTAGACATGTTTCATTAAAATCGGTTCAGCCGTTTCAAGGTAATCAGCTCTTTTGTTAGCTGCTGTAGGGATCTTCGACGCATTGGGTACTTACTTTACTTTCAAACATATGTGTGTCAAAAAATTCAAAATACCCATGTATGCTACATAACCATGCAAGATTATGGAATTCTTAGTTTGATGCTGCAGCCAGGATATCCAGCACACTAGTACACTCTAGAAAAATAATACCAGATATGTCGTGTTTGGATTCGTTTTGATTAGTATTTTTAACCCCTGACGCAAAAAGAGGAGTGTTATAAGTGTGATCACTCACTATGTGTGTGTATGTCTGTCCGTGACCGTAGCTCTTTAACGGCTGAATGATTTTTTTGTTTGATAACTGATGTGATCAAGATTGTTCTTAGCTATGATTTATGAAGATCAACCCAGTAGTTTTAAGCCCATCAGCTCATTTTCTTCTTGACAAAACCTTTTTACCAACTTTTACTTGTCTAATTGATAGAAATTTTGGTGTACTGTTACTTGCAACATCAAGTAGTCTGCGGGATACCCAACTCCTTAGCAACTTACAGCATATATCAAATTGTACTGTACCACTGTGCATACACTCTTGCGAAAACATTCGTTTAAAATCATATCATGTGTAACAATTAAAGTACGAAAATAGCTTTTATGTAGTCTGTCATTATGTTTTGCTTATAATAGATTAGGAAGGATTCCCATACAGCCACAAAATGCTTGACATACGGCCATATCATACTTGGTCATAAACCCATAACGTGCAATGTTGTACTAAGAAAATCTTTAGTTAATATGTATTAAAAAGTGTGATTTAAGGATTGTAGGATAAGCGGATTTTGACAAGCAAAATCTTCTATTGCAATTTTGTGTTTCATCCCGAAATGTATTTACGTGAAGGTACTACTAATAAATACTTTAAAAGCCTGAAATAAAAATTAGATAAAAAAAAACTGGTTGCCTGTAAAGTCGGTATACGGGCGAAAGTTTTACGTGACAATGATTTTATGTCTGTCTCTCTCGCTCTTAGGCGGGCGCGTGCCTCTCACTCGCTCTCATTGTGAGCGCATAACGTGAGCGGAGCGTAACGCAGTTTCTTGAAGTGTCACCCGGCAAACCAATTTATAAGACGTTGTCACGTCAAAAAATTTAAAATGAACCTCCGACACAAAAAACTTGAACTCTTGGATCAAAATACTGGATAGGTATTAAAGTAACCCCCGACACAGAAAACTTCAAGAAGTAGGTAAACAAATTACCTACTTCTTGAAGTTTTCTGTGTCGGGGGTTACTTTAATTTTTTAATTTATTTTTGACTCTTTATCACCTGGCTGCAACATCCAGGGCCTTTTTTAATCAGTGTTAATATCTTAGTTATTTATTTATTTTAATATTTTTTTGTAGATAACTTAAATACCGTGTTCTTGTTAGATACATATATAAGAAGAGCTCCTAGAAGCGAAACATTATTTTTTATATACAATCAATAATAAAAGTTAATACATTTTTTTTAGGACTTTGGAAAGCCACAGCAATTGATATTAGGCTAAAATAAATTAAAAAAGTAAAAATTCGTTTGTATGAAGCACGCTGCTAGGCGCCGATAATCGTTTACTCTTAAACGTCCCAATTTCTATAGGTACTGGTACGTAACGAAATATCTATAATAAGCACGTTTTCAACTTTAGCAGATTTACTTGTAAATTTGTTTATTCTTATCTTCTTATAAGGTGTACTTATACAATGATAAATTTTCTTAATTGGGAAAGTGATCAAATCTTTTCAAACCTATTTTTTTTTTTATAAATAAAAACATGAGTTATTTTAGCCACATGAAGATATCATGTCATTGTAAATAAATACATTTAATAAATATCCACACTTATGAATGTTACATTTAAAAATGGTATTTTAAACATTAGAGATCTAATTAAATTTTAAGTAAACAAGTAGTACTTGCTTAATATTTCCTTTCTGTGAGCCGCTTGTTACAAAAATGGGATCGTAATTATTTTACTTTTATTTCTCATTTTTCAGTATTTTTTTCATTATTAATTACTTTTTTTTTATTGTAGTGTTAAATAATATATATATATATAAATATATATATATATATATGTATATATTTCTCTAATGTACTTAAAAATTAAATATCTATAATTTTATAACGCTATTTTTGAATCTTGATATTTTCTGTCTTTTTATGTTGCATAAAGAAATGTATTTTTCGATGTTATATGATAAATTTATAAGATAATAATTGTGCCAATCTGTCAGCGTTTAACCCTGATATATTTCCTCGTTATATGGTTTTTCATCGGTTATAATAATTTCTAAGTCTGTACTCAAGGTAGACACGCTTCTGAGATTTTTATAAGGTTCCTTATTATAAGTGGATATATTTTTCAGGGTCTATTAGATATATTAGTCACCTAATAAAAACACAAGTTTTGGTTTTCCTATATATACCTTTGTTGGTAAACCAAATAAGGAAAATCTGGGGAAACCTGGGGAAGTAAATTTATTTCTAGAATACCTATTTCTAAATTCAAAAGTATACAAAAATACGTATCCTCCATATTTTCCAGCGTTTTATTATTGCAAAATAAATTAGCAATCACAATCAAAAATTTCAAAAATTCTGGTGTCTGGAAAGAGTTGGTATATGATTATTTCCATCCATCATAATAACTTATAAAAATTTTAAGAACGCGTTCTACAGTGTCATAGGTTGTTTAATTGAAAAACAGTAATAAATAATTAATTTATTCTAGATATTAATGCATAGTTTTTGTATTACTAACTTAGGTCATAAAAAATTAATAGACATCTTACCTGACTGACCATGCTATCCCATCGACTAGTTAAGTACGATGAAGTGAAGAGTAATAGTATTATATTGTAAGAGGAACATAGCATGCTGACATTCACTAACAAACGATACTTTTTATAACTAAATCGAAATTTTATTAACAAGGAAAAATATCGAGGTACTGAATTGAGTTATTATTGTTTTATATTCAGTTATTCTGATGAGTGATATTAACTTACTTATAGGAATATTAAAAATTAATATTTTAAATAACTACAAAATGAAACTGTCTAGAAACACAAGAAAATTGTATGATGACAAATTTTAGAAATAACGGAGTTTTAACTGTTTGCGGATTCGAATAATGAATTGTTTTAATTATTTATTACTGTTAAATATCGAGAGCTTTTATATTTTAATCAGTACAATGTCAAAATGATTTGGCCTAAAGTAAGAATAAAAAAAATGCTCATGATAACGTGATAAGTAATTAATTATTAACTTTGCATTGTACTGATGAACTAAATTGTCAAAAGGTTTGTAAAATTGGACTTAAAGCCACATTGTGTCCTTTGAATTTGTGTATTCTATAAGCTAAACAATTAATTTCACACAAGCATATTGATTTATGTATCCATTCTGTCTCCATACTTGACATATTGAATCGGGGCACACACAGAACTGGTCCATACAAAAACTACGTCATATATGGCTACTAACACAACTAAAACAAATGACGTGTGTATAAGCACAAAAGTGTGCGTTGTCTTATGCAAGCGGATATACGTTTGGGGTCTTCTCTAGAGAGCGAGGGAGAGTGCCCATACTGCATAACGGGATATTACCAGGTATTGTGGACGGGGCTGTAACATCCTTGTATGCTTGACAACACCACTTGATATATAATTTTAAAAATAATAAGAAAATTATCACAATGCATTCGACAGGGTTGTGTTGTCCCTTTCCTATTTGAACTTTTTACGTAAAGCTCGTCCTGTGATTGTTTCATTTCTTAAGTTATTTATGATTCGTGACTTCGTCTGATATCTTACTGCAGATTACAGGACATTGAATGCTAAAACCAATAGTAACATTTCAAGCTTAACTATTTTTAACACCATCGACCTCGTCAAAGCGTATCAGCAGATACTGGTAAATGCGGATGATATGTGTAAGACTGTTAATATCGCAAATAGGGTTTCCTTTCATGACGCTTGGTATGCGGGATGCTGGACAAACTTTGTAGCGTAAGTTTTTACTTTGCCTTTGTAGATGACATCCTGGTCGAGGAGAACCACATCTCCAAGCATTATCTTAACGGCTATACCATGGTTACGTCCTTTTTAACTCGATTAACTATACTTAATATACCAAAAGCGTCTTGTTCATTGGACATCACTTATCAGCAAAAATCGTCTTAAAGCACGCTCTTGTGGATTTCTATCTCCCAAAACTCTCCCATTTGAGCTTCGTGACATAATCAGCTGGCAATATTTGTTCACAAAGATAACCAGTCCACTTTTACACCTTTTGCTTAAGCTGCACAGCAAGGTTCATACATCTTCCCTTCGTTACTCTTTTTTGTTGTCACTGTAACTTACGTTTTTCTTGCTTGATGACACCGTACGCAAGTCTTTGTAAACCGTTAAATAGCCATTTTTGCATACTTAGACTGAGAGATAAAACACTTGTCAAAGAACATAATAGTAAAAATAGATAGGTTAAAACCGTATAATTCAAACAGAAAGTGACTAAGGAATAAAAAATAAATGATAACAGTTATCCGCGTCCAATATCCATCCATTGCTTAGGCAAAGGATGTCCTTAATGAACCTCGATAATGAATTTGAAGTATAAATAAGTATTATAATAATTCATTTTAATTGTTTTTGTACCAATTGCATTTATTTTTCTGTTTCTTTTCGTCTGTGTTGTAATGTTCTTGCGTGTTATTGATATGTTTTGTGTGTTTAATATTTTAGATATTAGAGATATAGTAGAAAAACTCACACAAAACGATTTCTATGGTTTACCTGTATTTGGGTAAAAACTTTTTATTTACGTGTGTTTGATAGTGTGTCCAGTTTTTTACTAGTAAATCGATAGAATTATATTATATTCAAGAAAAAATGGTCAATTGCGAGTTGGACTAAAAATTTTTTCCCTATTAGTTAGTAATCATTCTTAAAGTTAAAAGAAACTTTTTTGTGTGTCTGTCGTGTCTTTATGTCTTTTTTTAATTTTTTTAAAAAATTTTTGTCTTCTTTTTCTTAACTTTATTTAATTTGTAATGTTTTTTGAGATACGAGTAGGTACCTATGCTGATTTGAAACATTTGTAGATAATTTTTACGTCATTTCAACTCCAAGGAGCTAGTTAGATTACTTCTATATTTTTACTAGCAGTATTAAATAATAACTCAATTTTAAACAAACCATAGTTAATAGCAAACCTACAAACTGTCCGTCATTTTGATTTATTTTATCCATGAGACCGCTTATAAAACTCAGGTGAGTTGATATAAAAATCATTAGGAGACCAAACCCTGTGGAGTCACGTTTCTAAAATATTGGGACTCGAAATCGATTACCTTAATACTGATTGATGTTTTTTTGAACTTGGATGAATCATTTTGATACTTTTCACTGGTATTGTTTGATAATATCATGTAAAATAGTTTTTTTTAAATAAATAAACTATAAAAAACAAACCAATTATTACGTTACCTTAATATACCTACAATACAATACACTAAGCGTCAATTATGTTTAAAAATATAAAACGCAAGTATATTATTATTAAGATTATTTTTGAACCCTAACATCATGTTTTCTGTTTAAAAATATAAATAAATCTAGACACCATCATCATCATTGTCTCCCTATTTACTTTAAGTAATAGTCCCAGAGACCACGATTAATCATTTATCATTGATTAACAGCCAAAATCTATGATATTCTTAGATTAGGTCATACTGAACTGAACGTGTATATTAACTGTTAAAAATGTCAAAGCTAAAACTAAAGGGCTTTCTTCTGAACTTTTTTTGGTTTCGAAACTATATGTGACATTGATAATTTCTGGAAACATACGGTAATTTGGTAATCCTGTCGGCCCTAAAAATTACTAAAGAAAAGGTTACTTTCTAAAAAAAAGGGTTGCTATCGTCGGTTAAATTTATTGACACTTTGAAAACACGCTCAGGGACCTTATTGGAAAAAGTCTCAAGCTATTCGGACTCTGAAATTTGAGACAGAAATGTCCGACTTACCTCTCGAAACCTGTGAATGTGCTTGCATACATTTTTTTCTCGAATTCCGGAGTACGAGTAGCTTGCGACTATTCCCAATAAGGTCCCAGATCATATTTTACCGGCCTTTATTATACCAACCCAGTTCTTGTGTTTTTTCAATTATTTTTGTGGCTGACAGGATTATTAAAATAAAATTTCATAAGACCCTAAGAATTTCATTAGTTTTGGCCTTTAAGCGGTGATACATGATGATGGTCATCTCTTGTACTACTTTTCACTGAAAGTAGTGATTGCTGGATATATATATCAATATGCTTTGTGTATTGTTAGATACGTTTGCATATTTATTAAGTGTTATAGGTGTATTGTATTCGATTTTATTAGTTATTATCTACTTAAGCATAACACCTCTCTTTGTAACCTACCTAGATATTGTATTAAATGGTGTTTACGTGTAAATGTTGTTTGATTATAAAGCAAGTTATCTATTTAGAAGTCTGACCTTTAATTATTTTTCTTTAATTAATTTAATTAATTAATAATTTAAATTAATTCTTGCTTTATTAGGTACTAAGCCTGGGCCGTCCGTGCGTCTGTATGTCTCTCCGTCTGTCTTAAACGGGCTGTATTTTACAACGATACCCGAGACAATGACATACGAAAATTAAAAGATGTGATTATTCATAAGTTGTGATTTAGTGAACTGTCGACATTTGCACACATTGTATGCGCCATCTTCACAGGTGAAAACGGGTGGCTTAATATAGCCTGTAACAAATAATTAGAATAACAATAACCGTGAAAGTTTAAAAAGAAAATAAAAAAATGTTTCTTACCTTAGTTCTGTATATACCCTTAAAATACTTCGGACTCTGGAATTCGAGAGGTAAGTTGGACTTAAACATTTTCTCGTAAATTCCAGAGTTTGATATCTGAGACCCCCTGAGTCTTAATTCTATGACAGATTGAGATGACAAATATACTACGTCAAAAAGTAAATAAACAAACATTATTATTTATAATAAATAAATATGTATAAAAAGTGAAGGGAAGTAAAAAGCTAGTATAGGAATAAATAAATAGTTAATACTTAAGTTTACACTTCTGCCGGCGCTGCACTCCCGGAGTGCAACCGGTTTTTTTTTTACCATACACCCAAGGTCAAAATTTTTGAAGTGAAAACTTCTTTAGCGGCGTTGTGCACTTGTGATGGGTTAAAATGATAAACTCGAGTCAGGCTGATCGAAAATTCGTAAGACGCAGGGCTGTAGCTAGAGTTGAATCTAAGGTAGGGCAGCGGTGGTTTCATGCACGGGTACGGTGCAAGTAATTTTACTATCTTTCATTATTTTACCTGCTTGTGAGCGTGAGTAATTAAGGTAGAAGGTAATTGGGTGGGATCGCGGGAAAACAAGAGCAAAATGGTTTTAATTTATAGTACGGTAGAAACAATTTATATATACTATACCTTAGATTATGGTACTTTTAAGGTAGGGCGTTAGTTTTTCAAGGCAGGGCATTGCCCTACAATGCCCCCCCTTAGCTACGGCTTAAAATGTTAAACTCTATAGGATGAATAAAAAGGAGGAGGAAATTGGGTTGATGAAAAGATGAAAGTGCGGATTACACATGTTAAAGTGTTATATCTAGGTTGTATGTTTTTTTTTTATTTTTAGTATATGGCGATTATGAGTAATACAGGGAGGTTGGATATGGGATTTTAATTAATTCCTTTACAGATTCAGATTCAAATATACTACCTGCGTCAAAAAAGTAAATAAACAAACATAATTATTTATAATTAATAAATATGTATGCGAAGTGATGGGAAGTAAAAAGCTAGTATAGGAAAAAATAAATAGTTAATATTCAAGTTTACACTCCTGGCGGCACTCCCGGAATGCAACACGTTTTTTTTTTGTTTTTCGATATGTTTATTGCAAAACTTAAATATTATTTTTTTACTGTAAAACTGTCGAATATTGTTGACAACAAATCGACAAGAGGTTTTGTTTTAAAGGTGATTTTAAAGGCCCTAGTTTGCTATTTCTAGGAAGCAGATTTTTGAAATACAACTAATCAAACGAGCCTAAACTCAGTGGGATTGCATTGTTTCATTACAGAGTTTCTTTAACTACCTTCCGGCTTCATCATCAGACCCTCAATATCATGTACCTATTACCAAGGGCTTTTCACGATTCAATGGGGTTGCGTTGTTTAATTACAGAGTTCCTTTGGCTACCTTCAGGCTTCATTATTATAAATGTCACGTAAGAACCAAGTAAGTATCACGAAGAAAAAGCGAAAACACTCTTCGTCGCATGCATGTACTATATTTTGCCATAATATTAGGTACAAAGACGACTTAGACGTCTAGATACCGTGTCCGAAACAACATCACACGGAGAACTGCGAGCCATTTTTCTAGCAATGTGTGTGTAAATCAGCTAATACGACTATCATTTTTACATCTCCGTGTCTACTTAAGTTTTGAAAGCAGCTACCAAATAAATATCTCCCATAATAACTTACCAGGTTGGCAAGGTAACAAGGAATATTTCCAGAAAAACTCAAAATATGTATATTGAAGAAGTAAACAGCTATAGACCAGTAACACTACTATCCCTTTTTTCCAAAATATTTGAAAGAACTATGCATTATAAATGCTGAACACAACGGTTTCCAGAAAAATAAGTCTACAACCCTTGCTACTTATAACTTAATTAAAAATATAACTAAAAAAATCGACAAAAAAATTCCAGTGGTAGTGATATTTTTTGATATGACTAAAGCATTTGACTGTGTGGATCATAAAATCTTACTTCAAAAATGCGAACGGATTGGTATAAGAGGACCTGCTCTTCAATGGATTCATACCTACTTGACTGGAAGAAAAAATTGTGTTGAAATCAATTATATGAACACATCTCAAGAATTATTAAATATTAGATCCCCCTATGAAATGAACATATGCGGCGTTCCACAGGGAAAACTAAGTCATATGATCACCGGTACATAAGCAGTTTACTATTTAACACTTATAATCCTGTAAAATTTTCGGAGGTTTCACTATTCTTCCAGAACGTGTTTTTACTACAATCTTACTAGGCATTTCATAATTTATATATTTCTATTGTTTTTATGTACTTTCCTCAGTTTGATTCTTACAGTCTACATTCCTGTTGTTTTTTGTACATCAATTTGATCCTCACATTCATAAAATATTTCACTGTCAGTTGCCTTATTATTTATTACATTTTCTAGAAGTTTTCTATTTTTGCTTGTTGTTTCTTTAATAGTCCCTTCTCTTATTGATATTTTGAAATTTTTACAGATTTCTTCATCTGCAAGTTCTCTTAACTGTCTGTGGTATATAAAATCATTATCATTAAATTTAAAATCTCTGGATACTATAATTTTGTCATTTTCTGGATTCCATAATCGATAGCCAGTTTTACCATATCCAACCACTCTCATTTCTTCAGCTATGCTCGCCAATTTGTCTCTTTTTGACAAAATATATGCCCAGGTTTTAGAGCCAAATACTCTTAGTTTTCCTAGATCTTTCTTGCAATACAAAATTGGTGATTTAAATCTACTTGATAACCTGCACACTTTACAGCTTCGCCCCCAAGGATTTTTTGGTATCTTAGTCTCAATCATCATTGTTCGTTATTTTTATAAAGTCATCATTGTTTATTATAAAGGCTACGGTTCATTCTTTCAGCTACACCATTACTAGAAGGAGAGTATGGTAGGCTGGACTCTATCTTGATTCCTTTCCCATCCGCAAATAGACTAAATTTATTGCAAGTGAATTAGCTACCATTATCGCAACGTATTCTTTTTACTTCCTTATCAAACTCTAACTCAAATTTATGAATAAATTTTAGTAAGTTGTTGGCAGCTTCGGACTTTTGTTTGAACAGATAAACAACACAAAAATGTGAAAAGTCGTCAATGACAGTTTAAAAGTATAGTTCACCTTCGATTGTGGGAACGTTTAAAGGACCAGCGATATCAGTATGTATCAAATTAAGAATAGAATTTGACCGAGGGAATTCTAAAGATCTAAAAGGCAACATGGTAGCTTTACCTTCCATACATGCTTCACAAAGACTTTGATTGGTTGGCAGTTGCGAAATACCTAAAGCTCGTGAATTAATATAACCTAGTCTTTTGTGCAAAACATCAGCCTCAGCGGAGTAAGTTTTACCCTGTAAAATATACAATTGTCCAGCATTATATGCCCAAATCGAGCATCTTGATGAAGTTACTTTGGCAAAATCAGAAGTAAAAAATATCTTATTATTTTTATCTAAAAGTCTTTTTACAGACAGTAAACTGTAAGCTAGATCCCTGACAATTAATGCACTTATGTTTATCATAACTGATTGGCAATAGATTTGCAAAGTTCCTTTTGAATCAGCTAATAATTTTTGACCACTGGCAGTATTAATTCTGATTGGAATTTTTAATTTTTGGATATTTATCATATTTGTTTGATAGAAATCACTAATAAGATTTTCAGAAGCTCCAGAGTCTACGACAAAACTAATTTCTAAATTAAAATTACTCATACACGAATAAAATTCCGTGTCTTCTATAAAAGCAATTTCATAAGCATTATCATAATCCGCAGCTAAATTAGCATCGCAAGTGTCGTGGTGTACGCTTTGTCCAAACCGTTTCCTGCCCGATCTGCCTTTGAATCGGAATCCACTGGTAAAATATCGCAATGAACCACCTTTCCACTGATTGGCATAATGACCCTTACGTCGACATTTGTGACATATTATTTGCGCTGGAAAAGCAGTAATGCCCATATTTTTAGTTTCATTGTCTTTGAGCTTTAATTCCGCATCTAATAGGGAAGCTTTAGTAAGATCAAGAGTTAGCCTATCAGCCTGTATTGTTTCAAGAGCCGTAGTTATGTTGCTATATTTCTCAGGTAAAGCAAGCAAAAGATGAATAATTTTGTCAGCTTCGTCCATCGGTGACATTGTTTCTAAGGTTCAATACAAGGTATCGAACCGTATAAAGAAATCCTGTAGACTTTCTTGAGAATCCCATTTCAAAGATTTATTTTTTCTTTAAATGATATTTATTTACAATGCTTTTACTTTCAAAAACATTATCTAATGTAAATATCATAGCATGCATGCAGTGGTGCGTTTCTTTATATACTGTAAATATTTTTCGCATATACAGTGCACGATAACATTTCGTGCTTTTACATCTAAGATCTTATCATCCGTTTTTAAATCTTTTAAGGACAAAATATGTAACATACCTTTTCTTTCAAAATTAAATTAAGTCTGAATTTCCGTTACTAAAATTACTGTCATCTTTTAGCCGTGGCATATGAGAAATTTCAGCTGTTGACGAAATCATAATTCGGTATTTTCCATGCACGCCCATAAACTTTTGAGTACGTAGCAGATACCTGCGCAGTGCTTATCTATATATTTTATGCGTAGTATGGTAGTATCCCTATTTAGTTTGATATTGTTTTATATGTAGTGACAGTCAAAACAACACCATAGACAGTACATCAAGGAGGTAATATATGTGTACAATTCTTAACATTTGTAGTCAGTTGGTTCAATCCAATCAAATCATCCCTATTTAGTTTGATATTGTTTTATATGTAGTGACAGTCAAAACAACACCATAGACAGTACATCAAGGAGGTAATATATGTGTACAATTCTTAACATTTGTAGTCAGTTGGTTCAATCCAATCAAATCAAATCAAACAATATTTATTGAAATAGTTTTCTAAGATCACTTTTGAATCGTCAATTAAGTAGGATTATTTTAGATTCACGTCGTGGACCCGTGGTTGTGACGTCATTTGGTCATATTTGGTCGAATATGATCGTTGTTTAGCGTATATCTGGTGGACCGCACTCCGAATCGAATCAAATTCAAAAACGTAGTGATTATATTCTCTTTGTCAGCGTTGCCGTTTGGCAACTTTGGTTGCCATTTTGTCAACTTTTAACCCCTCTTGACAACCAAGCTTAAATGGCAACTTTTACGCAACTTTTTGGCGATGTTGGTTTGGCTAAAGAAAACGAAATATTTTCGCAGATTAACTGAACGCATCTAAAAAAACTGAACGCAAATTTTTTCGCATGCTTGTGTTCAACAACTCACACTAGTATAGTTACTGGTGCCGATTCTTTCTGTCATATAGGAAAATGTATTTGCTCTCCTCCTGTCAGTGCAAATTCTACACCAGTTAGAGTGACGAGTTCTCAAAGATAGCCCTATAGATACCTACCAAAAGAACAATAACAAAGATAGTCTGTGGTGCTCGTTCGATTGTTTCTTTTGTTTCTTGTGTTGTTATTGAATAAAAAATTTCGACGCCAGTATTAAATTGGAATACCTTTGTTAAGTAAGTTGGAAATCGTTAAAAAGGTAAGATAAAGTAAAATAGTAAGTTAGTTAAATTTATAAAATTATAATAAAAATAAAATTTGATACTTACATATATGTTTGTAGGTACCTACCATAAATTAATTAATTTAGTTGTTCGTGTTGAATGTTTCATAGCGAAAGAACATACATAAAGAAAAAATAAACATATAAAGAGACGAATAAAAAAAAATGTCGCGGAAGACGGCAAGCTTATTGAAGTACAAAATAGGTTAAAAAAGAGAGCTAAATTTTTTTACTATCCCTTTCTGAGTATAGGTTGTTTGCTATTTAGCACTAAATTTTTGATGCGAATAAGTAATGTTAATAAAGTAATTCCTAGATGTTGACTCTATATTGTTTTTTACTAAATAATGCATCAATAATAAACAGTAAACAGCAATGTATGAGTGTTGTTGTCCTGCTCAGCTTTGTGCTTGTGAGTTCTCTATAGGTTATCTTTCTTTATGCCAAACTCTATACTTGAAAACGCTCGAATTCCTTACGAGTGTGAATTAAAATTCTACTACGAATTTGGTGCGAGTGCGGAATGTATTTCGAATGTCATCTAAAGGTAGACTTTCGAGCCTCGCGGCCAAAGCGTTAGACGCGCGCGGCCATACGCTGCAAAAGTCATCATATGAAAATGTATGAAGCCACTTTCGAGCCCCGCGCGGCCGACGGCTGTAGCGCCAGTCGTTAGCAGCGCGCGGCTGTTCCTCGACATGTCTTGTATTGTCGCGAGCGATTTGGTTGCTCAGAAACCTATTCTATTTGATATAAATAAAGAAAAAATAACGAAATATTTCCTCGTTAGATTCTAAGTGTCTTTTAATTAAAATCCTTCGTCATTTCTGGTTTTGAACATTGGATGAATGGGTTTTCTGTTTTAGCTATCATAATAAAGCAATAACAGGTCATCATCCACCTCTTCTTCTTCAAGGATGTCCAGATATACTTCATTTGATAGAGCCATTTTTCAAGTAACGACATGACTGCGAGTGATAACACTTTGGGAGCGATTGACGCGCAGGCGCGTGTCGTCTGACGCGAGTGATAGACGCGCACTGATGTGGTCATCGGCCGCATCTGTCGTCTAGCAGCGACCCTGCCGATGACGAGCGGTGCGATGGTAGAAAGTAGCTGTGGGCATCATTCCAAACAACTCCTCAGAACACAACCCATTGTGCATTTGTACAAGCGGTAGAACACACACAGGGAGGCAAAGTCTTTCCTCAGACTCAGTGTTTCAATATCACTTGTGAGTTTGGGATCGTCGACAATCCTCACAGCTCGTCTTTGGACCGAGTCAAAAGGGCCAAGTTGGTGTCCAGGTGCACCAGCCTAGAAATGGCAGCAGTACTCTATATGGGGCCGGACTTGCGACTTATAAAGTAGCAATCTTTGCCCCGAGGTGAAGTACTGCTTCGCTCTGTTGAGCACACCGAGTTTCTTAGACGCCAACTTGGCCTTGTCTTCAAGATGATCACGGAACTGGACGTCGCTGGAGATATCAACACCAAGGATCCCAATACTCTTGGAGATGGTAAGGGGTTTGTTTCCAATTGTGGAACCACAGCGAATGGGGTTTTCTTAGCAGTGAACGCGCAGATTTGCGTCTTTGTTGAGTTTAATCTGACCAAGTTTTCCCGTCCCCGAGACAAAAAACTTTTTTGTTTTAGGAAAACATCAATAATTTGCAAGGATTTTTATGAAACAAAAGCAGAGCAAATAAACGGAATCGACTTTTAAAACCGGATAATCACTTACGAAATTTTTTTGTAATGGCTAATTTTGGTTGCAAATGTCAGTCAGAGAAACCAAAAACTTTTTTGTTTTAAGAAAACATCAATAATTTTCAAGGATTTTTATGAAACAAAAGCAGAGCAAATAAACGGAATCGACTTTTAAAACCGGATAATCATTAACGACATTATTTTTTGTGATGGCAACTTTTGGTTGCAAATGGCAACACTGCTCTTTGTGTACTCTATGACTGTGAATCGAATGACATAATTTGTGGAATAGTGAAATTATTAGAAGTGATTCTTATACTATTCTAAGCACATTTTATTATATTTAGAAGTACACAGACCTTTCAGTTCACTAACAAACGCTTTTTATTTTTAAGAGTGCTGATGCTGTGTCTCATATAGCTATATACTCTTAGCCACGAACTTGATAATCGTGTAAGTACTTGTTGTAAGTAGGTACCTACTAAAATCTTATTTTGCAAGTACCATTTGTACAATTTATGACCAAATGTTTTATTATGTAAATGCTTGCTATTATAGGTTTTATCTGTGAAGTGGCTTACAGTTTCAATATTTTATAAACAAGTAAGTGGTCTCCATTAATTTTGATCTCCATTTTGTGCTTCACAAAAATGTGATTTATGTCGAAAATCTCTCTCTAATTTCTCTTTTATGAATTATATAATTTGATTTCTATAACAACTTGCGTTAGATAATCTCAGTAAACTTCATTGCATTTTTGTTCAGATGAAATATCATTTTAAAAATTTGTTCAAACAATTTTTATTTAACTTCAGTTGATTTTATCATAAAACCGTACGCTACTGCGGTAGCAAGAACATTAACAGAATCATAGGCTAAAATAAAATGCATTATAATAATTATGTAAATGGAAAAAAGGCATTTTTCACCAAAGTGTTAAAACAATAGCATTTTTATTAAGGCTTTGTTCCAAAACACGCCGAGTAATTATAGCCATATTAAAGTTAAAAAATCACGCACGGCAGTTTGACACGGCAGAATTTCAACTTATTCTATGGCAGTGTAAAGAATTCAACTTGACAGTTGGAAATTTACTCTACCCCAGGCAACCCCAAAACCACTTAGGAAAGCCTAAGACAGTTTAAGCAGCCTAATTTCATTTGAGCACACAATGTTTATGTCTATTACAATGCCTTTACGTGTCCACGGCTTATTACCACAAAGCCTGTGAACATGCATTACAATACTTGTGGTAAAGACTGAGTTGCTAAGTAAAATCTTGCACATTTGGTGGTGAGTGAACGAGTGTTCAGGGGAGCATTTAGCATGGTGGGTAAAATTGTCTTAGTATCATAGTGACAGCTACTCCACCAGTTCTATGTTCTCCAAATTCACCCTATGCAGCTTCAATTTGTGTGACACTGTGTGACTAGTGATCATATTATTAGGCCTATGAACGAAAACCGCAATGGATGATGTTCATAAGTTGAAGTTAAATATGGTGAAAACATACAGACATATGGAACATCATGACTAGTCAGACAGACCATGTAGGCTTAGCAATAGGGCTTTATTGAGCATAATTAAAAAAACATGCAGTAAATGTAACTTGGTAGTTATATACTTAAAATATATCTCAAAGTTTAGTTTTAGTGAATGGGCTACCCCAGCGATTTTTAAAAGTAGGCGTAAGCTGTATGAATTATATAAAGAAAAAACATATAATAATAGCCAAATATTTAGGGAATATGTAAAAAAATACTCAAAAACCTTTAAAAAAGTCTGTCTTTTTTAAATCAATTCACCTCAGACATAAAGTAAAAAATTCAACAAATAAAATAAACAACATGGAACATAATAAATAAAGAAACTGGTAAAGCTAGGAATTCTTGTCAGGACTTTAAGTTGATTGTAGATAATACTAGTTTAAAAACAAATTCTGAGGTAGCAGTTGCCTTTGAAAATTTTTTTAGCAAAACAATTGAACATTTTAAAAACAACTGAACATCTTAACTCAAGTGCAATTTTAGCAGAAAAATTAATTAAAACTAATGTTCCTAAATGAAAGTTCCCTTTGTATTTAAAAACATTAGTCCTACGGATATCATGAATACATTTAAAACATTAGAAATAAAAAACACCACAGACCTTTGGGGACTTTCTGTAAAAACGATAAACTCAATCATTCATGTTATAGCACAACCCTTAGCCATAATTTTTAATAGTTGTGTTGATAGTGGTGTGTTTTCTGATGAGATGAAACTAAGCAAAATTATACCTCTTTTTAAATCAGGTAGTTCAACAGACCCTAATAATTTTCGGCCTATTTCAATACTACCTGCACTCAGTAAAGTTTTTGAACAAATTATACTTTGTCAAATGTTAAGCCATTTCTGTATTAATGACCTACTTAGTAGTAAACAGTTTGGCTTTATGAAAAGCCGTTCCACCACCGATGCAGGAGTGGCACTATTAAAAAATATATTTAACGCCTGGGAGGATTCGCATGATGCTCTTGGAGTGTTTTGTGATTTGACTGTGTCCAACATGAAAATCTCATCAGGAAGCTACATTACTATGGTATTAGAGGCAAAGCGCTCAACCTTTTGACCTCCTACATGAGTAGGAGAGTACAGAAAATAGATGTCAACGGTGAAATATCTTCGGGATCAGCATTCACTATGGGAGTGGCTCAGGACTCAATTTTAGGTCCTTTTCTATTTCTTATTTACATTAACGATCTCCCATATCATGTAAAAAACTATGACATTGTCTTATTTGCTGATGACGCCTCTTTACTTTTTAAAGTTAAGAGATGACAGACATGTTATGATGAATTAAATAATGCCCCTTCTAAAATTGTTACTTGGTAAAACGTAAAAAATTTGTTACTTAATGAAAAAAAACCAAATGTGTTAAATTCACATTAACAAATGTTAGTCAGATACAGATATGTATTAATGTTAATGGCGAGCAATTAGAACTTGTTAATTCAACAGTCTTTCTTGGGATAACGCTGGACTCCAAACTTCAATGGGGTCCTCATATTCATAACCTAGCCAAAAAACTTAGCTCTGCTGTGTATGCAATCAAGAAAATAATTGACCGATATCGACAATGCAATATAGTAGCATGCATATATTTTAGCTATTTCCATAGTTTAATGATATATGGTATCCTATTGTGGGGTAGCGCTGCTGATGTAAATACTATATTTTTGTTACAAAAAAGGAAATTCGTGCTATTTATAAATTAGGATCTAATATATCTCTGAGCGATAGGTTAAGGGAAGTAAATATTTTAACTTTAGCGTTGCAGTAGATATATGAAAATCATTTATATGTACATAAAAATATCAATAGTTTCAGCAAGAAAAGTGACGTTCACAAAGTAAATACTAGAAGTAAAAATAAGCTGTTGGTTCATGATATACGTCTACACAAAATAAGTAACTCTTTTATGGGGCAATGTATACACTTTTACAACAAAGTTCCCAATAATATTCAAAAGCTATCAAAAAGTAAATTTAAATCTCTTATCAAACAAGTACTTTGTAAAAAAGCATACTACAATATTTCAGACTATGTTAATGATAAAAATTCTTGGGACTGAAGATGCTCAATTACAGGATGCATAGGTAAACCAAATTAAATAATATAAAATTGTACAGCTTAAAATTTTTATTTAAAACATTGACTTTTAAAAACGCAAACGCAAAACAAGAAAAAAACTTTAAAAATAAATGTTAGTTCTACATTTGCATGGTTTTCACAGCTCTAAAGTACTGCCAACAGGCTTTTTTCTTTTTTTATTCATGCACAATAACAAAAATCTGTCGATATCTCTGGCAAGAATCCTGAACTATTTTCCATGAACAGCTTGAATTAATCAGCGTTTCAAGATATCAATACGACACGTGCCGAACATGACCGAAACTCGACAGTTTTACGATAATACCAGATTGAATATGACAATGGCTGTAATTATTTGCTTATTTAAAAATCAGTGGTATTTCTTATGTTACATTTTGTGTATTATACATACTTACTTTAGTTGATTAAAAACGTCGCCATTGTTTTGTTTGTATACATAATCTTTCTACATCTACGGTACAAACAATAAAGCACAGATTAAATTAAAGATTTTGTTATTGTAGTCCCTAATTTGTTCTTAAAGTAATAAGTAAGTTCACAGGTTATAATAGAAAACACGAAACAAACTTTGTAGGTACTAGATAGTTATAGTGAACGGCTATTGTATTCTGATCTTCTCAGAGTAACTAAAAGTAAACTCAAGAAAAAACAAGCTATAGACCCAAAAAATCAATTTAAAATACAAATAACAATATACGGGTTTGGGATGGTATGCCACAATAATATTTACAATATAAATAAAAACACAGCAATTTTTTGGTGAGTTGATTTTCTATTGGTTTTGCCAACCCTGACTAAACCATGGTGTACAAGTAGCACAGTTTATTTAAACAAGGAAGGGAATCCCTTGAAGACGACGCTGAGCTGAGAAAATCATGGCAACGGTCTTTTGGGACTTGGAAGGAATATTATTTATCGATTATAAAGATAAAGGTGTTTCTATAACTGGAGAATACAACGCTTTAATATTAGAGCGACTACAAGAAGCCATTAAAGAGAAAAGACGGGGAAAATTGACAAAAGGTGTGCTGCTTTTGCACAACAACGCGCCCGTCCACAAGAGCCGCGTTGCGTTATCTGCACTGCATTAGGTGGGCTTCGATATTTTGAATCACCCACCCTACAGCCCAGACCTGGCCACGAGTGATTTTACCTGTTTCCAAAAATGAAAAAAGAGCTACTGGGTATAAATCTTACCACCGATGATAAAGTCAAGCAGGCAGTTTTGGCGTACTTTGAAGATAAAGAGAAAACATTCTTTATAAGGGTATAAATAAATTAATTGAAAGATTTGAAAAATTGCAGGTGAATATATTGAAAACGAAAAATAATTTGGTTTTTTATTCCCACCCCTTATCCCCCAGTCCGCGAACATAAAAACGCTCCGTATTTACCATACAGTCAACTTAATATACACTGGGATCTGCGGGTCGATTCCGTAAAATTACAGCTAACAATTCTCGTTTGAAATCCATAGATATAAGATATACATTGCGCATGTGAAATGACGTATGAAATTCCTCGATTGTCGCGACACCGTAATGTATATCTTATTTCTTTCAAAAAAGGTTAGCAATCTTTTATGGAATCGACCCGCTGATACAACTAGATACCTTATCACAGAGAGAATTTAGATACCTTTTAAATAGTGTAATTAAAAGCCATCAAGTTAGATATCAGTTTAGATAAGACCATTTTTGTTAAAGGGTCTATCTCATAATCCCAATAAGTTAGGACTTAGAAGTTTTTGTGAATTATGTTTTCTGTTTTTCCAAAAAAATTAAACAAAAAAAACTGTAAACACAGATTCATGATGCACTTCTTTAAAATTTATTTTAAGGTGAAGACAAATCAAATGATTTGCATAGAAATGCATGTAAAACTTAACACTTAATACATAATACCTATCTTCAACTATAAAATATTTAACTACTAAAAAAAGCATCATTACTGCTAAGCTATTGACAATAGTTGCAAAAAGCATATTTATCCATACAATGCCAATGAATCATCAAATAACCAGAGCTTTGATAAAAAATCTTTGTTTATGAAACCATGCTTATTAAATAATACTGGCATTTCACTGGCTTTTTGCGACTGATAAAAACATATACTGTGTACTGAAATGTTAATAGTTATTAATATTTAGTGCACTGAAATTTGTATGGGAAAAAATCTGATTCCGATTCACTTTAAGATCTGATTCGGATTCACATAAGTGTTGCATGAACTTGTTTACGATCAAACAAAAATAAGGAGGTGTTGGAGATGAAACTTTGTAATGTTGCATGGATGTCAGCATCAGGTAACAAAGTAAGGACGTAGAAATAAGGCGGCAAAAATGTTGCTCATCATCAATTTTACCTTTGTTTTAGTAAACAATAAGAACTTTGGCCGTGAACACAAACAGCCAGTCTAAATGGATAAAGTTATGACAGTTAACGAAATGTTGAGGCTTTCCATTACAAAGCTGGACAGCAATTTGCTACCACCGCATATAAATGAAATGTCCGGGCCTGGATCATCGATCAGGTAAGTCTTTAATTGAAAAAATAAAATAATGAGGAACTAAAATAAAAATCTGTGATGCTGAATTCAGTTAAGACAAACAGCATCTATGGCTTAATACTTGGTATTAAAGAAAGAAATGATATAATTATTGTTAAAAATATATGAGAGCATAAAAATGCAGGAAAAATTAATAATTATTCTGATTATATATTTTTAATTTTGATACTGACAATGAAATATGATTGTATTATGTGACTTATATAATAAAGATATTATTTATATCTTCTAAACTACATACTCATTAACTTCATTGTGGTGACTAGGGGCTGTGATTTTGTAATACTCTGGTATCTTACACATGCTACCAATATGAAGAGGAGTATAGCAAAAAGTAGTAGTTTTCTAAATTAAAATAATATTTTATTGAGTTTTAACACACAGAAATATTACCATACAATAAGTAGTTTTCATATACCTACTTACCTGCAACTAGAATTAACAAATGAACTTTTAAAAGCCTTAATTAATCATAGCATGTATAAGTAAAAAATCGATAGTAGCAAAATCATTAACTATATTGCTTTTGACTAGTAACCTACATTTTACCAGGCAGACAGCCTTAATCAGATTATTTAGAAAAAAAGCCTATGGCATGGCCCATCTAGTTTTCTGATTTACCATTATAGCCACTCCAGTCTTAATGACCTCTGACAATGTCGAATACGTGCCCATATTGGAACGCTTTCCGTTGAAATTTTGAAACATTTGGGTAGTCGGATGTAAAGTAATTTGAAAATAAGCTATTGTTATAATACCCACATTCAGCTGACCCACCTTCTTATGGTAAGACTGGTCCTTCTACTTATATTATAAGTCTTTCCTGAACCATTATCCCTAGGTTGGCAAGCCACAGCCGATGTGGTTGTAGCAAAAATTATCAAAAATGTATGAAAGAAGGTTTTCTATTATGTATATGTTAATATATGCTTTTTCAATATAATTCAAATGAATGTTTCAATTTACAAATTTCTTTTTCTGTAGAACTGTGAACTCTGAATGTGTCCGTGAAGTACACACCCAGTTTTTCTACTTTTCTACTGATGTGCCATTGAAATATTCTTTGTCAAAAAAGTATTATAAGTAAATACCAGATGATTCCCCAGTTTTCCAGTCGTAACAAGCGGTGGAATCTATGTATATAAACGTCTTTCCCTATTTTAACACCTCGGAGGATGATTTTAAGGGTTCCGTACCCAAAGGGTAAATACGGGACCCTATTACTAAGACTTCGCTGTCCGTCCGTCTGTCACCAGGCTGTATCTCATGAACCTTGATAGACAGTTGAATTTTCACAGATGATGTATTTCTGTTGCTGCTATAACAATCAATATTAAAAATAGAATAAAATAATTATTTAAGGGGGCTCCTATACAACAAACATGATTTTTTTCTCTATATTGATAACGGCAACGGGTAGACGCTTGAAATAAAACAAATATTTAACGGGGGCTCCCATACAATAAACGTCCTTCGTGCGCGAGTCCGACTCGCACTTGGCCCTTTTTTTAATAATGTTGAAACACGTCCTTCGTTATATGCAACTAACTGTCTTCATGCCGATTTTATTAGTTTAATTTACGACTTGGCTTATCGTTTCCGACTCGGTGTGACCCTGGATAGGCGTCTAAACTTCCGCGATCACACCAAAGTGACCGAGCCCTATATCCCATGATAGGCAAGTACAGTAAGATGTCGCTAAGAAATAAGCTGACTCTTTACACCACTTGCATCCGCCCCAAACTTGCATCAGCCAATTGCATATGCAGTTCAGAAAAAGAAATCGACGAATGCGATCGGACCACTAGCTACTTGAGTTTTTAAGTAATTAAAGACTACTAACTTGAAGGAACTATTAATACTATCTGGTCAATGTATAAATTAATTTCCACTATTTGAATATTAAATCTTTTTTATCTCTTGTTAGTTAGTAAGCCAGTTAAAAAAAAACAGCGTAGCCTTCTTATAATGAAATGATATTGATTTTTTGCTAGAAAACGTAGCATGAATAAACTTTTAAGCAGGTCAAGGGAACTTTTTAACAAAAGAAGTCGCAGACGAAGGTGTAAATAACTAACAAAGTCGTCTGATTCTATTGTGGTTGTGGCATTTCATAAAGTGATTGTTAAGACATGTTGTAGCCCCGAGTTTGCTTTATTATTAACTATTAAGTAAAACAAAATGTTTTTATGAAGATGGTTTGCGCTGTCATTGAGTATTAAAAAGTCTAAACCATAATGGTTATCTGATTTGTCGTTTCGTAAAATAAATAAAGTTATATGTACATAAACATAATTAAATTTTTATCACCATGCCTTGTGTGCCTAAAATGCTGAGTGCTTTTATAGATACATCACATGTAAGTATATATCTATAAAAGGTGACATGCTTGCGGAGCAAATCCGCATGAGTGATAGAATACGCTTATCTTTAAAGGAACAAAATTAACTATGTGTCTTTGCAAATTCCTTATAAATTAGCATATTTTTTATCGTAATGGCATATAAACAATTTATAATGTCTGGTCTGAAGCCAAATTTATTGTCATCTTTGGATTTTTTTCTAAAGAACAATATTATTCTAGTCGTGTTTTGAGCTTATTGTCAGTCCCTAGATAGATAGATTTTAAATCTTTTATTTTTTAGGCGTTAATACATACTCAAAACCAGGACAACCTCGCCTTAACTTTTATCTTTAACAAAAGTAAGTAAAGTACATTTGTGTCAATGCTATAAAATTTACGTTTTAGATCGATAGTGTACCAGTCTCTGTGCAACATAATAGATTACTTGGGTAAGGAGTCAGCTCAAGCGCAGAAACTTAACAGGGTAATCACGAGCGCTGACAAGATGCGAAACTCCGACCATACACTCTACCTGCTGAAGGACTGCAAAGCAAATGGGTAAGCGTTTATAAATATCTCTTGTACGTCTATATCACATTCAGTGCTTTTAAAGTGTTACAATTAAATAAAAAAATCATTAAAATACGAAATCAAGAATTGTTAACGATTTTTGGTTATGCGATTAAAGCCTGCGAAATTTGTTGAAAATGCTCTCATTTGACATTTGTTTGTGGCACTGTTTTTATTTGTAACTAAATATTGACCTTATAATTAGTTATTTAATCCACTTTATCACTATTTTTTTGGTTGCAATTAGTGTTAAATACTTTTTACTATAGGGTCTAGTTAACTTAAGTCAATTGTATACTATATATATGAACTACATTTTTTTAAGGTAACCAGTAAAATATGCTAAATTACATGTCAGTAGGTAAAGTTAAAATTTTATGTGAGATTCAAACAAACACACAACCAAATATATATTTTTATATCTTCTTGCTATTATTCGTGAATAAATAATGCAGCCTTTATGTAGGCTCTATTGTACAACAGGACAATCGTAAAACATATATTATTAGAATTTAGTAGCAAGAATTGTATGTCATTTATTTAATAAGTGGTGAGGATTCGGGCTAACGATACGCCTTTTAGAGAGCGCGCGGGTGAAAGTGTTAAGACCTACATCTACATACACCAAGTTTCATGAAAAAAAAAAATATATGCTCATAAATATTAATAAGGTGCTTCTAATTCATCTTTCGATCGCCATAAATCAGGTATAACTGTTATCAGCAATTAAAGTAGAAAAAGCCATCAACTTTCAAGTATTACCTAAACGTAAGATGCTAGCGAATATTCATAGTATGTAACTAGTGAGCGCCCGTGGCTTAGCAGAAAGAGCAAAAAAAAATTAAAATTTCCACATAAAAGAAAGAACAGTTTGATATTAAAAATACACACTAATATCAAGAGCCTTTTCTGAACAAATATTTAGACCGCAGCCAAAAATTCTAAAAACAAATATGCTTAATTGTCACGTTAATAGCATAAGCTATTGTTACAAGTTTTGCAATCCTAGAAACTTCAATTCCATTTGTGTATATAGATTAAGTATATTTTTTTAAATATGCAAGTACACTAAAAAGTTGAATATGTATATAAAATATGAGTGCAAACCTTAGGGTATTTAATGTGAAGCATACATGATCCAGAAAAAGCAGTAATAGAAAGAGTTAATTCGTACATACCCATAATATTTTTTTTAATACATAGGGCAGTTTTAAAATTAATCTGTGGATATCACTACAGCTTTAGCTCTCTGTTATTTATATTTTCATACATTTCATACCATAAAACCAAACAAGCTACTATTTGACGGTTTTAAATTTTTTGCCAGCAAACTAGCCGACAAAGGCTAATTAGTATATGTACTTATACCTGAGCAAAGTATATGGTATCTCTCTACATCTGCATAATTCAACTAAAATAAGTTTCCCTAACATAATACCAGTTTCTGTACCTACGACATCTATAATACACTTTTAAATATCGAATAATTTAGTTTCGCGACAATTTATTGCACTTTTTTTGATAAGATCCTTAATTTTGAAATTAATGTATTTCGGGATTTCAGGCAAATTTTATAGTTTAACTCTGCTTTAGTGGGTTGATGAATTTTACTGTGGATGAACAAAAAATATTTTAGTTTATTGAACAAAGCGAGTGCTGACTTTTTATTTATTTAGTATAATAGCTTTAGAAATAACTTAAAGCATTAACATGCGAATTAAATGCGAATGTGATTTATGTATCTATGTAAATTAAGTAAAATTATATATTATTTTTATGAATATTAATATTTTAGGTACCACTATAATTCTATTTGATAACCTGTTTTTAGGGTTCCGTACCTCAAAAGAAAAAATGGAACCCTTATAGGATCACTTTGTTGTACGTCTGTCTGTCTGTCTGTCAAGACCTTTTTCCTCGGGAATGCGTAAGGGTTCTAAGTCAACGTTAAAAAAATATGGCCATTTTTGTCGCATATTTTTGCATTCAAAACAAATCAAAACCTACGGGGTACTTCCCGTTGTCCTAGAACCATGAAATTTGACACGAAGCAAGGTCTTATATCACAAATATAAGAAAAAAATCGAAATTCGTTGATTTATAGTTATAACACATTAAAAAAAATGTTTGTCTGTCTGTCTGTCAAGACCCTTTTACTCGAGAACGCATGGAGGTATCAAGTTGAAATTAATATCCAATACTAAATTCTGGGGTCAATTACAGTTGTAAAACCTACCTAGAATCATGAAATTTGGCAAGAAGAACGATGTTACATCGCAAATAAAGGCAAAAATCCAATGGCATAAACTTGATCTCTTGGTGGGAAGAACTATCTATATATAATAAGTTTGTACGGAACCCTCGGTGCGCGAGCCAGACTCTCACTTTTTTAGTTTCACCTGTTCCGTATCTATGTACAAATCTTGTAAGTTAAATAGAACCCACTTCCCAGTGATCGATTGAGTTGAAATTTTGAATACACAAGTAAATTGAATGATACTGCAATATAATAATGCTTCTCTGACATGAAACGACTCTACCCCTACGAGTTTGGACTTGTTTGATTGTTTTCTAGTTCATCACGTATAAATTGTGAGAATTCAAGTCTGAGGAGAACACAGCATCGGTGTTCTATCGCTAGCATAGTGAGTTATAATTTGAGAAATCTTGTTTGACATGCTGGAAGGACTATTCACGACTTTCGACCCTTGCACCGCCATGGGCAGGATGTTTAACCTCACACTTTAAAACCTAAGGTTACGTTGAGACACGGCGATAATCGTGCAGGTCCGACACGACCCTTTTAACATGACCATATGATGGTTCACACGTAATCGTGTGGTTGTACGGACATTTTTGGGTTCAAAGTTCTACGTATTTTTCATAAAAATCGTAATAACTGTGTTCAGTTTGGTTTTTGTAAGTTTCGAATATATAAAGGACATAATTTGATGTCCTTTTTTTTTATTAAAACCTACTTAAGGATAAATTTAGGTAATTTAGCTTGTAAAAATTGTATTTTGGCCCTTTCTTTCATAATATCAAAGGCATGTTAAAGATCATTATGTATACTAAACTCAATTTGACCAAACTTGATACTACCCTGCCGATTCATCCGCGGAAAATACCATTCTCGTGGGGACTTGATTGGATAAAAAGTACCTACTCTAGGTTCTCCGTCCTTCCAGGTATCCTTGTACCATAAACCATGTCATTCAGATGCAGTTGTTAAGAAATATTAACTAATTAACGAAAGGGAAGGCAGTTAGGGCTTGCTCTCGTTACTAGATCGTTGGGATAGGTTATTGCAGTAAGAAAAATATATATTGCACTTTATTCGTTTTTTATTTAAACACAATGTTTGATGCTATTGTTTCGTTAATTGTTGCAGAGGTAAAGGTGAAGTTCTAGGGTACTTGAAGATCGGTACCAAGAAGCTGTATTTGCACGACGAACTTGAACGCGTGTTGGAACGTAACGTCCTGTGCGTACTCGACTTTTTTGTGCTAGAATCACATCGCCGGCTGGGCTACGGGCAACTTTTATTCGACAACATGCTACGGGTAAGACATTCTCTATTCAGAAAATATAATTACAAGTACACGAATAAAAGTTCTATGTTTCGTGTTTGAAATGTCAACAGGCAGGCAAATACAGTCAAATATTATGAATGCGAAAGTAACTCTATCTATCTTTATATCTTTCTGTCTAACCGCTGTATCGATTAAGATGCAATTAAGTATGGAGATGGTTTGAGTCCCATGGAAGGTCTTAGGCTACTTGCAAACGGCAAGTGTGAGTTCGTTTTTGTTTCTATAATTGAGGAGTTGCCGTTAAAATCCTACAACGTTAACCGCATTTAGGGAGTGAGACCGCAAACCACAGTTTAGTCGACTACCTGGTTAGACTCATTAAATTTTCCATATACAATATTGCTCATTTTGCGAGCTTTCTTCTGTTTTTTTTTTTAAACTATTAGCAGATGAAAGTTAAACTAAAAAAGAGTCAGACTGTTTTTATGTCTAAGCAAGTCCACGTCATATTCACTACGTCACATCCATGGATGTGGTACAGTGCGGGTTGTTTTATTATAAATGTTAAAAATACTCATTAGTACACTCCTAGTTCGAACTTCCGCCACGCAGGACGCAAAGTGTACTCGAAACCCCTAGGCCACCAACGACTGTGGAGCATGTACAAAAATGTATCGAAACTGGTATCTGAAAACCAGTTGCAACAAATAATAATAATTGATTTGTAGTTTGAATGGTCTAATTACTTAGAAAATAGTCGGTATAAGGGATAGTCACTGTTCGTTGTCCGTTCAGAGATTAACACCAACAGTTTTTTTCTTCTTTGCTGTCCGTTTACATACAACCTAACATTAACAATTTTGTATGAACCATATTATTTTAGGTTTGTTTGATGTCATATTCTTTTCTCATTGTTGAATTAATAATTAAGAGGACTAATAACTTCGAGTGAAATTCCTTGCCCTATATTATAAAGGAGAAAGTTTGTGTGTTTGTTTGTTTGTTACTTCTTCACGCTCAAGCGGCTGGGCCAATTTTGATGAAATTTATAATGGAGGTAGCTGACACAAAGGTTACTTTATATCCCGAAATATTTAAAAGTAGTTGCGGGAATAACTATAACCGGGCTTAAACAAGCTATTGCTTGCTATAGCACACTTCATTAGTATAACTAAGGAGTTCCACGCCGATAACCGAATTTCAGGCAGGCGGAGCCGCTGGCAAAGTCTAGTGTAACTATAAAAGGAAAAGAATATGACATGAAACCAAATGATATGGTTCATACAAAACTGTTAATATTAAAGGTTGTATATCCAAACGAACAGCGAATTGAAACCATCCCTCTGTAACAACTATTGTTCTTTATAATTCAACCACTTAACCTGCACATTATTTATTTTATTGCTCGCATTTGATTTACGGGTACAAAAACGCCCAACCTTGGGAATAGATAACGTACACCTTGGGGGAAGAAAAGGTTACTTAAAGCATCAATGTGCATCGAATTAGCATACAGAGACTTAAAAGGAATTGTGCTGAATGGCTAAGCTGATTATACCGAAAATTGACATGGTGTGTTAAATACAAATACGTAAAGTGTAAGTCAAATTAGCGTAGGCATGGTTAGTAAAATGAATTTGTTTGAACCACTGAGCTTATTTTTATGCAATTAGAATGGTAACATCTCCTCGTAAAAGATCGAATAAGGCAAATATATAGCAAAAAGATCTTTGTTTGAACCAGGTGTCCCGAGCCACATCTCTATTTTTTTTTTCAATGTAAAAAATATGGAAATCGTGTAACACTGACAGTAGAAGAGCAACCTTCTTCTACAAAACAGTAAGAGACAGCTTAAAACTCTGTGCAATGACAGAGTAAAAACCTTACTCTTAAACTGTTGCTCTTTGTCAGGACCAAGAGGTGAAGGTGGAGGATCTGGCTATTGATGGTCCCTCACCGAAGATGGAGCAGTTTCTGCGCAAAAATTACGGCGTGGATAAGCTGCTTCGTCAGAGGAACAATTTTGCTGTCTCTCGCGATTTCTTTTATAGAAACTCTGATAACCCCGACGTTCCTGCGACGCCTAATACCAGGTATGTGTAGCAAAAATATCAGTCAAGTTACCACTTCAAAAAAAGAAGAAGGCAAATTTAAATTGATAGTATGAATTTTCAAAAGCAATAATAGTTATTTATTACAACGACATTGTCTAAAGTTGATATTCACGTTATTATTTATTGGCGCTGTACTTTTACTCGGTCGTACTGTATTTAAGGTACCTTGCAACCAGTATTTTTTATTTTTTTTAGACTAAGCACAAATCCAAAATTTTCTGTATTTATTCTAATCATAAACCTACAAAGTATTTGCGTAATATAATATATCTATTATTATAGATATATGCTATAAATATATCTCATAATGAGAGGTGACTTAAATTATTGAGTCAGCTTTGCTTGTGGCAGGAATTTGCTTGTATTGCATTATCACGTAAAAATCGAACTGCGTGAAAAGTTGACTTAAGGGTTTGAACCAAATGAACAGACAGAAAACTCTTTAATATTGCATTCACATGAACTCAAAGTGCATGCAAATTTGCACCAAGATCTGATAATAAGTTGGTCAAAATAACAAAAAGATAGACAACTTACAAAGTCATAGCTTATAGGTGCTCCATTTAAATTTGAAATATTGATTTGCTTAATTAAAAGATAATGCTGAAATGTACACAAGTGAAACATTCATGTGGGTGTGGAAACCAATCCGTCCAACCACTCTAGTATTAATACACAAACAAACATTTATTTTTAAAATATTGCTATAAGAAGGTCTGATAATTAATTATGTACTACTCCGTCTACGTTAAAGTTGGATTATATTATCATATAAAAGTTTATTTCCTGTACGTGATCCTAGAATTTTCGGAAGTCAAATTAATAATGTACTACATCATGTTATTTAATATCACCGGTAAACTTCATTTCTACCGTCAATATGATTATTTAAAGTAAAAATACTGATTTTGCTAGGGGCTAAAATATGGATTTTTATGTATTTAAAATACGTAGAAAGTATAAAACATACCAAACATATACCAACTGCGGATAAATTGTTCAAATTGGCCTACGTTTAATAAAACATGCAGGCAACATGTTTTAAGTAGTACTTGGCACTAGTAGTAGATGAAAAAAGGTCATGATATTGGTATAAATTAATGTAAAATGCTGTCGTTAGAGTCGGTAGACTATTCCACTATTTGAAAATAAATTTATATGGAAAGCTCTTGCCAAAACTTAACGAGAGCGGTAAAAAATTTAGTTTTTTACTGCGCGAGTAAAAACATTATCGCTCAAGTTGCGCGAGTAAAAACACTATCGCTCAAGTTGCGCGAAGTAGAGTGACGTCACAGCGCACTACCCAGGCGTAGTCACACTGCGAACAGATACAAGTATAAGCAGACGCACTAATTAGTCTGTTAATACGTTACTGTGTAAACAGTGACTATGTATATATCAAAGAAGAAAGTAACTGATTCAATGTATATTCAACGCATAGCTCAAACCGCTGGGTCAAGGAACTTGAAAATCGACATTTGGAAAATTCATCTCATATAGGGGTACAATGGAGGTTTTAAGTTTATATGAAAATCCGTCAATTTTGATGCATTAAAATTATTATTTGGCTTTTAAGTTGAAACAGGGGATAAAATTTGAATGAGAATACCGATATTGAATTATAATTTTCCTTTGAAATTTTTGATTAGAAATATCTTAGTCAGTTCTTGATGATTTAAAAAGATTTAATTAAATATAATGCCAATGCAATATTCTTATCTAATGGACATTTCTAAAATTAAGAGGAATAGAAATAATAATAAAAAATAAATAATAGTTCATTACTTGTTTTTATGTACTAAAGTCGTTGTTTTTTTTTTATATTACAACTTAATAACTAAAGACTACTGTTAGTACTCTTAAACTAGTATTAGTTTGTGTGAGTACTACACTTTCCTCACTTTGCATTCATTCTTTCTAAGAAACACAACTTATGTTAAGGTATCGAATCAGTACTTCGTTCAATCGACTTCAATAACCCACAGAAAAGTAAAAGAAATACCTATATAATCGCTTTCCGACCGGTCTTGTTTATTATCCAAGGTTCAAGATAAGCATTCCAGTAGACACATATACAGGTTGTTTCAATATTTGTTGCCACATTTTAAGTAAATATATACTATTAACAATACTATAAACTATATTTATTATAGGGGAAAAAAAGAAATTTGAGGAATACGTAAACTTGAAGATTCACAGTTGATAATATTTTTCTATTATATTTTTATGCGTGATTTTATTTCTGACGTCATTTGCTAGGCTTAATTTAGAAGGTATATGAAGTATCGTTGTTTGTTGCACACATATGTTATTTTATCTTTTCAGCAAGTCAGATCGCAGCACGCCGCAAATGGCAGGTTCGTTCGGCCGCTTCGCCGCACCGCGCCCGCCCTGCGCCATCGCATCGGTGTGTACCTCATACCATCTTATTTTACTAGCCGACCCGGCCAGCACACGTCGCTTATCTGTAACCCCTTCTCTCTCTCTTTTCTCTTCTCCCTCTCCTTCCTCAATTCCCACTGAAAACATACGAACCGCCGCTACATTATATAGCACCCATGTGCTAAAACTACACGCGTGCGCCACTTATTATGAAATGAAAGTTCTCATCAAACTTCCCGCTCGTGTACACAACAACTGTAAAGTGTCAATACAATTTTGGAATGAATGAACGCAAAATATTTTTAATATAAATAAATAAAACTGTATCTATGCTGATTTATTTATCTGCTTGGACCTATTTGACGAACCGTATGTCTGTGTCCACAATGTAGAGATGAAACCCGTAGAGTTTCTTCCTGTGTCTTAATATGAGTTGGTTTATGTTTGGATCGCTCTGTGTTGGATGAGGATGTAGTGCCACGTGACCCTTTTTCTCTCAGCAGAGACTACCAGGTGCAATAATATACATATACCATGGTTCAGGTTAAGAGTTTTAACGTTTTTTTTTGGTAACATATTTTCAAAATCTTATTTTCCTTTATTTGTTGACAGATTATCCATGGAGACAGTAACCACGATAATGACAAGTACGTATCTACACATTCCTTCGTTGTTTATTGCACATTTCGTTAAAAAAATGTTTTTGAAGTTATTTGGGCAAGTAAGTTTCCACAGCACATGTCCCATGATCCCAATTAGCCTGTGAAAAGAGATCATTTACGTTTCATACTAAATTGCACAAATCTATAAGTGATGGTCAACAAAAAAATATGTATTCACCCCTTTTGGAACACATCAGTAAGAGCATTTTTCATTACGGCAGCGCAACTGTATAAATGTTTTTTTTTTAAATAAACAATTCCATTCATACTAATGGTTCGCGAATAATTTTATAAGCCTGTTGCGATGGTGACCTTGAACAAATATACAAATATTGCTACGACACCAAACCTCCTCTGTAAACGTTTCATATCCCTTAGAGTGGATTCGACCAAAAGCCGTAAAAAACCAGAGTTACTACTCCTAGAATAAATTTACTCCTTATATTTACTCTATCTATGGCTATATCATCAATATAAATATATACTTTCATAGCAAAGATACAGACAAAAGATTAACCTCGAGCCAGGACTTGAACCTGCAACCGTTACATTCCGTGTAAGCTCTCTACGAGTTCATTATTTTACTCTGATGGCTGAAGCTAAAAGGAAACGTAGCCCAGATTGGTGGACTTCTGAAAAACATTTTCGTGTTATATTTGACTAAAATTAAAATAATATTAAACTTTAAAAAATTGCTGAAGGATATGTTTTACAGATTTGGGTTTATGGTAAAAATGTTCGTGGTAATATTGACAAAACTGACACATTTTCATTTTTGGGCTCAAAATGACTGATTTTACTCGCTGGTCGCCAAAGTTCAGGACATTTGTATTTTGTTTAAAATTTTGAACACATTTTATTTTATGTCTTGTATCAGAAAATTTATTTTATTTATTTTTTTGCTTGTTTTACGTTATTTTCTTTTATCATTTTATTTCAGTTGCGCGCATACAAGAGTTATGAACTGGCGCTGACGTCACAGTCACTAGAACAACTTTTATAGTCGACCAAAATAATAAAATAATTGCTTTTTAGCTGTAAATGTAGGGTTTAATTTTTTTATTTTTTATCAGTGACAAAAGCTATTGTGAATAGTTTTTTTTATAAATGTATAAGTAGGTACGCTCGCAACTAAATTAAACTTCTACTTATCTAGCGCACTTTTGTATTTATGAAATACATTCATGTTATAACATGAAATTTATGTAATTAGGCGTTAGTTTTGTTTATATCTACAATCTCGCCAATATAAAATTTGTTGATTTTAAAATTAAACTTTACTGTCTCGATTAAAAATCGAGCAAGAAATCAACCAAAATTCTGTGTGGGCAACAAAACGATGTTAATTCTGATTTTGTTCTATATACACCAGGATGTAACATAAAAATGGATATTTATTAAATTGTAAGTTAACCAAAATTATTTAATATATTTTATTGGAGATTTAGTTACATATAGAAAAATGTTATTAAATTAAATTTTATTGTTATTTATTAATAACTACTTACCAAATATAAACAATTATGCATACCTCTAAAAGATATAACTTAGCTAACAAAGTTGAGGCTTTAAATTATTAAGCACCCAGACAAAACCAATATATGCACCTGCTTACAATTTTTATGTCCAACAAATATTTCATAAAATCATCAAATTATGCATTCTCTCAGTATAATAATGTCAGTACTTAGTAGGTCTGTATTTTATCATAATTTAATTGAAAAGTATTAAAAAATAGATCTCAGTCATTGTAATATGAACAAAATGGTCAAAGATAAAAAAAATTGTACATACTGAGTAAAACTATCCGCCACGACGAAAATTTGAAACGAAACTTAAAGGTTTAACCTTACGAAAAATGTTAAATTTATGAGGAATAAACTATCAACTTAGTGTAAATACTTGGGACCAATGTGACTTTGAAACTGTTTGGGAAGCAGCTCGAATAATGACGAATACGTGTCTTTCTATTATTAAAGTAGTTGTAAGGCACGCTGTATTGTTTTAAAGACACAAAATATTGATTTTGCACTGTGATATTTTTATTCTTATTTTTAATTTATTTGTTTTATTTACAGTTTAATTTAAATAAATTAGTAAAATCTAGAATTTGAAAATGTGTTTTTTTTTTTATTAAATAAGGAGCTTTGTTATAGTTGTTTGGTTGTGTCAAGCCCCTGCCAAATTGGTATGAATTTATTGTACACCTAGTTAAATAAAATACATTAAATGCTTTTTAGTACATGTTTTTGTTGCTCATTTTGTGTTTTTTTTTAGCCTGTATAAGCTACTGCTCGTTTGACTACTATAGTCGTGATCGCGTTACAATGTACTGCATATGCTTTGACAGCTTCTACACGGTGCAGTAAAACATGAGACCTTGATTATACCATAGTATAAGAAATAACACGCAAAATTTGTATGTGTACTAGAGTCACTGTCGAGTCGAACGTGCTGGAAGACACACTAATAGCTCAGCCTAAACAATCATTTTATGCAGTCGGCAGTCGAAGGCGTCTGGACAGAGCAATCGAGCCTATGTCGTCACATAAGGGTCGGCAACGCGTGAGTGATACCCCTAATGTTGCAAGCATCCATAGTCTACGGTGACCGCTTACCATCAGGCGGACCATAAGCTTGTTTGCCACCTTAGTGGTATAAAAAAAAGAAAATCAACTCCGGCCTGAGGCAGGACAGCGGTCTTGCTTTTATCATCTTTTTTTTTGCGACTGCTTCGATGCTGCACTGCGTTTTAGCAACTGCCTGTGGCGTATGATCGTAGTATCAGAATAGCGCGTTTTAGCGATCTCATTTCGATGCTGAATAGCGTTTAGGCAAACTGCTGAGTGTTCAAATAGCTCCGTGTCGCTGCACCGTGCTTAGACTTAGTCGCCGCTGGAGTTTGTAAGCGTTGGGTTTCGAGCTTCGACGCGGCATTGAAAAGCAACTAATTAACTGGTAAGACTTTTGAAGAGGCTATTTTAAGTAACTTTTCCATGTACAATTTTTTTTTTTATGTTGCTAAAAGCTCTAGGACTAGGTGAACTTAATCTTGAATGAAAAAGAGCGACAACGCCGGTTTTCGTAAATTTGCGCGATACTCCTTATCGCCTAAGTCCGTCCGTCAAAGCTAATTATAAAGTTTAATAATAACACCGCATTTACTCCCCTGAGACTAATAGTTTAGGACTAATTAAGGCATGACGATATAGACCACTTCGTTACGGTTGGTATTTCTGTCTTAGTACAATAAAAGTGTAAACATTAGTTGCGACGATCCGTGGGTTTAAAACAAAAATGCAGAAGTCAGTGCTACTTGAAACGGAATTGTGAGTCCATTCCTTTAATTTGTGTTGCCCTGCTAAAGAAGATAAGTTGATCTATAATTCTACAGGGGCTGCCTCATTCAAAAACTAAGTGATTAGATTTTTAAAGGGTCGGTAATGACGTATGATGCTGGTGTAAGCGTCTATAGTGACTGTTTAACATAAGCTTGTTTTGCCACCTTGATACTATAAAAAATTACAATAAGCTAATCAAAGGTCATTTTAATAAATAGTTTTAGAATTTTTGTTTGTCTGCACGAAATGGGATGCGGTCTAACTTAAAATCTGGTGCATGTTTTAACCTTACTATGATCAAGAAGTTACCGTTAGAATTTCGCCGATAGCCGAATATGGTGCGGGCGGAGCCGCGGGTAAAAGCTAGTACATAATTAAAGCAATTTCTTACTTTGTATTTATTTGATGCATTTCAAATTTTTCAGGAAAATTGAAAACGATGACTTACAGGTAGAAGAATCCTGGTCCCGTCCTTCTTCCCCTCAGCCAGGGGTTTCGCGACCATCTTCCCTCGATGTAAATGCTCATGTTATTGCCTCTGAGCCTTCCATCTCAGACTTAGCCGGAAACCCTCCGGCTCATGTCAACTCATCCCAATCTGCTTTAGCTTCGACTTCCAATACACCTAACCAATCCCGTGCCCAATCTCCTGCTCATTCCCGATCCCATTCCCCCGGGTACACTGCTCAAGGCCACATGGACCTCAAGTTTTTCCACAATAAGTTGTGGTAAATCAAAAGATTAGCACGATATTCCGTAAGAAAAAGTAAAAAAAGCGAAGAAACGGAAGTTTAACGAGTTACTGCAACGACAACAACTGTACCGCACGAGGAGGATAAGTCTTTATACTATTAAAACTTACATTTCTAATCAACATTTTTTTTTATAGCGTTCACTTGAAGTGAAACTATTTAAAGATTTTTTGATGTACTATTATGTTTTTAAATTAAATAACCCTGAAAGAATGTATCTGAGAATACAGATCAAGATTCGATTACCAAAGTTTATTTAAATTTTTACTATTGTTTTACGATTCTGCTTAATATTTTAACCAATTACTACTACTACTTTACTATCTGGAGTAAAAATCGAATCTAATTTCAAAAAGTTCGGCAGTGGGAGCTATTCCAAAATACTAAAAACTACCTACATATCTCTTATTTTAGAACTACCTTCAACTGATTTTTACTCCAACTTATCATATTCTACGCCTGCTTGTATGGGTATAGTAATGTTACATTTAATATTTGTTAAATATGTGTCTATTTACACTGAAAATTAGGTGTTATCGATGGTTATCAAGAATAAACGGCACAATCAAAATAAGACTGTTTTAAAAAAAGTTCTAAATTTATTAAAAAAAACTATAATAAATTAAAAAAACTTTTAAAAGCGGCTTACTTTAACATATGTAAATCATTCTGGATTGTGTCGTCCTTGAACATGATCGCCGATGCATTTTAATGTTGCATGTTTAGTGTCGTCTAATACGTACTTAATTAACTATATTTATAAGTAGGACCTAGACTTAGGAGTAAAATACCAACCAAATGTTTTTACTATTGTGTATTTAATACCAAGATTTGTTTTATGATTTAATTTGTTATCTACTTGTTAGACATTTCTTTGAAACCGTTTTAAATAGGTGCTAGCATCTTTGAATTTTTCTTTAAATCTAAATTAAATGAAGTATAACATAGGCATCAAAGCATGGCATAAACCCCACATAATTTTAAACTTAATACGTTTAAGAATAATGACTGTCGCCCGCTTGTTTAAGTTTCTATAACTTTGCAAGAGTAAACACAAGTTTTGCTACAAAATTAATTTGTTTTTTATTTATGCGAATATTTCAACAAATCGACCTCACACCAAACTCTGTAAAAATCATTGATACTTACACTTTCTAAACATCTGATAGTATAAGAGGGCAGAACTAGATTTCTGCAATCACGTCAATATTTGCGCGACCTACTGTCGGCAAAACTTCACGTAAGATGACGCCCAACAAATGTCCTCTGTGAGTAAATATTGCTCAATTGGAATGAGTTAATTTCCTTCCTTTATAAAGCGGTTAGATTTTTATTGGGTCAACTCGCGAGTTATGACCCTGTTGTCAGCGTCTATAATAGGCTATGGTGACCGCTTAACGTGTGTAATTATCCAGGGGTTTGTTGATAAAGGTGTTTCGGTCTCCTCGCAATTCTGAAATACTTTTTAGGGTTCCGTACTCAAAGGGTAATTAGCGGAACCCTATTACTAAGACTTCGCTGTCCGTCCGTTCGTCTGTCACTAGGCTGTATCTCATGAACCGTGAAAGTTAGACAGTTAAATTTTCACAGAAGATGTATTTCTAAATAAAATAAATATTTGAAGGTAGACGCTTGAAGTATTCACAGAATATTTATTTATATAGTCGCTTTAAAAATAAATAATTAATTTAAAATAAAACAAATATTTCAGGGGCCTCTCGCATACATAAAAAGTGATTTTTTTGGCGTTGTTATAGATAATCGTACGGAACCCTTCGTGCGCGAGTCATACTCGCACTTGGCCGATTTTTTTTGTAGTTGACTGAAACAGACACTCTATTGTTATTCGATACAGTAAAACTACACACGAAATCAGATTATACGAACTGACTAGAAAAATAGTTACACATTTTTTTAAATCATTCATTTGTTTTATATCTATGAGAACAGCAGTTTGGTGATTCGCCCTATAAGTATATACAGTGTAACAAACTAGAGGTACTAATCCAGCATTACCAAGTAAGGTTTTCACCTTAAAAGGGGCCGTCCATTAATCACGTTATGTTTTTTTTAGCATTTTTAAAGCATAGTTTTGTGTTAAATGCTTACATGTTCATAACACTTACTGGTGATGCCTGCTTAATTCCTCCATTTTGTTACATCCAATATATACCTTTAATGCTTTAATTCATGTGTTTATGTGATGTTTGATATCATTTTGTAATTCATAGTATTTATTTATCGATTGTAGTTAATGAAATTACATTAAAAAACTTGATGTTTTAGAAACATCTTATTAGTATTTATATCTAATCAATGTAATCGAACCCCTGTCACAACCTTCCCTCAAAATGTATCCCGTACATGAATTTAAAATAAAGCGCAATCTACTAAGACTGTCTTTATTTTCGTCAGTTCGCCTAATTACTAAACTTACCTAAAGTTTTATATAATAAACCCAATGGATGTTATCTATTACTTTGTTAGTAAATCGGCGCACTGTCCCCCATATTATAATGTGGGTACTTGATGTTGTAGAAATATCTTATTTGTATTTATAATCAATGTAATCGAACCCCTGCCACAACCTTCCCACAAAATGTATCCGATACATGAATTTAATATAAAGCTAAATCTACTGAGACTGTCTTTATTTTCGTCAGTTCGCCTAATTACTAAACTTACCTAAAATTTTATAAATCTTAATCAACCCTATCTATATTATCTATTACTTTGTTAGTAAATAGGCGCACTGTCCCTCATATAATCCAAAATAAATATTTTTGGACTTTACACACAAAGCCGTCTGGCTTGTGTTGTGGACACCAGAAACCGGATACAAATACATATATGTATATTACTTTTTTTGTAAATACACACATAATATACCCAGCTCAAGAAAACACAATATTTTTTGTATTGTGCGGGAATCGAACCCACGCCCCTTGATTCAGAAGACGGGTTATTTAGAGCCATGGAGCTGACCGTGCGTACGTAAGGTTATGTACTCAAAAGAGAGAGGTGTGATGATAAAGATTTCTTATCACGTTCCCTGTGTAGGTATGCCCCGTATGTACACATATGGGGCCCGGCGCCTAACAATTTAGGAGGCCTATAAATTTTAGCACGTAAGATATTAATATTTTTTGTCGGCATACACTTCTGAATAAACATACAAAAAAACGTATCACAACGTCCAAGAGACATTTTGTACAGGGTTGCCAGTAGTCGAATTTCAAAAATGAATCAAGGTTATTTCTTTCACAATTATTTTAGAATAAAATTTAACATGCCAGACAAAAAACTTTTTTGCGTTGTCAGCTTTCCAAGTCAGTTTTCTCAGTCTACTTGCTAGCTTCTACTGAAGTACGCCCAACCTCCTTATACTAAGAACGTTTTCTAAAAAAAAAAATTTGTTTGACGACGTGGGATCTTTGTCAAAGAATGCTAACTGAGTCTTCGGGAAATCCCACTAAAGGGCTTAGCATTCGATGTTGAGGAGACATTTATGATTGCTTTATGAACTGTGAGTAACGTCATACAAAAAGACATCTATTTAATGTTTGTTTATAAACCAAATATTTAGAAGATCCTAATGAAATTATCGTCTGCACAGCTGACGTATTATGAAACGGAATCGATGTAGTGGCTGGCTAAGGCTTGCATCCCAATGGTTTTACCTATATTGCAGGACTGTAACAGGTACAGCTACCGTAATTTCACTGTTACTACTAATCCGAGGTACAGATAAAATAAAATTCTAACATTCAAGTATAAGAATTGGTTTTATTTGCATTACAATAAAATTGGACATCAGTATGCATCTGTTTCTATCTTTGGGTTATTTTCGTACCTTAATGTAAGGGGAAAGGGGCGAATGAGGAACTATCAAGGACAAAAGAAAGGGAAGGATGTGCGACTATATGTTAACATAGACACATAAGGGATACAGTCGAATATATCTTAAATATGTATTACATAGCATTTTATAACAATAGGAAGATATTGTGTGCCGCTTATAATTTAGAAGGCATCACTTGGTCAATTTCGATCGGCACAGTACCTATCTGACTACCTATGAGGTATTAGCCAACTCACCGAATCGCCAGATTGACTAGCCAGAACCAGTACTTGTTCAATATTGAAAACTCTTAGTATGAGATCATAATGGTCTTTTTCTAGTCAAACTGACGCGAGTGTATTTGACTCTAGTTCTAAATATTACAAAATACATACAAGTGGAAGATACTTTACAAAATATTCCTTTCTTTCTATATAAACAGAATCCGAAGTCATAAATATTAATTCATAAAACTATAGGGACCAGGGATGTCCCAAATCAATCAGTATTTTAAAATATTTACCAAAAAAAATAAACGACATACAGTAGGTATAGTATTCATCTATTTCGACTAATGCAAATGTGGAGAGCAATACGTGCAGAGAGCGTATCTATATAAAGTACTTATAGTAGTAGTATACTTACAAAAATAATAAACGATATTATCGAGTATAAAATATTACGTTAATAGCAACGAAAGGCAACGGACTAAACTGAATGGAAAACCGTCGGAACGATCAGATGGTGTTAACAAACGATGAAAAGTAGATAGTGCAATCATAAAATAAATAGATACAGAACGTCCACTCCACACTTAGCGCATTAAACCCTTCCTCTGCACGACTACGTCCCGTACATCAGAGCTTATGGATATTATAGAGGCAGCCGCCTTTGAAATACATTAACCTCAAATGTACGAAACGTAGGTGCGAGGGGAAATGGTTCAAAGCGTTAAGTGTAGAGTGAGCTAGCTGTATCTATTCCTTTGATGGTACAATGGTTTACGGTAAAAACCAATTTTCCTTTCATTTTTTTCTATGGAAGAAAAATGAAAATGGTATATGTAGATTTTTAAAACAACACTTAAGCTTATTAAGATAATAAATAATCATATTTATTATCTTTATAAGCTTCTATTTATCATATTTATCAAAATTTGTGACGTTTACAAACAAAAAATTGGAACATCCCTAGTGTAGATGAAAACATAGAGCAATTTGTTACGGAGCTCTCCTAAGAGAACTTTAAAGCTCCGGATATTAAATTATTATTAAAAAAAAATATAATAAACTTGTCAATATTGTTTTATGCAAACAAAAAAAATATAGTTTGTCGAGGAAATAAAGCCGAAAAAAGTCCACACAATTTTGTCAGTAGATCCTTATTTTGTTGTGTCCCGGCGCAAAATTATTGTATTATTGTCCTGAACGAAATCATATTCATGAGCACCGAAGTTTTTTTATCGGGACCAGAATTCTGATTAACTATTCTGGACTCCACCAAAAAAAATTAAACTTGAAAACTAACCATTGAATCTTACATTTTGGACTATTCTGAACATCTTTTGACTCTTGATATTTCTTACCTAACTTCGCCGTTTTTTGTTTTTATAAGCGTTTTAAAAAAATAGTATTAAAGGCAAAAACAAATTATAGTAACTAAATTGAAGAGTATTTGGGACTCATTATCATTGGACATCTGGTCTTAATAAAAAAAGGGAATCCAAAAAAAATTAGTACTCATGAATTTGATTCTTCTGTTCAGGACACCCATACGAATTTTTTGCGCCGGATCACACCAAAATAGAGATCTACTGACCAAAATCCTGGGTTCATACGAATTTTTTGCGCCGGATCACACCAAAATAGAGATCTACTAACCAAAATCCTGGGTTAATTGCTTTATTTACTCTAAGTCTATGAATGGGATGGAAAGACATTTGTTTCTAAAAGTAATACAGAAAATACAATCTTAAAAAAGCCTTGAATACCTATAAACGTGTTCGGTTATTACTTTTTTTTAGGCTTAAACGAACAAAATGCAATTGATTTAGTAAACACTAGGTTTACATATAGGTTTTGATACAATTTTAAATTGTGTTTAGATCAATAAATATTTGAAATTTGAAATTAATCATTTTTACCGTAAAATCCGTTACAGTTGCAATTAGTTTAAAATATGAGTATCGAAATAGTAAAAACTAAACACCTAGTTACCTCTCACGTTGAAACCATAATCAAAATTTAGATCACACAATTTAAAATCGTCAATGGTAGGGCTGTGAGAGCGGCTTCAAAACAAAACAAAAATGTTCCAAAAAAGGTATTCAAAGACGTGATAGAGAAGTTTTAATTTTGATTGCCCTCAAAGTTCAGTATCTGAATAGGTATTTTGTATGAGAATTAGCAGACTAACAATTATGTTTAAAATGTCTACAACTTAAAACCTAAGATTAATGAAGATAAAAAAATAAAGATGACTCACAAATATATTTGATTCCACTCTTCCAGACTAAAGTATGCGTTACATTACATATAAAAATATGACTTTTACAAGAATTCGGCTTAGTTAAATCGCTAAAAGGCTCAACATACTTGTATTTCGGATTAGAAATTATCGCTTCAGTCACACCTAGGACACTTCGTACAATAATTGGGTTATTATTGACTACTATAAGAAATGACATGCGTTTTTTTAACAAGTAGTAACAGGATCGTAATGGAAGGAGGTGAGGTCAACCCTGGAGAGTGATGTACATTGGCCATGCTGCATTGAAATTTCCAAATTTCCTCAGTATACATCAAGAAAACAGAATATTATTTTTTAACAAAGGACATGTTTTGGTTTCAATTTGACTATTGTTTATTAAAAAGCAGTAATAACTTAATATGTAATGAAAAAAAATATTGACTGTACTTAACGATGCCTCTGACTTTTCTTCAAATGCAATAAAAACGAAATTATTAAAAAAATCAAATTGAAAATCAGTATTTAATGTAATTACTAGTCTAGCAGTGGTAGATGGAATATGACAAATGTTTTAATTATTATATACCAATACCACACTTATCCACGAAATGGTGGCCAGATATTAGACAAATTACGAACGTCGACTATTGCGGTAGTATTACTAGTGGTACTATGGTTTCCTGTCCTGCAAACGCGACAGGTAGATAGGGTGAGCCGTTACATAGGCATGAAACAGACTCAAAAAAACTTTAACTGTAACAATACTGCATGTCCCTACCGGAAATCGAACGCGGGATTTTAGACATGTCAATCCACCTAACATCCATCTGCTACTTCCACCGTTTTGAGTTCAATATTTTTTTTCCGAGTTCGACCAATTAAATTAAGTACAAATTTAAAACGGAAATAGTCATTTAAAAAATAACATTTCGACTTCTCCAATCACGTCAGCAGAAATTTGCAAACAATCTAAATTATAATAAATTTAAAAATAGCTATTTCAATACTTAAATAAAAATTACAGTTAAATTTTATTATTGAGCCAAGTTAAACCACTTAATAATTAACTAAGCCGAGCTCCTATTCAGTTTCAATTTATTAAGAATCAGTTTCAAATAACAATTTGATCTTGATTTGAATATCTGTAATGAATCTGACTGCAAATTAATAGTTAAAAAAAAGAACTTTACTGTACTCGCTAATGGAATGGGAGGTTTTGAAATTAATTGCTGCGTTTGTAAATCAAACGATAACTTAATAGGACTCCTCACCGGAATGCGACAATTCACAAGCTTTTGTACATCTTAATAAGAACAAGTATGTAATTTAAGAAATGCATAATCGTATATTGTTAAAATATTATTATTTAAAGCGAATTAATAAAAATAAAAATATACAATAAAATGTATGTATCGATTTTATTTTTCTAATAAATACTACATTTTTAAAACATGGCAAATGCAGTTTATTAATCAATTCATTGAGTATAGTCGTCGTAGTGTTGCTCCTAACACTATAACTATGGGGGAGAGTGGGGGTACTGCGGCTACTTACATTCAATTAAATACTAATTGGGTAAAACAAGAATATTAAACATAATCATCCAATACACGAAACATGTGTAAACTTTTATTCTTAGTATGATAAGTGAAGTTTAGTGGTGGACAATCGGTTTTGGTATCTGCCTCGCATCTTGAGGGGCACAGGTCCGAGCCCGGCGTGTACCAATGACTTTTAATTCCGCCTTTTAATTTATAAAGTACATTGTTTGTTCACACTACTAGATTTTCGGATATGGAATAAATCGTGTAAAGTCTACAATCCGCATTGGGCCCGCGTGGGAAGTTATGCTCTCACCAAAGTTGAGGGTAAGAATGTGAAGTGGTAATTTACTGAACTGTTCTAATACTGTACACATAAAGCCTAGAGTTTCCTATTTATGATTTAATTTTCAATTGTTGTATATATATTTTTTGTATAGATTTTAGAATCATTAAATTAATTCCTAATTTTTTTATTTAAAATTACACAAGCATACAGTTTTGATTGTGAACCCACTCTTATTTTTTGTAAGACTGCAATTTTTGGATTTACTTGAATGTTGAGAACTTAAAAATCTGTTTTTAACTTCTGACTTTTATAAAGTAGTTGCCGGTCTTTTCTTTCTGTCTTATAGTAACTGAATTACTTAACACTTTTATATGCTATTTTACTATATTATACATCGTCTACTATCTACGATACTGACGTCCAAAAGAATTAAGAACTAACTACAAAACTGCAGAAAGACCGTACTTGCATGCTCTAAGTCCCTATAATGCCTGCGACATCCTCTAGGTAAACTATAGTAAAATTGTCAGACTATGCAGTTTATAGGCTTGATAACACAAAATATGTATAAGGTATATATATTTAAATCCAGAATATTGCGGTGTATATTAAAGTTAACATTCATGTCATATTTACAGTTAGTCAATACCTTAATGTGTCAGAGTGTATGTTCCTTTTGAATGTAACACGTCATAGAAGACTCGTGAGGGACAGAGGAGCAAATTATATTACCTTAACCACATTCAGTACTACGCATCCGCAAAACTCCCACCCTCACCATATACGTACCACTCAGCTATATACCAACTATATATTTATACTTACATCTAAATAAGTTTATCATAATAAAGACTAGCATACGTCAGTTTTACAATTAAATAATTCTCAATACAAACGATTACTTGTGTAATAATCATATAATCACTAAGATAGCGTTTCCGAATATCATATAATTCGTTTGATAATAATTATAATAATGAATGAAAATATTGAGCACATATAAATGTATACAGATTTGTATAAGCCGTATCACAGTACGCTAACTTAAACTAAGTCACCACGCGAAAGTGACGCCCCTGTTCGCCGCTTCAATCTACAAATGATAGTAGTTTTGTTTGTAGGCATGTACATGGCGCACTTTTATTTTTTCCAGTTCACAAATTTTAAACCTCCCTTTTTATGTACATACATATAAATTAATTAACATGGCAATATAATGTGTGGAAGAATTTTATTGTTAACTTGACTGACTGACTGACTGAAATAAAACTCACGATTGCACTAATACATAATGTTTTTCATTCATCATGTTTTAGTCATCTAAAGTAAAAAAATCCACTTAAAATAAAATCAAGAACACAAACCACTGCTTGGTATACATCAATTTTATTCATGCAACTACTGGAATTCCAAATGTCCCTAAACGTGCATAATTAATAGAACAGCGTTCATGCGTGATGATTGAAGTAGAACAGTGAGGCATCACTTTCACTGGGAAACGATAAGTTGCAGCTCGTATAGCACGTCTGCCCGTAATTTGTCAGGGCCTAGCGATTAACTGATAGTTGTTTAGAGCCTTAGAACTACAACGCGGCGCAAATTTGTCTCAGTTACAAACACACAGTATATGAGCAGCGCAGAGTTCGCCCCGCATTGTACTCGTACACTGTCACTTACTTTAAATATGAGTAGCATAAAAGAAAAAAATATAATCATAGAAATAGTTTTTGGTCATACTTTTTATGACAGACAATCCAGACAACCAAAAATGTCATGTTTTACTCAATGGTATTGGTAAAAGCCTGCAATTGGCAAAGTGCCCCGGGATAAGTATTTAGGGCACTTATATTTGGCACTAAAATAATAAAACTAAATTTTACAAGGGAAATATAATCTCCAAAATTATTTTTAAGATAACTATCTAAATTGTAAGAAAGGAAAACGTAATAAATGCGCCGAATATCACTAAACTGTAACTATAACTGGTCTGTAGACTTACTTTTACAGATTTAATTTAACGACTTAATCGATTTTATTTTTGAATAATACTTTATAATGATTGGTTTTACTAATAATAACACATAATAAGTACAACTCATTACCGCATTATACTACCAACCAAAAGTTGACATATCACTTTTTAACTAGCCTTTTTTTCAGCAAGTCTACAAAAGTTACAGACACAGTAACCAAGTCCCACTTTAGCTGTTGCTCCAAATTAATACTGCAACCTTGCTTAAAGTATCAAAAACTAGGAAAAATATGTATAAAAAGTATGCTATTCGTCAGATAACATTATCGCTTCCTAATGAAATCACTTAACAATAATTTCATCTCTTTCTAATGTAAAAATAATAATTTCCTACCGAAAAGGCTGTCTGACGAATATCATACGTAGGAAGGTATTTAAGGTGTTGACATATGTACGAAGCCGAGATCGCAGTGACACGACACGGGCCAGTGCCGCCGCCGACTCACAGCGGAGACGAAGCTAAGTCACGGCATCAAGTTTTACCGCTTCGAGCGGCCATCTTAGCTCGCCAACTCGTAACTCGTCTGCATTTATCTGATGTAATAATAAACAGTATTAATATAGGTGCGAACTGAATATGTTCTTTTACGAATATAGGCGAAGATTGAGCATATACCACCTAGACTCAATCTGTGATGCAATAATTAGTCAAGTGTCTGCGAAAAAAATTCTGAACTGTGGGTAAGCGATAAATTAATGAAGTGTCCTAATTTCTTGGATTTTTATCTTCAATATATTTTGCTGCCACAGTAGATTCTGCAAAGCCACACATGGTGAATCCTGCGTGTCATAAGTTCTATGCCTTTAATAAACTGTCTTAAATTAGATTTGATCACGAGAAAACACCAGAGTTGACAATATATCAATTAAGTCAAACATTTTATGAGACAGTTTTATTAAAAGTTTACGTGTTAACTTCTATGTAACGTGAGTCCTCCAATTTTATTAATTTTAGATATTTCAATAACATACAAAAAGAATTTAGCTTTATAACTTATTAACAAAAACTAATAGGTGTCGGGCCAGTTTCTGGTTTTGGAGACAATATAAAAATAATTTACATAAGCGCGTGCCAGAGATAGAGGTGTACCTACCTGTGTACGAGGTCGGCGAGCTGATCGAGCGCTTGTCGTAGTGAGCGCGCGCAATGTGCGGGCGCGGGAGCTGTAAGTGCGTGCGCCTCTTGTGCGAGGCGTGCGGCGGCTGCACGCAGCGGAAGACGCGCACGGGGAGGAGCGCGGGCCGAGCGCGCTGCCGCCGCACACTGTGCGCCCAGCCGGGATACTCTTTCTGCAGTCTGAACGCGCCACGCCGACCCCGCCGCACCCCCGCCCACGGTGCAACCACGCAAAACCTATATTAAAACACATTACTATACGTTTAGATACAGGATACCCAGAACAATAGTATTATAAATTTTATGAAAACAATATTATATATTATATTGAGTATTCCATAGGTTTCAGTAATCAAATACAAAAACTATGTATATTAAATGACTAAATGTAACATACAAATACTGCTCGTACACTTTAAGTCCCTAGCGTTTTTCTTTGCGACGGCATAACACGTTGTTCTTTAGTTAAACGAATAGTGCTATATTAAACTCTAAGGTTTAGTAGGTGTTAAGGGTAAAGGTGTGGTGTCACCTCTGCATTGCATGCATCGAGCGAGGATCGCAGCGCGGCCAGCACGTCTCCATCGTGGTGTTCAAGATCGAGCGCGAGCGGTGCTGCGTAGTGCCGCGTACGTGCACCGCGTCCCGCGCCCCCAGCCCCGACCCCGCCACGCTCCGGCGACGCGCGCCCACTCGCTGGGCTCACGCGTTCTTCCACGCCCGCCTCCTTGCTCTCCCATAGCTTCTTAAGGCTGCTAATGCTGCCCGTGCTGCGGCGACGCTCCTCTTCCCCCTCCGGTTCGATATCGCGTCTCTCGCTTTCCTCTGTCTTTTCGCTTTCCTTCTCCTCGGGCGATACTCGTTTTACCGTGCCATTGGTTGCCCCAGAGTCCACTTTCCGCAATCGAGACTTAAAATCTATAATGGATCGGCTCTCGTCGTTTTCCTTGGAACCTTCGTCGACTTTTTTGTTAGTGTCGACTTTTTTTAGTTGCGATTTGAAATCCGTCGTTTTGAGGTCGTCGGTTTTCTTTCGCTCGACGTTGTCGTGAAAGGCGATCTTCCTGAGGCTCGCCTTCAGGTCAGCGGGTGAACCGGCTCGCTTGTCATCCGCGAGCCGCCGGTTCATGTTTAGGCTCTCGGAGAGCTCGCAAACGAGCCGCGAGGCAGGGTCTCCGAACGTAGCGGCCTCCTGTCTCTCTTCCACCGGCGGGGATTCCTTTGTCCACTTCTGACTCTTTTTATCGGCGCGTTCTTTGATTTCAGCTACTAGTTTAAGTTCGAGCATTTCTTTCATGGTCTTTCTTGCGGGCTTGTCTTCCGGGATTAGCAGGAGAGGTGGGCTGAGCGGGCGGTCGTCGAGGTGTAGTCTTGGTGTGGCGTCTGGCGGCGGGGGAGGCGGAGGCGGGGGCTGCGCGCAATCGTCGGGCGGTGGCGGCAGGTCCGGTGGTGGTGGCGGGAACTCAAGATCAGCAAGGCGGGGGCGCGGCTTCGCACGGGGCGCGCGGGGTGATGCGGGCGCGGGAGGCGCGATCACTCCGCCGGACGAATTGGAGCGCGTCATGTGAGCGGCAGCGCGTGCTGTTCGCGGTGACAGCGAGCGCACCTCTTCCTGCCCGACCGCGGCTACGACTGCACTACCCGCTCCACCGCTTTGCCTCAGAGACTCCAGGTATGCTCCGATACGCGCGCCCTTTGGCAAAGTGCCGTAACGGTTGATTGCTCGTTTTACGTTTTGCACTTCTAGCGCCGCAACTTGAACACCCTGCGTAACAAAGAAAATTATTAAAAAAAAATTGATCGCATTATTTTTGTGGCTAAATCAGCAGAAAACGGAAACGGTAACTAACCTTGCCATACGGTGTACAACAATCTTTTTAGTCAAAAAACTCAAAACAATTCTACAGTTTTGTAAGAAAGTAAATATTGTGCATCTAAAGCTGGACCTGATATTATATTTCAGAGACCGACTAATGCGAAACTGATTTTATTTTTTACAGTGATAACGATTGCCCTAGTTTTTAGTTAAGACACCTTTTTTATTTGTTGATAAAAATTTCACGAATTTGCTTATTTTCGTAAATGTCTTTTTTTATACCACTAAGATGGCAAACCACCCAAGCGTACGCGGGAGAAAGTTTCTCTGAAACCGCACTGTACGTGACCATTGCGGTTCTACAGTGTGAAAATGAAGTCCTTGTCGATGGCGAGCGTTGCGATGGTAGAAAGTAGCCGTGGGCATAATTACGAACAATTCCTCAGAACATATCCCATTGCACAAGCGGTAGAACACACACAGGAAGGCAGTCTCTCCTCAGAATTAAGGGCTCAATACGGCAAGTGAGTTTGGGATCGTCGACAATTCTCACAGCCCGTCGTTAAACCGAGTCAAAAAGGTCAAGCTGGTATCCAGGTGCAACCGCCAAGAGATGGCAGCAGTACTCCATATGGAGCCGAATTTGCGACTTGTAAAGCAGCAATCTTTGCCCCGACGTGAAGTACTGCTTCCCTCTGTGCTTTTTGGCCGCCAGCTTCACCTTGTCTTGCAAATGATCTCGGAACTGAACATCGCTGGAGATGTCAACACCAAGGATCTTAATGGGTTTTGCAGATGGAGAGGGGAGTGTTCTGGAATTGTGAGATCACAGTGAATGGGGTTTTCTTAGCGGTGAACGCGCAGGCTTGTGTCTTTTTGGGGTAGAATCGGACCAAGATTTCCCTTTCCCTAGTCAGAGACCTTGGACAGAGTGGTCTCGATTTGAGACTCAAGTTCTCCACGCATTTTCCTCCACAACGGAACGAGGGATGCTTGCACGACCCGTGTAATAAACGTCTGTTGTTGATGTCAAACATGTCATTGAATTGCATTAGAAACAGCGTTGGAGACAGCAGAGCATTAAGAAAGAGAGAGCGAGAACTACGACCCGTATGCGTCTGCACCAATTTGTACAAACCCTCGGGCACTCCTGAGATGGCAACTTAGAAAGAAGACCCTGCTGCCAGATCCGATCGAACGCCTTCGCTATGTCCAGGCTACATGCTAATGCCTCCCCCTTACTCTTAATGGCAAGTGCCCATCGGTGTGTGAGATACACTAGAAGGTCATCAGCCAAGCGACCGTAGCCATATTGACGGTCGCTGACAAGGTCCTGTTTTTCTAAAATGTAGATACAATCCACTATGTAAAAAACATCAAAAAAGAAATTCTTATCTTTGAACAACAAGCAATAAGTTTTATATTTTTGTAAAGAAATGTAATTTGGATCCTATGATACGAATGTAACTAGTGCGAGGCGTTCACTATCTAATCAGTTTCTTTTATTGAATAATTTTTCATTTTTTATTTTCAATTTTGTATCTAATAATTTGTATAAAATTGCACTAGCTGCTTAAATTTTGTCATATCTTTTAATTTTGTTTTTAATTCTATTGACAGTTTGATGTTCGTTACACAATTTTCTAAATTGTTTTCTATCTGTGAGGACCTATAATTGGTTCATTCTAAAGTTTAGTCAGTTTATATAGATGTGTTGGTCTTCCAATTAAAAAATAAATTTGATGGATCTGATCTATTGCGCTTTTTGGGCACCGGGTGCACATTCGCAGTCTTCCATGAAGACGATAATTGCCTGGAGCACACTGTTTAAGCACCACTGCTGGTATATCGTCTGCCCCCCTCGACTTATGAACGTCTAGAGAAAGCAACGCCCGCCTCACAACGGACCTCCCGCTGTGTTATGGAGATTTCCGGCATGGTCTTACCGCACCACGGTTTAGTAGGTGGTACGTACGTACGTACCTACGTCATTCATATTCGAGTTAGAGGCAATTGATCTAATTACTTCAAAATAGTTCTATAAAAGATTAATACATTTAGCATAATTAATCAGTGCGTAGCATTTTGGAATTTTGTTTTTGATTATAGAATATACATATAATATATATGTAAATTTTATAGTTTCTATATCTTCAGAATTAAATTCTTATTATTTTTTTTTAAAATACTCTAACACCAGGGGCTGAGATATAGTAAAAACACACGTATCTTCTGTACCGTGCTATGTAAAACTATGTACATAATATACTAAATTTCTGTATTACATAATTTGTTATATTATATAAAACTATAGGTCTTAATGTAAACATAATTTTTAGTCAATAAATAACTCAAATTATTGTTTTAGAATTAGTTCCCATTTACGTATGTATGTACCTTCGTAGGTTGCGTTTCGTGAGATGCGTGCGGCGCGGCGTTGTGCCGTCGCTTACTGCGGTGTCTAGGCTCGTCAGCAAGCGTCGAAGCACCACCTGCGCTGACGGCACCGGCCGATTCATCCGTGTCGGGCGTCGCCTCCGCCAGCGAACCCTCTGAAGATGCCTCCCGCGCCCCACCTCGACCGCCCGCCCCTATACCCATACAAACAATATTCACAATAGCTCACTGCAGCACACTCTATACCAGGTCTAACAGAGGAGTTACTCAAATTAATATGTGCTTTATCAAGAAACTGTTTTCGACGGTTGAAATATTTCTACTCTAAACTACATGTTTTCATACAAAAACTAGTGCAAAATCCATAAATACGTTATTTGCTTCAATCCATGAACCTATTTAAGAATATATTAGAGTAGTTTTAATCTAAATTAGGAACATTCTCTAAAATAGGTTCATGGATTGAAACAAATTAAGGATTTATGGATTAGATAATTTATTTATATTTAATTAATAATATATAATTTATATTACTAGTTTTACTGCTTTTGTGTTTTTACACTAAAAAAGTGTAAATTTATAAAAAATTACAGAAATATCACAGTTGTCACCATGTTGTCAAATTATGATAGCAGTCGTTTCATCGAATCAAGTCAGAGGCCACTAGCTGGCAAACGTCTGCCAATTTAAAAGTGGGCCAGCGCGGCGGACTATGGCCTTAACCTTGTTCTTCCAGGAGAAGCATAAAGTCAAGCAAAGAAAAATCATAAGTAACATATAACTGTGGTCTCAGTATTGACAATATCTCATGTACTTTCTTCGATGTTGTATACATATATATAACATCAAGAACCAAGCGGAATCAGAGATTTAAAAGAACGCGTAACATACACGCATTTATGAAGGGTTACGTAGAATAAAAATCTTAAAAACTTGTAAACCGGATCTTGTTCGAAACAATTATCGTCTTTGCTATTTGGCTAGGACCCGCTTATTTTTAAGTACGATTAAAATCATTAACGTCGTTGTTGAGCACGCGATTATACAGATATGATGATGGTAGCTCTACTTATTCTAACCTGCTACAATAATGTATTAAAACATGGTTTATAATTTACTCAAATGTAATATGATGAAAAATAACCATTAAAATTATAGAGAGATTATATTAAGCATTATTATATTACGATTCAAAGTAACAAAAAAAAAACAATATTTTATATGTTATTCACATATTCATTCTCTCTTATTACATAAATACTTTATACATATACACTTACTCTCTCGCAACAAACAACACAATGTCATTCAATACATTATTTATTTTCGGCTAATTTTGTAAGTATCTAAACTTTCTCAACACTAAAATTGTCTCTGGTTTCCAATACAACATATTTGTTAACATAAGACAAGAACGAAAAAAATACTGTTTAGATATCTAAATACAAACATCGGCCACATGTACGCGTGTGTTTTGTGTTACGAAGGTAGAATTTTTACCATATTTACTGTATTAGAAATAAGCAGTAAAAAATAGTTTTTTTTTCTCTTACTGCTCTCTGAAATATTCACACAATCGAAATTAAACATGCATTCGGAGCAAACAAAAAACAAATTATATATACTCCAGGAATCCGAAACATACATTCAGAGCAAACGAAAAACAAACTACATAAACTCAAGGAATCCGAAGCATACATTCAGAGTAAACGAAACCAACTACATATACTCGAGGAATCCAAAGCATACATTCAGAACAAACAATAAACAAAATACTTATATTCAAAGAACCCAATTTGAAGGGAAGAAACCAAATAAGAACTTTTTATTACATATATTCACAAAGAGCTGGTTGGTTCCTCGTAAACAGGGACGCAAAGTAATTTTAATTTGGAATGTGGATTTTAGAGATCGATCAAGAATATTGTATGAACAAGTAACTAGCTGTATAATTAAACTGTATATGAAAAAGTAAAAACCGCGTGAAATGTATTCTGCCTTTGTAACAATTTACTCAAATTCGTATTTATGATGATACTTTTATAAAAAAATTGTGCATTTTCCTGAAGTCATAATAATAAAATAAATAAATGTACTAGTCTTATTTATAAGTTACACTTACCTTTTTTCTCATAGAGGGAGATAAAAAGTAAGAGTGTATCACTCGGTCGCAAAATTATTTTACCTCGCGCACCGACCTTTGAATCCTTCGATCCACACTAGATTCAAAATAGCGCCCTCGCCGTAAAAATTTTATTTTGATTCCTTGTGATAAAATCTAATATTTTATATAATAAAATTGCGTAATTATTAAAGGGCTTCAAACGTTTTCTTTAAGAACGGTACGGTACAATAAGGCGTTTCTGTTTTTTTTTCTGTAATTCGCGAATCAGTTCCAGTCGAGAGGTACAAATACATAAACAATCGCCTAAAGTTTTTAACATGTGTAAATGCCAAATTTTTTTTGGCCCAAAAGAGGGGGTAACTTTTTAATCTTAAATATCTCGTTGACCTGGCACTTTAAATTTTTTTTATTCAGAAGATTGATTGTTTATATGTTCTTTGTCAATTGATTTTGGTCTGACTGACCCCAGTCCGCAAAATCAAAAAAACGCGTCCGTGCGGACCGGGATCAGAGATTAGAATCCCCTTATAAGGAAATTTAATGTTCAGCATGCCCATACATCGCATCTAAATAATTAAGACAACAGAATATAATTCATATATCTATGAATCATATTATACATAAGTATGTCACAAAACTATTACCATGCGCGTATCAAAACAAAGAAATCATGCATTAAATATTTTTTAGTTAAGCTATGAGCGTAGACGATCCCATAATGAAATGCCTGAAATTCTCAGTGATGGATGAAACTTCCTCCGGATGGTCAATGGTAAACAAGACAGTGCAATGTTAAACTAGATAGATACATCATAACTTCCGACTTTTTATCACAGTACATAATCACGGTATCTCGTTATAGCTTAATATTAGGCTATACATAGATTAGAGGATGTTTTCTTGTATCTGTATATATAATAAAACAAGAAACTGACTGTAACATATTAATGCGCACCCCAAACGGCTGTATATCTATACTACTATAAAAGAGCTTGTTTTTTTCGTTTCAACGCGCTAATCTGTGAAACTACCAGTTTTCAAAAATCTTTTTGCCTAATTCTTGGATAAGGTTATTATAGGCTATTTATAATCACGCTACAACCCTTAGGAGACGAGCTAATTAAAAAAAAATCAGTAATAACCACGTAACGAACGTTATAACGACGTTGGTAAGTAGGAACCGGCGAGCGATGCCAAACGCGGTGGGTCGGGGGATGGCGATATAGCGCAAAAGCAACGTTAATGGCAGAACGATGTCTGCTAGATCATCTAGTATATTAGTATAGACAGTGATTATCTTGAAAGGTCGTTGTAAATACTGTAAAGACAAAACTATCCATCTCCCATGGTACTTTCCGCTTTTCGGCATAACGGACCGAATCTCGGAAGAAGCACGTGGTACTTGCTACGTGCACTTTGGTTGACTCCCTACAAATTATCTATATTCCCTTCTCTTTTTACACTACAACTTCGACTTCTACAGGCTTGCGTTGCATTTTCCTTTACTAACTTATACAAATTTCTCCGCGCGTGCTATTTATAGTAAATACAGCAGTCAAAATATTAGCGATCTTTATTGACAATGTAGCAACACTTAGCCAATTCCAATAGAAAACTTTTAAGGACGTCGGAAATCTCCGATAGTGATTAGAAGTTTTTTAAGTTTCTTTGGCTCACTAGATTTTAGTAACACCAGTATGAGTTTTATACTTTTACTCTGAATCTTAAAATTTTAATCTTGAAATGCTCAATTTTTTATGACCATGGTTTTTAAAACGAAATGCTATTTCATAATGGCTTTAAAAATAATTAATAGGTAACAATATCACAAATTACAAAAAACGAATTTTTTCAAACAATAAAATTAAAGTAGTTTTTCTTTTTTTAATTTAGCACACTAGGCAGCAATTGCGCCATCTCTTTTCTAAAAAAAAGAGGCTATAATCGTTTTATTTTATTTCCTATACTATTTCTTATTCAGGCCAAGTCGTTATGAAACCGCTAACAAACTAAACTTTAAATTACATAGTAAACTAGATCGAAACAATCGATTCTAACAGTTAAAACGAATACGCATAGTAAACAAAAAACTAATATGTTACTAACACAAAATGTTAGGAAAATTTCTAACCAATATACGACATGTACTTACAATACTTTGTGACCTACAGCTATACGCCTGAGAAAGCGGACAAAAAGACAAAATTTCTATTTTAAATTTAATACACATCTATATATCCTTAGTCATTATTATTTTATTTTAATATTATTTTCGGATCGTAGAAAGTGTAATTGGTATGTTTAAGTAATTGAGTTGATGAGCATAATCGTATTATTAAATAAATAATATATGTTACCTTTTTTGAATATTAAGAAAGTTCATGCTTTTCAGGGACAAAAGCGCAAGATGCTAATATAAAAAGAACGAAGGTAACAAGAGATATAGTTTATCAAAATGAATATATATTTGACCAATCACGGTTCATGAGAAGAGAAGAGAATCATGTTTTAGTAAGATTACCTGGAAGCGCGATAGAGTAGCTATAGGTATCTTTACTTAATGTTCAGTGCGAAGAAGAAACAATTAAATAAAGGTATTAATAAGACTAAGCAACATTGGTTAAACTTAATTTCCTAGTATACATACAACACGACATATCGTAACACATACATACGATTAAATTTGCTTAACCATCTGTAGTAAAAAATCTTGAAAGCAAGAGTAGATGCACTGTGTAAACGATCCACAAACATAGTCAAAAAACATTAAACAAAACGCATATAAATGATACGAAAAGCGAAAAAGTACGAGATACACATAGAAGCCAAATGCACTAATTATAAAGTAAAACAGAAATATAGTAGAAATTGTTAAATAAAGCATATGTGCGTAAATATAAGAGTTCTTAGAACATTTAGCACCTGATCTGAGTCATAGTAAAACTAAATAAGTAAGAAAACCTTCTTTAAAAGATTCATGAAAAAATATCTCTGGCATCCCTTTAGTATAACAAAGAATATAAAATAGGTATAAGTCAATTCTAATTCTAATAGATATAATATGTTATAAAATGTAAAACACAATTAAAGACCATAAAAGATCATGCCCATCAACATATTTAATGGACTCATATACCAAGATCAAAATTTATTCATCAAATTTGGCAGGGTTTAGGTAAATTAATTGAAGAACAAAACTTGATTTACTAATTTTACTTAACTATCATCTATTTATTACCTTTAAAAAGTTAGTTCGATTTATTTTAAATTATTCTAATGCAACGCGGTACAGGGGTCTTCAATGGGCTTGATCCTTTATAAAACTATGTTGCATGGGTTTTAATATCCATATTGGCAAGCATACCCTCATAAATACAATGATGAAATCTCTGTGAAAGTGTCTGCTCATTACCTTAATACGATCCGCTAACAGGTGCTCACATTTTAGTAGAAATTATTTACCAGAAATTAAATTTGTGGTAAGGTTGTGTTTTTATCCCGTGTCGCACTAAACATGTTTTGTTTTTACTTTTTATGACGCATTCAATTAATATCTTCTTGAGAGATTTTACTATCAGTATTTTATACACAGTCTAGGTAATAGCAATTCATACAGTATGGCCACTGTCTTCCGCTCTGAAGAATTGACTTCACTTATTTAGGCGTGAATTCATTGCGGCGCACACAGGGCGTCATCCAGGAGCTGCGTACAGAGTGCGAAAAAGTGCAGGCTATTCACGTAAAATAATTTGAGATACTTGATAAGGACTTTGCCCGCGCAATGTAACTGTTCGTGACTAGGCGGCTTTATTACAACCTGGTTGTAGCTTCGAAACACGCCCTTGAACACGTAGGCGGTATCATGCACTGTGGCCCACGGCGTCTTCAGGACGTCACCAAACTAATTTTTTTTTTATCTTAAGCCATTATTGCTTTAAACAGAAATAGATAGTCTTATTCGTCTATAATTAATGAACTCCTATGTCAGAGTTCGTTGAACTAGTTCCCTAATTCAATTCAGTAAAAACAGCTGATTTCAAAATGTTTATCATCTACATTGCAGTTTTGTTTTAAAGTAAGTGTTTACTAACAATGAAAGCGGCATTAGTCGATGCTTTTATGTAAGATACATCATTACTGAAAATTGCGGCCTTAATATCCAAGGAATGCAGTATTCCATAGCGATGGTCTATATTAATTTTTAAAAATGAATCTCTTGTTATCAAACATGGTTTTATAACAAAATACGTTCGATTGCCGACGCTTCTGGCGACTAAGTGAGGAAGGGGCGGTAAGCGCCAATGTATTTTCTTGAAACCGTTGCCTACGCAACAGTCTAAAGTTGACGCTAGATCTGATACTCGTCAAACTAAATTTTTTTGTTTTACGACGCTGCTGGCAATGTCGCCATGGCTTCCCGGTGAAATAGGACTCAATGTATGAACACTTAGACCACTACTAAAAGCTTCACAAGCGCTTAATGTGGTTTACTCAGGATGTGTCAGACAACTGGGTCAGAGCTTACCGTTGAGTGAGATGAGCGCTAGATCGGCGTCAGCGCCCGCCCCACCATCTCCCTCCGCCGCGTACTGTGATTCGCGGAATGAACTGCAAGACGATAGCAAACTGCGAACACACAATAAATAAACTAGGTTATGATTTTGCTTTCAACTTTTCTCGTATTATAATATTACAAATGCGCAAATGAGTGTGTTAGTCAATCCTTCACGTTGCTACAGAGCATTGTTTTGGTTGAAATTTGGCACAGGGATAGTTAAAGAGACTAAGATGGAAGAGGAAAAAAATAAGCATTTTATGCTGTAAAATTTTAAAAATGCCACAGGAATAATTATCACAAAGATGATAGATGTTTATTTCTAAATGTCTAAATGTCATGATTAAATAGTAAATAAATTATGCTTTTTAATAGTTTTGCTTTCTTGTAGGTTTAATGACGTAACAATATTGATTTAAAATTATCAATGAAAATAACTTTTTGATTAAAACTACAAAGACGTAAACCAGCGTGTGCGGCAGAAATTTTTTTTTTGCTGTGGGACGCTAAACTGTATTAGGTACATACGTGCCCTGTTATGCTGCCAAACTTGAGGTATATCACCGTAGCTACAGACTGACACATGCATGTCAACAAAAGTATACAGTATTTTATGTTAGAAGAACATATACTTAATGGCTTTTACTATCAAAAACATTATATCGTAACATTTCCACGATAAAAAATATCAATAAGGACTTTTAACCTCCATCCGTTAACATTTAGCATTAAAATTTATATTTACGGCGAGATCACTAGATATTCGTACATGGATGTCACTACCAAAATTCTAAAAAACGATTTAGTTTTTGAGTAAATACCTAAAAACTGATTTGACCGATTCTATAATATTTAAGTTAGGGTGTTAAATAAGCAATTTCAAAAAAAAAGAGCCGTATATGAAAGTCGGCATGGGTATACCTGGTACGCTTCGGTGGTGCCGGCGCCTGCTTGCCACGGCGATTGGTGGCACGTCGCATCTGCACGCCGCCGCCGCCGCCACCGCCTCCGCACGCAGCACGACGCGTAGACATCACTGGCGTGCCGCATGTTCCACCTTCTTGCAGCTGTTTTTCCACTTCTATATAAACAAATAATAAATGTGGCTCAATTTAAATTCAATTTCCTTGGCAGCCAATATAAGATACCTTTAAGCTCAAAAATTTGTCTGCAAAAATTCAAATTAATGCGCCATATAAAACTCAGCTAGTTGTATGATTTACTTACATTGAAAGTAACTAGTGGAGGTTCAATAAATCTTTAAAATACACAAAATCCATCAGATACATGAAAATAAATTCTCAAATTATGAAATTTATTCTTGAATCATTTACTCATAACTACTTTTAATAAAAAATATACTTGTTCAAATAGGATGCCCCATCATTATAGTAGTGCGATGGGGAGATGAAACAGCTAAAAGCAAATATTTAAAAAACGGAGTTGTATTTTCAATACTCATGCGTTAGGTTTATTAAAAACAAACCTGCATTTTTATTACATTCATGATCTAAATTTGATTAGTTCTGCCGCTGTAACTAGTGCAGCATTGGGTTACCCTCAGTGATGGAGTTGTCCGGGAACATGTGCTCAAGCGCGTGATGAATCTCGCGGAAGGAAGGCCGGTCCGTGGGGCTCCACTGCCAGCAACCACGCATCAGCTCGTAAACCGGCGCCGGGCACCCGGCCGGACACTCCATACGGTATCCCTGATGACAACAGATACATTGTAAAAAACTGGTTGCCTGTAAAGTCGGTATACGGGCGAAAGTTTTACGTGACAATGATTTTATGTCTGTCTCTCTCGCTCTTAGGCGGGCGCGTGCCTCTCACTCGCTCTCATTGTGAGCGCATAACGTGAGCGGAGCGTAACGCAGTTTCTTGAAGTGTCACCCGGCAAACCAATTTATAAGACGTTGTCACGTCAAAACCTATCACACTAATATGCAGGGATACTACTAAAGTGAAACATATCGTAAACTCTCTAGATTAAACATTGGAGCAAACACATAGTTAGTTTTCACTTCCAAACAGTTACACTGTTAAACAAGAAGAAACTTGTCCCGAAATTAAGGGATAGTAATGGGAAACGAATCCTTCTATGAAACACAGTAACATTTAAATCTTTACTCATCAAACAGAACAGTTAATTCAAAGAAGTTACAAGACATACATCGAATTTTCAAACACGCAGAAACCGTGGCATAGCTACCTGAATCACGTTCAAATTAGTATGTTCAACAATGTAGAATTCATGAACACAATGTACAATAGTCAGGCGAACTTGAGGTACAGCCGCATTATTCGCGCCCAACAATAACAAACAAACAAAAACAATGTTAATGTTTACTTTAGCGTCGATAGATGCTTGGGCCGCGAATTTTCGCATACGTCAGTCTTATTATAAATAATTTAAACAACATCAACATATTTGTTAATCCGAACTGTTGCTTATACATGGTGCTTTACTTTTAATAAAATATTATTATATTATGATCTTATTATATAACTCGTCGAATCTACTACAGTGAATCTCACGCACTCACCTCAAGGTACACCTTAAGTACCTAAACAATTTTTTTTCATATAATCGAATATATAAAACTATGGACGCAAAACGTATATTTATCCATATTTTTTTATCGTATATATTAAATACAGAAAATCAACAAAAGTTATCTAATTATTTGTAATATTTAATAAAATATTTCATAATTAACTCGAATAAGCTTTTTGCGACAGTGATAAATAACAAGTAAAAACCAACCACAGTAAATACTTTGTCTAATATGAGTGACCTTTCTCAAGCAAAGACAACCCCAACATTATTAAAGTACATTTAACCATGGTAATAGTTATAATTTTAAATATTTTATCCTTATTGGTATTGTACACTTGTACAGTACCAAAAGGTAAACCACTTAGAACATCGTCAAAAAATCCTTCTTGGGTAATCACCACATAGAAGGGCGTGCGTTGCGTTTATCACAAGACCGTTTGAATAACAACTATTCTATTACCATTTAGATTAATCACATTACTTTTTTTATGGAGATGCAACGTTAATGTTTAAATCCCATATTACCACTTTGCTAGCCATTTATATTGACTTGAATTCATAAATATTTCGCAGCAAAAATCACGTACTGTTCTTAAAATAACTAAGGTCACATCGCATTTGTACAGTTTTACCTCTGTAAGTAGTTCATTATATTATTACAGTAGGTAGTGAATTGTCAAATAAAACAATTATCACTGACTCTGATTGGCACTGACTCCTGTAACATAGGATTTATTTCTATCTTGGGAATCAGCGACTTCAATATACTGTTTTACATATATCTATATAGGGTGCGTCCCAAATCGCAACGAGGAAGTTTAAAAAGTGGTTTTGGGACAACATATTGGGATAACTGTCAAGTTGAATAATTTACACTGCCATAGAAAAAGTTGAAATAATTTCTGTCAGTATGAAAATTAACTGTCAAACTCTCATTCCGAAACGATTTTTTAACTGTACCGGGCGATAATTACTCGGCGGGACACTTATCCCTAATAGAACTTTAATTGTAATGTCAAGTGTAAAGCCTATATTTTATGCTTTTAGTTACTTAATAAAGATTATTATTATTATCATTTTGAATTCCAAATCATTTTACCGATCATTCCCGGCTATGTCACAAATAATAAAAGTTTTTTTTTTATAAACTTACATTATTTAAAGGCGCATTTTTGTAACAACCTGTGCAATGTTAATAGTAGGAGCGTTGTACCTTGGCGTCTGGTATAAACGCGGCGGGTCGGCTTGCAGCGGCAGTTCATTCCCGCGCCGTTACATCGCTCGCGTACCGCCATGTTTGTAAGCAGAGATATCGTGTTCTGGCTGCTTATATCTCTCATCATCACTGTTCTAGGTAATATAAAGATTCTCCCAGATATGAACTTTCAAATCATTTTAATAGCAATCAATGAAGTTTTATAATATATATCATAATATATAATAATATTGGATTTTGTTATTTGGTTTTCAATAATTTTGTTTTCAATAACTTTGTTTAAAACAACAGGAAAGCACAAAAAAGCTAAGAATCCCAAGAAATTCGTGTCACCAACAACGAAAGGTATTCAATGTTACAATTGCCTGTCGTTTGATCATCCGGGGTGCTGGGACCCCGAGCACCCCGATTACGCCAATATAACTGTGAGTACAAGCCTTTTTTTGTAATCTGTCTCTGGCTTTTTTTGTAGCTAAATGGCAAGAACGGAACCCTTATAGTATTGCAATGGCCATCCATCCGTCCATATGTTCAGCTTTATAATTCTGTCCTTATAATTCTGCCATTTTTAAGGACAGGTAATATGTTAACCACGATCTAGTATATAATAAAATAAAGGGTTAGCTCTCCATTATATAGACTGTGGAATATTTTTATTTTATTTGAAGTACCAATAAGCTAATAAGCTAAGGAAACCTGCATACGTCAAGAAAAACAAAATGACTTATGTAAAGTCCACAATCCGCACTGGGCCCGCGTGTGGACTATGGCCCAATCACCTTCGCTTAAGAGGGTAGGCCGTGCCCCAGCAGTGGGGACGTATGAAGGCTGGCAAGACAAGACCAATAAGCGTGTTTGATAGATATTTGATAAATATTTGACAATTGCTTTAAAAATTCTTACGTGACTTTTTCTCTTAGTTTTATCGCATTAGAACACAATATTTACGACTTTAAATTGTCAACTTAAAAATAAAACTATTTGTTTCGAACAAAATCTGTTAAAGAGTTTCTCAATTATTCGAAATAATTCTTATACCGCGTAACCCTCAGGAAAAGCGTATACGACGCGCTTTTGGCCGTATATATTGTCTGTAAGCATAAACAAAAATATAGCAAAACGTACCATCATGTTACAATAACTTTTTACGTTTATCAGACTGCCAGTTATATTTTATTATATTCGCCGAGTGCATATAAAACTCGTATAAAGGTCTTAAAATAGCTACGATAATTTTATAGGCAATTGCCTTGTGTACGTTCTGGTCTATTTTCAAGTACGATTTGGGAGTAAAACACCGTGGAGAAATAAGCATGTTCGAGTTAGTCGTGTGAAAATTGTTATGCCTTGAGTAGCGTAGCGAGCTGCGTTTGAATTTATGTCACATACTAAGAATAACCTAGGTTAATAATTGTCAATATTTAACACTTGACCGGAGCTAGTTAACCATGACATTAGTTGCTCAAAATACAACATGCAGTTTGTACTTTAAGCAGGTAATATCTTTATAAAATTAACATCTTAATACGCCGTCCCCAGGTCCCGAATATTGACTGCTACATCCCTGGAATGGCATTCCTCTGCATAGTTATAACCTCGGAATCGGCAAAATTAGGTAAGATAAAAAAATCTTTACAGCTTTCTATTGCATTTTATACCATAAAAAAAAAAAACTAAAATGCAAAATTCCACGTCAATTCAGTATCAAAAATTTTAATACGAACAATTTGTCAGATTCATTGATAGTATTTTTTCTGTAAACTTTATTTAAACCATGTATGTTGTAGTGGAGACGGGACAAGAGATAGGACCCGTGCGCGCGCGCACTTGCGTGCCAGCTAAGGACTTCTCAAAGAAGACCGTTTCGTACTCTATGTGCGCAAAACTCAGCAAGGAGCTGTCCGCATCCGAAATCTTTTCGAGGATATCCGTCTCACGACCACAGTGTGCACTTTGCAAGAAGCACCTCTGCAGCGAATCGACACATTGCTAGATACCACCTTCGTTCAATCTTTGTAAGATTAAACCTGCTACCTACAGCTAGGACCAAATATTAATATACTCGTTTCGAAACACATGTACCAGACACACAAAATTTATACTGAACCAATCTCTTATACAGATAATAATTGAAATCTGCTATCTGTACAAGTAATTATGTGCCCACATAAAACTAACCGGATATTTTGTAAAATAAAAATGTTGGATGCAGGCTTGTCTTTAATATTTGTAGGAGGTTGAATCAGGGTGTTCCATAATATGCGCAATATCATATGTGAGGGGTTTTTGTAATTAACAGGTCAATTTTACAAACGCATACTATGGATATTTCTTGATAACTATTTTGTGATCTGGTTTGACGCGCTTTATATATTCTTAAGAATAATAAGTTAAGTTGATTAAAGATTGTTTTCCTATTTATAAATAGGGTATTTAGGATGCACAATCGCACAGCAAATACAGTACGAATTTGAAAAGGATGTTTACAGTGAAAAGAAACAAATAGCGATAAACATTGGCAGTTGAGTTTAGTTTGAGAAGCAGCTAAAAACGGAGTTGGTACCTAATCAATATTTAGAGTTTGCAATGTAAAGTTTAAATGCACACATGCATAGTTAGTGTATATGCGATAGTGGGCCACCAGTGTATGTTGCATAACGTTAGCCACATGTTTGGTAACATAAAGCTATTGTTATAAAACGAAAGAGCCAGTTTGCCTTACTTTTGTTAGGTAAACGGTGATTAATCATAATCATATCGTTGGCTGATTAATTTAGGCCTTAAATAAGCAAAATAGTATACCATTTTTATAAACGGATTTTTCGTCTATTGTGAATTATTCTATTTAACTAGGTAAGATAACGAACGAGATCTTCGAGTCATGTCTTTTACAAATAAATAATCTTTAATGTTTCTGTAAAAGCACTAAACACAACTTTTTTACATTTGAGCCATTTTATGATTTGAATGCTCATAACTTTAAACATAAAACAAACTTGTGTGACAAAATTTTGTATGTTTACTGAAGTTTATGCATTAACAGCAACTTCATGTTTTAATAAAATTGTAAATAAAACTGATATAAATATTCAACTATATTAAATAAGCAACTAATAAAAATTAGTCATGTAAGATTTAATGTAACTAGATTGACTATTTTAGTAAAAGTATATTTTGTTTAGAATTTATTAAAGAACTTTTCTTCTATTAAATAAATGTTTCCAGAAAGTCAAGTATGAACCATAGGGGTCGGTGTCCGCTTACCATCAGGCAGACCGTTAGCTTGTTTGCCACCTAAATAGTATAAAACCGGCTTCATTTATCAAATATACGAAAAAGAGGGGTAATCGATTTAAAAACGTGCACACGTTTCTTACCAAGACCTGGTTCCATTATTGTTTCGCCTAGTCCGTCCGTCCCTCCATTCGTGTGACAGTTTTTAATTCAGAAACTATTAGGACTATCGTAGCGCATTAATTATAATTGACCAAATCGCCTTATAATACATAAGATTTTACTGAGAAATGGGGTTTCAGTGGTTTTTTATCTCACGAAATCGTTTAAGCGCATGCCTACATTTTGGAAAACCCTTTTGAATAATAATTCGAATGGAGTTAATGGTGTTAACCTTTTTCGCAAGTATTACAATATTTCAAAAGTATTTCGGTTACGACAAGACTTTAAAATTTTTACGACACAGAAATGTCGACCGTGGCACCGAAACTAACATGCTTTTTGCTGTATGATAGTTTTTATCTTTAATTATGTAATGAATTTTTTTATTATTTTTTCTTTGTATTTTATTTAATAATTTTGATATTACGGAAATGATAGCTTTTCTGAAAATTCACCCTGTTAGGATCTTCCTTATCTCATTCTAGTGAAATAGATTTTTTTAAATTTGATCGTGTTGGTAAAGAAAGCAGCTACGGAAAAAATCCGGAAATCTCCATTCTACTAGTACGAATATAATCACATGTTACATATAGGTATATATACAGGGATCATTCAAGATTTCTGCAGGTCTATTAAGTCGAAAGCATCAGCGCTCCGTATTGACCTTTGAGTTAGGAACCCCAAAAGTAATTAGTGTGGTATTGAACTAAATATATATCTTGTTCACGTAGGTGTGCCCCTTAATAGACTAGTCTTTCATGGGGATGAAGGTCTGCCTGGAAGAATTGATTTTTATGTACCAGACAATAATTTTTTTTTAAAATAAAGATGGTAAAGAAACGGATTATATAGGTGCATTGTTTCAGAGGATTTGTGTTGTGATAATAAATTTAGATATGTTTTTATAAAGAAATGTGTTTTGTATATCAAATTCTCGGTCCATCCCACGAGTGAAAGTGATATAAATAAAAATCTACAGTATTGCCGATATTTATTGACTTATTACGAAAAGAACTGATTATCTTGAAAACTAGTATATGCACATCCAGCAAACATAGCTTAGAATCATCTCGATTAAAAAACCTACTGAAATTGGTTCATGGTTGGACATGACCCCAGCAAATTAAGTGAGAATACATTTTTTCACACTGGTCTAGGTTTAGGTTTTAGCACAAACATCATTGTATCACCTTGGAGAAGTAAACATGATATGATATTATAGATTTATGCTTCATGTAGTACACTACAATTAAACAAAAATCCAAATGGTTTTTAAGCTTGATAATATATATATTAAAAATAGAATTTTGGACTTTATATGAATGTCATTTTCTTAAGCAGATAATATGAAAAAAATATTTTATATACATATGTATTTTTTATACCACTAAGGTCGCAAACAAGCACACAGTCCGCCTGATGGTAAGCGGTCACCGTGGCTCATGGACGCTTGTAACACCAGGGGTATCACTCGCGCGTTGCCGACGCTTCAAAAATCCAATAACTTCTTTCTTGAAGAAGCCCATACTGTAGTCCTCAGAGAAAACCTAGGCAGGAAGCTCATTCCACAACCCAGGCGTTCGCGGGAAGAAGTTTCTCTGAAACCGCACTGTACGGGACCATTTCGGTTCTAGAGTGTGAGAATGAATTCCCTGCCGATGGCGAGCGGTGCGATGGTAGAAAGTAGCCGTGGGCATCATTTCGAACAATTCCTCAGAACACATCCCATTATACAAGCGGTAGAACACACATAGGGAGGCAAAGTCTCTTCTTAGATTTAAGGGTTCGATACGGCAAGTGAGTTTGGGATCGTCGACAACTCTCACAGCCCGTCGTTGAACCGAGTCAAAAGGGCCAAGCTGGTATCCGGGTGCACCAGAGTCGAACTTGCGACTTGTAAAGCAGCAACCTCTGCCCAAGTCAGAGACCTTGGACAGTGTGGTCTCGATTTCAGACACAAGTTCTCCGCGGTTTTCCTCCACAACGGAACGAGGGATGTTTGCACGACCCGTGTAATAAGCGTCTACAGTACTGTCATCTGCATAGCAATGCATGTTGTTGATGTCCAATATAGACATATATTTATATTTAAATAAAATTTTAACGCACAGCCTAAACAGGTCTGGAATCTGGACAGTTAGCACTGAAGTTCCTGTTATCATCTGTTATAACATAGGCAAGCTCTAAGAATTTTGCAAAATCCATTCTCTAAGGGGATCGAAATGGGAGCAGAAAGTGTTCTATGGAAATCCGTCATTTTTGTAGCAAAATGCATAAAAATTGGTATTAAGGTTGAAAATTATGATTGACTGTATCACTCTTTTTGGAAGATCTTCGCTAGAGGGCAAACTAGAGGATAAAAATATGTATAATAATTAATAATTCTGATATTTTTACAGTTAAAAACTTTTTCAGTCCAGGCGGACAAAATCGAGGCAATCAGCTGTTTTCTTGTTTTGTATCTTGTTATTCCTATAAGTAGTAACAGAGCATCCTATGGACCTGATTATTGGCACAAGGATAACTGGAAAGACAAATAGATATTTGCGAGTGAAATTGCGTGCTAGTTTTTTGTCACCTTGCACAGGGAGTGACTTAATTTTTGGGAAAGGGAGATAGATGACTATCGCGAAATTGTGGTTCACGGTAAAGAATATAAAAACCAATTTTAACACTAGTCCATACACCAAAACGCGAGACTGTTAAAAAAGATACAAAATGAATTATAAATAAGTAACAATTTTAGTTGATAACATACCCTAACTATACTATGTTAAGACAAAATATCTAGTTGGTGCGAAACTAATTTAAGTAATGAAGATATACGTTATAAATCATAACTCATAGATGCGGTGCCACATGCTCTTAGACTTAAATGAAAATGGACAATAGAAACAACAAAATGGTTTGGACCAGGAGGAAAGAGATGGGTGGGACCTAGAAACGCGAGGATGAACTGGCTTAATGCCGCACAGGATAACGATGGAGAAGGCTTTACCCTGACCTTTAAATATATTAGTTTACGAGAACAGGGGTTATTAATAATATATTTAACTTACTAAATTTAATTGTAAAAACGCAAGGTGAAATCGCGTCTGCTAGAGGCAAGCCCTGTCTCAGTGAAGGTAATGACTAAAAACGTCTAAGATCAAACGTTCACATTTTCAAATGTTTTACTTTTTACATACTCCTTGAGTCTAATGATAAGCAATTTGTTTAGTAAGATAAAAGTGATAATAACCGACAAAAATGTCGAATTATGACTCAAACATTTAGGTTCTAAACTGGAAATATTTACTGAATTTCATTAATTACTAACTGAATCCGCGAACTCTATTTCGCTCTAGCCCCGCTTCCTCTCCCCCTTTCCCACAAAAAATCTGCTTACCTTTTCCAGCATGTGGTACACGTCAGCTAAGTCTATTCCGGGGTATGGCGACAGCCCGTAAGTAGCTATCTCCCAAAGGAGGACACCGAAAGCCCACACGTCAGATTTGGTGCTAAAGGTATTGTACGCCAAGCCCTCGGGAGCGGTCCACTTGATAGGGAACTTAGCACCGGCATGCGCGGTGTAGGTCTCGTCACGCATGAGGCGTGCCAGACCAAAGTCTGCCACTTTCACCACATGGTTCTCGCCTACTAGGCAGTTGCGAGCTGCCAGATCCCTGTACATAGAACAAATATCTTTCTTAAAAAAACAATCATTTGGCGCGAATAGCGAGACACTCAAATGGCACTAGAATTTACTACACTAGCATTTTGGAATGGAGATTTAATGTTAAATTTAGCAAACAAACCAAGCCTTCTTGAACCACCTGGTTGCGGCCGCAACAACGGCAAACGACCACATAGCCCGACTCTGGTACCATGAAACAGAGGCCGCCCTATGGTTTAAGATGCAACCTGTGTAAATACTTTTGCCACTTCCTATCTACACGATACCATAAAGATTGTTGAATCATCAAAATCAAAAGAGCCAAGACTTTCTAGTAGTTTTTTATCTTATTCAGCGCATTTCCCTCGAGTGGAGGTATACCGAATATCAGTATACCGATTGTGATATTTTACTTACTTAATGTTTTAATTACTCAATACTTAAGTCCTTTTTCAACGGTAATAAATACATATTTATTTATTTATTATTATTTATTTTCAAAGGTAGACATAAAATGAGTAAAAAAATATATTCGTACTACAATTTCTTCAAAATGAAAACAATACACAACAACAACATACCTATGTATAAAATTTTTGGTCTCAAGATAGCTCATTCCGGAAGCTATCTGGGTAGCCATGTACATAAGAGTAACAGCATTTAGTTCCTTGGCTGAAGAAGCGCGCAGGTACTCAAGTAGGTTGCCCCGAGACATAAATTCAGTCACGATGTAGAACGGGGGTTCACGGGTGCAGACACCCAGCAGTTTTACCAGGTTTGGATGTCGCATCTCTTTCATCAACGCTGCTTCGGCTAAGAAGTCGTCCAAGGCCATTGTGTCATCCTGAAAATATAAATATACTGACATCCGCTTTTTTTATTATTAGGTCTAGGTTAAACCTAGCGATGAGATACATTTTTGCATAAATCGACTTCATGCCGATTAAAAAGTTAAGTATTTAAGTATAAAAAGTATAACAAAAAATTATATACAAAAAGGGCATTGAAAACTGTACTCAATTTTTGGCACAGGTAATATTGTAGTTAAAACTTAGAATGCACCTTATTTAAATACGAAATATTATTACTTATTATCAGTATCAAATAGTATTTAGCCTGAAGACATCTACTGCTAAAAGTAAGTTATATGTTTCCACAATAATCAGTCCTGGGCAGCCTGTATCCAGTTCCTACTCCGGCTGGTACTAGATCGTCTGTTCACTTAAGAAGCTTCCTTCCCGAGTGTTTATCGGTTTGACCTGCCCATTATCACTTTAGCTTACTCATTATTAAGAATTTTAAATGGCAACTCCTTGCATAGCACACTGAGCGACTTCAAACAGCTTAAACTCTTGAATTTGATCACTTACCACGCAGCTTTGTAATAGACTTTCATCTTAATTCAAAATACAGTTCAGTTCAATGGAATTAAAATGTGGCTATAGTACTGAGTTAAAACTACCTATAGTGCTAGTGAGCTCAAGATATTAGCTTATACAGATCAACTGCTAAATTTAAGCCTCCTGCATGGCACACTGCATCTTACTTTCGCATCTGCCCGCCAGCGGCGTAAATAACACGTCTAAGACAAATAGAGCCAAGAAGCATACGTAGATTACGGTAAAGTAATATAATATTAAATTTCCAAAGTGACAACATATAACAAAAATTACATGCATGTTAAGAGAATGTTACCTTGAGGGTCTTTACAGCGACGGTGGTGCGCGCTCGCTTCCAGACGGCCTCGTAAACATCGCCGTACTGTCCGCCGCCGAGCCGGTGCCGCATCACGACGTCTGCGCGGTCGATCTCCCAGTGGTCTGGCGGCGCCAGAGGGCACACGGCCGCACCGCGCTTGCCCGCTGGATACACCAGCTGCGTGATAAGACCGTCACCGCACACTGAGTGGTGGTGTACCAGCTCCGCCAGAGTTCCAAACTTTGACTCTGCGCTTACGAACACCTGAATGACGTTAAATTGTCTTTAATATAAAAAGTCATTTAGGACTAGAAATATACGTCGCGTATTTTATGCTGTTTTCGACATCAGAATATTTAACGGTTACGTCTCCATTTGAAGGGTACATAAGGGTCTCCTTAATGAAAGGAGGCTTAGAATATAAACTACAATGCTAGTCCAGTACGGATCAGAGGACATTGTCAAGCTAGTGGTTATTTAAAGTCAGTTTTCAAGCCACCTTTATACGAGGTGATACAAAATAGGAGCGGAAAATTAAATAACTAGGCGGGTATGACCAGTAAATGTTATGAGTATGTAACCATTAAACGCTAGCCTAAGGTTTAAATTCCAATCTAAAACAATTTTAAGCAAAAGAAGTGAAATCTTTTAAATTCAGCTGTTTAGATTCATGTTCGAAAGAGTAAAGACCTGTCTTAAATTCAATTATAATAATCTTTTCTAAATGCTTTCATACATTTAAGGGTCTGGGATTGCTGAATTACTGTGCGACCGCTCAGAAATGCGTTCGTGACCAAATAATCGATGTAGCCTGGAAATGGGTAAAAATTTACGATAATTATACTTTTAGTCGTTTATATGTACCATTACATTATTTGTATTTACATTACAAAAATTGTTAAAGTATTTATACGTCATAAACGTAGAAAGATTATTTCTATGTATGTATATTTATATTGTATTTCTTACTTCTATGAAGATTTTGTGTGTTTATAAAATTGATCTACTAGGACTTTATAAGTCACTAGGAGTTGTATGTGTATTTAGCATTGATAACGCAATATTAGTCAAAATATATGCATTTAATCGAAGTTTATTTTGTTTATCTTTTATTCATAGTGTACGCCAAATAAAGTACACAAAATATAAAACTACAAATACTTAACTTTAATACTCTTTACTTAAATCGGTTGTAAATACTCGTACCTAGTATGTAGGTACCCGTGTTACTTATTGCACATCACTAGTTAGGTACACCTGACATATGCCAGGAACGCATTCTCTGAGCGGCTGGAATATAGTAGGTACACCTTGTATCAAGGGCCTGTAACGTAGCTTAACAACTAGTATTTTATGTAAAAAAACAACTATTATATGTCAAAAAAAATAAGACTGTTCAACGTGGCCTGCATGTAAGTATGGAATAGCTTAAAAAAATGTTCCACTAGGTGGTCACCCATCCAATGATTAACCAAAGCCTGTAACTTAGCTTAACCATTAATTATATGTCAAAAATCAATAAGAATGTTCAACGTGGCCTGCGTGTAAGCAGGGAAGAGCTCAGAAAAATGTTCCACTATGCGGTCACCGTTACAATGACTGACCCCGCCCAACGTAGCTTAAAGCGTAGGTATTCAAGCTGGCCCTAATACTAGACGAGCTTGCGTCCTATGGTTCTTTAGACTTTCCTTTACCTTTCCGTCGGCATCCTCGTTGATCCGGTAGTGGTAGACCCGTCCTTCATACCGCAGCGAGATGCTACGCTGACCCGGACTCGACTCCGATTCGCGAACCTACAGACATTAAAGAATTTCTAATTCAATTGTATTTTAACTACTCAGATCACTAATTTAAAACCTCGTTTAGTGTTTAAGGGTTTACAAGTCAACAAGGAAACCTTATAGTTTTGGTATGTCCGTCCGTCTCTCCACGGTTTAGTTCAATGACTTTTAGTACTAGATAGCTGTAATTTTATATGGCTAAGACATTAATCAAAAAAATAGAAAAATAAAAATCTACACGTAAAGTGGAGAACCATAGTGTTGGATAGATTGTATATTTTTCAATATTTGAAGTTAATATTCTTTGTATGAAAATAGAGGCCTTTATTTAAGAGCCTGTTCGGCTAGAGCTAGCACAGTGACAATGACAGGTGGTGCAAAATAGTTGTGAAAATCCTAATACTCGAGCAGCACCAGTATTAACTTTGAGAGTGTTTATGCACTTATAAGTATTCGTTTCCGGTTCAGTTTTGAAACAAACGATCTTATAAGTAGATTACATAGTAAGTTTATAAACGCTTGTGCACTTATTCGTATTCGATTAGCTATTGTGTTTTTTAGCATAGTGACATTCATAAGTGCCCAATTATTGTAGCCTAAATTGAATAAATTATATTGATTGCTTGACTAACATAATAAAAACGTATCAGAAATTCACGTAGTGGATTTCTTACAGCGATTTTGCCTTTATAGTTAATTTATTAGCGCTTGTGCACTCATTCGTATTCGATTACTTATTATGTCCTTTTACTTAGATACATAAAGAAAACGTATCAAAAATTCACAAACCGGATTTTTTACATTGTTTGTGCCTCCACTCCGTAGTTATTTTATTACTGCTTGTGCAGTCATTCGTATTAATAACTTAATCAGTTATCGTGTTTTGGGGTTCCGTACCTCAAACAGAAAAAAGGAACTCTTATAGGACCACTTTGTTGTCCAGACCCTTTCTCTCAAAAACGCGTGACGGGATAAAGTTGAAATTAATATCAAATACTAAAGACTACAGTCCCTGCAAGCTGTAAAAATATTAAGCTAGAAGCTTCAACGCAATAAAAAAATTACGGGTTCAATGCGGACATTTTTGTCGCATATTTTGACATTCACAAATAAATCAAAACCTATGGGGTAATTCTCGTTATCCTAGAATCATTAAATTTGACACGAAGCAATGCCATGTAGCACACACAAAGGAAAAAATCTGAAAAATATAAATTTGTTATTACATCACAAAAAATGGGCAAACTTTCCGCGACCTATGCCGATTTATTTGTCAATCGGCAAAGGTAAAACTGTTCTTCAATACAGTTTACCTTTTACGAAACCCTCGGTGCGATAAAAACGTAACAAAAATTAACGAACTGGACTTCTTACAGCCAGCGCTATAAGATCTATCTATCTAGCTAGCCATAGTAAATTTAGAGGGGCTTGTGAACTCATTCGTATTCGATTAGTTATCGTGTTTTTAATTAAATAATAAAAACTGGATCTCTTGTGCACTCATTCGTATTTGCTTCTTATGTTATGTACATAATAAAAACTAATGGAAATTGACGCAGGCTGCTTGTACGAGAAAAACACGAAAATGAACCGAATATGAATGAATGCACTAGCGCTCTGAGGCAGAAAGCGATGTCATGATTTGACCTGCATTTACGCCGCGTCCGACTTGCTTGGCGACCATCTAAGCACAAGGCGCTGCGCATGCCACCCCCAATGCGTCCACGCTAGCTTTTAGCGAATTAGATGGTCATGTCAATAATCCCATCATAAACATACTAATATTATACTGAGGAAAAAGATAAACTGGCCTTAGTTTAGACACAGAAATATTTGTAGGGATAAAGGACTTAGAATAATAGTTTCTAAGGTAATTAGTTTTTCGAAAAACTAGATTATAGAATAGATTTTTCCATGAGGCACTTTTCGTTCATGTCAAAATGGTGCGACGGGTGATTTTATTTTTTTACAGGCGTAGCTGAAAACAGAAATGACACACAATACTATTTATTCCAGTCAATCAATGGATAGGAATCCCATGTGCGATGACCAAAATCGGCGCGGGCGAAGCCGCTGGACAAATCTAGGTATCTATGACCTTTGCAGATCATTGTAAAATATGTTTATTGTGACAAACAAAATGTCCCGATCGTCCAATCACTAGTTTGTCAGAGGGACAGTGTTGTTTCATGCAATTTCATTGGTTTATTGTGGTATTACCCACCAAGAAGCTGCCATTGATCCCAGAGGAGAGCAGGTATTCTGCGGCATTTCGCGATATAGGTCCGTGGTACCACGAGTGCTTCTCGAGCGAGTTGGCGGGCGTCACATAGTTGCTCGGCACCCATCCCACGCCGCCGTCGCTGGTGTGAGCCTCGCACCACTCGCCGCTTTTGTTGTAGCTCATTATCCGGACCTGTTCACCTGTAACATAGCACACTCGTTAAAGTATAATTATAATTACCATAGTACAAATGATAATAAAAAACAAAGCAACTTGCTTTGTTACAAATTGTCATTTTTAACACATTCTATAAGTACTCTATTGTACGGAAATACCATTGTTCTGACAGCGCTGTCATGACGGTCTGATTAGAAGTATAAATAGGTAATTAATTATTTGATGCAATAACATCCATACGTTATAGGCATGTCCTGGATGAAATGTTAAATTTAAGCTATGCAAACAATGCGCATAAATAAAGTTGAGCTATGTCAACCTTAAACAATTTTAAATCATATACCTACGAACATGCGAAAACGGTAAACAAGAAAAACAAAGCCGGTAGTGTTTAGAAAAGTTAAACCCATTGAAAAAGAAAAATAAATTAATCCCCTAAACTCCTTTAAGAAACATCGGCAGCAGCTTTTTATGAGCTCTTTCAAATTATCAAATATAATTATATCACAATATTCCTTTCTGCTAAGAATATTCAAGTTTCTGGTTAAATATGCTTCCTGTCATAACAGCTTTAAGAAACATAAACAGTTATCAAAAAATACGGATATTTAACATTACAAAATTTTATACTACTTGCCACAATTTATACCTGCTGGCTTAGGTTAATATCTGTTTCTTGTATTTAAATTATGCTTGTTGGTAATTCTCGGAAATTACGGACATCCTTAAAGACTGGCTTTCTTAGATCTCTCTCGTCAATCGTCGTACGGTGCGGTCGTGCTGCCCGTTGCTCTGCTGAATTTATCGTGCTTTTTTGTAATTGGTTAATTACGCTATTTCCATTTCTTTGTCACTCTTGTGGTGTACAAGTGGCTGGACTCCGCCCATTGGGAGGATCTAGAGTGGGATAGCTGTTGTTACGGAAGACCCTACCTGACTCGTGAAGATTAGGTTGTTGTTCGTACCTCAGTGCCGCGAGTGTCTAAAATTTTTGCAAAGTGAGTGCAATCATTTAAATAACATTTCAAGATACGATGTTGTCCCGCGCTTGAGTTTGAACCTGCGGTCTCTGGCGTGCAGCGCTGGACTGTTCCGACAGAGCCACCGTGATAGTGAGTGCTGACCGTGAAATCTGCGTTCCGATATAGCCAACCGGTTACGTGCGCCTACGTCAACAGCTTGCTACGCGCTACGCCGCTGCTACGTACCGCTGCCGCTGCTACGATTTGCCGCTACGCTAATCATACTGTTCTGTGTTATTGGTTGCTGCGCTGATAAACAATGTCTTGCACGGCCCGTTCGCCTTCTACGTCAACTACAAAAGACACTCAACATCAATTGCAACATTATGATTCGGAACCCAACCTGTCTACCACAAACATAGACCATCATAAACATGTCACCCAGCGCCTAACCAAGAAAAGACTACGCTTGGAGGAGAATGAAGGCAACTCTGACCGTGATGCACTTCGGACCCTCATCTCGTCCCAAGACGGCAAGCTTGACGTGATGATGAGTTTCATGCGAGATATGAAGGAACAAATGAGTAACGTGCAAAAGTCTGTCGAATTTATGTCAACAAAGTACGATGAACTGTTGGCTAAGTTTGGCAAACTTCATGAAGAGCACAAAACTGACCAGAAAAAAATATTGTTTTTGGAACAAAAAATCGAGAATCTGGAGCGCAATAACAAGGTAACTACTATCGAATTCAAAAACATACCCACTAAGAAAAGAGAGTCGAACGATGATCTATTCCAGATTATAATGAAAACTGCTAATGTACTTAGTGTACAACTACAGAAAAATGACGTTAAAAATGTCTACAGAGTAAATACTAGCAACCCGGATAATAAACCAATTGTTGCGGAATTTATCTCGATTTTTAAGAAAGACGAAATGCTGTATGCTGCGAAGGATTTTAATAAAAAGAATCCGAAAAACATGCTGAGCACTAGCCATTTGTCAATCGAAGGACCTGCTAAACCTGTCTACATTAATGATAGCCTCACGTTTAAAACAAGAAAACTCTTCGGTTTGGCTCGTGACTATGCTAAAAACAATAACTGGCAATTCTGCTGGATTTATCGTGGAACCGTGTTTCTTCGTAAAGCTGAGGGCTTGCCTCGCATTCGAATTAATGAGGAAACTGATATTGCCAAGATTGCTAAGTGACTATCTGGACATTGCTATGCATGCACTCGGCCAAGTGCCTACCTAGTTGATAAGTATTTATTTGTCTTTTTCTACATCTTTCCTACTATTTTTGTTAACATAAACCAGCTAAATGTACTACAAATGTACACATATCATACAATCAAATTGTCTTACCATAATGTTATTATAATTACCTTATTTACAAAAATATTCAATGCTAAAATTACTGATATTCGTACGCATTCGCAAGTGGTCTGTATAACAATTCACAGTATATGGTGTCTTGTAACTGGTTCCAAAAATTATAAAATTCAATCTCAATGATACTGAAATCATTAATAGTTTAGATAACCTTGACTACATAAAATGTACTCACATTGATGAGCCAGAATGTCGTATTGTACTTAATTCAGTTAAAAATAACTATAAGACGAATTTTAATATAATGACAGTAAATATTTGTAGTTCGGAATGTAACCTAGATAGATTCCTGGTCTTTCTCTCTGGCACTGGTGTAAGCATGGATGTTATTATACTCACGGAATGCTGGATAGACAGCAACTATACACCACGTATTATTGATGGTTATAATGTTTTTGCTAGTAAAAAAGAATACAATCAAAATGATGGTGTAATTGTTTATGTTAAGAAACAGCATAGTAATGTATCGTGTATCGAACCAAAACTTGATGATTGTACTGGTCTCTTGCTCACATTAAATAATGACTTAACTATCCTTGCTTGTTATAGATCCCCATCATTTAAAAATACTTCAAATTTTGTTTATTCTTTGGACAATATCTTACAAAATATTAAAACAAGAAATATAGTTTTATGTGGTGATATCAATATTAATATTATGCCTAATAACTGTTCTGGCCCTGTGGCCGATTATTTAAATTGTGTTTTTTTCCATGGTTTGCAACAGGGTATCAATATACCAACTAGACAAAGTAAGTGTATAGATCATTATATGGTAAAAAGTATGTATAAATGTAGGACTATAGTATTTGATAAATTTACTGATCATTCCCCCATATTTCTTAACATCGATATGCAAATTGAAAAAAATTTAGATCTTCATTTTACAAAAGAGGTAATCAACTATGCTAAAGTTTCTGAATGCCTTGAAAATGAAAGTTGGAGTGATATTTATTCTTGTAATAATGTTAATGATGCAACTAATAATTTTGTAGCGAAGATAAATGTTATAATTGAAGACAACACAATTTTACGTACCATTCCTAAAAAAACCAGACCTCTAAAACCCTGGATTACTACTGGACTAGTAAACTCAATAAGAAAAAGAGATAGATTATTTAAACAGAGCAAAAAATTACCAGATAATGAATATCTACGTTTACAGTTCATTAACTATAAGAAAATTTGTAATACCATTATCAAAGAGGCTAAAAAAAGTTACTATCAAAATTTACTTCGTAATTCTGAAAGAAACACTAAACAAACATGGAAAGCTATAAAAGAGATATGTAATATTAATGTTAATAATGATAAATCAATTGAACTACTCAAAATTGCAGATTCAGAAACAGACTCTCTTAATGAGGTGAATATGTTTTTTACTACAATAGGTAAAAATCTTGCGGATAATACATTGCACAAATTAAATACAACGGAAAGAGAACTGGCTAAAAATGCAAAGGAAATTAAGACGCCTGTTGATTCGATGTCTCTATCACCTACGGATCCAGCTGAGGTGCATAAGATAATACAACACTTAAGACCAACTTGTTCCTCAGGTCATGACAAACTATCTTCAAAATTTTTTAAACAGTTTTATTGTTACTTGGTTGAGCCTATCACGTATATTGCGAATCTTAGTTTTACTACGGGGGTGTTTCCTAAAAATTTCAAAATTGCTTCTGTCTGTCCAATTTTCAAATCGGGTAATAAAGAAGACCCGTCCAATTATAGGCCTATTTCTCTGCTAACAACTCTTTCAAAAATAATCGAGAAACTTATGAACCACAGACTTAAGAGATACTTAGAATTAGGTAATTACCTCTCAGATAATCAATATGGTTTCAGAAATAACAAGTGCACAGAGGATGCTGTCTTGAAATTGACCACTTTAGTCACAAATCATATTGATGGTGGAGAACGTTGTATTGGTGTTTTCTTGGATCTCCAAAAAGCATTTGATACAGTATCCATACCTATTCTCTTAAAGAGACTAGAGAACTGTGGAATAAGAGGAGTTGCTTTAGACTGGTTTAAGGATTATTTGACAGACAGAAAACAGTGTGTTAGAGTTGCTGGACATGTTAGTTCAATGTGTGAATGCACATTTGGTGTCCCACAGGGAAGTACGTTGGGCCCAACACTGTTTTTAATATATATTAATAAACTTTGTGATGTTAAGCTTCGCAATGCTGATTTAATAATGTTTGCTGATGATACTGTAATAGTTTTTCATGATAAATCCTGGAACGCCGTTAAATCTATGGTTGAGACAGGTTTAATACAAGTGAGTAAGTGGCTAGAAGACAATCTTCTTAGTTTAAATACTCAGAAAACAAAATATATGTGTTTTAGTAAGACCTCAGTGTGTAGTCCTATAACTGATTTAAATTTACATATTCACACATTCCCTTGTAATCGAATTGTTGGAACTTGTGCGCCCGGTTGTAATTGTGAGGTGCTATCTCGTGTCACGGTTATCAAATACTTAGGAGTTATGGTAGATGACAAATTGAACTGGAAAGAGCACTTACACATGATTTCTATGAGAGCTAGAAAACTAATATTCATTTTTAAACAACTTAGACAAGCAGCAGATAGACAATTACTAATTAACACATACAAAGCTCTTTGTCAGTCTCTACTATCATACTGTATATGTGTTTGGGGCTGTGCAAGTAAAACGTACATTGATGAAGTTGAAAAAGCACAAAGAGCAGTACTAAAAGTACTACTCTGCTTACCTCGTTTGTATCCAACTAAATTACTTTATGAAAATGCTAAGGTGCTTAATGTGCGCCAACTTTTTGTTTTTCAATGTTTAAAAAGGTATCATACTAAGTACGTTCCGTTGCTACCACAAACATCTAAAAGAGTACAGAAGTGTCCTCTACATTGTGTCAGATCTGCATTTGCTGCGAGACATTTCAACTTTATCTCCCCCATTCTTTATAATAAACTGTTGAAAGATCATAAACATGTTAAAAAATATACTCTAAGACAATTTAAGGAGACTCTGTTTGACTGGCTCTGTATTCTGAGTTATAATGAAACCGAAATACTGTTGGAAATAAAAGTATGATCTTAATTTAATTTTAATTTTATTTTCTTAGGTCATTTTAAATTTAGTATATATTTTGCTACAGACTTAACTGCTAAAACTTTTGTATGATCTTCTTAAATGTCAGCACTAATTTGTATTCGATTTCTTTTCTTTATAACATGGTATGGAAAGGAAATTAAAACTAACTACTGTAACTTAATTTTTTATTCTTTAATCACTTACTAACCGCATAATTTATTTCATATTGTACGAGCAGAGAGCCTGCTTCTTACGTCACAGGGTAACCTATTGTAAGAAGTAGCGTAACAAGTGTCATGTAACTAGTTGAACTGAAATAAATTCATTTTTCATTTTTTCATTTTCATTTTCATAGATATACAGAGGAAGGTTTAATTTTTCAACGCTACCTTGCCGTTTAAATATTTGTTTCTTTAAAAACTTGTATATATGTATTTATTGTATATTGTACATTGTATATATAGGTACTGATTCAATCCCCCGAAGAGGGTAGCCAGCTGCTGTACACACACCAACGTCATGATGTGAGGAAGTCTCTTTTTACCAACCACTTTATTCATGGGTGACACGTGGTGAGCCCATTGCCGCAACACTGCATCTGATGCAATGTTTCTGGGCTAAGGTTGCTCTATATATGTCCCTTGTTGTGACCACCATGTTGAGAAAAATAATTGATAAAATATAAGACAAGGGACCGAATTTGAAATATAAAATTGCCAGTTACCTAAGCAAAATATTAATATGTATCAATATTAATTACTTATAAAATATAAAAATACAAGGTTTCAATAAAGTCGTTTTATTGAACTAATAAGTAGTAGAATTTTTGCAGTCCGCGTTTCATTAGCTTTTGGTAGTAAAAATCAATGTTGGCTTTAAGAGTTTCTTTTAAGCAATTGTGCTACGAAATATTACTACCAAAACCCAATTGGGAGATGGGTATTTTTAGTTACTTTTTGTGTAAGTGAATCCTTTGAGAAAACTAATTATAAACCTTGATACTTTCAACTTAAAAAATCGCAATATAAGGGCATTTTTTTATTACTTCATATAACGTAATACCTACCTCATATGATAAGTGAATTTGTGTGTAAAACTGATGCAACTTAGGTAACATCAATCTGAAGAGTAAAATGCCGGCTTGGTGTCATTAGAATTTCAGTAGAAATTAAGTGATTCTCCTATAAACAACAAAAAAAATGACATCTTCAAAAATATAGACTAAACTGTCAAAATAGACGCAAAAAGCGTTCTTGGTAGAATTATCAGGTGTGCTTAAACGGAACGGGTATGTATAAAGTTGGTGCTATAATGAGGTATCGTTAATAAATAGCAACGCCGCTCAAAAGGAACGTGCTGTCAGCAACAGAATCCTATAGACGAAACAAACAAGTTTCGCTGTTGTTACTTCAGCAGTCAGTTTCAAGGATTTAGCACCCAAAGGGTATTAACGGAACCCTATTTCGAAGCCTGGTAAGCCTACGCTGTCTAATGTCGACTGAGGCAGCGAAATGAATAAATATAGAATTGTACAAGAAATGGACAACTTTAGTTCATATTTTCAAGATACTACGATAATATGTGATAAAAAATGTTAAAGTTAATAGCAAAAATATCATAAACGTTTATATATCATAAATCATTGACGTTTAAACTATGTTTTCCAATAACTTAAAACTAATATACTTAAATAGGTTTTAAGCAAAACCTACTAAATAAACTTTAAATATCACTCTCCAAAAGAAAAACTATCGAGTCCAGTACAGCAGTCACGTTTTGGGCTCTGTCACGACCTCTAGTATATCTACTACATTTAAGTGTTTTTTTCAGGCGTATTCTTTCCATAGTTTTAGGAAAATCCCTGCTAAAAAAATAAATTTATTACATATACACCCTCTTAAAGCGGTCTATCTTTTGAACCGTAATTGGCAGAAGATTAAAAAAAAGTGTTATTATGGCGAGGACGTAAAATTTTAAGATATTAGTTAATATTTTACAGTTTGTCCTTTTTGCATTGTCAAAAAACGGTTATACACAGAAGCCGAAAACTTGCGGTGATTATAGTAAACAAACAGTCAATTTTTGTCACAATAACAATCAAATTTCAAATGAAAGAGGAGGACATAAAAATATCTAATGGCAGAGCTAGTGGGCCAGTAAATATAGGCGCCCCAAAAGGCGTTTACTCTGAACCTCAAATTTTTTTTTTATATTATACTCAACTTTGCGCACGTTTCAAACAATCTAGTCAACTAACCATAAAAAGTGTCTGTTGACGGATTCTATCTCTAGAGATCTATCCTCAGATATTTTATCTTATGTCCATATGCCTTACAAACTTCGCGTCTCGCTACGCTTTACTAGAGCGTAGTACAGTTGTCGCGGCAGGAATATATGATTTGGCTGATATTTTACAGAAAGTTCACATTATCCATGTAAACACCGGATAAGAGATTTTTTTTAAATAAATACTCAGACATAAGTCGGTAGGCAAAGTGGCGGAATTGTAAGCCTATGTCATACGGATATACAAACTTGAGAAAACTATAAGGATTTCTTTTGGCTATTAGCTACGGAACCATAAAAAAGAACGGAAAATTAGACATAGCTAGCTTTGAATACTACTCCAAATGAGAAATGAGATAATCTTTAGATTCGATTACCTTTCTTGAGACTGAGCTGGTTGTCTCCGGCAGCCTGAAAGTCGTACAGCGCCACAAACAGTTGCGGATCCTCTTCCTCAGAATGTGACAGCAAGTTCTCTTTCGACGTCCATCTGTGCGATTATCATCAATACATATCTAGAACATGCTCAAATACAAACAAGCTACTTGAAAATAAAAAAAAAACATGCCAATAATCAGAAAAACAAAATTTTTGATAAGGCTGGAATTTTTCTAACTACTATAACGCAGTGCGAAGTTTATGGCGAATTTTCGTTAAAAATCATAGAAAAAAAACCATTGCCGATGTTACAAGCGACCAACAGTTTTCATCTACTTTAAGTTAATAAATAATCATTTCAGGAATGTAGTGTCTCAAAAAACTACAGATGCTCGGTCTGGGTTTTGACACCGCCGTGTTCATTATACATTTCATATTGAAACAAAGACCATTAGATTTTATTAGAATATATATTTTTATATAAGACCAAAAAATCTTGATTAGTGTCTCGCCTACATATCTCTAGATGAAGAGTGATGATGATACCAGCTGCGTAGTGTACCTGGTGGCAGCATCGAGGGGCTGCGGCGGAGGGGGAGCGGGCGCAGTCTCGCCATCTGGCAGGTCCGGGATGTGCGGCAGCGGTCGGCTCTGCAGCAGCGCTTCTGCAACAGACACGCTGCCGTAAAGAGGACAAGACAATCTAACTACAGAGATACGGACTAAGACTCATTTAGATAATGTCTAATTGCTCTTAACACGTGCAATGTCATGTTTTTGTGACAAAAAATTTTCATTGTTTTTTTTTTATATCTTTTACTAGTACTATCTATTTTTTGGTTTATTTACTAAAGTCCTAATAAAACCGCAAAATAATTATCATTAAAAAAATCTATATGATTATAATAAAGCAGAAGAATTTATTTTTTTGTTTGAACGAGCTTATCTGTAACTATCAGTTGGATTTAAAAAAATCTTTTTGCATTTCAAAGACATTCGGAATTTTTGACAAAAGCAATGCGACAGGGAAATCATCGGAAAGGGCAGAACGTCTACCAAGTCAGCTAGTGTTTTATAAGCCCACTTTTAGAAATATATAGAGAGAGATGAAGTCCTTACGGCCAAAACTTATGAAATTCTCAAATTAAGATATCCTAAACCCGATTATGTATGCAGTAACTGAAGCATGTCAAATTTTAATTTTTAGTTTTGGAGTTTTAGATAACTTTTAAATTTCTTGGAAACAGTTTGTTAGTAATCCTGATAGCCATTAAAATATTAAAAAACAAATTAACTGGGTTGCTTTAATACGGGTCGTTAAAATCTAGCCTGAACGTGATGCCCAAAAAAGGCATGGTTCATTTGTTTCTTTTATCATCTTTATGGCTGACAGGATTAACGTTTACAGACATTTGCAATGTCACCTATAATTCCAAAACAAATAAAAAGTTTAGCAGAAATGGCCCCCACAGGCTTTGACATTTTTCGTGAGACCTTGTCGGGTTCAGTATGATCTAATCTAAGTATCCTAGGTTTTGGCCGTAAAACAATGATACATTGGTCGTAGTTTCCAGAACTAATAGTATCTATTCATTTTCTTTTAAAATTCGGTGATCGTTAATCCGACCCCGACTTTCGTCAGAGTTCACTCTACAAATAATTCATGGTATCACCGTTTTTACAAATAAGAGAAAACAAAATACCTTGAATAAAAATGTTTCTTGTATGATACGTATCCGTTGGCTCTTTTAACTTGACAAGGGAGCTCGCCGGGGAGTCGCGATACGGTGCTTATTACTTTTAGCTTACCCTTATATATTTATTTACTTACTACGGTTCAAAAGATAGATCCCTGGTCATAGAATGGTATAAAAAATTAAGAGATATGTATGGTACCTGAAAAATGCATCATATAAAGAGTTAAAATGGTTGCAGTTTTATCTTTTATTTTCTTATCCTCATCTTTATATGTCATATAGATTAAATCGTTTAGGTCGTTACACACTCTATTACACACTACAAATTATATAAAATTAAAAATCAGTTAAGAAAGGCCAGAGATATACCTATAAGGTACTATTTAGTAAATATTTACTGTACTGTCCAATCATGTCTTACTTTTTATTGTCTGAACTGTAAAGTTGAACTTTTAAAAGCAGCAATTTTTTTTTATTTCATAGGCTCACCTTTTGCACAGAACAAAAGTAATTGGTGGATGATGAAAAGTGTCACCCACTTTGTTGTGGGAGTGCATCATGCTATTGGTTACCCATTTCTGGGTATAACAATTGTGGGCTCCCTGCCAAGGTTTTCTCTAAAGGCTAAAGTATGGGGTTCTTCAAGGAAAAATTTATTAGATTTTTGAAGGGTCCACAAATCCTAAACAGCGTCCGTCTTAATATCTAGTATTTTATGGGTGCTTTTCTACTGAGGTCTGCACTGAATCGTGCGCCTGCCCGCTGCGTGTTGACACTTAGGCACATGCACTATATAAGGGCGCAGTGTCTCGCGAATGTTGTGTGTACAGTAGAGTCAACTAAATGTCAGAAGAAAGAACGCACGCGTGGGTGTGCCCGGTTAGGTGCTGCGTGTAGCCCGCGTGATGTAGCTTGCTCTATACAAAACCGAGTTTTGAGAAGCACACACCGGGCCCACGCACCATACAGCGTCTGCCCTAAATGAAAAAAGTTTTATAGAAGAGTTATATTTTTAGGGTTTCGTAACCAAATAACGAAAACGAAACCCTTATAGTTTCGTCATGTCCGTCCGTCCGTCTATATGTCACAGCCTTATAATTTCGCCCCTTTGCATGGATACTTATAAAATTTGACAGACAAGTTCGATCGGCAAGGCAGATCGGGTCTGATTGAGAAATTGTATACCCTAAAAAATCGGCAATCACGACAGAGTAGCTGTTCCGTGAATTCCTACCGCTTTTTCCGTCTCATAAACCCTTACATTCCGATCCCCTGTACCAAGTATTGTGACTGTAAATATTATCGAAAAATTACTTACCAGGGGAGTGCAGCTATAAGAGAGCTCAAAGCTTATCGACCACGATGAGTACTGTGCTCAAGATTTACCTTCGTGATCGAATCAAAAGTCAGGAGATCCGTAGAACTAACTTTCCCAACATAGGTCACCGGACGACTGAAGAGAATGGATTGTTTAGAAGAACCCAGATCCTTCTTTAACTAGTTACTAGCGGCCAGTGAAATTGACGTTCACTTCAAAAACTGGAATTATTAGGATAGAATACTCGAAAATGCAAAAAAAAATTGCCTAAAGCCTAAGGCCAACAAAGTATGGGCGTGTAATAAGTCGTAAAAAATATCATCTCTATTTTTAATCAAAAATACACACAAGACCATCATCGACGTTAAAGTGACTAATAATATTGCAGGTGAATTATGTATACCAACTAGACAAATGTTTAGGAACTGGAATGCCTGTAGATATTTTTAAGTAGGGTTTGAAATCACTAATGTTGACAGTCAAATTGCAAAACGATTTTTCGGTGTCTTCAAAAGAACTATAAGAATTAATATAAGCCAGGCGTTTTCCAACAGTTTACTATATCCATTTTAACAGCACACTTAGTTTCACGTTGTTAAAAACTTTGATAAGATCTAAATTTTGATGGTTATATTATCAACTGAATTTGAACATCTAATTGTTAAAAATTTTTTCTTCAATAAGGTAGTATCTCCTTTTTTAAAAGATTGCTTATGTCTCTAGGATGGTCCCTTCTCATACTCACTGAAGATACATCATAATTCATCACTTCAAAAGTGCTTTAAATTAGTTAAAAGCAATGGCTATAGTAATGCAACTTTATGACTACCATCCAAAGAGGGTCTATGACGATAGAAACTACAAGTCACCAGTCCTTGGCGCGTATAAGGTTATCCCGTAACATGACACAACTAAAAGGTAGAGGTAGATAGTAGATGAGTAATTTTTGTTTGCACCTATTTTTAACAGTTACTAATCAAACAACATAATTCTTTTTAGCTATGATCTAAAGCCAAATATCTATATCTGTGGTTTTCCAAAATCCTAAGAAATATTTTTATAACCTTTAAATATTACTGGAGAACATTTGTATGAAAATGAAAAATAATAATTCTGTATAACTGAGTATTTCCAGCCTATACAATTAAATAAAAAACAAGTACACAGCACACCTAGATAAACATTCCTAGATGTGTATACAATTTCATTTATACCTGATAAACAGGTTAAAGAAATATAATTCAAATACTTTTATACGAAGCACGCTGCGCAGAATATTCTCTTAAACCTAGTTGCGCTTCACAGCAATTTATCACTTTAATGGTCTAAGATATACTGATTTATGATAAGACAAAGTGATAGATAAGTTACAAGTATGTGTATATGCAGCTGCACACTATTGGAGTAATAATATTTTTTATCGCGGAAAAATTTTGCAAGTGATGTTATCAATTGATTTGAAATTAATCTACTAAAATGGCGATGCTCGTTCGTGTAAACATTCTTCAAAGTTTCGCAGAGACTGCTGCTTTACTTAAGTTTCGCAGAGACTGCTGCTTTATTTACTAAAGTTTCGCCAAGACTGCTGCTTCACTTACTAAAGTTTTGCAGAGACTGCTGCTTACTTATTACAGATTCGCAGAGACTGCTGTTTTACTTACTAATACACAAATGAGTATCGGCGATGGGACTGGTAGTTTTGCCACAAAAGTCTTCTCAATGAAGTTTTGTTCTACTTGAATGATTTACTTTTTAAAGCAAAGCACGATCGCCCAGCTGGTCTTAGTTAATAGGAAATTTTTTGATCGTCGAATTTTATATGTTTTTAAAAGCTTTATATTACGTTGAAATGTTTGTATACAGTTTTCCGTTACAAAATTTGGAAAACCAATTATTAAGCACTTGCTGGGATCCTATAGCATGTCCCTGACATGTTGCATAGCTAGGTAATCTCGACGACATCGCAATAATGTGATTCTATAGAGCTGGGTCTGATAAAAAACAATGCAAAAGAATTTAAGTTTCTCTTTCCAAATGCAACGAAAAGTTCACAAATTAACGAAAAAAAAATTGATTTATCATCGTGATTTTAGTGGTGGCTCACACGTGCGTCTACGTACAGGGCTGACGGCACTGACGCACGCCTTGGCAGGAGACATGATACTTTTGCCAATGCAAAGACATTGCTACTCTTGTCCCAGCCCAATACTTTCCGTATTTACGGCTGGTTGATAATGGCAGAAGACGCACTATCTGCTTTTAATTTGTCCGAATTCATTAAAGCACTTCAAGAAATGTTACTGATTTTATTTAAAGAAGTAATCTAAAAAATTGAATTTGAAATTTAAAACTTAAAAGGGCGAGTACGGACTAAAATCTAAAATATGTGTATGTAGCCACGTAAAGATAGGTATAGATAGTAAAAACCGGCCAACAGCGGACACATATTAAGTTAGAGTTTCCTAGAGTCTAGGACCTAGACTGACAATTGCGGATAATTCTGCAAACCGATTTTGTTCATAAATTTATTAAGGTTTATTAGTTATTTTTCAAATTTAAAAACAGTTAAAAAGATACAAGAGGGGGGGACACACAAGTCTTTAATTTTGGAAGGGACTAACTTGTAAAGTATGCTCCTGAGTGCATTTTTGAAGGCATACTGAACAACATACACAAAAAACCGGTCAAGTGCGAGTCGGACTCGCGCACGAAGGGTTCCGTACCATTATCTATAAAAACGGCAAAAAAAATCACGTGGAGCCCCCGTTGAATATTTATTTTATTTTTATTTTTAAATTTTTTTTAAGTGACATTTGTGATAACTGAATATTCTGTGAATATTTTAAGCGTCTACTTGTTGCCGTTATCCATATAGAGCAAAAACAGCAAAAAAAAAAAAAACATTTGTTGTATGGGAGCCCCTTAAATAATTATATTATTCTGTTTTTTAGTATTTGGTGTTATATCGTTTGGGTACGGAACCCCAAAAATAGATAGACTGCATGAGCTACCCATCCTTAAAAAATCTAAATTTCAATTTAGAACTGTACTAAAATTTAATCATCATCAATGCAAAGGTGGCGGAATTATAACCCTATGACATACATACGACGAAACTATAAGAGTTCCGCTATTACTATTTGGCAAATTTTACACATGCCTTGATATTTTTAGGTTTTCCAACTAACCTGCTATAAATGAAAATACAAAATGAGCTAATGCACAAGAGAAAAGTTTTGATATTGTCATCGTCATCATATCAGCTGATATTAGTCCACTGCTGGACATTAACCTCCAAGCCGAGCAATTTCTCCAGGTCCTATGGCTTCCGCATTCAACATGTTCGGTTCACGGGCTGGAGGGCGGCCCACGCTTCGCCTTCCCGAACGGATCTCCACTCTAGGACCATCTGCTACATAGCAAAGTATTTTAATTTAATTTTTGCCAAAAAGTTCAAATTTCCACTGTATTGCTTATCTGTTTTTTTAAAACGTTTTTTAACCATCTAGTTTAAAAAATGCTCACAGTCTTTGGAATACTGATCTCGCTGATCACAAAAGTCCCGAAATCGCCCGGAAATCAACGTGTCTTAGACCAACAGTAGATGAGGGAGTGTGGAAGGAAGTTATATTTGACGGTGCGCTTTTGGTGTCGGAACTCAGCTTGACATCATGAAGTAAAATTACGTGACACCTTTACTAATACATTATATAATACAATACACTATATATAATACACTAATACATATTATAAGTGTTGGGTGACTTTTGTAGGTTTTGATTCGCATTTTTTTGTAATTGCTAGAGAGTAAGTAGTTAGATCTCTACTAGGTATTATAAAACTGTAACGACTGAGAAATGTTCATGTATTTTTTTATTAATCTGCCTTTTTAATTGAAATGTGGTTTCTAAGGTTCAACGCAAAATCTAAGATATAATTAATCCTTCCCTATACCACAGATTACATAATACTATCCTATAGGTAAAAAATTCCAAGTCGGTTTTTAAATAACGGAGTTTCGAGGTAACAAACATTAAAATAAAAGGAGCTCTTAATCAAATTTTGAAAACTGTATGACAGTTCAAAAACTGTTTATGAAACATCTTAGTTCATGAAAAGATGGCAGAATTATAAGGCTGTGACATACATACGGATATACATATCAAAATAGTACGGTTTCCATTTATGCGATTCGGCTACGGAACCCCTTAAAAGTGGATGCCTACATTTTATTCTAGTTTATTTCGAGTTCTACATACATCTCTTTTTTTGTAATTATCTCGTTTTGGCTACTGGCAATTAACATAAAGCAAATCTAACCTTGGCATTTAAAAATAACTGCGTGTTACAAACAAGAAGTACCTTTAAACCTGGCACTATTAACACATGCAGTAAAACAATAGCACATTTTCGCAAATGCTCAGAAGCCATTACAATACAATGCGGTGCTCGTGAGTGAGAATACTGGCTAACATACAAGCTGGTATAACATATTCGCACAGACCAACAATAGTTAGAACGTCATTATGAACAGTCCATAAGTATCCTGCTGGCTTACGTTTTAATTTGCTTTGTACCTATTGTTTCGAATATGGATATACTTAGCAAAAAGCATTATTTGTGTAAGTAACATGGCTCCATTTCAGTACAGAATTTTGAAAATTGTACCTAAATAACATAATTTTTGAAGTGAAAACTTCTTTCGCGGCGTTGTGCACTTTTTTTTGATTGGTAAAAAATGTTAAGCTCGCGTCAGTATCACGGGACCAGATTGAAAATTCTTAAGGTGGAACTCGCGTCAGGACACGTGACCTTTATTTACATTAGGTTAGTTTTTATTTTTAGTATATGGCGATTATGAGTAATACAGGGAACCCGTTTTTTTTTTGATAATAAAAATCTGCTTCTGCCTTAATGTATAATTTGAATCCTAAATGATAAGGTTTCCGTTTCTGACATTGATGTTTCCAATATTTATAGTTATAATATAACAGATTAAATAAAAGCGTTGATATTAAAAAAAAAACGGGTTGCACTCCGGGAGTGCCGGCAGAAGTGAAAACATACTCGCTATTTACTTCCCATCACTTCTTATCCATTATTATTAAAAATTATTTATTAAAAATAATAACTTTTGTTTATTTACTTTTTTGACGTTGTATATTTGACAGCTCAATCTGTCATAGAATTAAAATCCCATATCCAACCTCCCTGTACTACTCATAATCGCCATATACTAAAAATAAAAACTAACCTAATGTAAATAAAGGTCACGTGTCCTAACGCGAGTGACATCTTACGAATTTTCGATCAGGACACGTGACCTGGCGCGAGTTTAACATTTTTTACCATAAATTTACCATAAAGTTAAAATTAAGCTGGTTCCACGCCCAATTTAACTACCCACACAAAATTTTACATACTTTTTTAAATCCTGTCGTTTTAAGCAGTGAAACTGCCAAATAAACTTCCAAAAAAATCTTCCGTATAGAAATTTTGTCGCCAATGGTCGAACCGTCAGGCGCTGGCACAGAATTGATAATAGTACTGACATACAGAAGATTGGCTTTCTTACAAAACGTACTAATGGTGCCGTTAATGATCCGTGCGCCAGGCCAGACGCTAGGCTTAGAACATATGACACTATCATAATACACAGTTGTATTGTTTTAGTCATTTTTGGGAAATAAAATGCCAAGCACCTAAGTCCAACAAATACATATTTGCTTTTAAAGACAGTTAATTAAAGGAAAAATTTCGCTCACAGCAAAAATTAGCAACATTCGCTTCTGAATCAGCATTATGCTTTGATAGATAATTTTGCAGAACACAAAGAAAGCTTGCAAAAGAATTTATAATCAAATCATTACAGTTACGAATAACATACAGGGTAACGTAAAGACATTTTTTGTTTTACTGTCTGCCGCTCCTTACTATTAGCCCAGGGATAATAGCACTTTTTTTAGCCAAAAACCAGAAAAATTAGTTACAGGATAAGAGAAGGCGGAATGGATGGCAAAAGGGAAAAATAAATCTTGTTGGGTTGGGGGTGGGCTTTAGGAGTTGAAAATCGTTTTTTGCCATTTTTGGCGGAGCATCTGCTCTGATCACAAAATGGTCTACAGAAAAGTTGTAGATAATTAAACAATCTACAGTTTTGGTTCAGGGTACTTTTCGACCTAACCTCAAATTTTACGAGATATTGGCAAAAAATCGATTTTTCGATTTTTTTCGTTTTTCCTCCAAAAAATGTTCTATATATTCAAAATTTGGACTGAATGTACACTCTTGAGTGCTTCAACTTTTCCAATTTGCCCGAACTCTGTAAGTTAAATATTTTCTGAGATATTAAAGATTTTCGAAAAAACAGCTTTGTTTTCGGTCTAAAATTTCACGGAAAAATTTTCGATTTTTGACTTTTTTGACGGCTCATTTTTTTCGTCTTGAAGTAAAGTTTTATATAAGTAAAAAAGAACTACCTTTACATTTAAAAAGTATCTTAATAATTCATCGATATACAAAGGTCAAAAAGATTTTATTTTATTTATTTATTAGTTAAATAAATTGAGATTTCTGCATTATCAAGCTGCAGCAAAGAAAACCACCTTCAAATGGAAAAGCTTCCTCCAACTGGAGGAGCTGCTGTACAGCATAGCTACAGAGTATACCATCAACTGCAACTTTGGCTAGGCAATGAGCATGATATGGATAAAGCAAAGGAATGGGGATGGAGAAATAATCACGGTATTCTGATGCCTAAATTTACAGACTTTGATTTAATACCAGAAAAAATATTAAAAAATATTAGTTGTAATTGCGAAACTGGTTGTGACAATAAAAATGTGGCTGTCGAAAGCATGGACTCAAATGTACAAATTTGGGCTGTCATTGTCATGGCTCGGAAAATTGATCTAATAGAGAAAAACAAGTCTATGAAGATGCAAGTGATCTAGAAGATGTTGCCGACGAAGAATTGGAGAATGTTGACCTTCCCGTCGAAACTGAAGAAATTAAAGATGAAGAAGAAAGCTATTCTATTGAATCAGATGAAAATGACCAATGATAAAATTATGTTGATTAATTTATATTTTTTAATAAATAATTTTTCCAGTTTTTAAAATATCAAATAAAATTAGTAAACATAAATCGTAACCGAAAAACTGTTTATTTACTGCATTTTATTTCACTTAATTAACATTGCAGGTACTCAAATCATGTAACTAACATAAATTTTCAATTAATTAAAGTAGATGTATTTTATTTTTGTATTTTAACGCAATACTTTATGATTTGCAAGGAATTTGAACGAAAGGTGACAAGTAGAGTATATTAGAAATCGGTATTTTTCGTTTTTCGCATTTTTAAGATACTTTTTAGAAGTAGAGTTCGGCCAGATTGGAAAAGTTGAAGCACTTAAGAGTGTACATTCAGTCTAAATTTTGAATATATTGAACATTTTTTTGGGGCAAAAAACGATAAAAATCAAAAAATCGATTATTCGCCAATATCTCGTAAAATTTGAGGTTAGGTCGAAAAGTACCCTGAACGAAAACTGTAGATTTTTTGATTATCTACAACTTTTCTGTAGACCATTTTGTGATCAGAGCAGATGCTCCGCCAAAAATGGCAAAAAACGATTTTCAACCCCTAAAGCCCACCCCACCGCCCCTCGACAATCAAAATCACTTAGACTTATTTTTCCCTTTTTTCGTACCCCTTTTGCCGTCCATTCCGCCTACTCTTATCCTGTAACTATTTTTTTTTTCCCCTGAGCTATTATCCCCGAGCTGTATCTGCCTCGAGTCCGAGCGGCGTCAGAACCCTTTCTTGTCAAGTCTTTTTCTAAAAAGGAAGTGAGGAATTCAGCTTACGTTGAAATAACCGTTTATACCTTCATACAACGTATATTTACATCTATAGACAGCAAGCATGCATCGTAAAATACTTTAAAGCCTCTTACAGTTTTTTTATAGTTTCTCTTATTATCAGACATATATTGATACTAATTATCATCCATCGCAAACAAACTGGACATTGCTAGTGATCTATTTATACTATACTGACATGAAAATTGTTATCTAATGTCATATTTGTATTGTTATGCAATGGAAACACTTGCTGTGCTAACTATCGCATTAGGTTGAAAAACCTGTAATGATAGTGTAAAAGTATTTTAAAATAAATGATCAGACACGCACCTCACAATGCCGCAACGACATGTGTCTGACGCACATTGTCTTAATATATAAATAATCCTTAAGGATTTAAAAGACGTATGAGAAGTACACCAAATATCTGCACCTGTCAAATCCCCTTATTCTCATTATCCCCATTGCGAGTCGAATTTGCACTTGGCTGCTTTGTAGTCAATCTTTAGAAAACATGATTTTTAGTTGTGATAAGTTATGTCAGAAAAAACCATGTTTTCTGAAGATTGACAAGAAAGAAGCCAAGTTCTTACTTTTTAATCTATTTTGCTTATTATTATATGCCAAAAAAGACCTGAAAAACATTATTTTGCTATAATTGCCCCTTCGCCCCCTTTCACTACACATAAATAACATTTAAACTGCAGCTAAGCACTTTTTGACTGGCCTCGTGATATGAACAAGATTTTAGTCATCACAATAGTTTCACAGAAATCAACCACATTATCAACTGGTATAATATTATACTACATACTTTTGTAATTCTTGGTCTCTCCAGACATTGCTGTCCTAAAAATGTCCTAGTCACTTTGTTACTATTTTGTAAACTGAAGATATAGTGTCCTGCTGTTTCACACGGAATAACTAGGTATTAATCAAGGGAACTGTTACTCAGGATAGTTGTAAAGTTGGTTTAAAGCCAATGCAAGGGGTCAATTTAAAACCATTATTGGCAGTTGAAAATAGTTATATATTATACAGCAAAATTTTTTCTTTTTTATCATAAATAAAAACAATATTCACAAATATAAAATTCACTATATTAATCTTTGTCCACATTTATATTTCCCCTTTGTGTAGTGTGTTGGATAATTTTTCGGAAATGAATAAGGTTTCTAAGTTACTTTTTCCCCTTAACCCATGTCACCATACAAAAACAAAAATACCTGATTTCTTGCAGATAATTGAAATTGAAACCCTTGGAATAATTATTATATGTAATGTGTGTGATAAATTGTTAGAAATATATTAAATGAATATAATTTTTATTTCTCAAGGTGTAAATTTTTTTTTTGCCATACAAAACTTAAAAAAAAGCACTAAATTTCTCATTTCTCAATTTTTGTTGGTTGAAAATTTATTTTTTTACAAAAGTATACAAAGCAAGGGCTGTGGTTGGCTGACAGCAATTTTTTAGGATGATCAATGACGTGTTGTCATAGCAAAAATTTCAAAGACAACCAATCAGAACAACATGTGAGGGGTTAAGTGTATTTCTTGCAAGTTATTAAACTAAAATTGAAATATTGTACCACTTCTCAGCAATGTTTTAAAAATCTAAAAAAACCATAATAATATAGTATACTGAAAATCTTTCAAAAATATTAACCTTGCTCAATTTTTTATCTTTCTGTTCACAAGTTTTCAGATACATGCTGTAATTTTGAAACTATTGAACCCTAAGTCACCTACTTGGCCAGTTATTATAAATTTTTTTATATCACTCAGGTGGCAAACAAACTAACGGTCCGCCTGATGGTAAGTGGTCACTGTAGCCTATGGACGCTTGCAACACCAGGGGTATCACTCGCACATTACCGACCATTCAAATATCTAATAACTTCTTTCTCGAAGAACCTCATACTTCTTATTTTAGGAATAAAACAGATTTCAGGAAGGATAAATATATTTTAGAATGTGGTTGACTTGACAGTTTTTTAGAAAAGTTAAAGCATAGACAATTATTACCTACAATTATTATCGTAGTGTCCTAGATCTTATGCTCTATAGACCATAAGTCTATATCCAGCAGCCATAGATTAATAGATTATATATTTAATTGCAACCAATACCTCCCCTCAATACAATATTAAAGCAAAAAAGAAAAAACATAATGAGAAGAAAAACGAAGAATAAACTTCTTAAGGTCCCATACACACACATAACAAAAAATTGCTATTTGTTTACTTATAAAGAAAAATCATAATTATAACAACTACTTTTACAGCAATTGTACCAAATTTATAATCTATATAATTTATCTCTAAATTTTTTAAATTGAATTCCCCCCAAAAGGTACACTACATAGTTACATATTCTAATTTTATTATTTATATTTTCTCAGACATAACTTTGTTTGATTTCTAAATGTCTTAATCTAGAGTTACCAGTGGCCATACTGGCTAATTTTAAAGCAGATTGATTATCTTCATACAATAATATAGGTTCTACAAAAATACGAAAAGTACATAAAAACTGTTCGAGCCAATAGGCTTCACTAGTGGCATGACTTAATGCAACAAACTCAGCCTCGGTTGTCGATAAAGCAACGCTTTGTTGCTTTTTTGAAAACCAAATTACTGTACCCCCATATAATTTAAAGCAACATCCAGTAGAAGACCTATGATCAATACAACCACCCAAGTTCCTATCAACATAACCTTCAACAATATTACACTCACTTCTACTCACTACTGAACTTCAAAATATTCAACAATAGTTTGTATAATAATTTTCTTCCTTTGTACCGACTTAAGATTGTTACAATGGCACACAAATCTGGCCTTGTGCCCATTACAGCATACATAAGACTTCCTATCAACCTTTTGCATTTAGTATCAATTTCTATGTTTTCTGGTTCATCGCTTTTTGATAACTTAAATTTGAAATTTTTATAAATTGGCAACAATAATGGTTTACAGTCTGTCATACTATAAGATTGTAATAAAGAGTTTAAATAATCTTTCTGAGAAATATTTGTGTTACCTTTGTTTAAGTCATGTTTAACCTCAATACCTAAAAATTTACTTATCTAGATCTTTCATTTTAAATGTGTTAGACAACAGCCTCTTTTTAGAGTCACTAAAATACAAGATATCATTAACTGAAATGAGAGAGGTAGGGCACTGCAAGTACTCGCTCGAATAAGCTGCCCGAACAAATAAAGCGGGGCATAGCGAGTACTTGCTCGAATGAGCGGCCCGAACTGGGGAAGTACCTCGACCTTACAGAAAACCGCGGCCACAATAACACTAACATTGAGTAGTGTTGTGTTCCTGGCGGTGAGTAAGGTTGCCAGAGCTCTCTTTGAGGATTCGCTGCGCGGACAGCGGAGGACCGACGGTGCTTGTTGCTGTCATTGCTCGGCGTAGACGCGGCGTGCTGGTTCGGCGGTCAGGGAGACCTGATGAAACGGCTGACCGCTGGCCGCCCGCAGGTTGAACGGGTTCCCGAACCCAGGGATCACTTAATCTCCGCCCTGGGAGGCTGATCCGCCAACCTGTGTAAAGTCTCTGAAGTAGTAGTCGTGCCGGAGAAGGAGACCGGAGTGGACCCGGCTACTACAACAGAGGGGGATCAGGGGCCCTTCCGCCCGCCGTGCCAGCAACCGTATCATCTGTGTTGAGCTTCGGCAGTCTTAGTACCGCAACTTTTTGTCTTCTAAGCTGTCTGTGCAGTGAATCCTCATCTTTAGGCTAAATAACCCTTTCAAAAAAAAAAATGGCAAGAAATAAAAGAAAAAGAGTTTATTCAGCGGCCGCTCCATCCACATTTAATGTGGACTTTTGCAACACGCATACGGTTGCAACGGTATACACGCAAATCTTAACGCAGTCCACCTCCATCTGGAGACTGCGCAGCCGACCATTCTTTTTCTAACGGAGACGCAGATATCCTGCCCGGCCGACACATCATACCTTCGTTATTCCGGCTACAAACTCGAGCACAATTTTTTGAGTCGTGCCGGTGTATGTATGTTCGTCCGGGAGGATATCTGCTGTCGCCGACTTCATAGCCTTGAAGACAGGGACCTGTCGATATTGTGGGTGCGCGTAGATCATGGCGGCCACACTCGTATCTATGCGTGCCTATACAGGTCTTATAGCGGTGACACGGACGTAATCGACTCTTCACGCACCTGAGTTTGACGACTGACAAAGTTCTAGAGCAATATCCTACAGCAGAATTAGTTATTTTGGGAGACTTTAACGCCCATCATCGTGAGTGGCTCAGTTCTCGAACCAATAACTATGCAGGGATATCTGCTCATGAATTTGCTCTGACCTATGGATTCTCTCAGCTGGTACTTTCTCCAACGAGAATACCAGATATAGAGGACCATACGAGCTCCTTACTGGACCTTCTGCTGACTACACGTCCGGATGGATACTCCGTCTCAGTGGATGCGCCTCTTGGCTCCTCGGACCACTGTCTCGTCCGGACTCAAATGTCATGCACACAACCTGATCCTTCTGGGCCTACTAATTGGCGTCTTGTGTGGCATTATAAGTCGGCAGACTGGGATGGATTGCGAGAATTTTATGCATCGTACCCGTGGAGGCAGATCTGCTATAGCTCAGAAGATCCTGACGTCTGCACAGCCGCAGTCACTGAGACAATCCTCGCTGGTATGGAATGTTTCATTCCTAACCTGCGAGTAGCTGCCGGCGTCAAAAAACGACCGTGGTTTAATAGGTCTTGCAGAGAAGCTAAAACTCTTAAGCAAACTGCGTATGAGGCTTGGACCACGGCTCGTAATAATAAGGATCCGAATATTTCTGAGTTAAAACGCAAATTAAATGCTGCCGAGGTTCAGTAAGAAAGCAACTGCCAGAGCAAAATTCCAATTCATCGGCAAAATAGGTGGGCGACTTGCGAGCTATCCTTCTGGGAGTCGTGCTTTCTGGTCGCTTGCTAAAGCTGCCGAGCAACACACAGCTTCTAAGATACCTAGAAGTACACGATCTGGTCAGTGACCGTCAATATGGCTTTCGCCACGGTCGCTCGACTGGTGACCTTCTAGTGTATCTCACACACCGATGGGCACTAGCCATTGAGAGTCAGGGGGAGGCATTGGCATGTAGCCTGGACATAGCGAAGGCGTTCGATCGGGTCTGGCACCGCGGTCTTCTATCGAAGTTGCCATCTTACGGAGTGCCCGAGGATTGCAAATGGGTGGCTAGCTTTTTGTCCGGCAGACGCATACGAACCGTAGTTGACGGTATAGTTGCTCTGATAGCATGGACATTAATGCTGGTGTCCCGCAAGGCTCTGTGCTGTCTCCTACGCTGTTTCTACTGCATATCAATGACATGTTGGACATCAACAACATACATTGCTATGCAGATGACAGTACTGGAGACGCTTATTACACGGGCCGTGCAAGCATCTCACGTTCCGTTGTGGAGGAAAAGCGTGAAGAACAATTCCAGAACACTCCCCTCTCCATCTCCAAGAGCATTGGGATCCTTGGCGTTGACATCTCCAGCGATGTTCAGTTCCGGAGATCATTTGCTAAACAAGGTAAAGCTGGCGTCCAAAAAACTTGGTGTACTTAACAGAGTAAAGTAGTACTTCACATCAGGGCAAAGGTTGCTGCTTAGCAAGTTGGAAGTTCAGCCCTATTTGGAGTACTGCTGCCATGTCATTCTCACACTTTAGAACCGAAATGGTTGCATACAGTGCGGTTTTAAAAAAAACCCTACTGCTAATGCTTGGGTTGTGGAAGGGGCTCCCTGCCAAGGTTTTCTCTGACAAGGAGTTATTATTGGTTGCAAAAATAATCTATGGCTGCTGGATATAGACTTGTGGTCTATCGAGCATAGGGTCTAGGACACTATAATTGTTTATGCTTTAACTTTTCTAAAAAAGTGTCAAGTCGAGCATGTACTGAAATATATATATCCTTTCTGAAATCTTTTTTATTCCTAAAAAAAGAGGTTATGGGCCCAAAGCCCTTGTGGAAGTTCCAAATAACAGTAGTGCTGAGGGGCAAGAACTTGCTCGCAGTTGTTGATGGTTCACCTTGTCTTCCAAATTATCTTGGAACTTGGAACATTGCTGGAGATGTCAACAATAAGGATTGGAAGGGTAGTGTTCTGGAATGTGAGACAGTGAATGGGGTTTTCTTAGAGGTCAATGAGCAGATGTGTGTCTTTACAGGGTTGTCAAGTTTTATATTTAGGATACATATTCAGTTGTAATTTTTATATTTGAATGGCATTGCTTGTCATAGTTATGATCATCTTTCTATATAAGAAAACACCCTCTTTAAGTTTGCTGTAATATACTCAACTATTTAAATCTGGTAATTTGAGGTATTAAGAGGCTATACTTCCTTAATTACAATTATTTTTTTTAAATTAAGACTGTAGACTTTTTTAGAATATGGTTTTAAAGACTGACAATCATGACAACACAATTAATAAACATTTCACTGTGTTTTTTTAATGTTTTGGCAAGGATATCCTCAAACTTCTAAGTGCTATTAGTTTACAACTTTGCTTAAGCATAGCCCTGTGATCTATTTAGTAAATCTGACATCCGACAATTAATATTTTTTCTTTTTAAAAAGATTACAACAATTGAACATGATTACTGACAAATTTGTCAGGGAGGAAAATCTACAATCATGTCAATTTGTTGTGACAATTATTTGGCAACTATAGTAGCAACACAAAGTATCCTGTTGCTTTTGGTACTGCCAATTGAACTACACAGTAGAACAATAGAAAAAGAATGCAAAATTTACTTGCAATGCTATGAATTACATATGATATGAACACTTTGTTAATCACACACAAACTATATTAATCTATAAATGCAAACGAGTAAAAGGTGGTATATAAATACTGCTCTCCAAATTGCGCCCGGAAATGACCTTCAGTGATTTGTCATTGCCGTAACTAAGAAATCAAGTCTACGAACTACCTAGATGAAAACTTACCACTGTGTTCAGTGAATATGTTGGAGCCGAGAATGCGGGGGTCCTTAGGTACCCGTGGCTTGCTGCGAGTAGAACGCATGGAGGCGCCGCTCGCAGTCCCTCGCTCCTTTGCCTGCTGAGCCCCCATGATGCTTCTTATCTGAGTCGCTTCCTTTACGCGTTTAGCTGACAAACACCTTTCCCACAATATTCACTGATTAATTCAATAAGACTAGCGGTATCGCGACGCATGTACACATTATATTCAAGTATAGGTACAAGGAAATTATTGTTCTAGCTAAGCCCTTAAAGCACCACGAATAAATGCAGCTCCATGTTTGTAGGCGTACATGGAATATTTCATGAGTCTTTAATAAAAACATCTGAAGGAAATTGGCACACAGAAAAACAAATCAAACTCCGCCATTATGTGTGTGATGTGACGTAAAAAAAGAAAGAAAAATAGTAAAAAAAAGGAAGCCGGTTTCGGATACAGAATACAGAGGCAAAACTAAAGAAGGCGTTCGAAACCTATGCACTAAGTAATGGACAAGATTTTCCAACTATTACGATTTTATTGTATTAAATGTTGCTCAGTTCAGTAGTATGTATTAAAATATTTACTCTTAAAAAGAAAGTAAGAAAAAAATATTTGATATTTATTCTGTTGTCAATACTCGTTTTTTCTATAAGTGCTACACTATTGACATCTAGATTTGCAAAAACGGTGCGATAAAAAAAAGGGTCTGTTTTACGCTGTTGCAGCGTTCCACCTAAGGCCCGCTATGACGAGACTCGCTTCGTATTTTCTTACTATTGCGAATTTATTGTATTAAATGTTTCTCAGTTCAGTATTATGTAGTTAAATATTCGCTATTCACTCTGCTGTCAGTACTTGGTTTGATATTAGGGCATGCAATCTTTAAACCTTTTTAATCTCAGTATTATTTTCGGTACCTATTGAAACTCAATCTCGGTATGTCGGTATTAAGATATTTTTAGTTAAATAAATAAAACCCAGTGTTTCCATCAAAGAATCACCCTGTTTAATTATTCTTCGACTATTAGTAGGTACCTATAACTATAAATAGGTAGGTAGGTAGATAATATTTAATTTTCTGACGAATACATTTACTTAAACCATTTTAATAGAGCTGTGCAAAAACAAAGTGTTTTGGTATTTTAAAAATATGAGAGAACAAAACTTTTACTCACTATTCTCCAGATTCTGCTGCCTATAATTAAAGCTTGTGATTTTTTAGGATTAACAAGCAGCCCAAATGATTTTGCCCATTCACAGATGTGACATAAATTCTCATTGAAATTATTAATCGCGTTAATTGTGCTATTAGATTCGCAGTGGCAGTACAATTGAAGGTCGTCAGCGTACAGATGAAAGGAAGAGGTAATAAGATTGGTGAGGGAGTTAATAAAAATAGAGAAAAGAAGAGGAGAGAGTACGCCACCTTGATGTTATTTTCATACGGCAAAAAATGGCATTGCAGGCACTTTACTTCATTATTATTCATATGGTAAAACTCTATAGGCGTGGAGCAACTTCTGCTATTCAATCCCCCTGGACCGACCTCGGCATGGTCGAAAAACTTATGTTAGGCGGGCTCGGCACGTACTAACGGCCCCAGACAACGATCTCGCTATCTGGATAGCGAGATTAGTCTCAACGACCTCCCCTAATAGGGTATGCCCCCCTTACATGACGCCAACGTCCCCAGATTCATCGGCGAAAGAACGGATACACGAGGTATCAAAGAGTGCCGTGGCGCTTATCGCCCCCACTCTCTCGCAATCGCAACCGCGCAACTCCTTCAGAGTCTCGCCCCAAAAGCTCGGTGGAGCAGTAATGGCTGCATCGGCCAACTGCATAGTCAGTCAGAAAAAAAATAATACTTCTGCTCTTGATTTTGATACATGACATTTTGAACCTACTTTTCAATACGGGAGATAACACCCAGCTAAAAATTATTGCCAGATCTTGCCACGTTTATAAGCTATTTCGAGGGTCATTATCACAAATAGATTGGATATCTTCTTGCCTTTATTGAACGATTTTCAACCACCTGCATATTGGGGGTATGGGGGTTACGGCACTATAGCACATTCAAAAAGTGAGGCAGACTATACAAAAGACGTCCTCGGACATCAGCCCATGTGTCAAGCCTCTGTGGACTATGAGAATGTTGACTGGCAATGCGTCGAGGTGTTTGAGATGTTTGTGTGATTCGACAACGAAATCAGTTCTACAAAACAGTCAAACATGACCTATCCAGCTACAAAAAGGAGTGAACCCATTTATCATGTCTTCGAAACTGTTTACTGTTTGGACTGGGCTACTTGAAAACGTCAAGTGTGAGTCGTTTTTTTTTCTATAATTGAGATCTACACCGATAATCGAATCCAGGGCGGGTAGAACCGCGGAAAAAATTGGCATGGAGATAGTTTGAGTCCATGGGAAGCACATAGGTTACTTAAAAACGTCAAGCGTGAGTCAGATTTTTTCTGTAACTAAGAAGATGCCGTTGAAATCGGAAACACCGATAACCGAATTACGGGCGAGCGTAACCGTGGGCAAAAGCTAGTAGATAAAGATAAAAGATAAATTAGTCGAAAAACGCCGACAATAGGCAGGAACCAACGCGCGCCCTGCGAATACACGTAGCGTGGGTGCAGTTGATTTTTGTGCGTTCGCGAACACATTAAAATATACGGGAAATGTTGCATTGCATGTTGTGTTGCAAATAATCTGTACGCACCTTTAGACGATCCTGTAGTGGCTACCGTACATAATCGCTACTGAAGGAATGGCGCGCCAACACAACTTAACATCAAAACACTTACGAACTGCCTTTACATGTGGTAGGTTGAACGAACGACTGTTGAAAGACGGTGCATTGTACTAGCAGTAAAAATTGCCGGTGATCCGAATAGGCCCGTTTTATATGACTAAATTATCCCAAAAATATGCCAACCCATGTCAGGCTAGGGGGGGGCAGCTGCCCATGAAAGCACTTATTTATAAACAGAACCGAACTACCCACCAGGTGATAACAGACACGTCTCTAAACCCGGAGAGGACGTAGGGGCCACAATAGAAAGATTTTACCTACCATTAAAATCCTTATTCCTGGAGTCCTCTCCGGGCCTATTGAGGCCTACCTGGTAAGACGCAATGACGAAAGAAATGGTGCATCCTGGTAAGTAGACGGTGAGCGGGAGCATTCGTTTGACTTAACCACGTGTACGCGACAGTGGCGCCACGAAATGGACAGAATTGAGGCGGAAATGCATCATAATAACAACCACGCTCTCTCACAACCCGGAGAGGACTCCAGGACCACAATAAAGATTTTAATGGTAGGTAAAATCTTTCAATTCTCTTTGTTAAATTTTAAATTTTACTTTCTAAACTAAATACTAAGTGTCTTCAAAGATATAAATTAAAATTATATAGATTAAATTCGTAAGACAGTAACTAAACAATGTAATTACTTACCGATCGACGGCTAACGGAAATCTGGCTAAACATATGTCACTGTTTTTATTCGACAGATAACACACCTCGCACTAACGTCTTGACTTGCGATTCATGTTTATTAGAACATAAAATATTTATAAAATATTTAATTTTGGTGTACCTGTATGACATACTCGCATTCCTGCATGTATCTGGCTGCGGTCAGTTCAAATTTTAAAAATGTACCCATATATAATATTACTTTAAGAGAAAAAAGCTTAAAATACATCCACTGTTCATACATTTATTTGTATTTATACACAAACGGGAAAGTAAGAGTAAAACATTTGCATAAGTAATTTAGTACTATGATGGGAGCAAAGAGTTTTTTTATACCTTTGTGGCTCGGTGGTGCTCCGATCTTTATCTATATGGCCCATAATTTGTTTTATATGCCTGGTGTATACTATCAATAAAACAGCCAATTCCAGTTGACTCTTCAGTGCTACATGCGGTTAAAAGATATGAAAATGGATGAGCCGGACTTGGATGTATATACGTATAACCATACATTTTGTCCTATTTGCTAAATTCCTATTTGAAGCTGAATTACCTTATGCCAGTTGGATTTTGTGATCTAATAATTATTTTCAAATGGGCCTTACACACCTGACTTGGTGTCTGTCATATATAGTGACAATTCTATTCCCTAACAACACTTAGTCAGCGGGTTTGTAAAATGTATCTATTTCTTGTGTTTACAATTTTGATATTTTGAGCCCCTACTTTATACCCATATATTACAGCCTACAAAAAAATGGTATTAGTGATTATCCTAATAACTCAAAATAATAGATATTTATAGTTTCTAAATCCTTTGTTTTCTTTTAATACCTACTTAATTAATTTTTAGAATGTTTAATTAGTGTAGAAAGTTTGTGGGTGGTTTTCTATACACACATTCACCTACATACATTCCTAAGGTAACTAAACTACTACAAATTAAGTAAGTATCTAAAAAATGTATGTACTTTCTTCAAATCAATTTGTTTTATTACTACACTACACTAATTAATGTTATAAAAAGTTCAAACTTACCGTGATTCAACTCTTTCTAAAAACTTCCGTTGAGAAAACTGAGTGAACAAGCATTTCGATTAGTACAGTCAGTTTAAATAATAAAGATCTTTAGAGTGTATATTTACATATAAGCATTATAAAACACTTTTAGAAATATTTTGTTTTTGTTAAGTACGTAAAGCAAAAATACAGAAAATTGTGAAAAAACAATTTATAAAATGGCGCCAACTTTTTTTTTATAATTTCCATTGACGTGCGTGAAGTTAGCCCTACCCTTAATTGTACATAAATTAAGGCATATTGGATATGCATTTTACGTGCTTTTCACACTACATCAATTTAACTCGATTTTTTTTTTATACCACTAAGGTGGCAAAATAGCACACGGCCCGCCTGATGCTAAGCGGTCATCGTGCCGATGGGGCAAGAAGGTTCTCGAGTGGCGGCCACGAACCGGAAAGCGCAGCGTGGGACGGACCCCCGCTAGATGGAAAGATGTCCTCGTAAAGGTAGCGGGGAGCCGTTGCTTACAGGCGGCAAAGAGTCGCACGCTGTGGAGAAAGTTAGGTGAGGCCTATCCAGCAGTGGACGTCAATGGGCTGATATGACGATTGTTTCAGTACAGTACACTAGCTCTTTACCATGAATTCATCCCCATAAAATATGCAGATTTCATTTTGCAGAAATTCAAAATAATCTTCAAAAAAGTAGAAGTAAAGAAGTACTCTAACATACTATTATTGATTTGCGAACCTAATTTAGTAATATAATTGTCGCCACTCGGTTCTTTAGTTATTTAAGTAACAAAAAGGCGTAGTAAACGATATTTGACAAAATCCTTTATTCGATAAAACTATTTTCATTTAAACGTTTCTTTGTTTATACTTTTTTAATTTTTTGTCGATGACTTTATTTGTGTTATAACCTCAACTTCAATTAATACTTCAAAAAATAATCTGAATTGTGCAAAAACGTCATAGTATGCGTGACGCTGGCAATAGGGAATATTCATACCTTTTAAATGTAATATTACAAATTGTCATAATGACCAGAGTTGCGATGACGGTGAAATATTTTCTTCTAATGGCAACTTTTTGAGATATTAATGCATAAATTTTTGGCGTTAAATACTATTAAATTAAATTCAAATAATAATATAAAAATAATGTATAGTGGGATTTTTCCTTTTAAAACGTTCTACAAAAAGTTTGATATCATATATCTATATTCTGAGGTAGATTCTCAATAACTATTTAAATTATTCGATAAAAATGTTACACAATTTGCAAAGCAATTTTTTCTTATTCATTATCAAACCTTATTCAAATAAGTTTGTCAATTCCCTTGATTATGTAATGTAGATTAAAATTGTTGTTTACATTTATGTGGTTTAAACTGATAGTTTATGAGATATAACCGATCTGATTTAAGCGCGTCGCGTTGGAAAACTGAAAAGATAAGAGCATGGCGCGGCGGCGGGTTTTTAGCTGGTTCGGCGCGGCTAAGGTGTAGAAATTAAAACCTACTTCGTAAAACATAGTTTTAGTTTTATTAATTTCATAAATAAGGCGCAGACGTGCGCGGGTCAGCTTGTTTAGATAAAAAGTAATTACAACTAACAAAAACTACTTAAAAAATAAACATCGTTTTATTCATCTTAGAAAGGTAAAAACCAGGTCAGCTGGCCTAGATTACCAAGCATATTGACAGATAAGGGGCGTTCCGTGACTCAAAATTTCCTAGGCGCCTTACGCACCAAGGTTGAGCCATAATTTATGCTCTTACGTTAGGGCTTAGATCACGTACGTTTTGCGACACTAGCGACAGCGTGGTAGTTGTACCTGAACTTCAAAAAATTTTGCCAAAAAAGTAAAAAGGGGTATATGTCAAAAATTTTAAATTTTCAGATTTTCTTCGGATTTTTGTATTTATAAGAATATTTATCAGATTCCTTAGCAAAAAAGTAAAACTTATCCTATTATTACTAAGTTATTTTTTTTAAGGATCGTTGAAAGTCGATTTAACATAGAAATATAGATTGATATAATTTTCTCCAAATCTTAAAAAAATGGCTTACACCGTTTTGGTTTAGTACGGCTAGCGTTCCAATCCAATGTTCCTGCGAGAACACACGGTCGTAGCCGAGTACTATATGTGCTTAAAGCATACGGTAAGATATTAATTAGATAGAAAAACGCCAGTTTATGCGTGTTTTATTGATTTGTCGGTTATGACATATTGTGGAAAAAGCTTAGAGATATGACTGTGCCCAAGGAAATCTGTTATGTTTCTGAGTATTGGTACAACAATCAACTTAATCAAGTTAAACCGGGCGGAAACCCTATGGGTTGGAGTGCGGACGGAGACAGGGTGGGATACCATCTCCAAAGCTCGTCAACCTATATATAAACGACTTGATCGGAGAACTCAGCAGAATGCCAATTGGTTGTTATATTGATGGTGTAGGTATCTGTAAATTTATTTAATTTAATTAGTAGCGTTTTTTTTTTTTTCTGAGCTGACTATGCAGTTGTCTGTTGATTTACCACTTACCACCATTACTGCTTCACCGGACTTTTGGGGCGAGACTCTGAAGGAGCCTCAGCCCATATAGCGCCCAACGCTCAAGGGCTCCCCGCGGGGGAAGCCTCGGCTTGGGTTGTCGCTCTCGGGGGCGTCCCTTCGACCGGCGTGAGTCTCGACCCCGAAGGTGAGTCACCGCCAGGAGGGGAGTTCCCCGTTACGCGGGTACGATTGCGATTGAGTGGGGGCGAGAAGCGCCCCGGCACTCTTTGATACCTAGTGTATCCTTGTGGGCGCCAACGAACCCGGGGACGTCGGCGTCGTGTTTGGAGGGAGGCCCTATTCGGGGAGGTCGTAGAGACTAATCTCGCTATCCGGACAGCGAGATCGTCATCAGGGGACCGTAAGTACGTGCCGAGGCCGCCTAACAATAGTTTTACGAAAGTGACCGGGTCGATCGGGGGGACGATACGTTGTGGATTGCACAATTAATCGATTCGGGTGATTTTGCGTATGCTCGAAAAAGCGGACTGCCAAGTCTTTAAAGTATTGGGGAATCGTGGGAAGTTCGAAGTCTCTGTGTAGGTCCGCATTGCGAACGTACCAAGAGGCTCCAGAGGCCGCTCCGAGAAAGCGGTTTTGGAGGGTCTGGAGTTTGTGGAGATTGCGCTTGGACAGCGCAAAGACTACGCTAGCATAAGTTAGTATAGGGCGGATACAAGTTGTGTAAAGATTTAGCTTATTTTTAAGCGACATCTTACTATACTTGCCTATCATGGGATAGAGACGACCGAGGACAAAAGCGGCTCGGTCTCTGACTATTTTGGTGTGAGCTTGGAAGTTCAAACGACTATCCATGGTCACACCGAGATATTTGGTCTTATTTTGCCAGGGAATGGCACGACCGAAAAGAGAAAGGGGAGGAGGCCGCGGAGGGCGGCCTAAGGTAAAAAGGACGGCAGAGCTTTTGTCGGGATTCACCTCGATTCTCCATTTCCGAAACCACTCGCCTAGGGCGGTGATAGCGGGTTGGAGTCTCTCAGTGATTCGACTCACTTGCCTATCTGTGGTATAGAGAGCGGTATCGTCCGCAAAGAGGGCTAGATTGGTACCTATCGTTTTAGGGATATCGTTAGTGTACAGAAGGTACAAGATGGGGGCGAGCACGGACCCTTGCGGGACACCTGCTTCAATGGGACGGGGGGAAGAGAGAGTGCCTTCGACTTTATAGCGAAAGCTACGATTCGACAAATAGTCTCGTATGATGAGCACGAGACGATCTGGCAACTGAAAGTTGTACAGTTTAAAAATTAAACCGTTGTGCCAGACTTTGTCGAAAGCTTTCGCTACATCGAAGAAACAGCGCCCGTGTGACGGGTCTTACCTAACGCTGGTTGAAAGCCAGTAAGAATATGTTCCGTTATGCGGAGGACTTGATGGACGCATGAGTGTTTGGCACGGAAGCCGAACTGCTCTATTAAAATGCCTCTGGAGACTATAGCGTTCCGTAGGCGAGCGAGGAGGAGGCATTCATAGAGTTTACCAAGGGCCTTTAGTAAACTTATGGGGCGATAGGAGGACGGCTCGGTACGAGCTTTGCCTGGCTTATGGATGCCTATAACAATTGCATCTTTCCATTGAGAAGGAAAGATGCAATGTTCCATAGCAGCGTTAAAGATCGCTACTAGGAGGCAGATAAGGGGAAGAGTGAGGCGCTTTAGGATATCGTTAGAGATACCGTCAGCACCGGGGGCTTTACGGGGGCGTAGGTCTTTGATGACCTGTACGACTTCGTCGACAGTGAATTAGTAGCGTTTTGTTGACCGATATAATGTACATAGCGGTAATCCTTCCAAAGAGAATGAACCAAGATTTGTACTGTGTTATACAGAATTTACGTCTTTTTAACTTGGCAGGATTATGACATTAAACGCATTGAAGCAGTGAACAAAACGCACCTATTATAAATTATGCAGATGATATGGTGCTGTTGGCGCCATCCGTTAGTGCTGTACGAAAACTGTATATCTATAGCTCAATTCTACACCCCCAGTCATGGTCTTAGGTATTTTAAAAAAAAATGATTTATGATATGAGTAATTAGAGTGAAGAAAAAAGTAAAAGAAGAGTTTAAGAGGCGAACAAGACATAGAGCGGGAGCGCAGATCATTGAGGGTGAGGGCTAATATGCGTAGGTACGCTCGATGTTCTAATGATGTAAAAGTAATGTTTTTTAAATCCTTTTGCCAGATATTGTACACGAGCAGCCTTTGGATTGCATACACAAAAAAGTCTATCAATGCACTCCGCGTCCAATATTATGATGCCTTTAGGATGTTGTTGAGGCTGCCACGCTTTTGTAGCGCGTCAGCCAGCAATGTTTGCTGAAGCGCGGACTGATGGGTTTTATGCCATAAGGCGAATAAGGATTGCGTCTATGTTAAATAGAATGCGTGGTAGCTACAACACTTTCCTATTCGCAATAGCGACGAAATTTAATTGTACAATCCATAAGAAATATATTGACATTATAATGAAATGATAGTAGTAGACAATATTGTATTTATTTCATTTATTTTTTACTAGCTGGCCCGGCAGACTTTGTTCTGCCTGTAAAGTTGATGCACTGTAGCGCCATCTGTTACAACAAAGGGTAGGTAGGTAGCTATTACCCACGGCAATGCCCGCGTGGATTTCTATTAAATACCTAGCTGACCCGGCGAACGTGGTTTTTTTTTAAACAACTGCCGCACCAATCTATTGTGAAAGGGTTGTACTAATTCAGAAACCTTCCCCGGCATGTGCACATCAACTTACCAAAATTTCATTAAAATCGGTTTACCATTATTGCGCAAGTCCGATCACTTGACCGTTTTTTTCTTTCATTACAACCTTGCCCTAACACTATCAAACACAACGAAAAAAAATTACCCGAATTGGTCCAGCCGTCTTCAAGTTTTCCTCAGTCTGCGAGTCCGACTCGCACTTGACAGTTTTTTTTTTGTCATAAGAACCTTCTCCTGGCAATAACAGACATAACAGAAAAATAATTAGCGAAATCGGTCTAGCCGTTCACGCGTGATGGCGTGACCAAGGGAAATAGGGATTAATTTTTTTTATTTTTTATATTTTGATACATCATGTGAATTGTATGTGTAATTGTATGTAATAAATGGATCATAGTTATCTTCATTAATAAAGTATATTATTTTTATTATTAGCGATCAGATGGCGCCTTATAACTCAGCCTTGAGGCGCTGCAGAAAATGGTACAGACAATTATTTTTTGAGGTTCTGTCACTTTACGAAACCCTCCCAAAATTTAAAAAGGACGTATAAAATATATGTCAGTAAAAGGAAAAATTGTAGACGAAAACTCAAAATTGCCAGGCAAACTAGACGACTTTGTTCAGTTTGTAATAATTTCTTATGTAGCGAGTGTTGTACAGTGAGTGGGGTAAAAAATGATAATCTCGCGTCAAAAACTTCGTGAGACGGAAACCATAATGCCACGCCATAAAAATTCGTAAGACGGAAACCATAATGCCGCGCCTATAATGATTTTGAAGTGAAGCGACTTTAGCGGCGTTGTGCACTTTTTTTTTCTGTTAAGTTGGTTTTTTATCACACTTGCTCGTAAACAGTGTCATTACTTCCACGGGCTTTTTCTTTGTAATGTTACTTTACAGAAGTGATAGATTTCATCAAAATATTCATTTCGGATGACAGCTGTCAAACTAGAAACGGCTTTATCTCCGTAACTTTTCATCGTAGACAAGTAGTTTCTTTACAGAAGTGATAGATCTCATCAAGATCTTCATTTCGGATGACCGCTGTCAAACTAGAAACGGCTTTATCTCCGTAAATTTCGATCGTAGACTAGTAGTTTCTTTACAGAAGTGATAAATCTCATCAAAATCTTCATTTCGGATGACAGCTGTCAGACTAGAAACGGTTTTATCTCTGAAACTATTAATTGTAGACTAGTAATTTCTTTACAGAAGTCATAGATTTATTAAAGAAACAACTTTAGATGGGCAAAAATGTTAAACTCGCTTCAGGACACGTGACCTAATCGAAAATTTGTTACATGGAACTCGCGTCAGGACACGTGACCTTTATTTACATTAGGTTAGTTTTTATTTTTAGTATAAGGCGATTATAAATAGTACAGGGAGGTTGGATATGGGATTTTAATTCTATGACAGATTGAGATGTCAAATATACTAAGTTAAAAAAGGAAATAAAAAAAAATTGTAATTTATAATAAATAAATATGTATAAGAAGTGATTGGAAGTAAATAGCTAGTACGTTTTCACTTCTGCTGGCACTCCCGGAGTGCAACCCGTTTTTTTTCTTTCATAAAATTGACTTTTATGCATTAATAAATCCCTTTTTTTTAAAAATTCAGTTTTATTTTTTGCCATAATTTTTGACAGTTCAGTAATACAGAGTGCTTACTTAGACAGAAATTTGCTTGGAGGCCAGGCAAATCGGACTCCATTGTTAAATGTATTGAAACGTGCAGGATTGCTTTGTGTTTAATTTTGCTAATTTACTTAATGTAGTGAGTTCCAATATATATCCTCTCGTACGACTCACAAAATTGTGCTCGAGTTTGTTGCCGGGATAGTGTAGGTATGATGTATCGGCCAAGCAGATATCTGCGTCTCCATTCAAAAGAAAATCTGCTGCGCAGTCTCTAGGTGGTGGTGGGCTGCGTTAAGGTTAGTGTGAATACTCCTTATGTTGCAAAAGTCCACAGTGAATGTGAATGGAGTAGCCGCTGGAAATACTTTTCTTTTTTTACTTCTTTACTTCCTTAGTTCAGGCTGCTCATTCGAGCGAGTATTCGTTGTGCCTATCTTTATTGTTCAGGCGATTCAGTAGAGCGAGTCTGGCAAAGACCGAAAAAGGAAGAGCCCATAATAATATTAAAAAAAAGAAGTAGACAAGGGCTATCTAAAGTCTGAAGGCAAGGGAGGACTCGATATTGCTCAAAACTGCCAACATGTTCTACTTCCGGGAGTGTAAACAACTGTCCCAAGGTGGTGTCAGCATTATCGTCCGCAAGTTGCTCATCAAAATTACGAACATCGAGAGTGTGTTGACAAGGGCAACGTAGGTATCTTGTACTCAGATTCACCAAGAGAAATTCTCTGAAAAAAGTAGCCCATATGCTATTCCAGGACCTAACCTATATGTATGCCAAGTTTTATCCCAATCCGTCCAGTGGTTGAAGCGTGATTGAGTAACAAACATCCATCCAGACATACAAACTTTCACATTTATTGTATTAGTAGGATTTGTCAGAAAGAGTTATGATCCCTTTAAAGTTTAAATAATCATACATTGTCATGTTAATTGATTTGGAAATTAGAACTTCTGACTAATTTTAATGATGTTGATTTGACAATTCACTATTTCGTACTAGTATTTCAAGCTGTTCTCCCATATAATTTTAATGAAGGCTAGAACTGATAAATATGTCTTGTAAGAGGTTGAATTTTGGTGACAAACTTTTACTAAATAAAACTTGACATCATGTTAATTCAACTATATATCAACAAAATATTAACTATTATGCCACGTCGTATTTTTTTTAGGTTCTTATGAATTATACTTTAGGCAAATGTATAAATTCATATACGCCAAAGCTCCAGAGATCGAAAAAGAACTGGAAGTTTTCAATTAGCCAATAAATCGTCTCCTACCGCCCTATAAGTTTACTAAAGGCCCTTGGTAAACTTTACGAACGCCTCCTCCTCGCTCGCCTACGGAACGCTATAGTATCCAGAGGCATTTAATCGACGAGAAGTTCGGCTTCCGCGCCAAACACTCGTGCGTCCACCAAGTCCTCCGCATCACGGAACATGTTCTCACTGGCTTCCTATCAGTATTAGGTAAGCCCCGTCACACGGGCGCTGTCTTCTTCGATGTAGCGAAAGCTTTCGACAAAGTCTGGCACAACGGTTTAATTAATAAACTGTACGACTATCAGTTGCCAGACCGCCTCGTGCTCATCATCCGATACTATTTGTCGAATCGCAGTTTTCGCTATAAAGTGAAGGCACTCTCTCTTTCCCCCGTCCCATACTAGCAGGAGTCCTGCAAGGTTCCGTGCTCGCCCCTTTCTTGTACCTTCTGTACACAACCGATGTCCCTAAAATGGTAGGTTCCCAACTAGCCCTATTTGCGGACGATACTTCTATTTATACCACCGATAGGCAAGTTACTCGAATCACTAAGAGACTCCAATCCGCAATCACCGCCCCAGGCGAATAGTTTCGGAAATGGAGAATCGAAGTGAATCCCGACAAAAGCTCTGCCGTTCTCTTCACCAAAGGCCGCCCTTCGTGACCATCTTCCATCTCACGCTTCGGCCGAGCCATTCCTAGGCAAAACAAGGCCAATTATCGCGGTGGGACCGTGGATAGGTTAAATTAGTTAGCGACCGTCGTCTATATCCCATAGGCAAGTACAGTAAGATGTCGCTTAGAAATAAGCTGTCTCTTTACGTCACCTGCATTCGCCCCATACTAGCATATGCTAGCGTCGTCTATGCATTATCCAAACGCAATCTCCATAAACTCCAGCCCCTTCAATACCGCTTTCTCAGAGCGGCCTCCGGAGCCTCCTGGTACGTTCGTAATGCGCTTGATGCGGACTTTGAGCTTCCCATATTGAGCCCCAAGAACTGGCAATCCGCTTTTTCGATCGTACACAAAATCACCCGAATCGATTAATTGTGCAATCCACAACTTATCGTATACTCGTACGAGGAATCAGAGTGCTGGGGCGCTTCTCGTCCCCACTCAATCGCAATCTCAACCGCGTACTCCCCTCCTGGCGCTGGTTCACCTTCGGGTTCGAGGCTCACGCCGGTCGAAAGGACGACCCCGAGAGCGACAAGCCAAGCCGAGGCTCCCTCCACGGGGAGCCCTTGAGCGTTGGGCTCTATATGGGCTGAGACTCCCTCAGAGTCTCGCCCCAAAAGCCCGGTGAAGCAGTAATGGCTGCAACAGTCAACTGCATAGACAGTTCAGAAAAAAAAATCGTGCTCCACGCAACCAAAAAAAAATTACTATACAAACGTCTCACAAATGTATGGTATGGTAATGGAAATGAAAACAGTATAATAATAGTGATGATAATTATCACTACTATTACAAGGGTATAACAGTAATTACCATTACTTAAAAAACAATTTAAGCTAACATTAAAATATTTTTTTAGACATCGGCTTACTCAACTATGAGCTGGAATTAATACTTAAATAACATAGGTAATAAATATATCAAGAAAGAATATTAAAAACTGCGACGAAATTATATGCATACGGTTTGACGATTAACTGGATTTCATAATAATAGAACAGTACATATTCGCAATAACAACATGACTACTTGTTATTGTATCGGCCCCTTTGCATAGCGTTTGTGGACTATAAAAAGCCGTCGATTCCATCCATACCTGGGCGGTGCCACATTGACTATCGGTACATCGAATTGCTGAAGTGTTAACAGAGTTGACTATATTCAAGTTCAGAACAAGAAACCGATAAATCTGCAGGAAGGTGAGATAGGAAGACTCAATTTCTCTGAAACTGTTCACAAATGTGTTGAAAGTTTTGTGTAAGCTTCTCGAGTGGAAAGAAAATGGGGTCAACATAAATGGCAAGTATACATAGACTTAAGCAGTTTCTCAACAGGTTGGCCTTAATATGAATATGGATAAAAAGAAGGTTATGTTCAATGTCCATGTCGCGCCTACACCGGTTGTTGTTGGGAACGCTTCTCTCGAAGTTGTTGACGAATACACATACAATTTCAAGTAGTCCAGTTAGGTAGGTCCAACTTTGAGAGAATCCAGCTCAGTTGGGCAGCATTTGGTAAACTATGCAACATCTTTTCGTCCAAAATACATCAGTGCCTAAATACGAAAGTCTAAAATCAGTTTGTGTTGCCTCTGTTGCCGGTAATGACTACCGGTACAGAAACGCTGGCCTCTTAAATAAACTGAACGAGCTATAGAAAGGGCTATGCGTGGTGTTTCTTTGCGCGATAAATTCCGAAATGAAGAAATTCGCCGAAGAACCAAAGTTACCGACACAACTCAAACAGTTAGCAAGCTGAACTAGCTAGTCGATCCGATAACCGATGGTGAACAAAAATTCTCGAGTGGCGACCACGGATAAGACGACGCAGGAAACAGAGGACTTGGTTAGAGCTGCAGGAAGCCCATTGGCGCGGGGGCGCTCAGGACCGCCCACTGTGGAGACATAAAGGGAGGCTAACGTTCAGCAGTGGGCGTATTGTGACTGAAACGAAAGAACCTTATTGATTGGATTAGGTAAATTTAATAAAACATATAAAGGGTAAAATGGAAATTTACTTCTAAAATGTTTTATTTTTAGTGCAAACTATGTTATCTTAAGATAGACTATGTAGTTATGTACTACATATCCACTATTTTAATATATAATATCACTTAACTTTTCCAATATCCGGGACAGTAACAGAATTAAAAGTACAAGGCACTGTCAGGGCTTTTCCAGATTTTCCACTCATCTGGTAACCCCAATTCCGTAGTGCACCTGGTAAAAAGGCATGATAAGTAAAGTAATAAAATGAAATAAGCGAAATCCACATATAAGAAAAATTTATTAATATAAAATGCAATATGCTACATAACTAGCGGCCCAGCGCGGTGGGCTCTCATAAATACTCATACATACATTACAATCAATTCACATTGAAAAGAATTTTGTATAACATGACAAGTATAACTATTATAAGTATCTAGGTATATACAGTCACACGGCTTTTTAGGAAGTATATAAAAAAGCCGTTGTTAATTTTTAAAATAATATTTTCAATAATTAATTTTCATAAAAGCTAACAGGCTCACAACTGCGGAATAGAGTTAGAATTAAAATTAACATAATTGTTAAAAATATAAGGAATCTATAAAAATAATATTTTTAAAATATGTATAAATAAATTGCAATATTAAATAAGATATCTATACAAATTTACTACAAAACAACTTTTTAAAGTGAAATAAACTTGTAAATCTGCATGCCAAAAAAAGCAATGTCTTGTTAAAAATTACAAAATGTTATTCTGTTAAAAGTTACAAAATTGTATGTTATCATTTTGCTATAACGAAAATAAATTGCACCTTGTAAATTAGTACCTTCACTCCGCAGTTTTCAGCCCATGATTGTTTATTTGTAGAAATCGAACCATTGATAATTAGTCTGAGGAATAATATAGGAACAGCTCATAGGTAGCAAGTATATACCTAATGCCCAAAAGTCCTAATAAATGTACTTTTAGTAAATCGAACCTACACATTATCTTCAGAAATACTTTGTTACATAGACATTGGAATTTAGTACTCAGCTCAACCCAATAAGAATACAAAGAATTAAGTAATTGTAGTAATTAAAGGCTTATAATTTTATTGAACATATCATTTTAGGCTGGTCGCACACGACAAGTTTTTCGGCAGGATATTGGGTCTAACGGGTGAGTAGTTTAGTACTGAAGAGTAGATGAGTAATGTAAGTAAGTAAGTAAGTAATTAGGTTTACCATTCATAATTCATTATATTTTTTATTTTTATTGAATATAAAACCAAGATTGTGTGGGTATTCGGATTTATTTCTATTTTCCCAAAGTGCATTTAGAATATCTGGGTTTACTCGTTTGACGTCTGAACATAGGGGCTATGAGCAATGCCACTGTACAGCCAGTACTGCAAGAAAGCTTTGTTATATAAATTTACTGAAAGCCGGAATAATAATAATAAAGGAATTAATGCCCGAGCAATACGTGGCAAAACCGAGTCCTCCAGAAGAAAAAAGCCTTTTAAGGTTCCGAACCAAAATGGCAACAAGAAACTCTTATAGTAAGACATCAGTGGCCGTCTGTTAGGATTAGTGAGACTCTACCATTCCAGAGGGCGTCAGAAAATCTCAAGAAACATAACTTTTATAATTTTAATATTCTAACATTATAAATAAAATGTAACTCTTATTAAGGCTGTCCCCACTGTATTTGTTTTGTTGTAAAATCAGGATTTTTTATAATAGCGTGAGATAACACTGTGATAAAACCTGACATGTACGACCAGCTTTAAGCATGCACGGTAAATAAAACCACTACCAGTAATTGTATAACACTGTGTAAAAATTAGGTACCGTGCATCAGAAGTGGCTATTAAATTGTCAAGACTAGATACAGTAAGTGGCAAATAGCATTAGGTCTTCATATTTTTTTAATACACCTGTTCAAATTTTATTTACGTGAAAATTAAAATATGGTAAATTATTTACTAATAGATCTTGTAATAAAGTGAAATATTTTTCATCCGTTCCGCTTTCTTCCAGCGTTTCAACTGCTAAAACTTAAGAAACGAGGCTACTGTAGAGTATTCTGAGTTATGAAAGCTGTTCATAATAAATCAACCTTGTGCCTTGTTTTGTGCCTCCTGAACCTGCCGGGCATGCGTTATTTTCCTGAGATCGGGTACTTTACAAAGTTATGGCCAAAACATTGAAATATGCTTAGAATCATTTAGGATAAAATTTTTGGGCTGTCGAAGCAAGTTCCATTTTTTATCTTGTTCTATGAAACAGTAAGGGTAGGAAAATATTCCCTAAACGAAAACCAAGTCTAATTTTTTTGAGGTCAGGTTGAAAAATCCTAATATAGCCTAATAATTGTGAAGTCAGATGGAAAATGTCTTGAATATTTTTTTCGTATTCTTAGACGTGAAAGAAACATATAAAACCAATGCAACAAGTTTTCAACATCTAAGCATTTTGGGAAAAGTTACAATGTCTTCTACATTTTCACTAAGAACTTTTTTTGATAACATCTATTTTAATTCTTAGTATGCCAATTTATTTCCCAGGTGACTACAATTTCATTTTAAATATGTTGTCATGCCAAAAAATACATACTCATATGTTTTTGCCTGTTCAAGCACCATAAAATACTTTTTGTAACAATCAGAATCTGGTACACATTATAATTACATAATATTGAAAGCTTACATATATTGAAGTATTCTGTATATTGATCTCTGTATACAATTTTTAACAGTTTTGTTTAGTGTATACTACTGTACCTATATTAGCTATTAAAAGTTAACATTAAGGTATCTATTCGATTAAATTTTGCTAAAAGTTTCTTAAATGTAAGACCTCGTTGATTTAGGAAGCACTTTGGAATGTAACGGTGAAGTAAGTAATCTTCGACTTTTGTTTTTAGTCGTTTGTGCATAAAAATAGTTAGTTCGTTTTGCAAGGCAATATTTATACATGCAGAAAGTGAGAGGTAAGTAAAAATTTCTTGCACATCCCTCTTTAAATACTAATTGTTTGAGTAAATATCCGACGTGTTTAAATATAGATTTGAAATCTAATTTATTCCAAATATTCAATTAAAATAAACAAAATATAAATATACCTTAAAATAACCGATTTTTAGAAAAAAGGAATACTGGGTCCAAGAAATATTATCATTTATATAAGACTAATCTACGTAAAATACTGTAAAAAACGTACGTTGAATGCCAAATGTATGAAATATAATATACTCTCTGTATATTTAAGACAATGTATAAAATTAATATACTTTTCGTACAGCTAAAACAATGATATAATAAATATTTAGTTACATACTTGTAAACATATTTTAGTAAAAATGTACCAACACACTGTAAAAAATGTTCCTGATATTGTGATGCGATATTAAAATAAAAAAATAACAGGATTTCCTATTTAATAAATGTGAATGATTTGTTAAAAACCATCATTACTAATAATCTCAGTAAAATAACTTTATAGGTAATGTACAATAATTCAAAAAATACGCATAATTTATAAAATGACAAAAAGTAATGAGATAAATGTACCAACTTTCTTATATATATTTTTAAAATTTCATTTGTTTTTAATTAAGCAAATAAATAAATCTCAATTTTGTAAGCAGTGACAAATACTTAAGCAGTTATAAAAAAAATGTATTTGGTTATTTGGAATTTTAGGCAAAAATAGGTATAAAAGGAATATAAATAAAAAACATGCACGCACCTTAAATAAAGATTCAGTAATAATTTCGTTCAATCTTACAATCTATTAACTGTTATAATAAACATAATATAGCTTCCTAAATCAATAGGTTTGTTCACTTACATTGTCAAATTAAGAAGTGATCATATCACACAGCCGATATTTTAACCCTAGACCTTACTCTTAGTTATGTGATAAATAATATTTTGTCACTGTACGTACCTACATTGATTACAACCATGCATTTTCTACTCTCTCACTTTACAATACATATTCAAAATACAGTTACCATATTAAGTGCAGTTAGACTAAAGTGCACCAAGTAGGTCCTAAGCTATACTTTAATATTATCTAATATGATTAGGTATGCAAAATATTTATTTGTGGAACTGTTTAGTAGTTTTGTTTGAATCAAACTATTTAGGGATTTTTAAGAAAAAAAGGACGTATTGCAAAAACCTTGGGTGTGTACAGCTTTAGGGCTAGGCCGTGAGGATGGTTAATCTAGTATATTGGGTGATCTAGGAGGACACATGTTCACTCCCTTTGTTTGTATGACAATCATAAATAGAATAAAACTTATAGCATTACATTTATTTATGTGATGCTTTTAATAGATTTCTAAAGAAATCAAATACCAATTTTTGACTGAATTATCTTAATGTATAACTTTAATTACATATTAAAAAAGGCGAAAACATGCATTACAAAAGTTTTTTATTTAATTCGGGAAGACTAGAGTATTGGCCCCCGAGAGGTGTTTCAGTTAAAAAACGATTAAATGTATGTATTATGAAATAATGTAAATGTAAGTAAAGGACTCAAAATCTTGACTAAGTCAGTTGGCATCTAATCACATTTCGTGGCAGTATATTTTCAGTCATTGTACTTTGTTTTTGTTATCAAATAGCTAAAATTTTATTAATTTGACACACGGACTATTTATGGACTAATTTACACTTGACAGCTTATAATAGGTACATATCAATAAATAATTAAAAACAGGCAAAATTTATTTGTAATAAACTTAATACATTTTAGGTGTATTTAAAGCAGTGTACATTCATTTATATTTTACTTAGTTTTACTTTGTTACTATAGTAACTATCCTTTCATAGATCTCTTGTTACACATGTTATGAAATAATATGTATCATCATTCATTTTAAAAATGTTTGCGTTCCATTACTGATTATAAAATAACACAGGGTTAAACGCGTATTTTCATGGTTAAATACCATTTTCCGAACTTTCAGCTGGGTTGCACCAGCCTGTAATTCTTCTGAGGCTATGCAGTTTCTGTGTACGACAATACAGTTCCCCTATAAACGATGCAGTGTCTCTTACGTCATAGACAGCCTTACATAATTTTTTGTGCTGGTGATAACTTATATTTGTTAAAATAGTGACTTGCGTGATCTTCATTTCTGATTATTATTTATAATGTATATAGCCGTAGCAGTAGGTATATACTCTCACATATAGTAGAAGTGTTTGTTCGTTTTCTTTGCTATTATTAAGCACAATCTTAAGTTTTTAATTCAAAATTAAACTATTATTCTATGATGAAAAGGTGGACAAGCATACGCATCGACTTAGGCTTCCTTAGTATTCACCTGTCTGTTAGATACCCGCACATGACAAACATTTATGAGATAAAAGCTTGTCTGATGAAATGAATAGGGTTCCATCTTTTGCAATTTTACTACAGAATCCTAATAATTGCCTGAAATATTTCAGAAAAGTTTTGAATTGATGTATTTTACAATAATTCAATTCATAATCTGCTTTAAAAGTAATTTTTTTTTTTCTCGTAAGTTTGATTTTTTTACTGTTAATAATGAATCAGTCAGTTTATATTATTATTTTTTTTCAAATAATTATCTATTTTTAATTTTGTAATTGTTGTGCAAACCAAATAAATATAACAAAACTGTAGTTACTTGTGTTAAATATAAAAATGCATATATAAATATAAGGTACAGCGTTTGAGACTTGTTTTTATATTTTTTTTAGTCACAGAAGCAGTGCTAACTTACAATATAATTCATCTCCTACATTAGATTAATTCAATTACTACCCATACACCCTCAATTTAAATGGTTTATTTTATTGAAAATATCGGCTGTGTTTTGAGATAATTTTGTTAATTTCACATATATAATCTGCATTATTTTAATTCAACATTATCTATGCATTTAAGTATAATTTTATATGTAGGTACCAAAATATATTAGTTTAGTACCTGCATAGAATTGTTTTGTTCATAACTATATAAAATTATAATAGATATGTAGAAGTAAAACAAGTTTATTAACACAAACGCCTAACTGTGCATAAACCATAAATAAAACTGACCCAAAATAAATACATCAAGGGCCGTAAAAAAGCACAGTAGGAATAAAAACATCGGAATGAAAGAGTAAGAGAGATAGCTTAACATAAAATATATCGCGCAATATGCAAACATACGCTCTTATAATAATACTTACAAAATAAACTTACAAATCCGAAAATTCGAAACAGTCACTCAAATACATTGATGCAACGTATCTCTTAAATATATCTAAGACACATTATGTCATTTTAATATAAACGGATGAATTAACCAGTTTCCATTAATGTTATAAACATATTGCCCTGTAATATGTAACAATCAGCTATATTATTTTAAACGTCATCAGATCTTTAAACTTTGCAGACATTGTAAGAAGAAATCTTATGGCTATGGCATACCCTAGCAATAGCGTGCCGTTTCGACCAGTGTACAAAGACATATTACACTATAGAAGCATACAAAGACACACAATTCCACGTACGATAAGCGCTAGATTGAAATATTTATTTGGAATTATAAAATTAGCAAATTCGCTAGGTCATAGTAATATATATTTTATAAAATAAAAAGAGAATATCACTCTAGTTATCCAAACAAGAATTAAAGCCCAAAAATAGAGTGTAAGATTTTTTTCTAAATGTTTTAAAAGACAAATTATTATAATATTAGTAAATCCACTTAGTTAAGATTTTTAACTATAACATATATTTTCTTGTCACGTCAAAAAGTGTACTAAGAACTGGAACAAAATTAATCAAATTCTTGCTAACTTAACTCCTTTGGGTATGCCATCACCTTAACATTTTTACTAACCAAAAATTTCCAAATGACATGTGTAAAACGATTATGTGCAACACGATTCAATAATACAGTTTAGTGTCATGTCAGGACTATTGATTTAAATTTAAAACTTATTTTACATAAAATCACTAAAAGAAAGAACAGAGTGACTGTTTCGGAAGGTCGGTAAAACATCAGGTAACGCGACGCACGTCCAACTAAGCCTAAAATTAATGATTGTGCTCAGCTTCGGTGGGATTATCTGCCGAGCGTCTCGCGAACCAATAAATAATATGTCACGTATTTAAAATGCAGGTTCGCGGATAAGGAGCGCACCCGCTGCGTTCAAAACGCACTAGAAATGATGGTGGCGCCAGCGTTTAAGCGCTCGCTTCCGCTCCTCACCGCAAACAATGGCACAACTATGGGCGCACGGTCGCTATGCGACTGGGCGACATAAAATATCTGAACCTACAGAAAGCCTACAAAAACGTACATAATAAACATTACATAATAAACAACGGCAAATATAAAATGTTCTCTTATTGCAACAGCTAACAAATAACCGTAACGTGAGACCGGTGCCGAAATTTTAGAGATTTCCGAAAACCAGAATTTTTGTCAAAATAAAATATTAAAAAATAACTTTAAAGCATTAGGTGTAATGAGTGTTGACTCAGCTACGAATGTAGCGATATCTCTTTGGCTTGCTACGCTTCTCGCGCGAACCGCCACATCCCGACCGAGCGCGCGTCTCCTCCGACCAAACAAATCTGCACTAAGCGAAACGAACACTAAACGCATCACAATGTTCAATTCCGCACTATCACAACTCACAACAATCAGTATAAAAACGGAATCACACATTATTACTAGAGACGCGCGCTGATTTCGTTTTTGAACCGCTACATTAGTGATGTGTAGTTTCGGAACGCGTCTTGTTCCGGTTGCGGTTCCTCTTCCTGGGAGGTGGCGGCTGGGGGTAGGGCTACGCGTGCCGCTTGGCGTGCAGCGCCAGGTGATCGGAGCGCGAGAAGCAGCGTCCGCAGTGTGGGCACCGGAACGGCTTGGCGCCCGTGTGTTTGCGGTAATGCCGCGTAAGCTCGTCGGACCGCGCGAACCGCCACTCGCACCCTTCCCACGAACACTTGTAAGGCTTTTCGCCTGAAAGAATTTACATTTCATTTTAATTTACATCATACTAGCACGAGGCTAAGGAATATAAGTGTCAAAGACTTTATAGAAACTGAAACTTTTCCTTAATATATACTTCTACAGGTAGGTAATACTATACTCTTAAACCTATAAATAGCTAATAAAGTTAAAATCATAAGAGGAGATTTTATATTTATTCTTTATCATATAACAAAAACACATAATATAAATAAAAAGTAAATAAATAAATCACAAAATTAAAAAGGATAACTGTAATGAATGAGCAAGAGAAGGTATTATAGCATAAAAGAAACCAGCAAACCGAATAACCAAACCAAAGGTAAATTATCTTCCTAAACAATAATTTGCTTTAAAATTTGATGCCAATACCGGATAATGGAGGTTCTACTGTATTGAACAATCATTTTAGAAGTTATTAAAAAAAATAGAAGGCCATTATATCTAAAAACAAGGCTAAACTTTAAAAAAAATGTTGCCCGTAATTAGGTACATTAGGAATTTAGGTACATAAAAAAACAGTTTTAAGTATATAAGTACGGAACCCTCGGTACCCTGGTATGGACTCATATCGCACTTGACCAGTTTTAATTCTTGATCTCCTCTATTATTGGTCTACAGTTATCTTCTTATACTAAGTTAACATTCAGGATACTAATATTAAGTCACGCCATAACTTTAGGTCACAGCCGGCACAGTTTTAGCCCAGTACTGCAAACATTGCAAACGCGCATGTAACTATGTTTTTATTATATTTATTGTTGGTCTCCTGAGAGTAGTTTAAACCATAGTTTGAAACCCTAAAAACCCAGTTTTACTCCAATGGTGCTTGAAATTCTGAAAAATTTTGGCACTTGTTTAAATTTTAAAAACCTTAGGGAACCTTTTTACTTTGTTTCAAACTTTTGCAAAGCGACAACACCACACAATTTTTCCTTTGGTTCAGATATACACAACTCCTTATAACGTTACTTAATGTGGCACTGTCAGAATTATAATTTTATGAACACAATTTCCATACTAAATGAAAAGTCTCCAAATAGCAGTAAATATTGATGTTATTGCATTGCGCGCAAATTATTATTATATTGTCACAGAGTTCTAAGCTTATACCTGCATAGTTGAGCGTTCTAGCTAGTCGGGAAGCAATCGAAATTACGATTGCAAGATTTGACCCAAACTAACACGTGAAAAGGTAAGCGTGGTAAAAAGTAATCTATATTCCGGATAGAGTTTAATATCGAACCCAAAATTTACCTGTGTGAGTTCTCTTGTGCGCTTTGAGATGCGAGCTTTTAGTGTAGACTTTATCGCAGTCAGGGAATTCGCAACGGTGCACGCGGCGGCGAAGGTCCGTGTGTCCATGCGCGTGCGCCGCGTGCCTGACGGGGTGCACGTGCGAACGTCGCACCGGAACTGGGCTAACAGGTTCTTCTGTAACAATCAAGAAACATTTAAACTAGCAGATAACTATCTAAATATGCGAATATTGTTCGAGCATACTTCAACATCAGCATCGAAAATATTAAAGTGCGCGCAAGCGACAAACATTTGGCTAAATTGGCGTAGGTGTGCTGAGTATCTATCTTCATAATTTTCCCTATTTTTTGGAATCCCAATACATATCAATAAAATATCAATAAATAAATAATCTTTCTATCAAGCGAAAGAAGTCCCCTGTTGGACGTAGGCTTATTCTATGTATGCTTCTCCGCAGTCTTAGGCCGCCTGCAATCAATAGGTTTTGATCCTAACCAGGTCCTCTGTCCACCTGGTAAGAGTCAGTCTCACGCGTCAGTCCGTGTTCTCCGCTCAAGAACCTTTCTTTCGTTTCAGTTATCGGTTCGACATCTAATGTAACTAATGTAGTCCACCTATTGCCACTAGCTTGCTTTTTCCCTCAAAAATTTAAATTGTGACTGTGACTAGTTTTTCGGTGAATTTGGTCATTTATTTTACTACGGATTTTATCAGACAACGAAACACCAAGGATAGCTTTTTGTATAGCTCACCAGGCGATTTCGGCCTTTTAGCTACATGCATAAAAATTAGTATTCGGCCAAAAAAAATTAATTAAATAGGGGATGAAAATATCTATGAGAATTCCAATATGTATGAATATTTTTAATTTTTATATAAACTGGTAGGTATATAATAAAGCTATAATTTTTTCATCACACTCACACGTAAACAGTTTTATTACGTGCAGGCAAAGCGGGTGCTAAGACCTCAATTTCTTCCACGGGCTTTTCTTTTTAACATTACTTTTCTCAAAGCAAAGCGCGCGTATATTAGCTGTCTGGTCAAAATATGAACTACGCGCTCACTACAAGCGAGCAATTACAAGTTTTAACTTCAGCCAAAACTTTTTATAAATTCTCTAGATATCCATCTGGCGGTGGCATTGACTTCTATTCCCGCCATTTCAATTGTATTTTGGTGAGTTCATTTATTTATTCACGTTTATTTTTTATTTATTTACTCGTAAATGTAATAAAAGAACATTGTGTGTAATACGTATTAAACACACATAGGCGATACGCAAATCACAAACGCGAGGCATTAAAGACTTCGGCGTAAGGCTTCTAAATAGACTCTCGTCTATTAATAAATTCTCTCCTTACCACTTTAATACAAAATTTACTATTTCATCACAATAACTCGTAAACTGTATCATTATGTAAAGGTAAAGAAAGTGTCAAAACCTTAATTATTCCCACGGGCTTTTTCTTTGTAAATTTTACATTTCTCAATGCAAAGCAGGTGTTCCTACAACCCACGGGCGGCAATTCCGCGTATTACGTTCTGTCTATTGTAAAAGCTTTGCTATTGTTTACGATATTAACTACGCGCTAAGCAAGCAATTACAAATTTTAACTTTAGCTCAAACTATTTTATATATAAATTCCATAGATATCTCGCCATCTAGTAGTGGCGTCGTTTTCTTCACTTTTTACCTACATTTCACCTGTGTTTTGGTGAATTTGCAAGATGCATACCTAAGCGTTTTACAATATATGTTTAAAGATTATTTATTACCACGAGGTTCATCGGAGTCGCTGGGAGGTTCGCTTTTGACCGCGGTGATTGTGAAAAGCCGCGGGGGCGACGGTGGGGACGCAGGTGCCGGTGGTGAGGGGCTCACTGACACGGCCCAGTCTTCTTCTGGCTGTGGCTCTAGTCGCTTGCTACGGGGTTCCTCTCGCAAGTACCGTTCCATTTCGTAGCATGTCTGGAATGACGTATAAATTCAGTTATTTTTTAAGGTACAAAGAATGAAAAGAAAAATGATTTAAACAGGCCAATTTCGAACAACGCATTGTTAATATGGTTTTGTATTACGTCAAAAATCTTCTAGTAAACCACCGTTTATCAAGTATTGTTACTTGATAAACGGTTTTTCAGGTCAGATTTTTATAAATAAATCTCGGTTTTATTACTTGACTTGGTGCCCGCTGTAATTTCATTCAGTTACAAAGTTACTGGGCGGATAGATACTTTGCAAGCCATTTTTTAGCTTAAAAATTATTATTGAAATATCATCACTTAAACCCTTTTCAATAACACACAAACCATTAAGGTTGGATTAAATGTACCTCAAAAAAGAACAAGATAAATAAATAAATAAATATTATTGGACATTACACACAGCGCCGTCTGGCCCCAAAGTAAGCAGAGCTTGTGTTTTGGGTGTCAGACAACGGGTACAGATACATATATTACTTTTTTTTTTGTAAATACATACATATTATACATAAATACACCCAGACTCAAGACAAACACAAATGTTATTTATCACATAAATGTTTGTCTAACGCGGGAATCGAACCCTCACCCTCTGCGCAGCAGTCGGCAACACTACCAACTAGGCTGCGAGGGAGGGAGAAAAGAAGAACGTTACAATTCATATTTCTAAAACCGGCACTTGACATTTTTATTTATTTTCTAAATTTACTGCACGGTATAGCCTTATTTTTAAATAGAAATAGGCTTAACTTTTAAAGACAAAGTCTTTAGCAGCTTTTTAGTTAAGAAATGAAAATAAGTATTCTAAGGCTCGTAAATGCTAATAGACTCTAAGTCTTAGAGTCATTTCAGTCTTAGATTTATGAAATATGATTAAAAATAATACTAGTAAAAAAACAAATAAAAGCCTTTCATAATATTTTGTTTGCGTAGAATTTTTTTTTGCTTTTTGTTAAACATGATTTTCGTGGATAACAGCAGTTTGAGGAAGGTATAGATAAGATTTTTACAAATTGTAGTTCTCTCGCTAGCCTCATACGTCCCCACTGTTGGGGCACGGCCTACCCTCATAAGCGAGGGTGATTTTGGCCATAGTCCACACGCGGGCCCAGTGCGGATTGGGGACTTTACATTCGTCTTTTTTTTTTCTTGACGTATGCAGGTTTCCTCACGATGTTTTCCTTCACCGAAAAGCCAGTGGTGTGAATAAATAACTCAGTGTGCTTGAGAAATTAAGAAAAGACTCATTGGTACACTCCGACCCCGGGTGAAGTGAAATTTAAACCCCTCGACCACCACCGACTTACTGTAACTGTAATTATGCCAATATTATCGCCATCGACACATACCAGTGAAAATAGGTATAAGTAGAATATTTGTAATTTTGAGGTACCTATATAGACAGTTTGTTACAGAAATAAATCTACATATATTAGAATAAAAGAATATCAGTTGTACAATAAAGATTTTTTATTTATGAAAATAAACGTATATTATTCAACACTTATAATTATGTGTGCGGTTTTTTTTTAATTAAAACTGTCTACGTAACTCAAAATCACAATCTTTCGACTTATATACCCTTTTTCACTAGGACCACTTGAAGACGGTGTGGCATAGATATTTCACGAGCCCAAATGCTTAAAATACCCGTGCCACTCTATCTCTTCAAATGTATATATGTATATAATAGACTTTGCCGCCCGCCTTAAATTCGGTTCTCGGCGTGGAACTCCGTAATTAACTCCAATAAATTAATTTATTAGTTATTCCAATGAATTGCTATAGCATGCTATGGGTGCAGCAATAGTTTGTTTAACTCTGATCTAATCATTCCCACAGGAACTTTTGAATTTTTAGGGATAAAAAGTAGCCTTTATGCTATTCCATGACCAAACCTATATGTATGCCAAGTTTTATTCCGATCCGTCCAGTGGATAAAGCGTGATTGAGTAACAAACATCCATCCAGACATACAAACTTTCACATTTATATTAGTAGGATTTGAGGCTATGTTAATGCTAGTCTAAATGTTTCAAATTAAGTTTAAATTACTGGAAACACTACTTTCCTTGTTTTGCTACAGAACCCTATAAAAATTATGGGTGTGATATTCAAAGAATGATAAATATTTAGAAGTTTTGTAAAAGGCAATACGGCAAAATACGGTGTATGTAGTGTGACGTTTCTTTTGCAAATTAGATTGTTTTTCTTTTCAAATAACACTTGTTAGGCCCGTATTCAATATACAATTTGAATCATGGGCATGAAACTAGACGTGATTATCAAATCTCTGAATCACGAAACAGTTGTGAATTCGTGAGCTCGTTTCAACACTAGTGGTATTCCTATTTTTCTAAAGTTCAACGACCGATACAAGGTAACTGAGCGGTTAGGGCACGAGCCTCTAGCCCCACATAACGGCACATTCAATACTCAAACTAATTTAACTTTGCGTTTTAAAACCGCACTATGCAGTTCGGAACAAGGTGTATAATGTTTGTAGGGTAAACTAGTTCATAAGTAACTATCATATTTTTGGTATACTGAATGAACAAAAGCCTTTGTTTAAATATTAAACCAGAAACAGGAAAGCGTGGTTAACGATGGCTTAGTCAACTGTGGGACTTCGGACTTCTAAACTTTATCGACTGTATAAAAAAACAAAATAGATTCCAGTTTTTATTTTACTCAAATGTGGCCCTTGGAAAATGTTTATAAATTAATAAGCAATAACATAACAATAGAAAACGTCAAAAAGTTAGTTTGGGAGCATCATTCGCCAAATCTACACCTAAGAGAAAAGTTGCCAAAACACCCTTGCAACCAATGCATTATTAAACACAAAAACATAACATAATGCCCGATGTGCGATAAAGTCATCTTTTCTTTCAAAAATGTCTTTGAATACATGATTAAATTCCAATGCTGTAGCTGTAATATATGTTCAGACGGGACGAAATAATAAACCCTTAAAACGATGCTGTCAGTGATTCTCATTGTCATTGATGCATGGTGTCCATAGAAATATTGACAATCGCTTTTGTCACCAATAAGATGTAGTGTCAATTACTTAAATATTTAGATAATAATAAGGCCAATGAAATCATGATTTTCATTGAATAAAGGTTACAAAACTTGCCTTTTAAAAAGTTAATAGTACCTCTAAAAGATAATTCCCTTAACAATATAATCTAATATAATTAAAAATACCGTCGTGCGAGTCTTGCGCTCCGAGGGTTCCGTATAAACTTATTACATGTAGATAGTCCTTCCATCATCATCAAGTCATTTCAGTCATTCAGATCAAGTCTCACAGGTTTTATGCCTTTATTCAGTTTTTGGTTTTTTCCCCATATTTGTGATGTGTAATCTTGCTTTTTGCCAAATATCATGATTCTGGAAGTACCCCATAAGTTTTGATTTATTTGTGTCACAAAATGCGACAAAATGACTCAAATCGAAAAACCAAAACTGTGCAATACAGCAAACTTTATATGAGTAGGTATTTGCTATATTTACCATGTTATAAATAAAAAAAGTAAATGTAAAAAATATATATATAATATTATATTCGGGTAACAATAAATATAAATATGTAATCTATCAATATAAACTAAAAAAGGTGCAAAAATAAAATATGAAATAAAGATTACCTAAATAATATTAAAATCTCTAAATATACACAAAATACTAGAGGTTAATGACTAATTACAATACATTAACAATCCAGCAGTTGCTATATCACAATCGCATTGCAATCTAAATGCAAGCATTCCTATTTTAACTAAACACAAGTACACATTTGTCGCTTTATAACTTTCGCAGAATAATAGATATGCTATCGATAATTTTACGAAGAATTTGGCCCGTTTTATCACATTCTATATCGCAATCATTCGCAAAGCAAAAATAAAATTCTCGGTACGAAATAATAAAAGAAATTCTTCGTTATCAAGGAAGTCATTGATACAGATTAGAAACAAAATCATAAATACAACACAAAAATAAATAAACAGAGAATTATAACAAAAATTGAAAACCCTTTGTGTATTAATTATTGTATTGTTAAGAGTAAATCGCCTTTATTTGATATTTTTTTTTAAATGTTCTGGGCAATTTCATGCAAAAAGTCTACTGAAATCGAAAAAAATAAAAATGTTTTAAGTAATAAAAATATTTCTAAGTGTTAACACTATAGTACTTTTAGGTTTTATAGGTGGTAGCTTGGTGTCTTTCTTTGATTTCTGAAAAACAATCAGTTTCAAGATGGCGTCATGAGAGCTTATTGAGAACAGTCTTAAGTGCGCCAGAAACAGGAATTCGAGGGAAAAAATTATGCAAGTAAAAAGGTCTGGCCTCTCGAGAATACTTGCTTACATTTTTCTGTCATGTCTTACGTACTCTGTTCCCTAAGCCTCCTCTAAGCTAGCTCCCAGTAGTGTATTTTGGGGTGATGTTTGTAACTCAATTTTACAGGATGTATATTGTTAATTATTTATCATGTAGTTATAGTTACTATAATAAATTATCGTCTTAAACATTGTACTTTATGTTGAGACAATGGTCTTAACATAAATTTCAATGCATAAATATGTATATGATATAATAAAGTAAAATGACTATAATGTTGAGTGATAGTGTTGCGTCGGTCACAGAATTTACATATTTTTTTTCTTTAAGAGGAAATATCCCGCTGTTTCTCCCCATTCAACCGTATTCCCCTGTATCCTCCTTGGATTTTGGCATTAAAGCTATTTTTTAACAACGCCATCTATTGTCAAGTAACTTTAGTGTTGCTTAACAACGCCATCTATTGTTGAGTAGCTTTAGTGTTGCTGTTTCGGTAAAAATAATAGTATTACTACTCTCCAATAGATGTCAGGAAACTGAAAACACGGATAAAATGACGTTTTCTAAATATGAGACGTAGCTAGATCGATTTATCGCCCCCGAAACCCCCTGCACACTTTACTTCATGAAAATCGTTGGAGCCGTTTCCGAAATTCAGAATATATACATATCTATATACATATACAAGAATTGAAAAGAATGCCTCTTTTTACCCGACTGCGCCAGAAGGAGGGTTATTTATGATATCCTTAGACATGGGCTGAACAAATTCAAATTCAAAAAATTTTTATTGCTCAAAAAACAATTAGTAGCCACATTACAATGAATGGAATACCTATATACAAAAAAGAAAATGGTTTATGATTATTACAAAATCATCATGTGAGTAAAGTAACATAATAATATCATAATAAGTTAACATAAGTAGTGACTAACAGGTATGTAGACTTGTTTCACTGGTAGGTTGAAAAAATATGCAAATTATTTTTTAGAAAATTTTATGTAGTTTGATACCGACGAAATTTCAAATATATAATTTTAAATGCTTAAATAGAAAGATTTTTGAAGTTTTAAAACTTCTGGAACGACTTCAAATTTTATTACATGTAGTGATGATATTTTAAAAATATAATACATACATAACATTACGTCTGTTTTCCAAAAGGGGAAGGCAGAGACCGAAGACTGCCACTGGCTATTATCCTAGCACACATTTTTACACGCATCTACACGCATCAATGCTTTCATACACGTGCGACGGTTTAGAGTACTTTTGTCCTCGCCTTTTCTAAAAACGGACTCAATTTTATCGTGATACGTTCTCTAAGGTCTACCTCTACCGACCCTTCCAATTACTTTCGCCTCAAAAATTTGTTTCGTGCGTCTATTTTAATTCATTCTCCCAACATGCTCACAATCTTAACATACCTTTATCTGTCTTTGTCACCGCACTTTATGAAGCCGCAACTATTTCTTGTTCTGTCATTTAGGGCCAAGCCACATATACTTCCCAAAACTCTCATTTCCACAGCATTAATTCTACAGTTAAACAGGGTCAGCGGTTGCTGCTCTACAAGTCGCAAGTTCGGCCCTATATGGAGTACTGCTGCCATCTCTGGGCAGGTGCACCCGGATACCAGCTTGGACCTTTTGACTCGGTTCAACGACGGGCTGTGAGAATTGTCGACGATCCCAAACTCACTTGCCGTATCGAACCCTTAAGTCTGAGGAGAGACTTTGCCTCCCTGTGTGTGTTCTACCGCTTGTACAATGGGTTGTGTTCTGAGGAATTGTTCGAAATGGTACCCATGGCTACTTTCTACCATCGCACCGCTCGCTATCGGCAGGGAAGTCATTCTCACACTTAAGAACCGAAATGATCGCGTACAGTGCGGTTTCAGAGAAACTTTCTCCCGCGAACGCTTGGGTTGTGGAATGGATCCCTGTCAAGGTTTTCTCTAAGGACCTGTAGTCCTTATGGGGTTCCTTAAGAAAGAAGTTATTAGATTTTTGAAGGGTCGGCAACGCGCGAGTGATACCCCTGGTGTTGCAAGCGTCCATAGGCCACGGGGACCGCTTACCATCAGGCGGACCGTGTGCATGTTTGCCACCTTAGTGGTATAAAAAAAAAGTTATGCTTCGCTTTCCATACCCAACATTCACTTCCATACATCAGTGTTGGAACCGACACACCCTCATGAACAGCTAAACGTGCCTTTTCAGACAAATGTTGACTACTCATAAAGGTGTGTAACGCCCCATTCCGCTCTTCATTTAATGTCATTCTAACATTTTCCGTCTCTAGTGAAAAAAGCTCCTAAAGTATACATATTACTAAACTTAACAACATAAAATCAAATGAAAACCATAACTAAACTTTATATAAGTAGGTTATTTTATTTGCTATAAAACCCCTATTATAAATTAAAATTTTGATTTATTTGTGTCACAATATGCGACATGACAGTGTTTGAAAATATTTTTGATTGCACTGACTTATAATTTACAACTTTAAGTAACCATAGGCTTAGAATTTGATATTAATTTCAACTTGATACCTCCAGGCGGTCTTGAGTAGAGGTCCTTGAAATTCAGACAGACACACATTCTTTAATGTGTTATAACCTCAAAGCAACAAATTTCGGACTTTTTCCTATATTTATGATGTAAGAACTTGCTTCGTGCAAAATTTAATGATTCTAGGTCAACGTGAAGTAACCCCTAAACTGATATTTATTTGTGAATGCCAAAATATGCGTCAAAAATGGCCGTATTTTCTTATGCGTATCTTTGATTTTTTTACAGCTTCAAGGGACCTTAGACCTTAGTATTTGCTATTAATTTTACTTTGATACCTTCACGCCTAAGATAAAGGGTCTTGACAGGCAGACAGACAGACGGACAACAAAGTGGTCTTATAAGGGTTCCTTTAATCCTTTTGAGGTACGAACCATAAAAATGAACTCAAATTGTGTTACATAGTCACGTCACATATGAAATTGCCGTCTAGGAATATTTTTGATATATTATGAATTCAATATACTTCCTACGAATTTTCCTTGTACAGAAATTATTGTGTATAATATTGTGATGTTGAGGTGTCTGTTTTCTCGTAGCTACCTTAATGCGTGCGTCTATATGGTAGCTTTCACTGCGGCTTTCCCACATACTTGTTTGTATTTTCTAGCGGAGAAAATGCATTGTATTGCAACGTAAAGTCAAATAACATTGGTAAATTTCATTAACGTGCCCAGTTACTTCACTCGGGATTAATTTTTGTTACTATGCCCAAAGTACCGAAAAGAAAATCCTTAAACCGCTAAGGTTGCCAACTTTTTATTACAAAAACTACTGTAAGTTAAGAGCTTTTCGTTTTTTTTTTATTTGAAGCCTTGGACTCTTAAAATCATTCGCAAGGTAAACCTGGGCAATATGACCTAGAGTACCCTCGTGACGATGCCTAGAGTACCCGAAAGAAAACCGCTAAGTTTGCCAACATATTTGTTACAAAAAATAGAGTATAATAAGAGATTTTCGATTTTTTTATTTGAAGCCTTGAATTCTGAAGTCAAACCAAACAAGGCAAACCATGGCAATATGATTAGTTCGCAGAATACGTGTATGTTTTTTTTGTTTTATTGGGTAAATTGTTAATTCATTTTTAACAATTTTCTCTTTAATCACAAAACGAAATCCTTAAACTAAACATTGATAATTAAAGCAAATAAGCAAAAAATGTTTTACACAAGCGAATGTCAATTGCTGCCGATCATACTTATGTAGAATGATATATGCATCACCAGCGGCTCGATTCCGTAAAATGATTGCTAACAATTCTCGTTTCAAATCCATAGAAATAAGATATACATTGCGCATTTGAAATTACGTATGAAATTCATTGATTATCGCGAAACCGCAATGTATATCTTATTTCTTTCAAAAAAGGTTAGCAATCTTTCTACGGAATCGAACTTAGGTTTAGAAGACATCTTACTAGAAGTTTTAGTTCAGACACAGACGGTCGACACAGGCTGAGTGAGGCGGTTAAGAAATCTTTTGTTGTGAAGTTAGTCTGTGTTAACAAAATTGTAACTCTAATGCCTCATCCATTTATTGGTGGCTATAGCGTTATTTCTGATGGTGACTCAGTCTAATTCACTAGGTAACTCCTAGGGTTGCCACTGACACGACTAATTTAAATCAATACATACACAACTAAATAAGAGCAATAAGAAATATATATTTAATACAAGTAAACCAGAATTGTGCCTTGTTATGAACTTTTTTGAATTTACTAGATTGTAACTTTATAAGGCAAATAAATAAAAATGGAGGATCGTTGTAACTGACAGTCTTTGGTCTCTGCCTACTCTTCAGGGAATCAGGCAACACGTAAAGTGGGCATGATTTTTTTTCGTGGATCCCCTGATATGGCGTGCATGCAGCGAGCATAGGGTGTTAAAAAATATTTCGGGAGTTTGAAAACCATTTTTCGATTCAGGGATCCGTTTGCAAAATAATAAGCTTTCAAGGGCTTATTTCTGTCGGAGTCAAGTGTTCCCCCCCTGCTAGTTAAATAATTAGTTTTGAAAATGTGGAAAAAATCATGGCAGTATAATGATCACAGTTAAGACTGCGATATAGGCTATATCGCGTAAATACGCCTTTTTTGTGCAATTTCTGTAACTAAACCAATCCAACAAAAAAATCTAAAGTTTTAAAACTGGCTTTTGTCTAGTGCATTACCTTACGGAATGATTTTCATTTATTGTATTTAATGCAATAAAAAATCTAGAAGTGACCATTGTTTCAAAACTTGTGCAGATTTTTAAGGCGTGTATTACATTTGCTTGTAATTAAAGTTAGTTAAACAAATAGAATAGCTTGTTATCTAGCGCACTGACTCTAAGTTGTAGCAAAAAATCAAAAAATATGACTACTAAACGGTAAATACGTTAAATTCCATACAAAAAAGTTTTAGGGCATCATAATAGGATAAATTACTTAAGAAGTATATAACGAATATATCTCATAGTAATGAATATGACATTGTGTAATGAGTTTTAGTACATTTACATGCACATCAGTAGTATTCTTAAGTAGGATTTACAAGTTAACAAGTAATATAGTCGACCAACTTATAAATGTAATTTGAGAAGTTAAAAATTTCCATTGCAAATTAGATGACGTTATTAGCTGTGTAAAACAGGTTGTAAATAAAAGTTAAAATATTAAAATAAAAACATAACATCTTCAATAATTATTATTTCTAAATTAATAATAATATAAATGCGAAAAACGCACTGAAGTGGGCGACGCTTGGTGATTATTGCGCTTGGAGCCACAGTATTCTTAATCTACGAAACCCTAAATCAAATCGTGTACGACACGCATTTGGCCTTTTTTTTATTCAAACTAAAAATAAACATACTTATATGATATTATAGCATAGTAAAACGAAATTCACGAAGCCTAGTGGGGTTCCCGAAGCGCTAAGGGGCCCATAGGGAATAATTTTATGAACTTAGCTTTTAGTAAAATGAGGTACCCACCTACTTTACTCAATTTCATGCTTTATGTTACCTATACGTAGTTTTGGAGTTATATTTTTTTAACCGACATCAAAAAAGGAGGAGGTTCTCAATTCGGATGTTTAGATATATTTTTTTTATGTATATTTTAAAATTATTTTTTATATATTAGGGAATACTTCCGAGGTGGTCTCATATTAATGTAGTGCATTTAAAACTTAAGCTTATGGTAAAAAATAATAATTGGTGTTAATTTTGAAGCTAATGAAACGCCTTTTATGTTGATGATTGTATAACATTTTGTTACTACTATGAATGTTTTTAGTGTACGAAAAAAGCAATTCGTTACTAAAAACTTTTAAACAAAAATAAAAAAACAACTGGCTTGAAAAATATGAACTAAAAAGGTAAAAATAATTATTTATTTCCAAAAATCTGACCTGAATTACAGTTTGAAATTGGTTTCATGCAAGTGTTATAAACTGTTAAGTACATAAAAACAACTTCAAACTGTAATTCAGATCAGTTTTTTGGAAATAAGTAATGCTTTTTACCTTTTTAGTGCATATTTTTGAAGCCGGTGGTTTTATATTGTTTTGTCTCTGTTATATCGTATATGAACGCAGATCAAAGCCGCACAGTTGATCCAATCTGTTATTTGATGGACTTACTTTTTTCACATTTTTGTTTATGGCATAAACCTAATTACATCCGAAATGTTTATGTTGAATGTTGTTTTTTTTTCTATCCGACCTTAAGCTTAGGATTTTTTTTTAAAGGAAATTAAAAAAAATCCTAAGCCTAAGGTCGGACAGAAAAAAAAACATTTTCTATTTCTCTTTTATGGAACTAAAAAGTATTTTGGAATATGCAGCTAAAGTTATTAGGACATTGGATATCTTAGAACATTACCCCTTAAAAGAAAGGCAGCTGCAAAAATATTCAAAACTAAAAATAAACAAATAAGTGCTAAAACATACCAAATATATAAGCAGTCATACACTAGAAGGCATATAGTACCAGAGATACAATTCAACACACAAAAAGGATATAGTAAGTTCCTCGCGTCTTTCAAATCGTCTAAGAATCACGTGCAATCTCTCTACTAAAATCGTTACTAACGCCAGTGAGTCGGAATGTTATGTCTGCATCTCCTAAAAACCTTTTGGCAGTATTGCGGTCATTACTAATCCGACTCCCTCGCAGCCTAGTTGGTAGTGTGGCCAGCTGTTGTGCAGAGGGTGTGGATTCGATTCCCGCACTGAACAAACCTTTACCTGATAAATATGGGTATATGTATATATGTTATGTATGTATTTACAAAAAAAAGTAATTATATGTATTTGTATCCGTTGTCTGGTATCGATATCACAAGCATTGCTTACTTTACTTGCGGCGCTGTGTGTAATGTCCAACTATATTAATTTATTCTTTTTTCTGAGTCTAAGGGTAGAAGAGAGAATAGTCATAAAAAATAACTTTAGACTACTTTCCATTTAGGTATTTTTCGTTTGGTATCTTTTTCGTTATTAAATTTTCGTATGTGGGAGATACATCAATCCAAAATTTAACCTCAAAGAGGTTGGAAAAGTGAAATTTAGTAGCACTGAGGTGGCGTCTCTAGCTAGTTTAAACAATATTAATGGAGTACCCGCGACTCTGATAAAGACACCGTATTTACGTATCCATGACGACTATAACACGGTCAGACTTTCCGGCAACGGTAGCGGATAAAAATAGACGATGCTTCGGGCGCTTTAAGTCGAGCGAGGCCGAGGTTGAATGCGTCTGTAGTACACGCGGATCCAGCGCCTATGCTCGAATGGGGTAAACGCCATAGGGTGTCGTGAAAGGATCACGCGCATGATGTAATTTTATAAATAGCATCACACGGTCCGTAATACACCAGAAATAGATTTGTCTGTATTAAAATAACCTTTTTTTATTATTGTGTATTGTGGATTTTACGATTTGTTTAGGGTTATCAGATAATACATAGTTACCTTTTAATACTCGTATAATTTACTGACTGAGGGACAAGACAGTTGTAAAATTTAGCACTGGAAATAGATTAGTAAAAAATAGATTTATACATCATTCTTCATACACATCAATTTCAACTTGCTTTAACAATCGAATGTTTGTGATTGATCATTAACGCTCCAAAAAAAAACAAAGGTAGGGTGGGACGTGCATATAAAAATTGCATTTTATGGGTATTTTTTGCGTTACAAACAATATTTAAAATAGTTTCCTCATATTTTTTGGTGAAAGTAAACGTGTTTTTGTCGTTTATTGTGCACACTTTATAGCTTAAATCTTAAATAACTAATTAATTGGAGTTAATTCAGGAGTTCCACACCGATAGCCGAATTTAGGGCGGGCAGAGCCGCTGTCAAAGTATAGTAATTCATATATAGATATCTAGATACTTTACACAGGTTGCAGTTTTTAGCTCTTAAGAGTAAACACCGTAGATTGTTTTCATACACAATTAATTTTGCCATTTTTTTTTTTAAATCAAAATGCAAAGTGTAATTCTCGAAACTTCGAAGATTATGGCTAATCACTTTTGTATGAAAAACGATCTACGGCGTTTACCCTGAATGTTTTTGCAGTTGTGTTTTTTTATTTATTTTTATTATATATGTATTCTTACTTTGCCAACCCTGTAAGCTGAACAATTACACCATTAACAGAATGCTTCCAGTCTCCGGATCAGATTGCATTCAGAACCTTTTTGTAACCGATCCTGTCGTCGTGTAGCTTTCCCGGGACCTGGTATTCATTCCGCCGCCCGGCCCGAGCTGCGCTGTTCTAGGACGGGGGGTGGAGTTCGCCCGACCACTTACGAACGTATTTCCTCCGAGTAAACAAAATTAATGCACGAGGCAGGGTTGAATTCTGTAGTGAAATTATAGTGGGTATTTGCATAGTAAGCCACATCGGATACGATGAAATAACTAGATTATTAATATTGTATCTTTACTGTACAGACATCAAAGTGATCTCAATATATATTAGTTAGGTTTTTAGGCTTGGTATACATGTTTAGGAAATTCAAATTGAAATCGAGAATTTTATAAAGGATACAGGAGGTTTAAAGAAGGATAATTTCTGAAGGTTAAATGACTCCATAATAAAAAACCGGCCACGTGCGTGTCGTTAACGCATGAAGTTAGGGTTCTGTAGAATGAGAATTATTGCGAGTATAAATTGTGAAACGATTTTGTACGAAATATACTTTTACTGAAAGTATTCATGAAGTCTTATCATTGTGATTTTTAATAGATTGTTAGAACACGTGTTTTAGGTAGAGGGCACAACATTTTCAAATTTGGAAGCCAATAACTGAAATGCATTTTTGAAGCCCTATCCAACTATACACATTTGTATCATCGGAATTATAAGGCATGACGAATTTATAAGGGTCCTTTTTTGCCATTTGGCCTGAAGCCAGATAACCCTAAAAATGAAGTAAAAAAAAGATACGCAAAATAACTTTATAAATATTACTAGATAACCGATAATTTCAAATATTCAGAGCTTTTTTTTTTTTTTTTTTTCACCGTACCCTTGCGTCTTTGTAGGGTTGAATCGGACCAAGTACACAAGTTCTCCGCGGTTTTCCTACTCAACGGGACTAGGGATGTTTGCACGACCCGTGTAAAAAGCGTCTCCAGTACTGTCATCTGCATAGCAATGTATGTTGTTGATGTCCAACATGTCATTGATATGCAGTAGAAACAGCGTAGGAGACAGCACAGAGCCTTGCGGGACACCAGAATTAATGTCCATGCTATCAGAGCAACTATACCGTCAACTACGGTTCGTATGCGTCTGCCGGACAAAAAGCTAGCCACCCATTTGCACAAACCCTCGGGCACTCCGTAAGATGGCAACTTCGATAGAAGACCGCGGTGCCAGACCCGATCGAACGCCTTCGTTATGTCCAGGCTACATGCCAATGCCTCCCCCTGACTCTCAATGGCTAGTGCCCATCGGTGTGTGAGATACACTAGAAGGTCACCAGTCGAGCGACCGTGGCGAAAGCCGTACGGTCACTGACCAGATCGTGTACTTCTAGGTATCATAGAAGCTGTGTGTTGATCACACGCTCCATCGCCTTAGAGAGGAGAGAGGTAATAGCGATAGGCCTGTAATTCGATGGATCTGATCTATCGCCCTTTTTCGGCACCGGGTGCACATTCGCAGTCTTCCATGAAGACGGAAATTGCCTAGTGTGGTAGGATAGCGCGAAGAGGCGCGTGAGTACAGGACATAACTCAGGAGCACACTGCTTAAGCACCACTGCTGGTATACCGTCTGGCCCACTCGACTTATGAACGTCTAGAGAAAGCAACGCCCGCCTGACCTCCCGCTGCGTTATGGAGATTTCCGGCATGGTCTTACCGCACCACGGTATAGTAGGTGGTACAGCGCCTTCATCGTTCATATTCGAGTTCGAGGCAAAGAGACTGCCCAGTAGATCGGCTTTCTCTTTAGCACTATGGGCCAAGTCACCATCGGTCTTTCGCAGTGGTGGTAACGACGACTGGCAGAAGTTCCCTTCGGCAGCTTTGGCAAGCGACCAGAAAGCACGACTCCCAGAAGGATAGCTCGCAAGTCGCCCACCTATTTTGCCGATGAATTGGAATTTTGCTCTGGCAGTTGCTTTCTTACTAAACCTCGAGGCAGCATTTAATTTGCGTTTTAACTCAGAAATATTCGGATCTTTATTAAAACGAGCCGTGGTGCAAGCCTCATATGCATTTTGCTTAAGAATTTTAGCTTTTCTGCAAGAGCTATTAAACCACGGTCGTTTTTTGACGCCGGCAGCTACTCGCGGGTTAGGAATATAACATTCCATACCAGCAAGGATTGTCTCAGTGACTGCGGCTGCGCAGACGTCAGGATCTTCTGAGTTAAAGCAGATCTGCCTCCACGGGTACGATGCGTAAAATTCTCGCAATCCATCGCAGTCTGCCGACTTATAGTGCCACACACGACGCCAATTAGTTGGCCCAAAAGGATCAGGTTGTGTGCATGACACTTGAGTCCGAACGAGACAGTGGTCTGAGGAGCCAAGAGGCGCATCCACTGAGACGGAGTATCCGTTCGGACGAGTAGTCAGCAGAACGTCCAGTAAGGAGCTCGTATGTTCCTCTATATCTGGTATTCTCGTTGGAGAAAGTACCAGCTGAGAGAATCCATAGGTCAGAGCAAATTCATGAGCAGATATCCCAGCATAGTTATTGGTTCGAGAACTGAGCCACTCACGATGGTGGGCGTTAAAGTCTCCCAAAATAACTAGTTCTGCTGTGGGATATTGCACTAGAACTTTGTTAGTCGTCAAACTCAGGTGCGTGAAGAGTCGAGTTACGTCCGTGTCACCGCTATGAGACCTGTATAGGCACGCATAGATACGAGTGTGGCCGCCGTAATCTACGCGCACCCACAACATCGACAGGTCCCTGTCTTCAAGGCTATGAATGCGGCGACAGCAGATATCCTCCCGGACGAACATACATACACCGGCACGACTCATAAAATTGTGTTCGAGTTTGTAGCCGGGATAGTGAAGGTATGATGTGTCAGCCGGGCAGGATATCTGCGTCTCCGTTAGAAAAAGAATGGTCGGCTGCGTTAAGATTGGCGTGAATACCCCTGATGTTGCAAAAATCCACATTATATGTGGATGGAGTAGCCGCTGTGCAAACTCTTTTCTTTTTCTTTCTTATGGCCATAATAAATAAAAAAAGTTACTAAGACTAAGGATGAGGATTCACTGCACAGACAGCATAGAGGACAAAAGGTGCGGTTCTAAGACTGCCGAAGCTCGCCGCAGATGATACGGTTGCTGGCACGGCGGGCGGAAGGGCCCCTGATCCCCCTCTGTTGTAGTAGCCGGGTCCACTCCGGTCTCCTTCTCCGGCACGACTACCACTTCAGATACTTTACACAGGCTGGCGAATCAGCCTCCCAGGGCGGAGATTAAGTGATCCCTGGGTTCGGGATCCCGTTCAACCTGCGGGCGGCCAGCGGTCAGCCGTTTCATCAGGTCTCCCTGACCGCCGAACCAGCACGCCGCGTCTACGCCGAGCATGACAGCAACGAGCACCGCCGGTCCTCCGCTGTCCGCGCAGCGAATCCTCAAAGAGCTCTGGCAACCTTACTCACCGCCAGGAACACTGTTGTGTTACTCAATGTTAGTGTTATTATGGCCGCGGTTTTCTGTAAGGTGGAGGTACTTCCCCAGCCGCTTATTCGAGCAAGTACTCGCTATGCCCTGCTTTAGTGTTCGGGTGGCTTATTCGAGCGAGTACTTGCAGTGCCCTACCTCTCTTAACAACTTTCACAAACAAAACTAAATATTGACTGATAACGCCCTAGTAAGCCGAAATATAAGTTTTTTTATTATTAAATGTATTGTAAAACTATATATTTTTATTTTAATACTACAATTAAAGATAATTTCGATAAAAATATAAGAACGGTTTTTCAGATATCATATATAAAACCTGTAGAAATCCAATAAACCACTAATTTTATTTTCAGCCGAGTCATAGTTTTCACCAGTTATTTCATTTCATAAAAAGCATAGAAGCAAATTGATTAATTTCAATAACTTTTTTACACAACAGATTAAGTAAATATAAAAAAAAAAAATTTCATTACAATGTTACATAATCAATGTATGAAAATATAATACTTTTTGAGAAATCTTTTATTTCCTATTAAGTTACGAGCATAGATATAGAATAGCGTAGCGTGAAAATCCTAGATCTGTGGGTACATTTTTTAAACTACTCGCACAAAGCAAGCGACAATCGAAGAATTCACCCGCATCCGCTTTGACTTAGAAGCTTTGAATTTATACAGCTAATTGTCAGCTATATAGGATACATTCTCTTTGATTGTCACAGTAATACATAGAAAGAAATTAGTGTGTTCCATCAAACGGATTGTAGGAAAATACTGAGATTAGGAACTGCATAAAAACGAATTAATTCAATTTGTGAACTGTTTTTCGAATCAACTAGACCTGTAATATATCTCATGGCTTTTCGTCTTAAAGATCGATTTTCGATGTAAATGGAAGCCTAAAAGATAGATTCACAAAAAATCATGATTCAAAAAATGATTTCTCATAAATCCAAACATGAATATGTATAAATCATTTGGTGTTTTGTCGTATTTGGTATTATTTTTGGAAAAAGTAAGAGTTCATGCATCAACCGATTTTTTATAATTACATAGTAACAGCACCATTTCATTTCACATCACATTTCTGTATTTAGGTCGCGATTACAATCGAAGTATTGACTCTTCTACTTAATTTTATCCTTGCGTTCTTCGCTAAAAATATCTAATATTGATGTTTGAGGGGTAAGATCGATTCACTGTTTGTCATTTGCGTCTGAAGATCCATTTAAATAAATATCTTTCCTCCTAGAAAATAGGTTATTCGATAAATCGATTTCAGACCGCAACCCTAGAGCTGTAGCATATATAATACTGTCTAGTCGGCCGTAGTCTGCCGTACCAGTATGTTTTTAGCACAGCTTCAGTATAAAATTCAGAACAGAAATTTATAATTACCTATTTAGCTAGTTATACGCATATAATAACACTAGCTTTTGTCCGCGGTTCCACCTGCTCTAAATTCAGTTACCAGTGTAGGATTTTAACAACTCGTCAATTATAGAAAAAAAAAACGACTCACACTTGACGTTTTCAAGTAGTCTATGTCCTTTATCCGGACTCAAACTATCTCCATGCCAAATTTGTCCGCGGTCCGCGCACTCTAAATTTGGTCCTCGATGTAGGATTTCAACGCCAACTCCTTAATTATAGAAAAAAAAAACGACTCACACTTGACGTTTTTAAGTAGCCTTTGTCCTTTCTCAGGACCTAAGCTGTCTCCATGACTAATTTCATCTTAATCGGTGCAGCGGTTTAAGCGTTAAGAGGTAACAGAAAGATACCTTCGCATTTATAATATTAGTATGGATCCTAATCCAAAGCCATTAAATTATATAGTACTTTTTTTTGTTTTAATGGCACGAAAGTTACTTAAACAGTTTGAAAAGGTTGCTTTATTTTGCGGATAACATTACTTCTACTTAAATAACGTATGAAATGTGAAATGGATTACAATTTCCTCGCGAATCAATAAGGTTTGCGAAGGCAAAATCTGGGACAGTGCGACCGAAGGCATCACCTAATATAATAGATAGAAGATGCATGCTCCTTTCAATCCTTAATTGAAAGGAGCGTCTAAGAATATCAAACTAAAGTATCGTCGAGTCGAGCACAAATATACTCTTAACTCATTTTGTCGTTCGAAAATTGCGTAGAGTGGCTTTTAAAAGCGATTTTATAACCTATTTTGTAACTGCATGTACATTAGTACGTTTAAATATGCCTTTTAATTCATTTTGTTGCTAGGAAATGGCATAGTGTTTTGTTATTGTATATACTTAAGTAAAAATAAACTGCTCTATGTCAATCACATACTGTTTAAAGTTAACAATACAAATAGTGATAATTATGACTTATATAATCATAAAATCGGCCTAGTGCGTTAGGTTAGGGTTCCATAGTACGGAAATGATTAGATACCTACTTGTAAAACTTGCGAACCGAGTTTTTAGAAATTTAGAGGGAAAGCTAAATGGGTACTCGCAAACTCGCTTTGAGATCAGAAACCCTTTGTTTGTATAATCTAAATAAATCCTTTAGGCTAGGGAAAAACTTCCAGTGATCTTTTAAGTAGGTATCTTATAAGTGCTTAGTAATCTGCAATATCCAGTTTGTTATTGTCTTGTATAGGTATACGTACGCAAGGTTTTAACGAATACACAAATGTTTTATTCAAATTTAGGTGAGTACGTAGGAACTAAATCTTAGCGCCCAACTTCAGTTGCTATCTCCGTGACCTATATTTTTTTACTGACTTCAAAAACGGAGAGAAGAGGTTTATAATTTTTTTTATGTTTGCCCTCCGATTTTTGCTTCAATTACGTACCGATTTCAAGAATTCTTTTTTTATTCGAAAGAGTATGGCTCCCATGTTAATGTAGTGGATTTAAAACTTTAACTTTTGACGAAAAAATAAATTATGTTAATTTAATACTGGTGAATCGCGCGTTTACCTTTTTAGTGCATCTTTTTGAAGCCGGTTGTTTTGTAAATTATTCAATTGTTGCACCTAATGGAAAGGCTATCTAAGTAGCAAGTACTTAATTTAGTTTGCTACGAGCGCTGCGATAAGCAGTACGACCATAAATAGATACTTAACTTAAACACGACTTTGTGAAATTAAAACTTAAGTTACATACTTACCTTGGTTAAGTAAAAAGGGCCAAACCGACTGGCACAAGGCCAATTTTTGTTATTGCACTATAATAACTGCATGTTTAAAGCTTGTATGTAATTACCGTTTTGGGACACAGCAGATATTTTTTAAGTGCCCGTTAAAGGTAGGACGGATAGGATATGCTTAGCCAGTCATAGGATTCCGTTGACAACCTTTGGTTACGGAGCCTAGAAATGTTTAGTTATTTTTTTATTTATCGAAATGCCTTTATTGTTGTACGATCAAATTTTCCCTTATACATACAAGTAAAAGCCTGTTGGAAAACGAAAAATACATAGTTTTTACGATATACTGTCTGACTCGCACTTGACCCTTTTTAGGGTTCCGTACCCAAAGGGTAATTAGCGGAACCCTATTACTAAGGCTCCGCTATCCGTCCATCCGTCCGTCCGTCTGTCACCAGGCTGTATCTCATGAACCGTGATAGCTAGACCGTTGAAATTTTCAAGGAAGATGTATTTCTGTTGCCGCTATAACAACAAATAATAAAAAATAAATATTTAAGGGGCTCCCATACAACAAACGTGATTTTTTTGCTCGATTTTGCTCGATATTGATAACGGCAGCAGGTAGACCCTTGAAATATTCACAGAATATTAAGTTGTATAGTCACTTTAAAAATAAATAATTAAATAAAAATAAAACAAATAATAAGGGGGGCTCCCATGAAAAAAATGTGATTTTATTGCCATTTTTATAGATAATGGTACGGAACGCTTCGTGCGCGAGTCAGACTCGCTTTTGGCCGATTTTTTTCTTTCTCAGGAACATACGCTGAGGTGTGCATAACAACTTACCAAAATTTCATTACAATCGGTTTTTACCCTTATTACGCGAGTCCGTCTCGCACTTGATGACCAAACGGGATAAAAAATGTCCGCCTCCTGGTTTTAAGCTACAGCCTCACCAATTTTCAGCCAAATCAGTTCAGCCGTTCTTGAGTTATGAATAGTGTAACTAACACGATCATCTTTTGTATGTCCTTGTTACTTATCATGTTGATTTATTCAAAGATCTTTAATGTAGTACCTCTCTGCTCGACTAAGTCTCTCAGTCTTAACAAGAATAAAAAAACCTTCTAAAAAATGAGCCGGCTTTATAATAACTCCCACTTGAGGTAACTAAAAACAAATAACAATAGTCAAGTAAGTCATAACGCAGCATAGTTACAACTAGGTGGCGAGCCTAAGACCTCTTTGACTATTATCGCTGATAAGTATAGAATATTGGAACTGATCAATCTTCCGTCATTTCGCTTGGCTCAAATCTAGAACTTATTAAAGTTGTAACTTTCCGAGCACTTCGAACTCCAGACATTTGTTCCATTTCTATGGCCTCATTCAATACGAACATGGAAGTAGCTTGTTTTACAATCGTATCCATTACCACCGCCGTTGCAGCTATTCATAGAGTACTTTTATGTGGAGCCCTGTATGAATCAAGAAATGCGGAATTGATAATGGCTTAATGTTTTAGGTAAATAATTAATCCAAATGTAACATATTACTTGCTGATATTTTCTAAAAGCAAAAATCAAAAATACTGAGTTTAAAACACATGCCTTCCTCTAAGATCCGCAATCGGCTAAAAAGATGCAAAATATAACAATCTATATAAATATTATATAAGTAAGCACACACATATAAAGCAATGTCACTAACCAAGGTAAGTATGTAACCTAAGTAAACGATGCGTGAAGAAATATATAGAGCAGTCACTGATTGGATAGGTAATACATAGAGGACATACTTTTTTTGATAACCATACCCAAATTCTGAAAATCGGGTTAGCCTCACAACCTTACAAAGCCTAGCTAAGATAGTTATCAGTAACTCATGTCTTCTACTTAAAATGTACTCATGTCACTTATGTATGAGTCATGACAATTTTAATGATAAAGTTGTTGTGTTAATTAATGGCTGCGATTAAAATTTGCCTGCCATTACAAAAAAAGGTATTGTATAATTTAGTAATCTTATTATCGTAAAGCACTTAGACGTGCCTTATTTCGGGAAATGGATATTTTTTGCACAAGTTATATAATAGTAGCAAGATTACATACACACAGCTTGTGAAAATAAGACCAAAACCGATTGATCGGACAACAAGCAAATATGTTATCTTCCGTGTAACCCAATTATTCACCACTTTTCACATAGACTTGTCTGCCCTACCCCAATTAGTTTATGAAGCCTGATTGATGCACAAAGTGGCCGCTGCATACATCCAGCAGGTGCTGTGACGAACAAGTGGCTGACTGAACAAAAGTAACGGATGTGAGGATTGTGTGTGACGAAGTGTATAAGGGGGAAACACAATGCTTAAGTCGTACCATACAAGTCCAATTGTGAGAAAAGCTTTCATGCCGACGTGTACACAACTTGTGCTAATCCCCTGCACAAGTATAATTGTACGAATAGCGACTATGGCGTTGTGCACACAAGTTGTGCTAATATTCTCCGCAGCTAAGTGCACCGTACGTTTTTACGATATTGAATAGTTTTGTAAATTAGTTAGTCTTTAAACAGATATTGTTATGTCGATCCATGACGAAATTTCGGTCAAGGTTTCTTGTTTACGTACGAGTACCTGCATGCAAATGCAAATTAGCTGCGCATGGCACATTATTTTTAACTATACAATGCAAGAAAAACGGCTCCTGTTATATGAGCTTTTAGGGAGCCCTGCAGTGGTACCCCTGTAATGAAAACAAGAACAATGGCTAAGACAAAAAAAATTGCCCCCTACATAGGCTTACGCCTACTTTTAAACCATTTTTATACAGTACCCAGAAAGCGGGTTCATAAGTCCCAAGTGGCGGAGGCGTGTACCAATGTACCTTTTCTTAATTTCTCAAGTACACTGATTTATTTATTCACACCACTGGCTTTTCGGTGAAGGAAAAAACCGTGAGGAAACCCTCATACGTCAAGATAAAAAAGAAAAGACGTATGCGAAGTCCATAATCCGTACCGGGCCCGCGTGTGGGCTATGGCCCAAATCCTCCTCGCTTATGAGCGTAGGCCGTGCCTCAACAGTGGGGACGTATGAAGGCTGGCAAGATGACCCAGAAAGGGTGTGCTTTGTAAAATAAATAATTATGTGTATGTCAAAGGGCGAATTCCGTCGATTTGGGAATTGAGAGGTCAAAACCTTAACTTTTACTTGTTACAAAATAAACCACCAGCAAAGGAACCATTACTCAAATGACATTAAGTGTACAAAACTTACCTACCATTACCACTTTCGACTTGCTATAGATATCTAAAATTTTAAGTATACCTACAATAATTAGTGTGCATTTGACTGATACCACGCAGTCCCCTGACTGTACCCTCCGTAAGGTCGACATAGTTTATCTAATTGCACCGGAGTAGGTAGAGACTATCTGCAAGTTAGCTCTACTCTGCTATCTGTGGGTGAGTCACCACAGTGACCGTTTACTCATCGACTATGCTTGTGTATTACAAAATCGACAGCGTGTCAGAGTATACACAAGGTGAGCATAATTAATTACCCATATATTTACAATGATAGTATTGTATAGTGCAGGTGTCCCCAATAAGTTTGTGTAGAGGTCCGTTTTAAAAATATCAAAGACCTTCGTGATCCGTTCGGTAAATGTTATCAAGCGATCGTTTAAAAATTTCAAATTCATACTAATATCATAAATGTATACGAAAAAAAGTTTTTAACGGAAAACAGCTGAACCAATTGTGATAAGCTGAATACAAAATGATTCGATCCTAAGTAAGAATATATCTCTTACTTGGGGCATAAATTCTGCTTTTTAAATTAATGGAAGGTTGTTGATACTTGTCTCATGTTAAAAACGTCTGATAAAAAAAAAATGGCAACCAGCCACAATTTATGTAACGTTTTGTCTTAGTTTTTTAAAAAAACATTGTTCTTGTAAGGTTAGCACAAAATAAATTGGCAGCGGTCCGGATCTGGGCCGCGGCCCGCCATTTGGTGACCCCTGCCTGGTAAAGTGTATACACACATGATAATTGATGTTAGTATTTTACCGTAACATGGTCTGTATACTTAGTACCGGCAGAGTATATCGTACCAGGCAGGTAACGACAGCGGTTGAATTACTCCGAGTTATATATAAAAATCACATTATTTAAATAATGTTTCTTAAAAATTATTTTACCCTTTTAGGGATGAATGTTGCAAAATAATTTAAGTCCCTAACCCGGTAGTTTAGGTTGTGCGTTGATATATCAGTCAGTCAGTATGTTTACTATTTCATATATGAATCTATTACCCGGCAGTCATCGTTACATAGCTGAAACCCTATAAGGTTAAATTAACCGAAATCAAGTACTACGTGACTGAAAACATGAAATAAAACAAGGATGATGCGATATGTAACTAAGCGTGCGTAAGTAGTGCAGCTACAACTGAACTGAAATACAAGAAATAAATTAATAGTTTATTATAAATTATGGTATTAAATTACTATCACTGCTACGCTTTAGCAAAGTTGTAAGCTAATGGCATTTGAAACTTAAAAGGTTTCTTTAACACAACTTTAAAAAAAAAAACTAGTGAAAAAGAATTAGTTTAGGATTTATTGCACAAAATTTAATTATTACGTGTTTTCACATTTGTCAGAGCTTGAACGATACCCTGAACCCCGTTATTATATTTTAGTCAGATTTACTAAGCAGATCTGGGATTGCCAGAAAACTGTAAATGTAGGTAGTATAACCTCGTAACAAAGTGTAAATGGGTCTGATACGATTCTACCCTGAAATAAGCTAAATAAAATAATCACAGATCGATCACCTTTAGCAATTCACATAGCTGCACTAGAGAGGATAGAGAGCGAGTGGTTACCGCCGCCGCCGCCTTATATCCGTAGCAAACGATTATTTTCCGCACTCTAACCGGGTCACATTTGCAGGAACAAATCAAATATGAAATCGAATCGAGGAAATAATCTTTTACTGCACTTTTATTGTTTTCAATAATATGCACTAAAGTTAATTCATTATATGCAATACTCGTAAATAAACCAGTAAGAAATTTGTTTCAATACTTTGCAAATGTGGGTTTTCGGTTCAGTTTTATTTTGTTAGTATTGTTTTTTCTGAAACATTTGTTAATAATATAGAGGTAAAATTATTTGTTTTTTTTTAAGGTATGTAGGGAGGGTCTTTCTGCAATTACAAAACCGAAAAGCACTATTCCTTTACTATAATAACTATATTCATCTTAATTTTTGTTTTCAAACTGTGATCTGAACTTATCTATATATCTTCTATTAAAAAAACGGTGAAGTGCGAGTCAGACTTCCTAATTGTGATTTCCGTACCACTATTTACGAACACAAACAAAAGCAAAGTGTGCCGCAAAGCGGTCACCCATCCAGTGACTTCGGTCTATAAGATTGAGCCCTTAAGAGGTTAATGCAGACTAAGAGAAAGCGTGAGCTTAGTAATAGGGCTCCGTGGGCACCTATTGGATACGGCACAGGACAATGTCTGTGTGGAAAAAATAAATCGGTCAAGTCAAGAGCAACATAAATTCTCATCGAGATCTTTTATTTGATGTGTAGTACACGACACATTTATGTAATTTTTTTGAGTCATATCTCGGCTTTAGTCATATTCTATAGATTCAACATCCAGATTCAGAAGTCCTTTCAGAGTATCAAGTCGTCGTCATCGTAAAACACCATAAGTTTTCAAAACCCGGTAGTTTATTTGCTAATAAGGTAACAAATGTACACATGTAGAAGTCCCTGCTAAATTATAACTACCCGTAGTCAATTAAATATGAGCCAAGTATTCTTCCTTGAATAATTGTTGCTTTCCCAAAAGTATAAGATTCGAATCAATACCAAGTTCAGAAACATTTTTCCCTTATAATATGTCTTACTCAAAAAACAGAAGGCTCTAGGTTAGGAGATTATGCGCTTCAAAACGATTTGGGTACCATAAACTGTGTAATAAGTTGCCATCAGGTAGTTAGGAGTTGAAAAGGCTAATTCTGCGTAAAACGTAAAGAAAACGCAATTTTAGCGATTTTGATTTTCGGACCTTTTATAAATATTAACTTCCCTCAAGAGAAGTAACAATAACCAAATTCACATTTTTGAGCCGAAACTGCACTTGACACCGAAATTTTGTTCATTTGGCTACAAAATGGCAAATGTAGAGAACAGAAGCCCAAGCATCAGCTTCTCATCATCAAATAAGTCCACAATCCGCACTGGGCCCCCGTGTGGCCTGAGGCGCAAATCACCTAGGCCGTGCCCCAACAGTGGGGACGTATGAGGCTGATAAAAGAAAAAAAAAATTGTATGACAAATAGTTGTAGTTCTATTTTTGTCCATACGTGGCGCTGTTCATTTTTCATACAAAATTGATTACGTCGCTTATCATTACGATAGGTTATTTTGTATGTTATTTTATACTGGTAAAAATTTTACAATTTTTCATTTGATTATTGCAATGTATGTGGGAAATGGAGGGGAAGGGACCCATTGATAATGGGTAATAAGGTTCGGATACTGCCGAGAAAGTAATTCAATATCTACTTATTAAAAAAGTTTTAAATTGAATAATTGATTTATTGTCTTTATATTTAAATATACCCATCTATTTATACATACACACTTTTTACGATACAAACTTGAAGTTAAATAGAATAATAATCATCGTGGTTAAAGTTGTCAAATTCTATGAGCTACATCAATTTGTAATGCAGACATTTTATTAGTTAAAATACACAAATTTAAAATGCAGACGTTGTAATTATTGTTAAAAATGTAATTTGCATATTGTCGAGTTGACACAAACAGAAACAGCCTAAGTACCCGTATATTGATTTGGTATACTCGTACCATGCAAACACGATTCTTATTCTCATTAGTGTCTAATGCACTTTGCAACCAAAACAAAACAATTTGCAGTTTAAACCTCTACTTATTTATATTGACAAATAAGTATATTTACTTAAAAATAAAGTTTGTTTTATTTCTTGTGTCGTATGCCTTTCCTGTTCTTATCCTATTACTGTCCGGGTCTACATTCTAATTACAATTTCATTAAAAGATATACAAGTACGTCCATTTTCTAAATTGTTCCTTAGTAAACATTTTTTTCATCAGGTAAATTGCATAATGCAAATATTAAGAATTTTTAAAATAAGTCAAGAATACCATTACATTTGTGTGTTTGACATTTTAAGCGGTACACGTAATTTTTAAACACGATTCGGTAACGATCCTAATGAATTAATGCGAATGTAAGAAAATGTCTGTAGGTACATGTATAGTCGTCTTAACTTTACTTGATAAATTAGGTTATCAAAATTATATTTCGAAGAAATCACAAAATTGTACACAAGCAATTTGAATTTACATTGAAATATGTTTTTCAGGGTTCCTCATATGCAAGAAATCTGTATTTAGATTAAATTTTTCTAAAAATATTGAACGTATTTGCTCAAAAGAACACACACACACACACAATATAATAAAGTATATACTGAAGGTCATGACGAAGCCTAAACCATGATTTTGTATACTTGACCCTAGCTACGAAAATATTTATCACCCTTTTTACTAAAAAACATATTTAGGGTCTTTAGTACCACTAAAGTGGGGATGAATTTTTTTATAACCTCATCATAGCGTTAGGTATTTCAAACCATTTTAAGTAGAATATTATTAGACAATTTAAAAATATATATGTCGGCGGCCGATCGTATAATCCGGCAGATCACGAAACTCCTAGGCAGATCGTAAAGTATGGAAACGAAAGGAACAGAAATCACACTGTATAAGTCATGTATGATAGGTTAGGTTCAGTTTCGCTTTTGTAAACGTAGATACGTAGACGTAGAGCCATGCTTCATATTATAATCTGTTCAGTTATATGATAATTTCTATTTCATAGTTTACGATCGGCCTAGGAATTTCGTGATCTGCCGGATTTAACGATCGGCCGCCGACATATATAATTGAATGTAATAAAAGTACAATTTCCTTTTTTAGGTTTGGATTGAGTCGGTATAGAATTATCACCCTAAAACCATTGTCATAAAATTCTTAAAAAGTTGAGAATACTATCAAATAGGCTAAACTACCTACCTGAATAAGTACTTATAAAAATAACACGACAAATTGAAATCAAATATTTTGCGAGATAGGCCGACTATGTAGGTGTTATTTTCGGACTCCAATAACGACACAAATGGCTACGGAAGTTTAGGCATTGTCACCCTGATCTTGACCGGTTTCTATATTAACAGAATGCCACGTAAGGATCCTGGTATCCGAAGGCCAGTTCCTCGATTCAACTCTGCATACTTATCTGCACTCTTTATAAGCAAACTGCAAAGTGAAGAGTTGACAACTAACTTTTACTATTTAAGCCTTCAAAGAGTTGTATTTGAGGCGTAAAGAGTTTGTTAAGAGCTTTAAGAGCTGGAATAAGCCTCAGGTCTTCTTACTGTAAGTCATAAATTTTAAATTTTTATAACCAAACACAATACTTAAAAATCAATTTGAAGTAATGCCAAAACATTTAGGACAAAACTACTTATCAGTGCAATAAGTTAGCATTAGCATCTTGCATCGATAAGGTTTCCTTGTTGCACTTACGAACAAATTCAGTAGATAACCATATCCTCTGTATTACAGTCTCAGTCACAGTCTGCATTGAAAAACAGATAATTGTAGACTGGTTGGAATGAAATATGCATTTGCTTAATGTAACCAAGATAGCGTCCCGTATGGATAAAAAATATGGCAACCCTAGTTATTGTCTGGTAACAATGGGTGTCTCTCTAGCGTTTTGTGACGCGCAGACATTCCATCGCTGTATCCACGACATGTATTGTGTTGTAGTTTTACGTGACAATACTTCCTCGATGCGCTCACGTTAATTTAGACTTTGTTTCACTGAATCAGGCTTTCATTTTGTAAGGGTTCCTATTAGGTATGTAGCGTTCGGTTTGGAATTCAATACGTTTGTAAATCGTAATTGTTTTCGGTCTTGATGTCATGCTGATGATGTTACATGCTGCTGTATTTTTATTAATACCTAACTGGTGCGGCAAATGTCGTTCTGTCTTTATAGTTGATATGCGCTAACTCGACTCATACTTAATTTTTTTTAAGTAGCAGTTTTTTAAGGTGCCAGCTATTACTGCGCCAAAACTCATCGCAATCGGATTAACGGTATCGCTGTGCATAAAATGCAAATGAACAAACGGATTGTGTTTAGTTACGTTTTAGGATTCCAAAGTCATATGGTGAAAACGGAACCGTAGCAGGTACTTTCACAATGAGCAGTCCTAGCATAGCCCTTGTACGTAGTTTTATTTTATTACTAACTACGAAAATAATATCTGGCAAGTTGCTTTCTGCATGCATTTTATTGGCGATAATAGGTACTCATTTAAAATTATAAATAAGGTTATCGTTATACTAATATAGTAGTGCAGTTAGCCCATACCAGAAATCTCAATAGCTGTAGGTCCGGCGGGATTTGCTTTTTCTAGACGGTCGGAAGTGGAGTGGCCCTGACGGTATAGTGGCAGTTTTTTTGTACTCACGCGCCTCTTTGCGCTTTCATACCACACTAGGCAATTTTTGCCTCCGTTAAAAATTGCCCATGTGCACCAGTAGTTCAAAATTTCGTACTACACGTGTGTTTTTTAAGCGAGATAGTATACCAAAGAGTAAATCATTTTCCGCCTACCAAAATGTGATCAATGTCCCGATCTTTATAAAGAATTGCGTACTTATTTTTGACCTGTAAGAGAAAAACCGTTTTTCATATTGATTAAAAATTAAGATATAAGATAAAACTGGTACACTGCAGACCTAAACATTTATTAATGCTACAGCATAACTTCCAAATTTCCTATATCGTGAAAACCAGTTTGTCAAAATAATGCCAGTTGATAACTTGAGGCTTAACCTCTATGGGACATTAATGCTTTTAGTGCCTTTTTTCGCTTGGGTAGTCGTGCGGCATTCCAGCGCATGGTGACGTCACCGCCGTTCAAACTAAGTATAATATTAGAATTAACTCCTGGCACTGACTGGTACCTACCTATTTCGTTAAATTAACTGACTTTAAAAAAAGGAAGTTCACAGTATGTGTGTGTGGATGTGGCTATATCCTCTATACCTATACCCTAGATTATAAATTGCCTATCAAAGAATAGCCTCGAGTCGATGACGTAATCAAAAAATTCATTCCTAGTTTACGTATAGCCGACCGGTTGCCCAAGCCAAAGTTTGTGACCCACCCTTGTGCGAACCTCCCGAACTTTTCGCAGCAGAGTGCACGAAGTCTTCAATTGCCTGAATAACATTACTGTGACATACGGATGACGTGGCCCAACTATAAGGGTTCCTATAGATATCCTGGATATATCCATTTAAACGGACTACAGAACACTAACAAAATTATCATTAATATTTACCAAATCTGTTTTTAGTTTAAGTACGTTACAGTGTAAAGCTAACCATTCAAGTGCATCGGTTCAACTAGGCGCATATTTGCTCCAACGCGCAACTGCATTCCGTCCAACCCGACGCGCGAGACGGGGCGCTTTTGCAACTTGGCTTCATCTGGCGGATACACCGCAAATACCAATGGCTTGATTAGGCAAACATAATGTTTTAATTTTCGATAGAAGTATAGCAAATACACTGAGTGTAGAGTCGTCGGATGACTGGGACGTCCCGCAATATGATCCGCGTCCCGGAATTTCTTGAAATGTCCAAAAAAGATTGCTAAGCTTTTTGAAAGAAATAAGAAATACATTGCGGTTTCGTGACAATCGATGAATTTCATATGTCATTTCAAATGCGCAATGTATATCTTGTTTCTATGGATTTCAAACGAGAATTGTTAGCTGTCATTTTACGGAAGTTCTACTGGCCACTTTGATCTCAAAAAGCCGGCGTTTGGTCAAGAATTCCAAATTCAAATTGATTTCAATTTTAAGTTTGTCATTTGTGTTTCGAATGTAATAATTCATTTGTTTTTGCGTCATTCAATTTTGCTTTGAAATCGTTCTGTGCTCAATATGGATAACATAAAATATCGCATTATTTTCGAATATGAATTCCATCGTGGCACTAGCACTGCAGACACAGCTCGAAGGATTAACAAGGTGTACGTAGAAGCCACTGTAAAAGAAAACACAGAACGTTTTTGGTTCCAACGCTTTTGACCTCCAGAACAAACCTAGACCCTAGTTGTCAATGAGGAATTAAAGGGATCGTGGAATCGGATCCATCTCAAACCACGTCAGAGTAAGCTGCAGGCTTCGGTGTGAGAGATAAAACCATTTCGAATCATTTGCCACATATTGGAAAAGTGAAAAAGCTTGACAAATAGGTACCGCTTGAACTAAGTGAAGCAAACCAAAAAACACGCGTCGACTGCTGCGTCACGTTACTCAACCGTCACAATAACGAGGGGATCTTGAACCGTATTGTTACTTGTGATGAAACATGGATCCTATATTATAATATAACCGCTCATCACAGTGGTTAAATCCAGGAGAACCGGCCAAATCCTGCCCCAAGCGAAAATTGACTCAAAAAAGCACCATACTCTCCGGACATTGCTCCAACCGGGCTACTTTTTTCGGAATTTTGTCAATTTTTTAGTTAGAAAAAATTCAATTTAGATGAGGCAGCCCAAAACACCTTCAAAGATTATTTTCGCTCCCGCAATTTTTTCAGCAAAGGAATAAATGCTCGCCCTATAAAATGGCAAAAGTGCATAGATCACAATGCTACCTACTTTACTGACCTAATATATGTCGCAGCCATCTAGTTAAATTAGCAAGTTAATTGGGCGCCTAGGCAGATCGTTAAGTATGGAAAAGAAATTATCATATAACTAAACAGATTATTATATGAAACTTGGCTGACACGATCCGCTCGCTTCGCTCGCTCCGCATCTACAAGAGAGAAACTGAACCTAACTCAATATCCACGACTTATACAGTGCGATTTCTGTTCCTTTCTTTTCCATACTTGACGATCTGCCTAGGCGTCCAATTAACTGGCCAATTTAACCATGCAGATAGCTGCGAAATATACACATAGCACAAAATTCCCAAACCAACTCGTAACAAATTGGTCAAAGGATTTTATTTGCAACTACAGAATTTTGCTCGAATTCAGCTACAGTTGGATAACAAATAGAATTGAAATGGAATGAATCCATCTATCTGATGACGGCTACTGCCTTTGTGCGTTGCTCTCTGAAATGGACGCGTGATTTCCAGCAAAATGAATTTTATTCAATTTACACTTTTCCAGTAGCTTTTAAGCTGACATACTTAATGGATCTGTTATCTCCACGACTATACCGTAGTTTTATATCCTTTATTTGTCGGGTCTCGCACCTATTTTATCAAAATGTAATTTCTGAATTGCATAAGGTAATGAGAAATAAATTTAGATGCTCAGCAGACTGGTCATATATTTAGAAACATCTTTATGTTTCACAAAGTAAGATAGCATCATACACCACTAATATTTATATTATGAATGTGATATGTATGATTTCCTCTATTATATGTACATATAAGGTTGCCTGGTAGAGATTGTTCTTTAGCATTATCATGGTTGCCTATTTCACTTATTAGTCATAATAATTTCTTTTTTCTGTTTGATGTACAATATAAGATATTTATTTATTTATTCATTCATACCATCCGTAAATTAAAAAGCTGTGAGATATTAGTTATTACAGAATTTTTCGAGACGTTACTTAATATTATTTATTATCTCAGCGTGTAGACAGTACATTGCATTGTTAAACGTAGGTATTAATTACATATTATGTGCCAGTGGCTTCTTATGGCTCTAACCAGGCCCTCTGACTATCTTGTTGGAAGCCATCTCACTGCTTCTGTGGTCGTTAATCGAAAACCTTTCCTACCCGTCGATTATTTATTGGTTCTGCGAGCGATGTAGTATGTCCATTGCCATATTTTGATATGTAGTGAAGAAGATAGCACAACGTTCTTCTCTTGTAACTCACTAACTGTCGTAAAAATAAAAACTACTACTACTAGCACATATACTAAAATTTCTTTTAAAATTACCACGACCATCTGAAATCGATTACTTCGCCATCTAACCCTTATGCCTAGGCCACACACATCGCGATAACATTCGTGCAAAAAAACTTCAGCTTATATAGGCCTACGTCGCTTGGCCTTCGAATTTGCTTGAAATTTACCGCGATAAACAAATGCCAATCACAAAATGGACGCCGCGGTCGCTCTATGTTATATAGCAGCGAATAATTATTTTTTGATAAGGCACTCAAAAGTCTTTCACTTGTGGCCAACATCTTTTGGGTAACACAATACCAGCTCAGACTATTAATTGCTAGTAATTTCCAAAATCTTCTCCTTACTTCAATCCATGTCGAAAACAGGTCGCAAAGCCTAATTCAATTACATGTCCGCTACGTGCAATGTTTGTGGGCCGACTGCAGTGTGGCCACAAAAGCGAGGTTCATCGCGATAAAAGCACGAAGTGCCGAAGTATTCACGAAGGTGTGGCTACATACATCGCGCTTGCCCGAAGCTTCGCGCTAGCCTGTTGTGTGTGACCTAGGCGTTATAGTAGCTATTCACAAACTTGTCTAAGTAACGTGGCTTTTCACGCAAATTAGACGTGGCGAATTTCGTAAGCACATTTTGTACAAAGAAGAATTATATCTACTTGTCTTTTTAATTTTACATCACGTTCCTCTAACAAAACTTAGTCAGAGTAAAGTGCAGTAAACAAACGCAATATGACATTGACCCAAAATATAAAACACTTGAAAGATGACGTCACGCGTCACAGACTCTTATCTACTACTGATAGTAAATGAAAATTAGGTAAAGGTATCGTATCGTTTAGCAATGTTTTATTATGTCTGTGATTGATTTAGGAATTACTGAACGCAGCGCGGCGTCTGGTTGGATTCAAGTTGTTTTAAATTAGGTCACTATTTATAAACATACTTTTGGGGAAATTTAAGAAAACAGTTTTTCTAAAAAGTATTCGACTAAGTCTGATATGCATTAGTATCGTTTGATTCCAAAATACGGGTTACGATATTATACGGCATTTTATGGCCTAAATTTCTGCAAATTACTTCTTACAATGTATTATTAAACACGGCCACTTTTTAGCAAAACTCAATAAGTTACGAATACAAAACGTTCTCAACATTGGTACTGACTAGTATTATATTTTCAACATTTGGATTCTCTTAATATGCTTTTTTCAAAGAGAAAATTTGAAATATCTAAAAGAGGCGCTAGTTAGCTGCTATATATGCTATAAGTTAGTAATAATGGGTAAAAAAAAAAAACTTTTTAACAAAATCTTTTTTTTCCTCATGGATACCATAGTCAGACCAGACAAACAAAATTGAAATGGGACCAACTTTCAAATAAAAAATGAATGATCAAAATCAGTTTGTTTACCCGGTCGAAAGTTCTGAGGTAAAAAACATAAAAAAAAACAGTCGCATTGAGAACCTCCTCCTTGTTTGAAGTCGGTTGAATCTCAGATCAGGCGATCAATTAATGATTACATGATATTAAATAAGGTTTATTTCTTTCCTGAGCCATTATACAAAGCCATCGATTCATCAAGACCTACATAGACAGTGCTTTATATTCTATTCAGTTATCTTGTAATCGTAGCCGCATTGACTATCTGCCAATCAGTACGTAAAGGTACTGAATGAAGTGTTTACTCACCACGATTATAGCACGGACGCTAAGCAGGAAGAATTTCGTTCAATGACCGGACACTTTTTGTCTCTGTTGCACGCGCAGAGTTATTGCCGTTGCGCTCCTCTATGACAGAGGTCATCGCATCTGTGCGACTGCGACGGCAAATAATTATGCGCGTGCAACAGAGATAAATAGTGACCGGTCATTGAACTAAATTGTTCCTGCTTAGTGTCCGTGCTATACAATATATCTGTCCAATTTCAGGACAATGGGAAGTAATGTCAGAAAGGCGTGAGATATTTCAGGGACATGTCATGTCACAGTAGGCTATCATGGAAAGAGTAATTTAGTCGGAATTCCATGAAACATGGAAAGGAAGTTATAGAGTTGAAACTGCAATCTGAAAAACACATTTCCCGGTCACCACGACTCATCAGTTAGTCGACCTAGATAGAGCTACCTATAGTCGCTGTAAGCAAACTACTCAGATCCGTTCGTTTTATAAATTAAGTTAGGAGGACTAATTCTAGCAGTGGACGTCTAGCGACTGATATTGGTTCTGTTTTTTTTCTTTTCAATCTGTAATATCTAATTATTTTAATTGAAATAAAGTAAAAGGATAACACTTTAGAGTGAAGTAGTAAATAATATAATTGAATAATAAAATAATATAATAAACGAGTTTAGTCAATCGTTTTGAAACATAATCTGGAATCTAGAAATAGATTGTTTTATTTAATAGTTGCCTAAACCTTATTATTACTTGTCATCAAAATCTTTTATATATTGTAATAAATGGAAATAGTAAGATTATGGTGTCGGTAATACATGTAAATCAGAAGCAATCGCTAGGACATGCAAATGAGCAAAGATGACAATTCGCAGACGCGGCTTAAGTCATTTAATTGTCTTGGACAACAGCTGGTCCCTTGGAAAAGCCCCGGGGAGGGTCGACCTCGTTTCACTTCTGACAGTTGTTAATCATCTTGCTTAGAACTACACTTTCAAGATATTGTAATTAAACCAAATGCGCGTGTTTATTATTGTCTTTAAGAGTTGTAAGGTTTTTAATGTAAGCATGACGACTGTGAAGTAAGTACCTATGTAAGGCAACTAAAGAATAAATTGTGAGCAAACTCAATCTAGTATGTATGTAGATACGGCAAATTTTGCAGAAGCAAGAAAACCATCTTAAGGCTGCGCCCTATTTGAATGTGCAGTTTTCTGCTCGTTTTTAAAATCGATTCCACTGTCCTATTGCAAGTTTCAGACTGGAAAAAAATAACATGGCTTTCTACATTCTTTAACTAGCAAATTACTGTATTTGTTTTAAGATATCTATTAAATAACGCTTTAAAAAAAAGAGGCCAAACCTCTCGTTTTTCTATTTTCAATTCATAACTCCTTATCAACTAGTAGCGTGCACATAATTTATTTCATGAAAAGTTAAGTAACTAAAAAGCTAGAAAATTACTGTAATAGAATTTTTATATATTATGTTATATAACTGTAAATAATTATTTTCCACTTTTTACGCTAAGCTGTTATATGTATAAAATATTTTAGCCACTGAAAAATTAGCTCTATTTGAGATAAACAATGTCGATTTTAGCTTAGCGCCCATAAAGCAAATGTATATGCGCGTTTTGGGAAGTTAACTATTTTGAAGAATTTATTTCATTTTTTTGTTTTTTTTTGCAGGTCGGTACTATATTTAGCAGTTTTACTTTTGTGGCCTTTGAGCCTGCAAATAGTAATCAACAAATGCCATAGAACTCCTGTGAATTTGCTAGTCTCTTTCGTTCAAATGCCTACTATAAATACGGTTTGATCTGTACAAATTCTCACTTGTTCTTACTATACTATAAGAACACTCGTTTGAGAGATATTTTGGATTTACCTACGTTTGACTAATGAAGGGGCTTCATGTCTGGGCTTGGTTGGTCCCGAGTCACAAAAGTTCTACAAATTTCTGCTAGAAATATTAAAGCCATTTTCTTTAAATGCATAATTCTTTTGACTACTGTAATATAATAGAATTTAAACAAATAATTCATAATAGCATTTATTTTACTTATCTGCGAATGGGTGGTCAAACATTTACGTACGAACAAGCAAAATAGCTTGTGAGACCCTATTGCTATACCTACCAGGCCCAAACTAGGCTCGAGATAACTTTTACAATGCACAAATCCTAACGTTTTATTGCTGCAACTGGGAATCGAACTCAGAACCTTCGACTTGGCAGTCCAAGTTATCAAAGCAATCAAGTTATCAATTATTAACAGTAACTATCTCTGAAGCCAAAGAAAATTAAATCAAACAGTGCATGATACGTTTAAAACCATGTCCTGTGACCATTTTGAAATTGAAGTCAGGGCCAGGGCAGACCAGTAAAATAAGCATAAGCACCATTGTGGCATAAGCTATTTTTAGCTGTGTCATCTTATCTAATGTGACAGACGGAGAGTAGGTAGAGGTGCGGGTGTATGAAGAGAGAATTGAGGCCGCTGTTAATTGAAGAATAGTCAGGAGACTTAAGAAAAATCTATAAATTGGAGGAGTCACACTTTTTAACAATGCGCCGGTGACATTAGCAACATTATGAGGATACATAGATACTATATTTATGCCGAATGTTAGATATGTTATACTTAAGTACCTAAGTATCTACAGCATGCTTTTCCAAAAGCATTGCTTGACTACAAGTACTCTACTCGTATTTATTTATACTTCTAGAACCTATTCAAACGGGGTGAAAATGTCATCCTTACTTTCAGTTTTTTTTTTACATTTCAGTTGGTTATCAAAAGTGTCTAGACAAAGCAATCATGAGGTAAGGTGCGCGGCGAGCGCACCCGACTACCTTTTGTCGTCACATTTGACGAGTCGCTTGCTGTCCAGCCAGTCATACATTTTGTCGAAGCGCCATGAATTCTCGACTTGCATAGAGTGTCTGTGAAATATTCAGACGTAGGGGCGAATTCACAAGACTTAATAATAAGGGTTCCTACCAGTCTAACCACGGAACCCAATAGCATATTTCATTTTATAGGGTTAAACGACTTGACATGCCTACTTAGCAGGTTTTAATGAGTTTTCGCTTCTCACTGAGTCTCATAAGAACTTCTTTCACTAAGACTGTAATGATCGATCGAATATCACAAAATGCAATGTCCTGTCTACGGAGAGGAGAAATTGCGAAATAAAGACAATGTCCAATCAGAGGATACGTCTCTGTGTTGGCCAATCAAGTTGCTTCGTGCCCGATCAATAGAAGTGAGATGATGGCATACAATGCTTGCATACGAGGACTATACAACCGTCTACAAGCGTGGGACGCAGCATGCCAGCCAGCAGCGATACAAATGAAATTTTCTACAAATAAAATGACCGTATGATCCTATTTAAGCTAGTCTATTTTTTTTTTCTACAACTGATGCTGTATCAAAAGGGAAGGAAAATAGGAACAGTCTTTAATGTAATTAAACAGGACAAGTGCGATTCAGACTCGCGCTCGAAGGGTTCCGTACCATTATGTATGAAAACGGTCAAAAAATCACGTTTGTTGTATGGGAGCCCCCTTAAATATTTATTTTATTCTGTTTTTTAGTATTTTTTGTTATAGCGGCAACACAAATACTTCATCTGTGAAAATTTCAACAGTCTTACTATCATGGTTCATAAGATACAGCCTGTTGACCGACGGACAGCGAAGTCTTAGTAATAGGGTCGTGTTTGTACCCTTTGGGTACGGAACCCTAAAAAGGTGATCGTAATTTAACATGAAAGTCCTATATTTTTTAATCTGATGGTCATGAAATTTGGTTTTGACGTGAACAATTATTAAATATAAATAAAACAAACACAAAACTATCAGCCGATTAAGAAAATGGGCAGTGCGCGGTCAGGATTAGAGTCTGTTTCATGACCTTTGCGCTTTCAATGCAACATTATTTTACTCGGTTTAAATCGGTCATCGATTATATGACGTCTGTGCTTGTGAAGCGTTGCTGTTGACCCATTAAGGCAAACATTAGGCCCGCTGTGTGACAAACGCGAAGGACCACTTCACATAGGGTAAGTATGACACAAGGGGCTGAATCGCGGGTCGACGACAGCGGGGTTCACGCGACCTGTCGACGACCGCTCTGCTAATTGACTCGTTGTCTTTCTAGGAGTGGGAGAGTGACGTCATCATCAGTCAGGTGCTGTGGCGTAGCAACGTGGATAACCCCCCAACTAGCAAAGTTGACCTATTATATAGAGACTAAATAGCATTTGGTTATATAGAGGTTATCTAGTGGTACCTTAAATTTCAAGAAATTGTGTTATAGTATTTTATACAAACGTTGCGTTGTATAATACCTACTTCAGTTATTTAATTTAGTCTAGAACCGTTTATACGATCATTTTATTTAATCATCTTATAAAAGTCACAGCGGTGACCTTTATTGAACCCTTTTTTTGCAACTCTTCATCGTTTAACCGAAAAATATATGATAATCGTGTTCAAGGTCATTGTTTCGACCACGTTAAGACTCTTTGACAGTTAAACGACTCTTACAAGATGAACGTATATAGATCACAAGATTTCGACATGTTGATCATATAACGGTCATAAAAAAGCGTCAATAGGGTCAAAATGAGTTATATATATCACTGGATAGCATTTTTTTTCTGCGTCGATCTGTTTAGGTCTCAAAGCAATCGGATCCCTTTTTTGGCGCTTTAGCATTTAGAAATTTTAAAGTATTTTTGAAATCGCCGCATGTAATAAGAATAAAGCGGCAATTTTTTAGTAATTTTCAAACAATTTTTCTTATCGCATATTTTTTTATTGTCACAACATAAGTATCTTTTCTTATTTTTCAATTTCAATGATATTGTTACTTTAGCAATTTAAATTTTTTAGTTTTAGGTTTTTAGCAATTATTCACTACTATCGTTTAAAATTGTTTGGAGGATAAGCAAGTGAATTCGAACAAGATTTGAGTGCGAGTGGCGCTTAAGGCTAGGGTATAGAGGCTAGACCGCGAAAATACGCCGTTTTTGTGCAAATTTTGTGGCTAAACTATAGCATCTAAAGCATTGAAAAAAATATATGTTGTAAAACTTGCCGTTATCTAGTGCATAACCTTACTGAATGATTTTCATTTATTGTATTTAATACAATAAAAAAATCTGGAAGTGACCATTGTTTCAACACTTGTGCAAATTTATAAAGCGTGTTTTGCATTTGTAAAGTTGGTTAAATAATTAGAATACCTTGTTATCTAGTGCATAGACTCTAAGTTGTAGTAAAAAGTAAAAAAATGTGACTACAAACGGTAATAACGTTAAATTCCGTACAAAAAATTTAAAGTTTCAAGGCGTCATTACGGTATAAATTACTTAAGAAGTATATAACATATATATCTCATACTAATGTATATGACATTATTTAGAGATTTATATAAAATTTAAATACACAACGTTAGAATTACAGAAATTAGCTTTCTGGCACATATCGCCCTCTTAAGCAATTTTTCATTTGCTATTTGTATTATAGTTCATTACGCTAAGCAAAAATACTACCCTCAGATTTAGGAAGACAATGTCTGTCAGAAAATAGTAGCCATATTTATAAATAAGTGAAGTATTTTAGCGTTATTTTTTTATGACCGAAGTGAAGTCTACGGAAGCGTAAGTATAAATCACGCATACATAAGGTGCGTTCTGTTCACTGCTTTAATGCGTTTAATGTCATAATCCAGCCAAGTTAAAAAGACATAAATTTTGTGTGACACACTATACAAATCTTGGCTCATTCTCTTTGGTTGGATAATTGACATTAAACGCATAAAGTCGGTCAACAAAACGCCACTATAATAACTTGCGCGTGATTATGAGTACACTTCGAAGGACTCGGATCTAGTCGGGACGTGTCAAAAATAACTAAAAGCAATAAAGAAACACGTTACAAATCAAAGCCTGGAAAAGAAAAAAGTAGTAAAGAGAAACCTCTAACTGATAAAGATATAGTTACACCTACTAAGGAAAAACTTGGAAACAGTAAATAATTCATTTTTAAGCACGTCTACTTTCTTTCGAACAAAAAAGAGTTTACCTTGACCTCTTCATGTTGGAAAGGATCAGACAACACGGACTCGGACACATACAACCACGACAAAAAAAAAGTACAAAAAGAAGAAATACAAACAAAAAAAGCAGTTAAAAAAACAAAAAAAGATAATAACAAAACTGGTTCAAGCAACGATGACACAAATCAACAAATAAAAAACTGAACAAATAGAATCGGCAGATGAAATTAATATTCAAAAAAGAAAGGAAAGAACAAATAAAGCAAAAGAGAGATCACTCTCAAAGAAAGCTGGGAAAAAATATATTACTAAAACAGGGAAAGTAGTTGAGGCCAAATGTATAAAAGAAAATTCCTGCTGTTCAGAAAAATGTCATTAAAAGTGTTATGATATAAGCGAAGAGAGGCGAAAACAAAGGAGACGGACAAAGACCTGTTTGTTTAAACTTCTTGTTAAAAACCTTGGATATTTGTCAAAGATTTTTACATTTAGTTATCAGTACTTCAGAAGGAGGAAGCTCTAAAACTGATAAAACTGAGGAAGAGCAGTTCCAGCAAACAAAATGCCTCATTCCTTGTTGCAATATGCAAGAGTCTATATTCAAGAGTTACCAGCAGTTCCCTCACATTATTGCCGGAAAAACTCTAAAAAAAGCCTATTTGCCGCAAGTATTTATAAATAAATTTATAAACAAAAAAATATAACTGAGGGGAAAAGTTTTGTCGGCATAAAGGTTTTCAAGAACATATTTTTAACTGAGTTTAATGTATCATTTCATGTGCCTCGACAAGACAAATGTATCAAATACAAAAATAGCCCCGGTGAATACCAACACGAGAAGGAGATGCACATAAAGGATAAAGAGGAAACATATTCACGATTTAAAATGCAGCAAGAACTTTGCGTACAAAATAGTAACGTACTTTGTACTACGTTCGATCTTCAGAAGGTGCTGAACACACTTTTTTATTATAGCAGAAAAATCGCAACATATAATTTAACGTTCTAAGAATTCTTTTCAAGAGAAGGTTACTGTTCCCTTTGGAACGAAGTTGAAGGGAAGCGTGGTGCGAACAAAGTTTTTACTATTCTTGATTTTTTTTAAATTGTGGATTAACGCAAAAATATTAAACATTTACTTATGTACTGTGACTCCTGTCCAGGGCAGAACCGCAATAAAACTGTTTTGGCCTGCATATAAAAGTGCTTGCAAAATTGCAAGAATATTACAACTATTCAAATTAATTATCTTCATCCTGGAAACAAGTTTATGCCTGAAGATTCAATGCACTCAATCATTGAGAAAAGTGTAACGAACCCCACTGTATGGGCACCATCTCAATGGCCTACTGTATGCCCTAGCAAGAAAAGTTCCCAAACCATACGAAGTCAAAGTTTTAACTCACGAAGATTTTGAGGACTGGGATGTAACTACTGATAAATAATTCAAAGGCAATCTTAAATTTAAATTCTTTTCTTGTTCTTTCTAATTCAAGATTTTAATTAAATTAGAAAGATACGCACAGCTACTTTTAAAAAAAAATGGGTTATATGGAAGTCAAATATTCTATGAATATTGATGCTGAAAGCAAAAATATAGAGGTTATCGGCAAAGTCGAAATAATACCAAAGAAAATCTACAAATCTAAACTACCTATTTCAAAGAAAGTATTCCTATTTAGAAGAATTATGTAATAATAAAACTATTCCTGTGATGTATGTTTCAGAGTTCAAATCATTACCTCATGCAGAAAATATTTCAGATGTTTTAGCAGATAGATGTTTTAGCTGAATATATTGAGGACATTCAAGACTGATTGGTTTAAATACGTGGGTTGATTTAGATTACAAAACATTTAAAACTGGGTGTTGTTAAAATAAGTAAATTAAGTGTAGGATAGACTAAAATAAGGATGATAAATATAGATTATATTGTTTTTGCATTACTTTTGATCTCAGAAGTAACTATATTATAGTTTATCTAATTGGTTTATTTGCAAGATTTTTATTTAATGTTTTAGTTATTAAATTAAAGTAACAATATTGTTATTAAAGAAATAAATAAAGTTCCCTGATACTAAAACAAGACTTTAATTATTACTGTTACTGTTGTTAACAATTGTAATATCTAGTACAAAGTTTTTGGCTTCTTGTTACCAAAATCTGTTATAAAAGATGTTAATTTGGAAACTAAATAAAACTGATTAGTAAATTAATGATTTTTATTGTGTGTAATGATAAATGTTTACACAAAAGCGATCATACTAAGCATTATAGGTTTTCCTAATCATTCTAAATTAGATTAAATTTTAGCTCAATGAAGACCTTCATTTTGACTTAAAAAGCCAATAGTCGCTACTATTTTAATCAGATTTTATTATTCAAGGTGGATAAGAATTATTTTATAACCAAAATTAATACTTATTTATAATTATTTGTGGTATAATAGTTCAAAACGTCTTCTATTCTAACGGTACCGTGTCAATATATCTATGAAAATATTATGTTCGTCCGTAAAAATATATCCCAATTTCCGAGGAACAGTGATAAGCACAACTTAAATACGAGACTTAAAACTTAAATACGTATATAGATGAGGCAAGAGAGGTATGCCAGGATCGTAGCAAGTGGCAGTCTTTAGTCTCTGCCTACCCTTATAAGAAACAGGCGTGATGTTATGTACGTATGTAAATACGAGAAATAGAAATAAACTTGCTATGCCAAAGTTTAGGCTTACTAAAGCCAACAAATCATTTATGAGAAGCGGTGTAAAATTTAATAATAAGTTAACTGTAGAAATTCTTAACTTAGGTGAGAAACAGTTTAAATTTTATATTAAACATAGTTTTATTTTATATCTTTTATATGTATTTGTATATTTATATATATGTATTATTATATGTATGTATGCATGTGTATATATGAATATGTGCATGTATGTGTATTTTATATTAACTTTAATATGTATATGAATACCTATTTATTTATATGTTCGTAAAATGTAAATATGTATGTATGTGTCTATATATATATATATATATATATATATATAGTACAATCGAGGATTTATTGGAGTTGCTTGAGTGTGTCATGCTCTCTCCAAGTCTCTGTGGTGGTGAAATAGGCGTCGGGTCGTTACGTTCCCTAAAACAGGGTTGAGCGAAGCGATGGCTGATTCATGTGTCATACTGTGAACGGGTGCCGCCTGTGGAGGCTGGTCTGCTCTTGCAAACTTCTTTGTGTTCTTAGTATATATGGATATGTACGTCTGCTGTGTAATTTTATATGTCATATGAATATATATTTCTCGGGAGTTACTTTACATCCCGTCACAGAATAATTGAAGACTTTTAACGTATCACATAGTGCTCCCACACCCCCTATGCAATCTGAAAAACAATAGGCAATTGAAATATTACCTAAATATTGATTGTTTTTTTTTTAAATCAAACTATTTACATTGTAAATCTTGTATATTTAGTGTTTTAATACAAAACATGTAATTATTAGTTGATACACTATAATTTTATGTTTCGTTTGTGATTTTACAAAGATTACCAATTGGACGCACGCAATAAAACAGTATTGTAATTAGTTTGTAAAGCTAGTTGTAGTTAATTTACTTGCCGATTCAAAAGTGTTCTTAATAACCCATTTGAATAAAAAGATTTTGATTTTGAATAATAATTAAATAACTTATATTTTAAAGAAGGTGAAATAAGTTGTTGTTACAAACATTTTGATTATAAAAGGGTTTTACCGATATTTTTTGTGAAAATGGCGAACAATAAATGTATTAAAGTCGTGTTATATGACCTACAGTTATAAAATTTCGTATAATAGTTATCATCACTAGATTACATAGCATTAATGCAATATTAAAATAAATTACAATTACAATTTTTGATTATAAATATTTTTTGTATAGTTTCATTATTTTTTTAGCCCATGCATATATTTTAAAGTGTTCCTGAAATAAATGTCCACGTTTCAGTCTGTTGACCAGTTTTTGTGCAACCAATCTTAATTTGTACAACAAAAAAAATTTTTGCCGGAGATACATGTCATTTTTGTATACAACGTCAACCCATGACAGCAAAATTTTGTAAATAAACACGCAAAATCTGCGTGATTCTGTTTTCTGCAGGGCGAACGCAATTTTCTTTCTACGTTATATTCCATAGAAAATTTGAATGAGCTTTTGACGATATCCAGTTTTCAAGAAAATTTCAAAAAGAAATATTTCCTGTTTACAATCGTGCTTATGCGTTTGGTGGAACCTTCGAACGAACTTTTGGCAGTCAGTTTTCAAGTGCAGGAAATTGTGATACTTCAAATTAGTATGGAGTACTATATTTATAACATTGTAAATGGATAATGCCTCACCAAATGCGAATATGCAGAATGTGCTGTTGAATGATGCTGTTTCTTCAAATATCGTGTCACTAGAACAAATACAATGTCCAAAATGTTCCCAAGCACGTTTCTTCAAATTTGAACCTACCTGTCCTTCAGACCCAATTTTAACTATAAATTCTATTATTGACCATAATAGTGAACCCTTTTGGCAAATTTTGTCAAAATTAAAAAAGACTAAACCAGTTTTGAAAAGAATCCCTCGTGGTGCCAGAATAACTTGCTCAGTCACTTTCTTCAGATTTAGAAGCAGTTATAGCAAAAAATACAGTAAATGCTTGGGAACATTTGTTGACCTTTGCTTATAGAGTTCTTCATGTTCCGAGGGAAACTAGCAATAAATCATCATTAACTAATAGAATCAAAAAAAATTGTAGTACAACACAAAATTTTGATTTCGATCAACCAAATAATGAAAGTAGGTCTAACTATAATCATTTTCGGCAAGTTGAAAATAAACTTGGAGATGGAGATATCACTGGAGCTGCCCGTCTTCTTTTTTCTAGTGACACGATAGCTTCAGATTCCATAGAAACTTTAAACTCTTTGAGAATCAAACATCCACCTTCTTCAACTACTGTATGCCTTCCTGACCCACCACAAACAGTTGACATACATATACCCAGGCTTCTTTGGAAGATGTTTTTAATGCTGTAATGTCCTTTCGCAGTGGTTCATGTGGGGGGCTAGATGCTTTAACAGCCCAACATTTGAAAGATCTTTTATGTGGCGGATGTATGCGGAATAGGACAGATCCTTTTAAATGACCTCACGGCACTCACTAACATAATGTTAGAAGGAAGCGTCCCGAATGATATCACTAGCATTTTGTATGGAGCTAATCTTTGCGCACTTTTAAAAAAGGATGGTGGTATACGGCCAATAGCTGTAGGAACTACATATCGTCGCCTTACAGCCAAAGTCTGCTGTCGCAACATAAAGGATATACTACGTGAGTATTTCCAACCCATTCTGCTAGGCTTTGGCTCTAATGGTGGCTGCGAGGCAGCAGTTCATTCCTTACGTTCCTACATTCACATGCATATAGATGATATAGTAGTAAAGGTGGATGTTAAAATGCATTTAACTCTGTCGATAGGGGTGTCCTGTTGACACAAATCAAGGGAAACATTTCCACAGTTTATAAATTTCTTTGGCAATGTTATAGTACACCGTCAAAATTAGTTTACAATAATAACCTTTTATCATCTGAGGTAGGCTGTCAACAGGGCGACCCTCTTGGGCCGGCAATTTTTAGTCTTGCGATTCACACAGTACTCAAAAATTTAAATTCTAAATTTAACGTCTGGTATTTGGATGATGGAACTCTGGCAGGCGACGCAGATACAGTTTTTAATGATTTTATATTTCTTCAGAAGTCATTTCATGATATTGGTTTAGATTTAAATTCTTCGAAATGTGAATTTTTTTTACCAGAAAGTATGAAATCTGATTCTAAAGTGATTTCTAATTTTTTATCAATAGCACCGAATATAAGATTTGTTGATAAGAGCTCACTTAGACTCTTAGGATCTCCTATTTTAGACGATTCCATCCCCTTTTTTGTTGACGAAAAAAATTAATAATTTTAATAACTTGTTAGACCGTTTATTTAAAATTGACACTCATGTAGCTTTTTTTATTATTCGTCTTTGTCTTTTTGTCCCAAAATTTAATTATTTTTTGCGTTCGTGTCATTTTTGGAAATTTCCTAATCTTTTAAATAGTTTTGATGTTATTATTAAAAATACTTTAATAAAACTTTTAAACACAAATTTAGAAGAAAAGTCTTGGTCTCAAGCCTCTTTACCAATTAGGTTTGGAGGTTTGGGAATAAGGAAAATATCTAGTGTGGCTCTCCCAGCGTTCTTGTCTTCAGTTCACAGCACACACGATCTTATAGGAAAAATACTTGCTTCATCCTCTGGAAATTTTGAAATATCGTATTCGAGTGAAGCTAAGAACACTTGGTTGATTGCCTGCCCAAAATTAGAACTACCAAGGATTCCTGCATCACAGAGACTATGGGACGAGCCTCTTTGCCGTCTGGAGTGGAACAATTTATTATACACATCTACCAGTACGTCAGGTCAGGCTCGTCTCCGTGCTGTTTCTGTGTGGGAGTCAGGTTTGTGGCTACAAGCCCTACCTTCTGTCAGAATCGGCACACTTCTGGACAACAATACATTCCGCCTTTCATCATGTTTGCGTTTGGGCGCTTTTACAAATTTCCCCCATCGTTGCCACTGTGGCGAGATGGTGGACAATTTAGGACACCACGGACTGTCTTGTGCCCGAAGCGCAGGCCGCTTTTCAAGGCATAGTAATATCAATGACATTATCCGTCGGGCTCTTGTTACTGCCAACGTTCCAGCTATTTTAAAACCAGTTGGCATACTTCGTGACGATGGCAAGAGGCCTGACGGGATGTCTTTAGTTGCTTGGAAGATGGGTCGAATTCTTGTATGGGACGCCACTTGTGTAGATACTTTGGCCCCGACCTATCTTTCAGCAACCGCGAAAAAGGTTGGAGCTGCTGCTATTGGTGCCGAAGACCGCAAACGGCGCAAATTCGTGGGCCTCAGTGATGCTTTCTTGTTTGTGCCTTTTGCGGTTGAAACGCTGGGTCCGTGGGGGTCTGAAACTAAAGATTTCTTCCACGAATTAAGTAAACGTCTCATTCAGGAGACTAAAGATCTCAGGGCTGGTAGCTATTTTGCTCAAAAGATAAGCCTGGCTATACAGCGTGGCAAGGCTGCCTCTATTTTGGGCACCATGCCTCATGAGGACTCTATGGGGGAATTTTTTAATCTTTAGTTCATATTTCTTATTTGTTAATGATTTTAGCAAAGTATTATACAATAATATATAAAATAAATTAAATAAAAAAAAAACAATATAAACATATTATTTTACGATAATTAGAGGAGGCATTCAAAAATTGTGAAAAATTTAACATTCAATTGTCGAGAAATTAAATTGAAATGTAGATACTAAGAGTTACTAACATCGAATTTAACTTTTATAGTAAAAAAAATCAGTAACAAACATGGCAGTAAAAAACATGATTAGTCTGACATAATGATGACAATTTTTTAAATATTGTAGTTGTTACGAACACGCACAGCGGCGACGGGCGTAGGCTAGCTTCCTCGGTTGCTAAAACGAAGCTACGACAACGAAGCGCCGTAGAAATTAGACAACCGTACGGTAGCTAGCTACTAGACTAGGCCACTGACGTGTTTATAGTGGACTGTATGTTGTGGCGACCGTATTGCGGGCCGGAAGGGTGAAGCCGGGTGACGCACTTGTAAACCGCTGACCACGAAGATTTCTTCAGAGCGAAATAATAGCCGAAGTGAAGCGGAGTATTCTTATTAAGAATTTATTTACACTTTTACACTAGCACTTATTTTACGCTTAATTTCTAGCAGAGTTTTCTTCTTTGATTATTGGTTCTTCTTTTCTTGATTTCTTGCTGCAAACTGCGACGACGACTTTTTTTTTTCTGAACTGACTATGCAGTTGGCTGTTGCAGCCATTACTGCTTCACCGGGCTTTTTGGGTTGAGACTCTGAAGGAGCCTCAGCCCATATAGCGCCCAACGCTCAAGGGCTCCCCGCGGGGGAAGCCTCGGCTTGGGTTTTCGCTCTCGGGGGCGTCCCTTCGACCGGCGTGAGTCTCGAACCCGAAGGTGAGTCACCGCCAGGAGGGGAGTTCCCCGTTACGGGGGTACGGTTGCGATTGAGTGGGGGCGAGAAGCGCCCCGGCACTCTTTGATACCTCGTGTATCCTTGTGGGCGCCGACGAACCCGGGGACGTCGGCGTCGTGTTTGGAGGGAGGCCCTATTCTGGGAGGGAGGCCCTATTCTGGGAGGTCGTAGTGACTAATCTCGCTATCCGGACAGCGAGATCGTCATCTGGGGCCGTTAGTACGTGTCGAGGCCGCCTAACTATAGTTTTACGACCGTGCCGAGGTCGATCGGGGGGATGATAAGTTGTGGATTGCACAATTAATCGATTCGGGTGATTTTGCGTACGCTCGAAAAAGCGGACTGCCAAGTCTTTGAAATATTGGGGAATCGTGGGGAGTTCGAAGTCTCTGTGTAGGTCCACTGCGGACGTACCAAGAGGCTCCAGAGGCCGCTCTAAGAAAGCAGTTTTGGAGGGTCTGAAGTTTGTGGAGATTGCGCTTGGATAACGCAAAGACTACGCTAGCATAAGCTAGTATGGGGCGGATGCAAGTTGTGTAAAGATTCAGCTTATTTCTAAGCGACATCTTACTGTACTTGCCAATCATGGGATAAAGACGACCGAGGACAAAAGCGGCCCAGTCTCTGACTATTTTGGTGTGAGCGTAGAAGTTCAAACGACTATCCATGGTCACACCGAGATATTTGGTCTTATTTTGCCAGGGAATGGCACGACCGAAGAGAGAGATGGGAGGTGGCCGCGGAGGGCAGCCTACGGTAAAGAGGACGGCAGAGCTTTTGTCGGGGTTCACCTCGATTCTCCATTTCCAAAACCATTCGCCTAGGGCGGTGATAGCGGGTTGGAGTCTCTTAGTGATTCGACTCACTTGCCTATCGGTGGTATAGAGAGCGGTATCGTCCGCAAAGAGGGCTAGTTGGGTACCTATCGTTTTAGGGATGTCGTTGGTGTACAGAAGATACAAGATGGGGGCGAGCACGGACCCTTGCGGGACTCCTGCTTCTATGGGACGGGGGGAAGAGAGTGCCTTCAACTTTGTAGCGAAAGCTACGATTCGACAAATACTCTCGTATTATGAGCACGAGACGATCAGGCAACTGAAAGTTGTACAGTTTAAAAATTAAAAAGTTGTGCCAGACTTTGTCCAAAGCTTTCGCTACATCGAAGCGGCGGGCCTTACCTAATACTGGTTGGAAGCCAGTGAGAATATGTTCCGTTATGCGAGGACTTGATGGACGCATGAGTGTTTGGCACGGAAGCCAAACTGCTCGTCTATTAAAATGCCTCTTGAGACTAAAGCGTTCCGTAGGCGAGCGAGGAGGAGGCGTTCATAGAGTTTTCCAAGGAAAGATGCAATGTTCGATAGCAGCGTTAAAGATCGCTACTAGGAGGCAGAGAAGGGGAAGAGTGAGGCGCTTTAGGATATCGTTAGAGATACCGTCCGCACCGGTGGCTTTACGGAGGCGTAGGTCTTTGATGACTTGTATGACTTCGTCGACAGTGACAGGGGGCAGGGGGTCTTGACTCATCGTCATAGCGATGCAATTTTATATTTTGACATAAATAAATTTATTTATAATTTTAGACTGACATTGGCTGGTATGCCTATGAAATGTAGACGAGAAATGGCTACGTTGTTAGCTTCCAATATACATGATTTAGATTTAAGTAGTATTAAGGAGTCTATTGACCTCTCTAGCGTTAGTGCTATGTCTTATAGTGCTGATGTTATTAGCTGCACCCAGTCAGTTCCTATTTTAGATCATACTTTAAACTGAGTTCTTTGACAACAGACAATGCCTGTTCTTTTAACAATGTTCATCATAATATACAAGGCATTTCTGGCAAGGAATTGGAAATAGAATTATTTTTAGTCATAATATACATATGTTATGTGTAACTGAGCATTGGCTAAGTAAACATGAATTAATGTTTAGTTTCCCCAATCATTATTTGTCCAGTGCCTTTATTCGAAAAAATGCTATTCGAGGGGGTTCATTAATAATTGTTATTAATAATATACAGTGAAAAGACCGGAAGGACCTCTCACTTGAACGCATAATAGAATTGTCTTGTAAAGAACTTAAGAATTATATAATACTTTGTGTGTATCGCCCCCCTTCTGCAAATTATAATTCTTTTGAGCCTGTAATGGAACAAGTTCTAAAAAAAAATTGTCATTTTAAAAAGTCAGTTATTGTTTGTGGTGACTTTAATATTGATCTTTTAGAGAGTTCCCAAACAAGACATAGATTTATTAACTTATTTACAAGTTTTGACTTAAATTATTTGTTTCTGGAACTAACTAGAATTACATCGACTTCAGCTACATGTTTAGATAATATTTTCTGTAACGTTGAAGTAAAAGATAAATCTATTATTAACAATTTGCCGTCCGATCACTGTGTCAAATAATAAAAATTCTACACAACTATAAAAAAAAAAACAGCTCAACTAGTAACTTGTAGACCTGTGACCACTGCTCGATTAAACAATTTTAAAGTTAATATTGAAAAGAAAATTCCATTTTTACATTTCATGCATGATAATGCTAATAATCTTCATAATATTTTTTTTGATTTCTTAAGTAATGAGTTCGAGCAAGTGTTTAAAGTAAAAACTTTTAGGCCAAATAATAAAATGAAATTCAAGGACTGGGCTACTGTAGTATAAGTTGTATGAAATGAAACAATATAACCACAGTCCCACATTCACCAACTATGTCAAAATGTATTCAAACATATTTAAAAAAGTATGCAGGGTTGCAAAATCAATACATTTAAGTAATAAAATTAAAAATTCTGATAATAAAATAAAGGCCACATGGAATGTAATAAATAGTGAAACAGGAAAAATTAAACCGCGTGACAATCATTATTCACTTACTGTAAATTCAAAAATCATTGATTCAGATCTTGATGTCGCTAACTCTTTTGAGAAATATTTTACTGAAATGCCTACAATTACAACTAATGCATTAAATTCAGAGTTACTTTTAAAATGTAATGTAAATAAATGCAAGGCTATATTTAAATTTGAGCATGTTACCTCTGAAGACATCATAAAGACATTTAAATTACTAACTCAGAAAAAACTTGTGACCTATGGGGTATATCAGTCAAAGTCCTTTTTTTCAAATTTTTGAAAAAATTTTGTTCAATCAGATGCTGAAACATTTTAACTTAAATGGATTACTTCATCCTCAACAGTTTGGTTTTACAAAAGGGCGTTCCACAACTGACGCAGGTGTTGCCCTTATACAGCATATATTTGCTGCTTGGGAACAGTCACAAAATGCTATTGGTATCTTCTGTGATCTATCAAAGGCATTCGACTGCGTGCAACATGAAACTCTTATAAGGAAACTGAGTCATTATGGTATTGCAGATTTGGCTCTTGAGCTTATCCGCTCATATTTGAGTAGTAGAATGCAGAAGGTTAAAATCCAATGGCTCTGAAGTAAAATTAGGAGTACCTCAAGGTTCTATTTTAGGTCCTTTTCTATTTTTAATTTACATAAATGACTTCTTTGTGGAGAAGCTGTGCAAGATTGTACTATTTGCTGATGACACATCTCTTTTATTTTAAGTTGACAGAAATAAAACTAATTTTGACGACGTAAGTAGTGCGCTTTCTCAGGTTCTTCAGTGGTTTACGGCAAATAATTTACTTCTTAATGCGAAAAAGACTAAGTGTTTAAAATTTATGATGCCAAATGTCAGAAACATAAGTACAAAATTATCCCTAAACGGAGAAGAAATAGAACTATTAGACTCAACAGTGTTTCTAGGTATTACATTAGACAATAGGCTGCAGTGGAACCCTCACATTTCAGTTCTTGCAGGAAAACTCAGTTCAGCTGCCTATGCAGTTAGGAAAGTTAGGCAGCTTACAGATGTTGACACTGCTCGCTTGGTCTACTTTAGCTATTTCCATTCCGTCATGTCTTATGGCATTTTGCTTTAGGGTAAGGCAGCTGATATTGATACAGTCTTTATTTTGCAAAAGAGAGCAGTACGGTCAATTTATAAATTAGGAACTCGAATTTCTCTTATTTGCTAAAAATAGTGACCTCCACAGTGTTAATACAAGGAATAAGGATAAATTGGTAGTACCAAAATGTCGTCTTCAGAAGGTACATAGCTCTTTCGTAATACAAAGTATATTTTTCTACAATAAAATTCCAGGACATGTGGTTAATTTACCTTCAAATAAATTTAAAATGTATGTCAAAGATAGTTTAATGTAAAAAATCTATTACAAAGTTGATGAATAAATAAATGATAAAAATGCTTGGAAAAATTAGAACTTAATTGATTTGTATTGGGGCATTTGAAATAATTTTTTTAAATTAAAACATTGTTTATTATGTTATTACCTAGTGTAAGGCTATAATTGTATTTTTATATGATGTATAAAAGATTAACTAGTGAGTTTATTTGCTTCTCGGTAGTAAAGCATTACGAACCTTCCAATCTTCTCCTCTTATATTTTGTTCCTTTACTACACACATTGTAACTAGTACAATCGAAGTTTTATTGGAGTTGCTTGAGTGTGTCATGCTCTCTCAAAGTGTCTCTGCGGTGGTGGCATGTGTGACGGGTCGTTACGTTCCCTAAAACATGGTTGAGCAAAGCGATGGCTGATTCATGTGTCATACTCGTGAACGGGTGCCGCCTGTGGAGGCTGGTCTGCTCTTGCAAACTTCTTTGTATTCTTAGTATTTAGTCTTACTTTTTTGTTTTTTTTATTAATACTGTAAGACATTGATTATTTCTTAGTGATGAATACATAAACTGTCTTTTGTTTATATTAGATACTTTTTTATGTTGTGCTTGTGCTTTATATTTCATGTTTTTTTATGTTTGTAATGGAAAGTGTTCTTTAATGATAGGGAGGGCATTTTCCAATATTTTAATTGGACGCTGTAAGAGAAAGGGAGAAAAGAAATGCCCTTGCTGAGTTTCTTGCCGGTTCTTCTCAGTACAAGGTCTCCCGCCCTGTAGACTTACGAACCGATGGCGTAGTGACATTCATAAGTGCTCAATTATTGTAGCCTAAACTGAATAAATTATATTGAATTTGAATTTGTGGAGGCAGAGAAGTTCTGCGCTCCACTTCGCCGTCTACCTCGCTCACGTGGTCGGGATCGAACGGCTGTGTGCTTAAGGCACATTGGGCTTGAAGGCTAGACGCTAGGCAATCCGCTTTTTTGTCGTCATTTAACGCGGGAACGTTATTGGGACGAGTTAACGGAGGGAGAGAGTTGGCGGTGTCTGATTTTAAAGCTCTGGCTAAGTGCCAATAAGCTTGGTGAGAAGGAGAAATGTTCTCCATCAGATCACCGAAACGTTGGGCGCGGAGCTCAGCTACAGCGGTTCTTACACGGCGGTGTAAGTCGTTGAAGCGAGCTTTATTATCGATAGTGGGAGCGCGATCGCGTGCGCGGCGGGCCGCGTTACGCTCAGTCATTAGCGACCTGATGTGCTGAGGCAGGATTAGGTGGTGATAATCACCAACCGGCACCTGTTTTGAGCACTCGCCAACGGTGGCGGCCAGGTGGCTAGTGAGTGAGTCGATAGCTACGTTTAGGTCGGTCGCGGAAGAGATTACGTTGGGAACGCGGTCTAGATGTGGCGAGCTGGGATTTTCGAGCAATTGCCCAAATTTATCCCAGTCCGTCACGGTTCTAGTGTCAGGAGGAGAGTCCGAAGGGGAACCTAATCGGAGGAAGACAGGGCGGTGGTCCGAGTCAAGTTCGTCAAGCACCTCTATAGAGCGAAAGCTTAGCCTTACATTCTTTAGAAGTGCTACGTCGAGTACGTCAGGGTTATTTCGAGTATTGTGGGGAAAGTAAGTGGGCGTCATTGGAGCGATGATGTCAAAGTATAGTTTGTCAACTAAATCGTCGAGGAGTCTGCCTCTCCGTGAAGTTACTGAAGAGTTCCAGCGGCGATGCTTGCAATTTAGGTCGCCGGCAAGAATGACGGCGTCGCCTAAATTTTAGAGCGACTGAAGGTCGCTCTCAAGCAAGTCTTTTAAGAGAGAGAGATAAACCGATGCAATGATGATCGGCTGATGGCCGGTCATCGCTAAGGGGCAGACGGATGCTTCTAAGTTCGTAAGTGGTGGAGGATCGATAGGGGAGCAATGCAGGGAGCGCCTGTAATAGATGAGAGTGCCTCCGAGATTGGAGGCAGTTCTATCATTACGGACGGTGCGATAGTCCGCGATCGAAGGGGTGCGGACAGCGGGCTTTAGGAACGTTTCCTGGATGAGGAAGACGTCCGGTTTTTGGGACGAGAGGAATTGCGATAATTCCTCTCTTTGGTTTCGAAGACCGTTGGCGTTAAAATAGCCTAAGGAGACGGACCGGGGTTTTTCGCGCGCGGTTGTGCAATCCATTTTGGTTTTTAAGGTTTTGGGGCCACCCTGCGGAGGGCGGCGAAGAATAATGCTTAGCCATGAAGCTGAGCATTTGTCAATCAAATGTCAATCAATCGGTGATCTGTACGTATTCGGCGTACACGACCTTAAAATTGGCTGGGTCGCAGGCCCAAGAAATCTCGGCGAGAATGCCGAAGTGCTGCCGCTCGGCCGTCTGACGACTGCCGGATCGGTCGAGTTTTAAACTGTTTCGAACAAAGCTTGCTATCTTTGTCTACAACTCGTTTGTATGGAGAAACATGTTTCGTTGATTTATAATATTATAATGAATTTTCTTCATATAATAATTATTTCCTACTTATAGATATTAATTTTTTGAACGTTATAAAAAAGAATTTATACAAATATCTCAAAAACTGTGGCTTTAAGAGCCAAAAATGTAAAGGGCGTCTCGCAAGCGTATTGCTAATATTTTCAAAATTCACGCCCGGCCTAGTAGATTTTTAACTAAATTTTAACTAAACATTATTGATATTTTTCTACGTTATACAATTGTTAAGAATTTACTTGCAATTACAATTTACGCTACTTATTTTTAACTCAACTCTGCTTGAGTACATAACACGACTTACATAAAAACATTACAAATTATTGACCTAAGCTACTATTTTATGGATAATCCTGCATATTAATTCTTAACCGAAATTACCTATAGTTGCTTAGTCATAATTTACATACGATCCTAGAACACTATGCGCTAACATTAAGTTATTTCTACGTTATTCCTTATACATTTTACTATTTACTCAACGTTTTTATTATAAAATTGTACATAGTTGAGTGAGCCTTATCTTTATATACTTTATTTTACATTAAAATGTCATACTTTTAACCTGGGCTGTTGTGACTTTATTTTTCGTCACTTACAACTTACTATTTTATGTCTATTTATCAGCTTACTTACAAAAATATTCCAAATTACTAACAAGTTGCTATATACGCTGTTTTAGCGTTACCTTTTGTGTCAAAGAGAGAGACTTTATTTAATAAAAATCCTTATTCTAAATTATTTACATTTTGTCCTATGTGTGCTAAATCTATTTAGGTATTTCGTGTGGTCCGTCGCTAACAGTAGTGCACGACTCACGTTTGGTGAACTGCGCTTTGGACACCAAAGCATCCGTATAAAGATTATGTCAATGATATTTTACAATTTTTGTTAAGTTACATTCGATTATTATACAAATGAAAGTTTTATAATTTCCGCCTTTATCGCGTCTTATAATGTTTAACATGATTGTTATAGAACCAAAACGGTCCAACTTTAGGTTGTGACTAAAAACGTTGTCTCAATTATTACACGACAAAATTTTGTTAGTTGGGCCGTAGTTTAATTATCTAACAGGGACAATGCGACAGTTCTCGCATTTCGGTCGGTAATTTCATTTATGTTTTAATTATTTTTTTATTTTTAACAATGAATTGTTTACTTTATATATGCCTTCCAAGAATCAGTGTTTTATGGTGGAGGGACAGAGAGGCAGTAGCCCAAAGATTAAAATAAGACCAACTGAATGCCGCAGTGTTATTTTACAAGTGACCATATTTTTTGGTCCTTGTAAATTGGGCACAGATCAGAGATCAAGTGCATAATGCACTTAAATGACTACAAATGGTTGCGCAGTGAATACTGAGTTCACCTGGTCGACCAGTTAAATCACGAGGCCGGTCGCTGTGACCTTAGCCGCTAAGTGATGACAAACGACATGCAATGACACTCTGACGGTTGACTAATTCTGAGAACAACATGTTCATGTATGACCAGCAACCTGACAACACCTACTGCATTTTTATTCTTATACACACAGGACTAAGATACTAGATATATGTAATCTAGATACTTATGAATAAAAATAATTGGTAAGCGTGTCACTAAATTGACCGACTCGACCGATTTGGCAAATTTTTTTAGGTTTAAGGTTTTTCAGGAAAGGAAAAAATGCCCGAAGAATTGAAAAATCAGGAAAACTAAAAGTGTTTCTTTCTATGTAACCTAAACGGTCACAAACAAATTTATTAAGATTTAAATAGAACAAGCCTGTTGGGTTAGCTAGTTATTTTTTGTACTTAATAATCAAAAAATATAACGTACTTATGTCCATAAATTACATGAGGCATTTAGGGGAGATCAAGCAGAATCTCACCCAATGTCACGAGGGGGGGTTTCGCCAAATATCACGTATCTTAATTTTTCGCAAAGAACAGTGTAGAATTGCGAGAAATCTGTGTTGAATATAGCCAAATTCTACACAATAACAATTATCTCAGCTATAAAGTAGCAAGTTATGTTTTATTTAAAATATATCCGACGATATATTAAAAATAACACAGCACTGATCTAATCAAGCACATATTGACGTATTTACACAAACGATATGCATTTTGAAAAATCTCACGTGATTGTGTGAACCCAATCTCTCGACATCTCACCAAAAAATTAAATGACAATAGTTATCTGTTCAACAAGTGAGCAAAGTTGCGAAGTATTCTAGAATTGAATCACGAATGTAGCGAGTGATTCTAATATAAACTACTGAGCACAGCGAGGGATTTAATGGCACGAGACCTAAACAAATTTGCTCTCGTGCGAAACATACAACCATGTCTTACTAATATTATAAACGCGAAAGTTTGTAAGTATGGATGTTTGTTACTCAATAACGCTTCAGCCATTGGACGGATCGGGATGAAACTTGGCACACCTATAGATTAGGACAGTATTAATACTGTGATTAAATAAAGGAATCCCACGCCGATAACCGAATTTAGGGCGGGCGGAGCCGCTGGCAAAGTCTAGTTAAGCAATAAGTTTATTCTAATTTACAAATACTAAATAAGCTACTATACTCTGCTCCTACCAAAAAAATAAACAATAGGTAGGTACTAACTATTCTTTTTAACATTAGCACGTTTCGAAAGTCGCCAATTATTGAACAATTCGTAAGCTTTAAGATATTTTTCACGTTTGAAAGTTTGTATAGTCAAATTTCGTATAAACGATATTTAACGGAATCACCTTAATGAGCTGTTTTATCAGAACAGAAAACATAGTTTTCTCAGAATATGGTAGATACCTACAGTATAACGAATCGCAAGTGTAAATCCGGAGGTAGCAAAAATAAACAATATTACAACTTTATTTGAGAAGTGTGTCACTAAACGTATATTATTAGCCGAACATCATGCGTCCGAATAATTTTATTGTATTGGCCTTGGCTGAAGTGATGGACGACGCGGGATTCAGCCAAAATTAATGCAACATATGATTTTCTTATGTTCTTCAAATGTTTTTAATACGCGATGAAGCTATGATTCTTATTGTATTTAAATGAAAGAATGAACTACTAAAGTCACAGCTGTTTTTATCCGTTAGTCTTTCTCTGAAGTTAATAAAATAAAATCGTAATGTATGTACGTACCATCGTTTAAATCAAAAGGTACTATCTATTATTCACAGGACATGTGTCCGAATCCCGACCAAGCGAATACAAAAATAAGTATTTAAAATATATTTGCTGTTAGGCTAGAACCCGGGCCAATATACAGATGTGCGATAGGGACAATTGGACCTTGGGCACAGAATAATTAATTGTCTCGTGCTAATTTAACCACGTCACAATCATAAAAATCAGGGTTTTGTATTCCCTACTTTCCTCTTCCAAATCTAAACCAAATTTACTTTACTTGTAAGGTAATGTTTTTTTCTGTATTTATAAAGTATAACTAGTTCACATATTCATATGGCGCACGTCAGACGATTTAAAAAAAATTGACAATTTTTCGGACTTTTGCATGGCCTCAGTTATTTATAGGGATGGCATATAAATAAAAGGAAAAATTATAGCTCTATTATCAAAATCCAGGAAACATGGGAACACTATTGTTTAGGGAAAAAGAGCAGGATATTTCCTCTTAAGACAATAATTTGTTGTGTCGTTACAAAGCATAGCTCATATTTTACGTCACATTAGAAACAAAACCCGTTTATATGATACCTACAGGCCAAAGCAACCCTACCTTTGAATTTCGATTTCTAATTTGACCCTTTCTAATTACTACAAGATTTATTTTAGACAATATTCAGACAGATGCGGACAAGCAAGTTCTACAACCATACCGAATCTGAAGACGGATAGCATTTGAAATGCTGAGAAAAATAGCCATGACATGCAGACGGCATACATTTTTCTCTCAAATTTCAGAGTCCGAATAGATCGTGACTGTTCCCAATAAGGTCCCTGCACACTATTCGTTCTTAATTGTTTCAATTTAAAATTAAAATCTTGACCTTAAAATCAATAAAGCAAAGGCTCCAAATATGGGAAAAAATCGTGCCCACAACCGCAATAATTCCCACCTCAAAATCAATAAAACTATAATTGAGGCTTAACTATAATAACTAAAAAACTAGAGTTCAGCGTATATAATTTTACTATACGGAAATAATAACGTAATTCATGCTGAGAAACTTCAAGGCACAGCAGGCGCTTGTCACGGTGCGCGGTTGTTGTCACTTCGTTTGGTTTGGGGAGGCCCGTCGAGCGTAGATCGGATGACGCGACCCGGGGCGTGTCGGCGGGTGGTTAGGGGGCTTCGGGAACAACGCTCTGGCACACAGGCAGCGGGGCGAATTATAAACATCAATCCATCATCTTTTATGTTTATTTACTTAAATACTGTTGAATTTTGTTTTTAGCTATAATATCTATTCCGATCTGGAATTACAAATCAGTCGATATCGGCTTAGCCAAAAGGAGTAAAACAATTTTAAAGAGCACTAAATATTTCAGGACCACGAACCGAACCCGTGACCTATGCTTCCTATACATCTGCTTATATTTAGCGTAAATGATGTGGACCACAATCTTGTGTTGTAGGAGATAAGGCTTCCATGTTTTAGGTACAGAGGCGCGTTTTATCCCTTTCTTATACCAGCCTCATATGTCCCCACTGTTGGGGCCTACCCTCACCCAGGGCGATTTGGGTCATATGGTACTCTATCACTCTAACAGTGGCCCACACGTTGCAAAATTGCATTTCTAAAACATATTCATTCTTAAACAATTTGCACACACTTTAAATATATAAAAGTTAGAACAGTACAAGTTAATCTACGATTTTTTTAGTTGCAATAGCCCCGGTGTATTTTTAAGTTATTCGAGGTATGCCTAACGCTGTCAACAATGACTTAAATGTCAAAGCATCTCTAGCACGCCGAACATTCGTGTTAATGGGTAAGCCGCTTAAACTGACGAGACGGCAACTATTTCACAATCAGCCCTCTAGTCGCGAGGAATTTAACCAGATGCTTAAGACTCCTTTGACAGAAGCATAACGCTGAACTCCAGTTATGTCTAAAATTCGTTTTTTAATTGTATTTACTTACCTATTCTATACTGTTTGAAAGTTGACATAAACCCGCCCGGGACTATGTGCAAACATTTTAAAGTTATTAAGTTACATAAAGTTTTTAAAGTACGACCAACTACCTAGCATTTTATATCGGCAATAACCATTGAAGTAACTTATTGAAAAGAAATACCAGAGCTGTAAGTTTTGATGTTTGTGTGAGTAAAAATAAGGTCAAAGAAAACAGGCGTCTCACTAAAGTGTAAGTACCTATACCTATGTGGGACGGAAAGCACTTAGAAGGTCGAAAAAACTGTTTTACTCAAATGGCAACGACCATAACATCAATAAAATTGTTGTTATAATATTTTGAACTTTACCGTGCTGTCATAAGGTCGGCTTTTTATTGAGTTGAGCAGAAAAAGGGTTGTGCTGCAAAGTGTAAGGAAGCTGTGATCCTTCAAGGGTACTTGCAGGCAGGTTTCATGCGTTAACTCAGAGGCATGATGATAACAGGCAGTAATTTTAGAGCAAGTCCTTTTGCCTCGACATTTAATAAACATAACGTAAGTAAAATGTTAAGTGCAATTTTTTATCGACACATATACATATTAACATTAAAAATGTTTAATCTAACTTAATGATATATTTTTTTCTTGAGAATTCAGTAGAATATAATTTTAGGTACTCAAGGTGTGCGAACGGGGCCCTACTATTACTTATCCTAATGATATTTGTATGTCTGCCTACCTTTTAATACGTAATGGGCTATCTTTTTAACTGGCATTGCGGCTCAAATATTTTAATAATATGTGTTATGTCGTAAAAAAACAAGGGCATAAAAGAAACGTGATCTTTCAAAGTTTTATTTGCTCTATTATACCCTCCAGGTTCAAGCTAATAGTAATTATAGTCTATAAACTCCAAAGAGAAACAACAATTATTAAAAACAAAGTGTAAGACGGGGATTTGCGATTGTGTGTTACGGAAATCTTGGTGCACGAGTCAGACTCGCACTTCGCTGGTTATTATTAATCACTCAAGATCAGGGGCCGACTTAGCTTTTCCGTCTTTTACTTCCGACCTATTGAAAATGTAAGTTAATTATGAATATTCATATAAAATGTGTCGGTCAGATGAAGTCCCTAACAGATTGTTATATAAAATAGGTATTTAGCTGAGACAAGGCGGGAGGAGTGAAGCCACCCCTTCTGCGGCGACTTCACTAGATCTACGTATCTCAACAAAAAATACTGAACGTATATCGGTTTTAATCGAGAATCACAACACAATACCGTCCTTAGGTACTCCAATGAGGCGAAAAAATGTCATAGGTACATTATGTATGATAAAAATGTATTTCACTTACCTACATACGAACCTTCTTTTACCATTACTACTTTTTTCTTTGAATAAACACTTAGAATAAACCTTAAGCAAGGTGTTTTTACATACCACTAAGGAGGCAAACAAGCTTGCGGTCCCCCTGATGGTAAGTGGTAACCGTAGCCTACGAACGCTTACAACACCTGGGCATCAGTGAACATCTTTCTTGAGGAACACCATACTATAGTCCTTAGAGAAAACATTGGCAGGACAACCTTAGCGTTCGCGGGAGGAAGATTCTCTATAACCACAGTGTACGTGACCAATAAGGGTCTAAGGTGTGAGGATGAATACCCTGTCGATGGCTAGCGGTGCGATGATAGAAAGTAGCCGTGGGCATAATTTCGAGCAATGCCTCAGAACACATCCCATTATACAAGTGGTAGAACAAACACAGGGACGGAAATATAAAGACTAAAGTGAAATTGACTTAGATACTACTTTAAAACATTTAGTTTGTCAGAATTAAAGAAAAGTAAATTCATTGTAGGTAGGTATATAATATTATATCCAAACCGAATAACAAACGTTAGCGATAATGTGATGATTTCATGCAAATGCGTCATTATTATTTTAAGACAGAATTACGCACGGGCGCATATGCGATGGATGCATGCACCTAATGTGACTGGATCACTTAAATACTATCAAGTAACAAATAAAATCACCTAAATGATCTGGTAGGAATAATTATCACGAGTTAGTTAGCCTTTCCACACAGAACAAAGTTTGTGGTAGTCCGATCGCCTAAGGATGTTAGAGATTGCAAACCGCTAAGTTTAACCGATCCAAGGAAGGACGACTAACTAACTGCATTGGCACAACTTCTAGTTGCATGAAACCTCAGTTTGCACTTAGGGGTCCCGTAACTAAGTAACTTTAGTTAGCTTTTAGCAATTATTAAGTTGCTTTGAATCAACTTACACAATTTTAGGTTATCTACAAACACACAAAATCTTTATAGAATTAAGAAATGCAATGTAAATATACATACTTAGAAATAATCTTTCTTTGTTTATGACTCCCTGAAGATTAGAATCTTTAATTCAGATCAGATTTTTGGCAATAAGTAATTATTTTTATCTTTTTAGCGCGTCTTTTTGAAGCCTAAGTTTTTTTTTTTTTGTTAAAAAGTTTTTAGTTTTTGCTTTGGAGTGACGAATTGCTTTTTTGCTCGTACACTAAAAACATCCATACTTGTAACAAAATTTTATTCAATCATCAACATAAAAGGCGTGTTTCACCAGTTCCAAATTAACATCAATAATTTTTTGTCTCCAAAAATAAGTCTTAAATCCACTTTATTAATATGGGACTACCTCAGGAGCATACTCTTTCGAATAAAAAAAGGATTTATGAAATCGGTTCACAATTGACGTAGAATTCGGTGGACATACGTAAAAAAAACATAACCCGTCGAACCTCCTACTTTTCTGAAGTCGATTAACAACAGGAAAATGTATTAAGAGTAAAAGGAACAACTAATAACTAAAAATTAATTAACGTTATTTTTTTGAATTTCAACAATATTATGTACATCGGAAATCAAATGTTAACCAAAAAAACTAACAATAACAAAAAGAACATTAGTGTATCGGTATTTGACTAACGATACTGTTGAATGTAACTTCACACTGCACTTTTGAGGCGATAACGTTACAGTCTTTTTACCGGTATTGAAGTCCCTGCTTAAACGGAACCCACATGCAGATGCAGCCAAAATGCAAGTAAAATTTATGCTCACTATTTACAAAACGCGTTGAAACAGAATACGTATTAACGTAAAATCAATACGAATCATCGTTTGCTGGCAATTTGGGATTTAAAGCGTAAATAGATTTCGATAGTTTCACTGGTTAATCAATTTCCTGCAACACTACGGCCAACTCGTGTGTGAAATAATCGTATTGGCTGACAATACCGTCGGTTGACGGCAAACCCAGTTAACTCTTGTTTACTCCACAGGGAGGATGCTCGGGTATTGAAGTCTGGATACCAGGTCGGGTATTACGGTATCGAGTTTCGCTATGTGCTACACATAAATAGGTCACTACATCTCCCTTGCATCGGCCTTGCACGGCTGATTTCGTGCTCAGACTTGCAATTTACGATTATCTTTTACATATACAAACAGCTTTTATAAGCAATACTGACGGAGCAATTACATATTAAATTTTAAAAAAGCCGCATTGTTTAACCGTCTTTTTCGTCAAACATTTGAATTTGAAAAACGTTACTCACATGGGACCGGTCAGTGTAGGTTGAGGCTGTGTGTGTCGTTAAAAAAACCGGTTGCGTCTAACTCCGTCATGATGCTCAAGTGTATACTTATTAAGATAATCTAATGAATGGTTGAGATTTATTTTTATTACTTTATTATTTGACTTATTTATAGGTCCATAAAATATTTCTTTTAAATAGAATTCTCACAAAAATTATAAATACATATTTAAGTAGATACTTATCGTTCCGGTTAATTATTCTGTAGAAGTTTTAAATCGAGATTCTTTTGCAAAAGTTTACTTTATACGACACATACATAGAAAGGGGTTAGTCAGCGGTGGTGAACCTGTCAATTTGATAAGTAGTTAGATATTTAAATAACTTTTTTTTGGGCACAAATCCGACTCAATTAGCAATTAGCACCACTGTACATCGGCGCCTATTTCATCACCTCAATAAAAAAATAGACAATTACTTCATTATTTGCATTTACTTTGAATGAAACGGCAAATGATAGAAAATTATTAACACAAGCCCATTTTGAATAATAATTTCTATGCCACGAAGATACGTATACAATGGACAACTGGTTATTTATATTTCAAATTAGATGTATACATTGATTGTTATTTTTAGTGCCAAAGCCGGTCACAACAACACGATCATGATTTATTATACGATCCGATCGCGCATGATGGTGTCGCTGTTGTGACCCAAGTCTGTAGCGATATCGTAGGTACGAGTACTTTGAATTGTATTTTTCGTTCTTATCTAATGTTAAGATTATCTTGGTAAGTGCTTTTAAGAAAAAAATAATCTGGCTTTAACAATGTGCTTAAAGGTGCTAAATAAAAACTACAATTCCGTGTTTCTCACCCCTTTTCTGTAATTTAATCTAGCCCATAACTTAGATTGATATCCATGTCAACACAGAAATACAATGAAATTATTTAATATAAAATGCGTACATAAATCAAAGTGCTGCAGGAACTAAACCGTTACCGAAAACCTTCAACGGGTCTTCCCCGGTTTACCACTTATTTCATCAACAACCTATTTTATATTACTTACACACAAAACACACACACACACACGCACTGATAGTCAAACCGCACACTAGCGGCTTACAGTTGTCTAATCACGGTATTCACTAGTCAATTTTCGCAACTGAAAATTACCAGTGTATGGTGGCAGTACTTGTAAATGATGCCGCACAATGTTATAACTGATGAGTGCGTACCCGCTTCTGCCTCTGTCGTGGCCCACAACACGCGTCCTCGTCGTCGAATCGCTTTCCTATCGGTGCGGTGCGTCGCTAAATCGTTGACATTGACAGGGCCGGGTTCATTAACACCGATTGTGTAATCTCATCACTCACTATGCGCGACTGGACTTTTTTTCTTTTGCTTAATTATTCTATATTTTCGATAGTTTAAAACGACAACAAATAAAAATTTCAGGTAATTTAGACTACACACTCTATTTTCCTATTTGGACTAGTGGCCGTCGGTAATGTCGCAGTCGAAGCTGTTGTAGACTACGTCTACTTAGCACAGAAAATAATACCAGGTAGAAACAACTTCGATAAAAAAGGATATAAAAACGGAATGATTCAATAGGGCTGGGCAGCATTTGGAAAGTTGTATCAGGTATTCACGTCGCCTATACCTCTTAGGTCTTAAGGCAATCGCCGGCCGTGACCTATGGCGCAAAAACGTGGACAATGATACTCGGCCTGAACTACAAGTTTAAAGTAGCTTAGCGAAGCTTAATTGGTTAAACCATTAAACCATTTAAAAAAAATGTAAAAGAAGAAGTACCCTGACTTTTTCATCCCAAAGAAATTCAACCCAGAACTCTATTGCGTACCAATAAAATTTAATTTCAATCCGACATAACGGCAGGTTTAGTGTAACGATGAAAATTAGACAAACAAGAAATATTATTAACGCTAGAAAACTTCTATTTGAACCTACAGACAGACACATGTCTTTTTTTACAATTTTTATACCAAATTGATGAACATAAGTACGTTTATGACATTCTTGCAAAGTATTATTATCCTAACAATGTTCAGCCAGTTTGCGGCGTGGACATTTCGCGGACATGTTGGAATAGTCCATGAAAAGTTTGGAGACTTTGAAAAGTCCATGAAAAGTTTAAGACTTTCATAAGCGCAATAAACACACAGATGGTTATTGTTGCGTGGAAAACACTGAAGTTTTTACTATCGAGCCAAGTTAAGGAAAAAACATGTAGGTATTATGCATAGTAAAATGAATTTATAAAAATTGAAATATGCGCGTTCAATATTGTGCTCTAATGCTTAACATATAAAATCTAAAGAGTCTATTATTAGTTTTTAACTACTTACCTTACTTTTCCTATTTCCAACAATGACTGCTTTACGCTAATTAGTACGGGCAGATTATGTTACATAGCATACAAACTTAGTAAAGTACAACAAAAGTTCATTAAAAGCTCATAAAATCAGCAAAATACCACCCTCGTAGTTAAAACATGTAACTTAAAAATAATACAAAAATCATTACACGACACTGATTACAATTTACAACTGATATATACATATATTTAGCTAAATAGTTATCGAACGTGACTTTGAAATAAATTTTTAAATACTTTGCGTTTGCACAGGCCACACGTAGAATTTCCCTGAACGAATCATAACCTGTCTATATATATCTATAGGAAAATATCAGACTCTGTTACATTTATATTTATCAAAGACTAGCTTCGCCTGCGCTAAATTTCGTTATCCAGCGTTCCTACGGCAGCTCCTCAATTATAGAAAAAAACTAACTTTCAAATATTTCCTCCTTAATGGCATAAAACATTCGTGTCTGTGAAACCATCGAAATACTTGCCAGTGTCATAAACCAGTTGTAACTCATCAGTATTTTATGAGTCATCAGCTGTCATGAATGAATCAACGGCATCTCTAATACACCCGATTTTGAATTAATCAGTAATCAGATTATGGTATCTATGTCCGCTTTAGAGGTAATCTGGGCCGCAGTCCAATGTATTTTGTTAAATTTAAGCAAGTCCGTGGCAATTCTAAGAAATGTTAAAAATTATATTTTTGCGTAAATTGATATTACTTCAAGTTAATAAAGGATATATGGACGTCTGCGACGTGACCTTCAAAATCGATTTGATAGAAATATTTTATTATAATGTAGGCTGCCTGGCGTTACTTCGCCGCTAGAAATAATTAGTAATTATTTGGCTAAAGTAACAGTGTAATTTTAGTGACAACCTAATTAATTCCATCATTTCAGCTTTCATGGTTCCTAAGATACTCATTGGTGAATTGTGATCAACGATGAATTAATGTATCACTATAATTCAGCCTAGTGAATCATATAGTTAATTGCGAAACTGGCCAAGTATCTATCAAAAATATTTGAACATCTTTTCTATCTATATATTAAAAAAACCATAGGACAAGGACAAATTAATGTACTAAAGTAAGACATGGCTTCGTCGAATTTTCAGATATCAATACATTTATAGGTAGATTGTTTAAGATATCAATACATTCATGCGTAGATTTTTTAGATATTAATACATTTATAGGAAGATTTTTTGTGAGGGAGTCGGTACTTGGCCCTTTTTGAAAAAGGAGAAGGTCATCAATTCGTCGGCACGTTTTTTTTAAATATATATTCCCGCATAACTTCGTTGTTTGGGAACCGGTTTTGGGGATTTTTAGTAAGGACCAGTAAAACCCGGGTTAGTATAAAACATGTTTTCAATTCTATCATTTTTAGCTGTGAAGCTACCGAGACGTAGATCTACTGAAGTACATATTTTATGTTTAGTTTTGCGCAAAAAAAACTGATTTTGACAATTCCGTTTTTAAGGTTACGTAGCCAAAACCAAACTGCTCTTGTATAGTAATGTTTGTCCGTCGCGTCCGTCCGTTTGACGATTTTAGAGTTCAGCAGTGAAATGGTAAGAACTGAATGCTTATTGTTTCGTCATGTCTGTGCATCCATCCGTTTAACCGTTATGCAGGGTTACGTATTCAGATGGTGAAAACCAAACTATTTAGGGTCCTATTTCTTACTTTTAAGTAGTTTTTTAAGTTGGTTTAATGTCTATTTTAAAATTTTAAATGTGAGTTTTTTTGTGAGGTTACAGTTTACTCATCATGAACGGTGTAAAAAAACCTTCAAAATCCAAATATAAGTGGTCTGTGTTGAAACATAACAACAAATATCTGTTTTATAAACTCTTACCATGTGACAGCTCTGATCACCATAGATGTCGGATTTTGTCTGCAGGTTGTCCTAGCAAAATAAAAATGTCCGAGAAATGTCAAAAATATTTATTTCACATTTAAGTATTTATGTAACTATGAAAGAAAACTATATTTTCACTAGTAAATTTTTTGTCTAAAAGTTTTTAGCATCGTCTATAACCTGAAGTTAGAGGAGAACCACAATTTTAATCTACAAAACGACTAGCACTATTTTATGTTAATAGTGATGGACACTAGGGAAATGACCCATGAATCGATACCGGAAAACCGATTACGAAAAAGATACAATCACACGACCGATACCAAGAAATCGATTACCAATATTAAATCGCAATAAAAGGAAAAGAAAAAATATGTCACGAAGAATGATTGTACCTATCGTAGGTGATGGAAATTGTCTTTTTAGATCAATTTCTTATTGCGTTTATGGTTCGCAGGACAAACATAGAGAAATCAGATTGAGAGTAGTACAAGGGGTTGTGGATAACTGGTATCATTACAGAAATTTCATAATTGGAGATAGATCCTATCGCAGGCCAATCTTTTCCTCTTCGGACTACAGTAGTATTATGTCACGTAACGGGGAATATGCCGGTCACGTGGAATTGCATTGCGCAAGTGAAATTTTTCGGGATTACACTTTTAAAGTCTACAGAAATGAGAGTTCCAGAAGCATAGACTATGGACGAGGAAGTAACGTGAAACATTTATTGTTTTCAGGATACCTGGATGCTGGGCATTATAGTGTTTTGGAATATTATTAATGTTTTTGTATTATTGTTATTATTATTTGTAGCATATTTTTATTGTTGTTCTACATGTTGATTTCATTTTTTTAATTAAATATGCATGTGTTTTAATAGTATAAGCTTTAACAATATACCTAATTCAGTTTAAAATGCATGGACTGTGGCTCAGTCGTTGAGGGGCCTGCGGATCCGGGAACTGCGGGTCAATCGCTGGGGCTCGTAACTTGATTAGGTCTAATTCTCCGAGCGAGTGAATAATGCTGCCAAAGGAAATCCCGTATCGTTCCTCTTCTTGCCTCTTATTAACATGATATTGATGTTACAAAACATATTTTGGACCCATCGTCTAGTTAAGGCTTTTGTACGCGAACGATATATCTTCGTTTCCTACCATAAGTTTTGACTAATTTCTTAAGTTTGTGGTATCATCGATATCGTTAAGTCAAGTGTCGTATGCCGAACTTAGCTTTTTACCAGACAAGTCAATTGAACATTATACGAATTATTGAACTTGGCTGTTTTGAAAGCTGTTTGATTAAAAACAATAGTTATTGTTTATTTCTTAATAGTATGTACCTTGGTATTTGTTAGTTAAAATAAACTCAGTAAAATAATTTTTTTTTTAGAAAAACCAAACGGAAAACTGTAATCATTACTATTTTGAATAATATTTATGAAAAATTATATTAAATTAAAAACAAAAAAGGGAAACAGCAAACAAGAGGCATTGGAAAATAGGAGACCTGCCGAAGGACGAAATATTGAATTTAACTGGTTTAAAATAATTATCCACATTATGAGTAAAAAACATACAGGCAAGTCAATGGTTTTGAGGGGTGCAAACTTGGTACAAAATGTAGTTTTCATTCGGCAAAAATGGCATTGTAGGCACTTTACTTCATTATTATCCATATGGTAAAACTCCATAGACGTGGAGCTACTTCTGCTCTTGAATTTTATACATGACATTTTGAATCTTTTTTTCAATACAGGATAACATTTATTTCGAGATTAGAAATCTTTTTAACGATTTTCAACCACCTGAATAGGGGAGTTACGGCACCATAGCACATCCAAACAGTGAGGCAGACGTCCTCGGATATCAGCCCATGTGTCAAGTCTCTATGTACTATGAGAAAGCCGACTGGCAAACCGTCGAGGTGTTTGAGATGTCTATGTGATTCGATAACGAAATCAGTTCTACAAATCAGTCAAACATGACCTATCCAGCTACAAAAAGGAGTGAAACGGGGGATGTCATGTCCTCGAAACTGTTTACAATCGCACTGATGTCTTTAAGTCTTGACAACAGAAAAGAACATAAGGATAATTGTCTGTCTGTCTATTTGTCTGATAGGCTACTTGAAAACGTCAAGTGTGAGTAGTTTTTTTTCTATAATTGAGGAGTAGCCGTTGAAATTCTACACCGATAATCGTATTTAGGGCGGGTAGAACCGCGGGAAAATTTGGCATGGAGATAGTTTGAGTCCGTGGGAAGGACATAGGTTACTTGAAAACGACAAGCGAGTTAAGTCTGATTTTTCTATAATTGAGAAGCTGCCGTTGAAATCCTACACCGATAACCGAACTTCTGGCGGGCGTAACCACTGGCAAAAGCTAGTAAATAATAAAAGAAGCGGTTTCGTGTCCACACAACCTTACATCATCAAATTGTGAGGAACTACTTCTCTACTCGTGAGAGATTTAGACGAACAGTTGACTTTTAAGATGGGTACAGATTATTTGCAACACAAGATACAATGCAACACGAATGTATGTGGACGGTCTGCGCGCACGCTGCTCGCCTCAACAACGGCCATTCCTGGCAGTGTTCAGCGCCACGCCATGGAGCCGTTTGATTTTGAAGTGTACACGACTATATTGGTGTTTCAATTATTTTATTACACCACTGTATAAAAAATTTTCAGTCGTCATCTCCATCCATTTTTAATCGACAATTTAAATATCGGTCCGCCGCGAATTAGCCGTCCAGATTACACTGCGCGCACTCAAAGCGTTCGTGGAAAAAGCGATAGTAGGCGGGAACCAACGCGCGCCTTGCGAATGCACGTAGCGTGCGCGCAATTGATTTTAGTACGTGCGAACACATTAAAATGTATGGGAAATGTTGCATTGCATGTTGTGTTGCAAATAATCTGTATGCACCTTTAGACGATCTTGTAGTAGCGACCGTAAAAAATCGCTACTGAAGCAATGACGCGCCAACTGCCTCAAAACACTTACGAACTGCCTCTATAGGTGGAAGGTTGAACGAACGACTGTTGGAAGACGGTGCAGTGTAGTAGCAGTAAAAAATGCGGGCGATCCGAATAGGTACATTTTTAAATGACTAAATTATCCCGAAAAGAACCCGTACCTGGCTACGCCCTTGTGTAAATCAGCAAAATATTAAACGTATTTGCAGAAAACTTCAGTTATAGAAATGACGCAATAGAGTATTTGTACGGCATTCCGGCACGAATGTTCCCATAACCAGCTATTACTGCACCTGCCAAAGTCAGGAATTAAACATGCTCGCGTAAACATGATCTGATTTACAAAAGTGTTCCTTGTTATTGCTTACCTACGTGACGCTAAATAAGTAAAGTAACTAAATGAAATTAAAAAAAAGACATAAGTAAAATAATTTAATGTTATTAAATTATTTTACTTATGTCTTTTTTTTAAAACGTTTTGTTGGCGGTATTAGAGCTATGGCATCGCATAGGCATTAAAATATTTCTGTTCACCAAATGAAAACAATAAATATGGCCGTGGTAGACTTCGGGCTACTACCGTTAGCTTTTTTTCAATTATTTCTAGATCGGATTATTGGAGCACCATAGTGTCTATGGTCACACACACGTCACAGGAGGCTCCGAATTCGTTGGCCAAAAAAGTTTATGCAAAGTGTATAAACACTGCACAAAACACAGCTGCGACGTAGTAAAATGTCGACATGAGTAGGCCCATATTGCCGATTCAAATTTTTTTATGTTACATTTATTTTTCAGTTCACAATATTAGCAAATCGGCTCTATGATTAAACGGTTTACTTTTTCATACACAGACAAGTAGTTTGATCGCTAGATCTTTTCTTAGCGAGCAGCTACCGCGCCTCGACGAATTATATTTATCAAATCATAATTATTATTTATACGCATATATTTGTATTATTGTTTGATGAATCTTTCAGGCTGCATATGTTTTATTTTTTAATCTGTTTTAGTTTGGCCGTACAAATATGTCGAAAGGACATTTATTTTGTCAGATGATTTTTCATCGAATTCACTTCAAAACTTCACTTCACTTAACCACAGTTTTATACCTAAATCAGGTTTCTATGACTAGATTGCTATACATGAGTTTTGTATTACTGCTACCATTGGCCTCATCTATCTGAAATTGTAATATTTTATTTTAATTTTATATACATTTCTAAAAATCCTGGTCTGTTACTTGGTTATCGATTACTATTTTTTACATTAAAACATTAATTAAAGATTATAGAGTGCAAAACTAAAAGAAAAGAGTCAAAAATATCGAAACATAAATACCAGACTGCGATAAAATTTTAAAAGCAGTCAACAAATCTGTATTGACACAAATAGCAGAAACGTTTTCCTTGTAGTCAGAGGACAAAATACACATTGTGTTTACATCTATCAATATTTGCTATCTGAGTGCGTGGAAAAAGAGTTTGCAAATTGTGTGTGTAATTTTTTTTTCCTCTAAAATTTTATCATTTTTTAATTTTGGTTATAAGCAGAGTTGAGTGATTAAAACAAAAATCGTAAAGGGGAACACAAATTAATAAAACATAGAAATTAATTTTAGTAGACTCTTTTTATCACTAAAGTATTTATTTACAAACTAATAATTAGTTTAATTACTTAAAACATAAAAAAAAATGTTTTACATAAAGTAAACGACGAACCGTAAAAGCGTCAGATGTCAAAATAACCCAAGCGTGACGTTTTTCTTTTTTATGCATTTCAGTGTTGCATCACGTGCAACCAATACACTTTGCTTTTTAATGTTGCTAGCACGCAAACTATGAAATATTAATTAAAAAAATATTCCTAACAGTTGTTGAGAGACAGAGTAATTTTTAATTCTACGGTGGAAATTATACATTACAAAACTGTTTTTACTAGATGGCATTTCTTTTTGTGATTAAAATAGCTGTTCAGTGATACCAGATGCGAGTGTAAATCTAACACAAGTCCCTCGACCTATTGGACCTCTGTGGCTCCCTGTTACATTTGTCACCGTCTAAAATAAAGCAAATTGGAATCAATAAGTGTCAATCGAAACCGGACTCAGGGTATTGCATCAAATGTTTGGAATGAGTGAGTCATTACTTATTTTAATAATTGTAACTATTTACCTGAACAGCCAGGAGTGAGTCATGTTACCGAGAAAACGTGTCAAATGACAAATATGTATATGCGAAGGTTTTTATGGAAATAATAACTATATACGTACGAGGTAAAAGGGCGCTCTGAGGCATGAGGTAAAATTCAACGCAGTCACACCATCTTCAGGGTTTGTAAAGCGAATACCTCGAAGTTTATCATTGATTTTTGGGAATAAATAAAAGTCGTAAGGTGCCAGATTGGGTCTGTATGGTGAATGATTCATTATCTCAACACTCGCCGTAGTCAAATATTTGACTGTCCGTCTGGCAGAATGCGCTGAAGCGCGTTGTGGTGATGAAGTAGGATCCTGTTTCGAGGGCGCTGATTTCGAACTGTATCGAAGCCACTGGCAAATAATTGTTAATATAACAGCCTACGCAGTAACTGTCCTTTTCGCCTTCACTTATTCCTTTTTATACTTTTATAGACAAAACTCAAAAGGAAACACCCAACATTCATCACCTGTGACGATGTTAAATTCAGCATTCGAGTCACCTACATTGTTCTTTTCTAGCATTTCGCGGCACCAATCTACGTGACGGCGTTTTTGGTTTTCGGCTAAATTATGGAGTATCCTTCTAGAACATAGCTTCCTGACGCTTAAATACTCATGTAAGATTTTTTGCACCTGGCTTATACCAATGCCTAAATCAGCCTCTATCATGCGGCGGCTAGTAATGATGTACTCGTCAGTTGTCGCCGTTGCAGGGCGTCCCTCACGCAGATCATCAGTAACATTACGACCACGCTTTAACTCATTAAACCAGTTGGCACGCGATGGGTCTTCATCATGAAATGCTGCTCGAAGTCTATCATAACTTTTTTGTTGACCAAGACTACAACGAACGTCGTAATAAATCATAGAGCGAAAATTGTCTAGCGTTAAATTCATTTTGATGTGCTACACACAATTTTCAAATTGCCGTCAATTTATAAAAATAAATTAAAAATTGAATTCAATGTACTGTGCAACAAACTATTCTGACCTTCTAACCTTGAGTGTTTGGTCACTAGGGTCGTAAGTTATCGGCATTTCAATATGACCTTACATTTTGTTGCACTATGCATCATTAGGTTACCAAAGGGTTCTAAATTAAAAATTAAAATATTTTTTTCATTGGATTTGTTTCTAACTAGCTAGTCATAAAAAAATTACTGCTACCCTTGTATATCAATCTAATTTTTATTGCGTCAAATAAAGTTTATTTCGTTTGATTCCATTTCAAAATGGAGTGGCTCCCGCTGTGTATGACATCTTTGCGGGAGGTGAAGAAAAGGTCAAACAGAAATTTTTGCATTGTCGTCAGATCGATCTTCACAGCGATATAACTACTTAAAACAAGTATTTTACAATTACACCTTAAAAAAAGTATTTTACAAGTATTAGCATTTTTTCTAGGACGCCCGCCACTACTCGACGAGGCAGACGTTCATCGAATTTACGTCAAAAGCGTTTTACGTTTTACGTGGGACACTTAATGTTAAAAGCTTTTCTATTGTAAATTGACATGATTTTTTAACTTCGAACAATTTGAACATTTCTCCCGCTGCTACATTTTTTCTACCAAAAACATGACCTTTATGATAACGATTACAGTAGGTATAACCGCTATTGATTGTTAGGCTGCACTCTGCAACACTAGTATATCTTATCTATCGTTCGTTACACAGAGCCTGTATGTAACAGTATTAAGTACTGTCCCTCAGTATATTACCCACGCATTTTAATTTTATATGTAAGTATATAAATGTAGATACGTGGAAAATTAAAATTCTTTTCCCATTTTTTTATTTATTGATTTTAGTGAAAATCAATCATCATATCCATCGAGTCTGAAGATTTATTACTGCTTTAAAAATTACGTATATATTGTAAATTAGATGACGTTAATCAAGTCATACCGGGTACGTTTTTTTTACGTGTTAGGACATACGTATTCTATGTCCGTATTGGAACTTGTATAAGTCATTTACCTTACCCTATAAAAGGGAAACGTTTATATTTTGTGCCATCCGGTATCCAAACGAAGTAAGCAGAGAAATAGTAAGTTAGCTACTGATAAAAGAATTACACAAACAAATGACTGAGTCGTTATGTACATTGTTGCGTTTCTTTGCCTATAGAATCGTGCATTGAATTCAAATGTTCGGTATCGCATGGTATCGCTAGCAGAATCTTTTCAGTGCCTCATCGGGCATTGAACTCGCCATGGCCAGCCATTATACATTGTCTTAGACGTTGTTGATGGCTCGCATATGTCAAAATGACAGAACTGCTTACTGCGCGGTAGTGTGGCTTTAGATATCAAAACTGGTTTTGAATTACTGCGTACGCAAATAATTTGGGTGTTCTATTTTGACTTTAGAAAAAAACCAGGGTGCGTTTTCAGTTTGTGTGTCGGAGTGATCTTCAGCTTCAGTGTTGTTCTCGGAACTACGGACGGACTAAGTGTTGCATAATAAATAAACGTTCCCGTACCATTATGATGAGACATCGAGACATCAGCGTTTGTCTCTTCGTCTATCTGTAGGTACTACAAAATAATATCGATTAAAATTCAGAATAGTTGTAGTACTTATTAATATTTATTATATAAGTGTTAGAAATGGGGTCTCAAATAGTGGGTGGAAATTCGGTAGTAATGTCCCTACGGCAAACAGAGTATCATGTGAACAGACTTTGATTGCACACTGACGGAATGACGAGGCATGGCATGGCGAAGGGTTTCACTGAGCAGAACTTATTTTTTTAATTCTTAGAATATAATAGTAAATAGTAAAAAATAGATTTAATTTTAGATTCACTAACTCAATAAAATTTAAGTAAAGATACCTACTTTCATATTGTTCGAGATCTAAATTTGATCCGCTGTCAGTCTACACGGGCTAACCTTAGACGAATGCAATCGATAATACTGAACGGGTGAAACAGACGAAGATAGCTATATTTAGCAAAAGTCATGAGATTGAATCAAATTACGCCAATTGTCTTAATTTCACCGCCTAAGTTTTCGCGTGCTAATACGATATCTATTAATATAAACACAATAATACTATAGTCACTGTTCTCTAGCGTTACTATAGTTACACTGGACTGTTAAGACCGGATCAGTTTCAAACATTGATGAAAAGCAACCCATTTGCTATGAATTAGGTAAATATGAAGACAACTGACCATACGTCAGTCCTTGGCCAGAAGAGGAAAATTATATAAGTAACGCAAATAAATATATCACACGAACAGGAAAGATCGTCATTTGACATTTAACCTCTATTTTGTATTTTATTTAATAAACCACAGGGAATAGCGAGTAGGTACCAAAATGATTTTATGATTGTACTTTATAGGGGTTTTTCCCGTATGTCCAACAATTATGTCCAACTGGTTGTACGAACAAGTATTTTTTTCCAGTGGACCAACTAAGTAGTTGAACATTAGAAAATCGCAATTGACAGGGCCCTTCGTACAACTGCATGGCCAGTTGAACCATTGCCCCGAAATGATAATATTAAAGGTAAAAAAACCGAATTTAAACAGGAGGTTCTTAAATGCGGTTTTTATGAAGGTATTATAATGAACTATAAACACTATTCCTTTTTCGCCGACTTTTAAAAGGATGGAAGTTGCTGTGGTTAAAAAACGTCAAGTGTAAGTCGGATAAGCGCACTTTAATAACACTATAAATAACAAAGCTTTTTAACCAAGTTAAATTGAAGACAGGGTATTGCACCCAAAATCTTTAATCTTTATTCCAAGTGCTAGTTATAAAATCTTTATCTCCAATACTATTGATCGTAGACTATAAGTTTCGGAAAATCTCATTTCAAAACCTCCTATTTTAAAGTCGGTAAGACGCTTTAATATTATCACTTCGGGGCAATGGTCCAACTGCCCATTCAGTTGCACGAAGGGCCCTGTAAATTTCGATTTCCTAATGTTCAACTAATTAGTTGGTCCACGGGGAAAAAAATCCTTGTTCGTACAATCAGTTGGACATAATAGTTGGACGAATGGGCAAAACCCTTTTATAGATGGTACTGGTTACTGGTACAGGGTAATGATTTTTCTTTTGAAAACCAACGAGTTTTATTCAAATGATTAATTTCGATCACGCTTTTAGTTAAATCTGTAAAACAAAAGGTTATTTTGCATGTTAAGAACTAATTGATAGGCATTAACAACACCTCAGTTTACAGAAAACAGTTTTTTAATAACTAATAAAACTAAAGCATAACCTAGTTGTTTTTTATAAACATAATTTTTCTGATTTTCTGCAAGATTTGCGCGCTCGCCGTCACATTGAGTATCGTCACATCGGCATCGCCGCCAGATAGGTATAGCTCCGACTTTTTACTATTACATTTCATGTGGTTACTGGTTACGTTTTTTTGTACAAAATATTATGAAGAAACGGGGCTGCCATCTTATGTAAAACCGGCTTAAATACCTACATTTAGCAAAATATTTTTTAAAACTTATTCTGAATTACGTTATAGATTTATCTGATAAGTGAGAAACCTAAAACAATGCATACGCCCGTTATCAGTGTTATCAAAATTTCGGAGATATCGCTTGGAATCGTAAAATTATTTCTTCACTCAGCTGAATATATATTTATACATACATTATTCATATAGGTTATTTATGTGTAATTATTTATTTTATATGCATTATTGTATGATATATATACTTCTTAATAACTGTATCGAAACACACCTACTGTACTTTGTTTAACTTTATTATTTCCTCTAACCAAAGGTTGTCTGGAAGAGATCGTTTTAAAGCGATAAGACCGCCTTTTGTTTTTCTCTCTTCGTAAATATGTTTTGTTTGTAATTTTTTTATGTTGATGCAATAAAGTATAATAATAATAATAATATATCATTTCTTCCAGTAAGAAGAATAAGTTACATTTCCCAGCTAGAGATGATTTTCCAAAACCGAGCTGACCCGGCGAACGTTGTTTCGCAATAGCTGTAGCCCATCTCCCTTTTATATGTACACAAAAAAATTTTTTACACACATAAGGACAAATATGTTGTATATTTAATACTGGATATATATAAATATATTTATTTAGATATAGGTTAAGACAATTTGAATTAAAATAGCTTTGCAATTAATACATATTTTGAATAAATTTTTTTATATAAAAATGGTTACTGTAATTTAACTTTAGGAGATAGATATATATATATATATGTGATATGCTATCGCGAACTTTTTTATAGAATTTTTTAAGAGGAACAATTTACGTAGCGCACGCCGTGTGAGCTTTAGAGAGATGCCACTTTTTCCGACTTAGTTGACGAATATAATCATAGTACGAGTATATTTATCTTAATATTACAAACCGGATTATATGCAATATAAAAAGGGCCAAAATATGCACATTAAAATAAGAAAAAATGGTATTTTAAAATGTTATTTCAAAAAGCTATTTACTCAACGATAACAATCGTATTTGCGAAAATATAAATTACAAAATATATTTAACAATGAAATTTACAATTTACCTTTAAAAAGGTACCTATATAACGACTAAGTATCTACTGTTCTAAATGTTATGTAGACAAATTGTGTCTACGATCGCTTGATACATTTTTGTAAGCGGAAAAGGACCGTTCTACATCCACTGAGTTGACAGGGCAATTGCCTTAGCGATTGGACGTCTTTGGTGTCACTGTATGTAACTACCACTGAAAAGGGGCTAAATATGCAAATAATATACATATAATCCGGTCTATACTAATTATATAAATTTACATAATATATAGCCTATGTTTATTTGGAAATATGTGACTTTCAAATAAATAATAGTCTTTTTAATCCAGTGGTTCCGGAGATTACCCGCCACATATAACCAAACAAACAAACAAGTGAAGTTCAGCGTATTATGTGACATAAACGAGAAAGATGGTGTTGATCAGGACGACGACCCTCTTTCTGTTGTGGAAATTTAAATAGCTCAACATGATGATTTTATACACACTGTCAGGCTTACGTAACAACATGGGGGATCCCTCAAATACCGGAATCTTGCGGGTTTGAAAATCATGGCTTCTGCAAATTCCGAGATCACAAAAACTTCGGAGACTGGATGCCCTAGCTGTGTGCCGTTAATGAATCAGTCGTTCAGCAGTTTTATATATGTAACCAATGTCACTTTTTTATGCATACCTACATGACTAAACTTTGTACCTAAGTATATATTTTATATAGTGGGTACCTACATTTTAGTGAGTTTATAAACGAGTCAGTGAATCATCAGCAGCCCTATTAAAATACCCACTCATATAGATAATATGTAAGTAGGTATCTGCTAACAAATATGTATGTTTATGTTTATCAATGTACAGGGTACAAACCAACATGCGATAAGTCCGCCTTAGTGCATAAAAAATATAGTTTGTACTTACGTCGTATAGTATTAATAAATGTAAGTACTGTATGAGTTAAATCAATAATGTCTAGCAGCACTAAAGTAAATTTTCAATGATTTGCATAGCATAGCAAATAAATGTGATCGAAAGATTTAAGAGAATACCTACGTTACGCAGCGTCCTTCACACAAACGAACTGCCCTTTTTTTTTTGACATTTACCGATCAAACACTATAAAATTTTGTCATTGGTGAAACACGGGTTATTAAAACTTGTTTTTCGATATTCGAGCGGATCGAAAATGTTTGCATGAAAAAAAATACTGCTCACACCACGGAGCTTGCCGTCTTTAAACTATATTTTATGTGTTATAATTATAAATAATACTAAAAGTACTAAAACATCTATAATAAGTTGAAGAGACGTACCTACTTAGACAAAAAATACTCAGAGTGTGTTCGTTTTGGTAAATATAAAATTATTGTTTTTCAATGTCATTGTGTTTTGCTAATCAAACGATTGACATATAGGTACAGGTATGGTTTTTAGGATTCGTTTTGTTATTTTAGGGTGTGTTCCAAAACGCAACGTTGAAGTTAAAAGGGTGAAATGGAACGGCGTAGGGTATTATTCAACTGTCAAATTGAAATATTTACACTACCAATACTGCCATAGATGTAGTTGGTAATCACTCACAATCACTAAAATTACCACTCGTTTCGATACGGTTGAAAAGACAATTTTACTAGGCAGGTTATTGCTCGGCTGAATCGTATTGTAGATACCTAGGGTAAATGCTTATATATGACCAGCCTCCCTTCAAATATCGGCCGGGCGTGCTGTTTTCTTTGATAAATAAGAAGTAACATGCCCTATCTTCATATGGTCTATTTTTTAAAAGAATATATATTTCCGACGTAATCTTCCAATTATCGTGCCTATCCCTTCGCTAGGGATCTTACAGTATCTATTTAACGGATTGTTGTGTCGATACATGCAAATTACAATAAAAACGCGTGATTTTGTTGGACACTTAAGCGATATTTCACTTACTTTGAAGCTTAGATCTTATTATCTTTATAATTGACGGGGACAATTATTAATTATTCACACAGTTAATAAGAAAAATTAAGTAAATTTTTCCCTGGATTTAGAATTTAATAGAGTGCTGACGTTTGGTCCATTTGATTGTATGGAGTGGCATATATCAGCCGGGGCGCCTGAACTTTGGTACCGGAGCTGTTCCAAATAACAGCCACAACTAACATTTTTTTACTGAAATATCCATTTTTGTTTGCGATTGTTCTTTTTCGTGCTTAACATTATTTATAACACGTTAACATATGTTTGTCAAGTATAGCTATACTTTAGTAATAGCTTCCTTAGCTTTTATATGACTATATCATCCTTACTAACTAAAATAATAACAAATTAACTGTGGAGTACAATCACAACCATAAGTCTTTTCCATTATTTAGTTTAAGATATTTGTACAGTGAGACTTGTAGTAATTGACGATACTATGCTTTTCATTTTTTATCTTTATATCTTTACGGTTTTTATCTCCAGGAGGGTAACCAGTGGTTGGACACGCACGCACATTATTATTTAGGGGATTGTTTCTTTTCACCATCTACCTGCATGACAGGGGGTGAGCCTATCACCGCAACATTGCTTGTAAACTTACTAGGCTTTATATATGTCGACGATGCAAGGGTCAACTTAATTTTCGGTAAAGGGTAGATGGAGGAACAAGGTCTAACATAGAATGCTTTTAAACTCTGTTAAATCAAAGGTTCACGTAAGAATCCCACGCGGGCGAAGTAGCGGATAAAGGCTAAATAAATTTTCTTTGGCACTAGCAACGAATCACATGGCCTAAATGTATGGTAAAAATATTACCATCAAATCTTAGAGCATAAGCATCTAAAATCATGGAAAAATGCTAGGCTGATGTTTGGTACGCATGAGGCTGTTATTACATCCAAGGCGGCTTATATTAGGAAAATACCACAAAATTTACAAAAACATGTTTTTTTAATAGTTTAACTAGTATTTTGTCATTTCTATGCATAATAAATAATAATGCAAACTTAACATTACAATTTAAAATTGAAAAAAAGTTAGAGGGCTGATATATGAGTCATTCACCCTACCTAGCCTACCTTGTCAAAAATAAAAACAAAACAGTATAATTTTCAAAGTTATAAAGTTATCAAACTATACCGCTATCTTAATCAAATCACACACACATTACTTTTTATTTGGAAACCCCCATCCAGACGTAGGTAGGAACTAAATTGGTATTTTTTTTCGGTAGCAGAATTCTGCAGCATTTTTACAAATAATTAAAAATAAAACAAACATACTACGTAAAGTTTGTTAGACTACTTAATCAGTCTCACTTATGACTTATCTCAACTTAAAATAATTAACATAAACTTGAACTTTAAATATAAAACAAGGTTTAATGATTCATTAGATTTTGTGAATTTGTCCGGCCTTTTCTTGAAATGTCCGACTTTTTTTAAAATAATAAAATGGTAACCCTAATGTCACATAGTATAGTGCGGGATAAACGAGTTTTTACTTTACCTGCTTACAACCCCTGTAAACCACAATGAAGTAAATGAGTAGGTAATTGAACCTATGTATTTTGAAAGATATAGGTACCTACATATAGTAATACGCGGTTAGGCAACGGTTATTTTTAGGAAAATCGAGTTAACATAGGTAGGTAAACTTAAAAAGCAAAACCCTGTCTAAATACAAATTTTCATAGAAATCGTTAGAGCCGTTTCAGACATTCACAAATATATATATGTTTGCTCGTTTAAATATATAAAATATACAATTATACCTATTTTATTTTCAGGAACAGAATTAACTAAAGAATACTACGCACCGTGCTATGTGCAATGGAATATAGTATACAGTGTATACCTTTATGTATAAGGTAAAAGTGAATACAAAAGTGCCGTTTTGTTGACCGACATAATGTGCATTATGCGCTTAATGTCGATAATCCAACTAAACAGATTGAGCGAAGATTTTTAGTGTGTCACACTGAATTTATTTTGTCTTTTTAACTTAGCTGGATTATGGCATTAAACGCATTATTGAAGCAGTGGACAAAACGCACCTAAGTATACTTTATAAAATACAGAACTCTTGAATCTTCAATTGAATTAGGAAGCTACCTACCTAGATAAACTCGCGCTTAACCAGTTGATGCTTACTTTTTATAGTATATATATTGATATAATCCATACGATTACGACCCATGTACTTTGCCTCTAATTTTATATTTTGGCACCTACGTAGCTACACTCGTATGTATGTTGGCTAATGTTGGAAGAACTCAATCGATTACTTAGTGCGTGACTGATCAATTTGCAGCTCAGCAGAACTGCTAGACATGAAACGTATTAGCAGCCATAAGACGTGTATAATCCAAGTAGGTATGTATCTACTAGATTAGTACGTTATAAAATAAATTGTAAAATTGGTTATATTTTTTATTCCTATGTTTTGTTTTATTCGATTCTAGTAGACTATAAAAATATAATCGATATGTTAGAAAACGCATTCACGCCTCAGGAACTACTATGGATGGATAGCATGAAACTACTATAGTAATAACCCTAAAACTCTTCCTACATTGGTACGATATTTTTAGTAATGGCGTAACGTACACACACACTAGATCCCAAACGGGTGATATAAACGAAACATGTTCAGTTCATACAGAGCACAAACAGTCGCCGAGCAAAAAGCAGTAACTGAGAAAAATATTAAAAAAGGAAATGTAGTAACAAAATATAAAAGGAATTAGACCGCGTGGAGGAGATACATAAATTTGGAGAAAAGTTTAGGTACTGAGATTTGTCAAAAATCGACCGTTGAGGGCTCACGCAAGCGCGTCGCACGGGTCGCACCGCCCGCGCCGAGACGGTATCACAGTTGAAAAATTGTTAAACAATAATGTTGTGAGGTTCGTTCGCTTGCCGCTTGCATGCCGGGGCCAAGCCGTCATCGCGGAGCGTGAGTCACGTACCTGTTGCCAGTACTCCTCCAGAGACAGCTTCCACTCGAAATACCCAGTGTCTGTCACGTCCTGGAGCTCGCGGAACAGGTTACCGCTCGGTAGAACATCCATCCCGATAGCATGTGACGATGATAATACTCTATGAACACACTACGCGCGTGTTCCGTTCGCGACAGCACGCACACGACTGACTTTCCTTCCCCTGCCCGCGACCCGCATTCGCGTATCTTCCCCTCGTCTCCGCGCAACGCGCATATCCTCGCGCATAGATTACCCAAAGAATAGGATTTGTACGTACGTTGCTTTCTCCTTTTCGTCCTGAAACCAAGTCAGAAAAACAAAATTTCGACTAAATAGTGTTAAGGGCTCGCTTAAATATAGTAGGGCATTGACATTCAATTTATTATTATTACTTGTCACTGTCAAGTTTCAAGAGAGTGTTTATTTTTTAGTTATATCGAAAGAAAAATATAAGATAAATACTTAGTATCTACTTTGAAGTTGTTCTTGCAAATGTTCGTCCAATCCCAAGTTTTTAATCAATATCAAAGGTTATATATAATTGGGTTATTAGGTCAGTTTTGGAGTAAGTGTAGTAGGAAGTTACCTTCCTACATTTGGACTCGGGACTCCGAACTGAATTCCCTACCAATTGATTGATTTGTTGCTTTATAGTTATTTATAACCCTATTGATTGTTTTTTTTTTTTCTAAATAAACCCCGACATTTATAATAACTAAAAAGGACCACTTACAGTGTGTACAGAGTTTACTCGGAAAACAACGAGCTATCCGTCTAACAAGATACCCTATCCTGAAAAACTTTAAAAAAAACCTATTTTGCTTATAATTTGAGCTTTTTACATCTTGGAAACTTAGTTTTGCCAATTGGCCAGGTCGAAATGTATAGCTAGGTATTAATCTGAGCCAGGACGATTGACTAACTCCAGTCCAATAGTAATAGTTTTCAAGTTTCAAGTGTCATAGCTCCGGGCGCGCGTAAAGTAATTGTATAACACCAACACGAGCGAGGCAATGGTAATGGACTGGAAAGCGATAATCACCATTATCTAACTCCAATAGTAATAGTTTTCAATTTTATAACATTACCATTGCGTCGCGCGTTGTTATTGAATGATATAAAACACGCGCGCGCCAATGGTAGTGAACTTGAAAGCATTCATGGTCTAACTTAAATAGTGATCGTTACATTTATATACTATTACCGCTTGCGTGGTTATTGAATTATTCACAAAACACATCGCTAAGACACAGTGGACTTGAAAGCGATTACCATGTCGAACTACTATGGTAAACGCTTTTAAGTCCATTACTATTGAAGCCAAGCAATGGCTCCATTACTATTGCCGCGCGCATTTTATGTATGTATCTATCATTCAATAAATACCCGATTTCAAGTCCACTGTTTGTTAGCGATCACTATTGTCTAACCCCAATTGTGATCTCCGTCATAGTTATGATTTTCTGCAGAAGAGAGCCTGTATCCATGGCGGGCACAGAATCCGTACATGATGGTGCAGTCCATGCGGTTGATAACCTTGTCCAATGATATGATACCGTTGTTTAACGTAAGAGCACTGAATAACGAATAGTCTACTCTACAATCAAAGTATATACAGGTTCGTGCAAACCAATGCCATCAGCTTGCAGGTTCGGCTGCGGACACGTTTCCGATCAGCCACTTGTGCTATTGGCATTAAGTTTAAACCAAAGGTGTCCTAGGACCGTCCCCGCAACCGTGCCAGCAAGCTAATCACATTGGTTTGCGCTTACCTAAACAGTTTTTACGAAGAAGTGAAAATTAAAAAATATGTTTCTCCTATAGGAAGGTATTCAAGTTTTTGTTTTACTTAAATGTTTGCAAAATAAATTCATATTATGTGTTAATTCAAGTAGTATACCCAATGACCTATAACTAATAACCTTCAAAGTAGTTACTGTGCAACTCTACTCAGGTCATTGAGTATTAAAAGGTTCAAAAGATAGAGCCCTTCAGAGGTTGAAGGGACATATTAATTACTATTACACCGTATTATTATTAAAATCCAGTTGCCACCCTACGAGAACCATCTATCCACCATTTAAGTACCAGGCACTTGTCGGTGTAGCTGTTTCTATTTTCTTTTGTCCAATGCCATTTACTTCACTCTCTTTTAAGTTTCTTCCTTTTACATCTTCTTTCAGTTGGTCAGTAATGTCAGTATACTTTTTTTAGGACTGCCACGATTCCTTTTAGTATCCGTTTTTCTTTCTATTATAATTACAATAAAATGATCTAAGTAGTACTGCTTCAATAAATATTAATTTAAATGAACGTACATGGCTACAGGAAACCTTACCTGTAAGATTGGGTGGCTTGGGTAGTCGTTTAACTTCCGCAGTAGCCCTAACAGCTTATCTATCTTCAGCTTACGGTGCTAAATCCTTATCGTTTAAAAATTATTTTTTCTCTTATTAATTGTCATTGATATGTCATTTTTATATGAAGCTAAAAACTTGTCTTTGTTTTGCCTGTCTCAGTACTGACTTCCTATTGTTCCAACATCTCAAAGTTTGTGGGATGGGCCGTTTTGCGAATGGAACCGGAAAATACTTTTGGAAACGGCCGTCAATTCTGCCCGTCTTTTGAAGCTTCAACATGGGAGGCAGGGCTTTAGTTACAGGCTCTTTCATGTGCAAACACAGGCTCTAGTAAGCATCAACACTCCTGCCATTTTAGGGCCTGTTTGTATATTCAGAGATGATGGTAAGAAGCCTGATGGCATATGTCTTGTACTTTGGAAGATGGGTTGAACATAATTTGAGATGCCTACCGCGTCGATTCCCTTGCATCGACTTATCTTCCTGGAACAGGTTCTGTGGCGGGAGCTGTTGCTGCTTCTGCTGATGTGCAAACGTAGGAAATACACTTCTATAAGTGATAGTTATATTTTTGAGCCGTTTGCGGTTACAACCTTGGGGCCATGATCGCAGAGGACTCACAGTTTGTTAAAAGAAATTTCCACAGAAAGGCTGGCAGTTATTTCACTCAATGAATTTCCATTGCAATTTAAGGAGGAAATACTGCCAGTCTTTAAAGCACTCTTCCCCATCTTGGAACTAGTTTTTTTATTCATAGTTTTTATTTTAGTTAAGTATTAGTTTTTTATTTAATTTGAATCTATTTACCTAGTGTGATACTTATCTAGTACTGCCTTATTGGTTACGTTTTCTGTCCATCATATTTTGTAGACACCAACATAATATTTCAAACGCTTCTACCTTTTTACAGACCTTTTAGTTATACTTTTTTGTGTTGTTCTCAGATCGATCTTTACAACGGTATAACTAGCATTTTAATAACAGTTGCAATGCAGTTGCTAGTAAAGTCTTCTTTATAGTGTGTACTAATTATGCGGAAAGATACTCTTTAAAGCACGCGTTAAATTAAAAACTGCTGAACTGCATTTCTTTTAATTTCTTTTAAAGTATACTTATTCCATTTATAGGTATTTAAACACCAATTATTGTTTATCTTGTATGATGTATATATTTTTCTCGCTGTAGTAAGATAAATTGTGAAGAGAAATTGTGTTTCACACGGCTAGAATATTTTTTAGGTTTCGTGTCTTAAATCCCTCGCTTTGCTTAGGATTCAATTTTGGAATTTTAAACTTTGAGTCCTTCGCTTTCTTCGCCTTCACACCAAAAGGCAACTTTCCAGCGTTGCATAACAAAAAAATTAAATAAGTATGTAGATAAACATATAATTTGAGATTTCGTAGTATCAGTATTTTTAGAATTATTAAAAATATTTATTTTCCATTTAACCGACTTCGAAGAAGAAGGAGGTTTTTGGAACTCGGTTGTATGTTTATTTTTAATGTTTGTTACCTCAAAACTCCCTGATTGTTCCCATTTTAATTAAGTTAGGATTGGTCTAAGAAAATCAGAGTTAGGTGAGAAAACGTTTTTAAGTTGAAGCATTTTGATTATTTAGACGAGCTTCTAGGGCTTCCACCGGTATCTACGTCTAGACTAGCCATGTAAGTTTTTACGTGATTGATGATTTTTGATGATGAGATTAACAAAACAATATACCTGCGATAGAATTATCACTGTTTGTATAACTAAAAAAAGTTAATTTATAAATAGTTATATATATTTCTATCTTTATATTCATAATTCTACTATACGTGTGTAGGTCACTGTACTCCTCCTAAACGGCTGGACCGATTTAAATGATTTTTTTTGTATACGTTTGGGTCGCGCCTTGAATGGTTTAGATTTACAAATCATGTTTAATTAAAAATAATTTAGTTGACAAATAACACATTGTAAAACTGCATAGATTTGTAACAGGAAAAAAAGATATTAGTGCAGTCATTGAAGCGAAAAATAGGGTCTTACCTACGATTTTTTTTACTGTGAACCGATTTGCATGAAATTTTGGAATTAGGCTCATCTTACCCTTAACTTCAAAAGTGAAAATGATCTGAGCTCCGCCTATTATTTTTAAGGGGTGTTAACAACCCCTTAATGGAAAAATTGACATTGACCCATTTTATCGCTAGTAAACGTGTTTAATATTAAGGGGTGAAATTGTAAAGTGTTTTCTAACACAATCACGTCATAATAAAATCATTTTCAACACCTTGAAAACCTTACAACCCTTGCAAACAACCCCTAAATTGAAAAAATCACAAAAAAATCCTTTGGTATGACATAAAAAGATTTAAGTATAGAGTAAATAATATTTTATGTTCTCTATCTTAATTTTCGATATTTTAACCCCCTTTCGACCCTTAAAAACAACCCCTTGATAAAAAATTGTTTAAAAAAATTATTTTTATGAAATGAAAAGGATTCAAATTATTATTCCGCATTCTCGAAAATGATTATCATATTCTCAAGCTTTTCACACTCCAGTTTTCAGTATAATACGTAGAAAAAAAAAATGCTATCACAACTTATAAAAAACCATTTTAAAGGTAATTAAAAGAGCTACAACTTTTTCAGTACAATATATAGTGAAAAACCTTTTATTTTAAAACGGTGAAGGGACAAGGGCTCGAGAGAGACTGTGATTGCGCTGCCGCGCGTTCTTAAAACAATCATATCTTCGTCAATTTTTGTGTGAAAGAAAAAAACAACATTTTTGAAGTGAAAACTTCTTTAGCGGCGTTGTGCACTTTTTTCGGTATGGGTAAAACATGATAAACTCGCGTCAGGTCAAGTGTCCTAATCGTGGAAATTCGTAAGACGGAAACCGTAATGCCACGCCTATTATAATTTTATTTTTAGTATTCGCGATTATGAGTAGTACAGGGAGGTTGGATATGGAATTTTAATTCTATGACAGATTGCGATGTCAAATATACTACGTCAAAAAAGTAAATAAACAAACATTATTATTTCTTCACAATGTCAAAGACATGTCTTGTGACATATTTGAGTGTTAAGTGCGAATCGTGTGTAGAGGTTTTCACTTCTGCCGGCACTCCCGGAGTGCAACTCGTTTTTTTTTTTTCAGAAAAAGACCTACAGTTTTTATCATTATACTTTTATACGTATCTTTCATTATTTTTGAGATATTATGAAAATAAGGTGGTTTTTGTAAAAATTCGAAATTTCGAATTATATTCGAATTTATATTTTGGTGGAAATGGCACTTATGAAACCCATTGATTTAAAAGAAAAACCATTAGATGTTCCTCTTATTTGCATTACAGCTCACTCATTTTACGTGCAAAAGACACTTAACAGTGCTCATTTTAAAGGTTATTTCAAGTACTACAAAACCCTATTTCATTAGAATGCATAAAATGTATCTGCTCGCCGCTAGATGACATTGAATATACATCGATTATATTTCAGATAAAATAAAAAACGGCTTTGATCTTTAATATCTAGCTTAATATTGCACTTAGAACACTTTGTAAAAAACCGGTCTGTTCAGTTTTTTACCTGCTACAATTTTGTTCATCATAAAATTTTCGTTACAATGCATATTTTTGGAGATATTTGCAAAAAACCGTTGAAAAACGTGAAAAAAAATCCGAATTTTCAATTGCCAATAACTTGAAAACTAATGGGTTTTTTGAAAAACTTTATAGAACATTTTTTTCTTAAAATTGGGCCTTCCATCGATTATTTTTAAAAAAATTTACACCACCGAGAAGGGGTGGCAACTACCCCCAGGGTGGGTACGGAGTTCAGATAATTTTCACTTTTGAAGTTAAGGGTAAGATAAGCTTAATTTTAAAATTTCATTCAAATCGATTCACAGGTAAAAAAATTCGGAGCAATAACGCTTCGATGACTGCACTATATTTATTCGTTTCTATCACATAAATACTCGTTAGTTGTGCCAAAATATACCTATGGCTTTGAGTGCCTATCTTTAAATAAATATCGTTGATGTTACCGGTTAGCCTGCACCGGATGGCCTTGTGGGAATTCTACACTCACATGACTTTAAGCTTATTAACTGCGGGTGGGAGCGAAAAGTTCGTTATTTTGACAAAAAAACCAAGGTCGATGCAAACCGGTCGGTGTTTCTCTAACGAACAAACACGAAACTTTTTGACGACCTTCGACAACTGGCTCGTTTTTTTACGAGTAGGAACTTTTACAAGTAGACGCCAAAGGAATCCCATGTGTATACCTATAGCTTTTTGAGTATGCTGCTGCAATACATTTCTACATATAAGTTTAATTGTATAGGCTAATGTCCCGACTGCTGAATCAAGGGGCGTGAGTTCGATTCCTGCACAAGTAACATCCCTACATACAATCCATCAGGCGGACCGTAGGCTTGTTTGCCACCGTGGTACACCACACATAGTGGTATACAAAAAAAAAGTAGGTATCTGTTATAGTAGTATATGACAGTAGTCGTTAGCCCAAGACAGCGATCTTATGGGCGGCTTCGAAAATTCTGACAGTTCAAGTGGCCACTAGCTGGACAACGTACACCTACATGCGTAGGTAATAACAATTTAATATATAATAACATAGAAGAAGAAACTGACTGAAACTTGAAATTTGCCATATGGTTTTTCTACATGACGAAGGGCTCGACCAAGAAAGGATTTTGCAAGATGCAAAGGGGTAAACTGGGATTTGGAAGTTTGTATAAAAATAATAATAATAATTTGGACATTGCAAACAGCGCTAATTGGTCCCAAACTAATCAAAGTTTGTACAAAAAATACCAGACACATACAAATACATTATGTACGTATATGTATTACACATTTATAAACTCTTTTATGTAAATTGTACTTAGCGAACCCCCAGTCTCAAGTAAAACATAAATGTAACTTGTGCAGGAATCGAACCCACGCCCCTCGATTCAGCAGTCGGGTAATAAGTAATGACCTATTACCCACCACGAATATCGAAGCTAAACGCAATTAATTGGTATTAAGACTTTAGGTTGAATATTATGTTTATATATTTCACAGTTTTTGAAAAAGGAGCTGAAAATTTGTATGACAATTCCGACAATACTGTATGTAAAACAATAAACAGTTTAAGTCTTTCTTTTTTCTAAAAGTCCACGCGGATGAAGTCATAGGAAAATGCTAGTTATAAATAAGAATTTTAAGCAAATACAAATTCGCCATCTAAATGTAATTTGAAAAACTCGTATGTGTTTACATAATTTAATTTACACATTGTTTTACGTAAGAAAATTAAGTGTAGAGATTTTCAGAATTATGCAAAATATTTGACTACAACGGTTGGTTTGTTTTCTAGCTAAGGTTACCAGATCTAAAACACAGTATTCCGGACCGTTGTTAAATGACTGTTTCATTAAGGGACAAATAGCAGCTAACTAGCGCCGCCATTAGATATCCTCAATTTTCTCTTCGTAGATAACGAATTTCTAAAATACAAATGTTGGGAATATAGAACTATTTTTATACGGTTTTGTATAGTTTTTAAATAATTGGTTGTAGTTGGAATTTTTGCTCAAAACGGTCACTTTTAGCAGAAATGCCAGATTCGTTTTCTACGAAGAGAAAATTGAGTATATTTAATGGCGGCGCTAGTGGGCTGTAAAATATATAAAAGATTTGTTTCAAAATATGAGCTATATTCTGCTTTTTGAAATATAAATAATAACATTATGATAAATAATTACAAGAGCTTACGTCATAGATACGCATATACGTAAATGTGAGTGTAATGCTGAAATTTCTGTTGAAAAAAACTCAACATAGTAAAGTCAAATACTTTACGAGATATAGCCGACTATGTATTGTCAATCCATACTAATATTATAAATGCAAAAGTAACTGTACAGTACCTGTCTGTTTTTTATTACCTCTTCTCGCTTAAATCACTGTACGGATGAAGATGAAATTTGGCATGGAGGTAGTCTGAGTCGGTTCTGTCCGTGTGTTTGTCACCTAACTCCTCCTAAACGGGTGGAACGATTTGTATGAAGTTTTGTCGAAATATTTTTATGGCTTCGTAGATGATTTGAAAACACAATCAGACCCGATAGGTGGTGCTGCAGTCAGCAGGCACGATTTTAGTGATATTTTTTGTGTACATTCGAGTGGGTCCCTAAAAGGTTTGAATTTACAAATGGACCCGGTAGGTGGCGCTGCAGTCAGTGTGTCACTAATCTTCTCCTAAGTGGCAATTTAATGTATGACAGTGATTTCAACATTCGCTGCATTGAATTCGCTCCATTATCATCATATCCCACCACTTGAATCATTGTGAAATTTGTGGCTTGGAAACGACACATTACATAAAACTTAAAAAACGCATCGAAAGGGCTAGCTTAAAATCAAAAAGAATTTAAAGAAAAGCTTCCCACCAATACTACTACCATAGAAGATTTGAAAGAAAATTAAGAATTTAATAATTTAGACATAGTAAACAGGCGATGCCATGGTAAACAGTGAGATATCCAAAAATGATGACTAAATCTACATTCTACATTCGTTAGAAGTAATTATGGAATCGCAAAATTTCTATAATTAAGAAGTTGCCGTCGAAATCTTACACCGATAATCGAATTTAGGGCGGGTGAAACCGCGGGCAAATTTGGCATGGAGATAGATACTTTGAGTCCCACAAAAGGATATAGGATACTTGGAAACGTCAAGTGTGAGCCCTTTTTTTCTACAATATTTAATTAATTTTTATTCTATTAAAATTGAAATCTTACACCGATAACCGAATTAAGGACGGGTGAAACCGCGGGAAACAGCTAGTACAATATAATGACACTAACAAAAAAATAACACTAAAAACCATGAATAAAGATAAATAATTAAATAAATTAAAAAAACGTGACTGCAGAAGCATTAAGAACTAAACAAAATTAAAACATACTAAATATTTAAGTATAAGCAGGCGGGACTCATATGTAGTCAAATAGTAGTACAGATTGCTCACAATATAGTAGTTACCTTAAAATAAGTTCCCGACTGCTTATAGTTAAATATTTGGTATTTAATTTCGTTTAGGAGAAGTTAGGTGACAAACCCACCTACAGAAGAATTCTGCGTAGAAAAAACCGACTCACACTTGACGTTCTCAGTCGGGTTTTTATAGTTAAGTATTTATTTAAAGGGTTCCGTACCCTAAGGGTACAAACGAGACCCTATTACTAAGACTTCACTGTCCGTCTATCATCAGGCTGTATCTCATGAACCGTGATAGTTGAAATTTTCAAAGATGATGTATTTCTGTTGCCGCTATAACAGTATTTACTAAAAAACAGACTAAAATAAATATTTAAGGGGGCTCCCATACAAAAAACGTGATTTTTTTGCCGTTTTTATAGATAATGGTACGGAACCCTTTGTGCGCGAGTCCGACTCGCACTTGGCTACAGATAAGCCTTATTATATTACTTGCACCTTAAAAAAATAATATTCGGAATAAGGAGGATGGATAGGTAGTTACTCCTCATTCAACGCGAACGATTTCAACTAATATGTTTAACTTGCTCTCTAAACTACCTCCGAGGTTAAAACCATTATCCAGGTCGCTGGAGTTACATTGTTGGTAAGTGCATTGTGGTTGGGCCTGAGCACTAGAGTTAGTGACCGTCGTCGTCAGGCATGCATCCACAAATTGAGTATGCAAAGCGATAACGACGTATTGCCGTACCTAGAGAATTAAGTTATCTCAAGGCTCAAGTGGCACAGAATTTGATTAAACCCTTTGACACTGGATTATAATATGTTAAATGGTTGTTGATTGTTTGTTTGTATGCCTGTATATATTGCACATCTAGTTCTTTAATGTCATAAATGTCAAAAAATCCAAAATTGAGTTGTCAATGCCAGAACTTTTATTTTATGTAAATGCATCGAGTGCTTAAAGGTCTTTTTTTTAATTCAATAACGCATCGTCTGTTCAGGTATTTATGACTTCAAAATTTTATATTCCTAAAGTATAAAAGACGTACATATACATTTGTGTCATTATAGCACGCAAGCAACTGACAATTTAAAATGCCCTTTTTGTATATTGTGTATTTTAAGTCGCAGAGCTAGTCTCAGTTTTTTATTCAATAACAACCTAATTGTAATTTATGTTATTTCAGTACTAGAATATTCCCAAACTATAAAATAAGGAAGGACTGGATTGTATTTAGAGGCATTATCGCACTAGATTTATAGTTTTTGTAGTAATTCTGTCAATTTTTGCTCCCGTAAGTACAATTTATATACCTACTTGACATTATAAAATTAACCTACAACTTTATTTTTAGTTAGTTACGTTATAATAACGTCATTAAATTATCCTAAAAAAATGAATAACTGTCATTCAAGAATTTAATATAACTATAATAATAATTAACCTACTACGCCTAGCAATTATTATGTTTTAATGGGCTTCCTATTTAATTTTGATAAATATTTAATATTATCTAAACTTTTATAACGAAAACATTATAATTTTACAGAAAAATTGCAAGTAATCACAATAGGAATTTAGTTGAAAGGGCCATTAAAGGCCAGGTTCCTGTTCCTATCGCAAATAAAAAAATTTAATAATCCAGACAGAGAAAAATAATAATTCACATACACCTTCATTATCTCTCGACGGTAATAAAAAGTGTATTGAAGATATTGCACCGGTTAATAGAATTGAACATGAAATTTTTGACTCCGTAGCTGTGTTTCAGTAAATCTTTGATTATGTGAGATAACTTCTTTAAGTAAAAGCTAACCGGTAGTGTCTTGACAATTTATTTGAAATTCAACCTAAAAAGAATATCACATACCTACTACACGTACACAAAATACTTATAAAAAGAGACAAAAAATATTATAATACATATAACCATACATACATGTACATGAATAAACAATTTTATTATAAATAGTTTCATAAATATGAAAAATCTCGACATAATTTTTTTTAATATTTAAATATATAAAGAAAAGGCTCAAATTTTAAATCATTTCAGGTATTAACCATCATGAGTTGTGTTCGTCTTCAGCTCCAACTTGCGCAAAGAAAATATCAGTTAAAAGCGTAAGCCTGTTTGGAAGTAGTGGCTGATCTTGCCTAACTTAATACCTGTGTTAAAATTCAAGAATGTTTTTAAGAATAAAAAGAAAACACCTTTGGAGCTGAAGATATTTCTCAAGAAAGCGACCCATTCTCTGGAACTGACAGTGATGATGACTTTATACTCAAAAACAAGAAAAAACGTGGGCGTCTTCCGTCCAGTTCCTCAACATCATCAAGTTCTTCATTAGACTCTTCATCCAGTTCATCGTCTAATTCGTCTTCTACTTCTTCGAGGTCGTATTCTTGGGTTTCGGCCAAAAAAGGCTCTTGAAAAATTCTGGAAGACAGTATGTTTTTCAAACTGGGAAACTTAGGAAAACCAAAAAATTAAGCCTCCTTGCTTAGATAAATGCCGAATATCTTGCTCAACAAAATTAACGACTGAAAAGAGGCAGAAATTGTTTGACAATTTCTGGAGTCCTGGTTCATTTCAAAGGCAACGGGATTATCTGTTGTGTAGGTTATACATTAAAGCTCTAACTTGAAGGAATTATAGTGAAAACTTTAAAGTAAAGTCAAAAATAATAAAAAACAAGTAAGTACCATCATCGAGTTATCTACGAAGTACATATTGTCATTTTCATCTTTGCATTTGATTGCTATACAAATTTTATCAGGCATTTAATTAACTTATAACATGTAGATTATTGTGTGGTGATACGCAACCTTAGTTGACCTATTCCTTCCAGAACAAATTACTTTGAGTGTCATTTCAAATGTCGAATATCTCGTAAAATGTAAAAAAAACTTCAATTTTGAGGTTATGTGCAATTACTTGGCTCGATTTTTTTTTAATGTTTTGTCGTAAAAAATCCAACCATCATAACCAACAATAATCTTCTAGCCTTATCAAACTCAATGAGGTGCTCATTGTAATAATTTACAGTTATTTTCGTTAATATCGTTACGGACGGCGTAATATCAAATATTGGGCGGCGCGCGCGTCATGTCGCGGAACGAACGCGTGCGCTGTGATTGGCTGGCGCTTGCCACCCGTGCCGCTTTTCCGCGTTTTCCGCTAGCGTGGAAACCTGCCATTAGTTACACACTTACCAGTTTAGGTGCGTTCTGTTCACTGCTTTAATGCGTTTTATGTCATAATCCAGCCGAGTTAAAAATACATAATTTTGTGTAACACACTGTACAAATCTTGGCTCATTCTCTTTGGTTTGATAAACGCATAATATGCATAATGTCGGTCAACAAAATGCCACTTTTATATCTTGAAAACTACTAAGCCGATTTTGATGAAACTTGTACTGTTCCCTAAGTTTAGGTAAATGTAAGCCGAAAAAAAATTGTCAAAAGCGACTTAGTCTAGCTCACAGTGAGTTTTGTTCCACCATTTACAAACAAAATGAAAAGTGTGCCTCTTAGCGGTCACCCATCCAATGACTGACAAAACTTGACGTTAAGTTTGAATATCGTTTCCAATAAACAAATGTGTTACAGTTCCTCTTAATGATCTAGACTATTTCCGCTAGATGGCGCTGATACAGTAATTTAAGATGGTTATGGCTCGGACCCGTCTAACACTTGGCCTGTTTTTATTATTTTTTGTTATACTTTAGAGCTCGCAGCAAAGTGTGCTGTGTTCTTTGATATTACACAATAATCACTGTTTGAAGCTTGTATGTATTACTGATTTTACGAAGCTTAAACAACGAAAACGTTTTTCTTGTATGGATGTGACCTTCCTTAAATTTTATAATAGTCTGACAGATAGACAGAAAGACAGCGTATACTTAGTGATAAGCCCCGTTGGCCACGTCCGGGTACGGAACCCTAAAAAGAATGAGGGTTCTACCTGTGATTCTAATCAGTTTGTGTATTTAAGTACGGTAACCGTCTGATGCTAATTGTCGCTATGACTAAATACTCTCGGAAGAAAGTTTCAAAAATTTATGAAATTATAGCTTAGGTATTTTTTTTAAAAAAAAATTACCTACAAACCCACAAAATAGGGGTGGGTCGTTTTAATAGAAATCCCATTTTTTTATAAGTTGAATTCATAAAAATCTGTTATAACGTACATGAGCGCTAAAAACGGATTTTGTGAAATTCATTCCCTAAGAGGGTAAAATGGAGGTTGAAAGTTTGTTTGAAAATCCGTCACTTATACTATTTATAGTTAAATGCCTTAAAAATATGCCTTAAGAAAAAAAATAAGAATAGAATATTTCACTGTTCATGGATAATCATGCCGTAACGAGTAAAATAGGGGATGATAATAAGTATAAGAATCTAAATTTTTTTGTGTCTAGGGACTGAAAATAGGCGATCAAAAATGATTTTACAAAACCATCCCCTAAGGCGGTTAAATGGGGGTTGAAAGTTTGTGTTGGGTCGTTACGTTCCCTAAAACATGGTTGAGCGAAGCGATGGCTGATTCATGTGTCATACTCGTGAACGGGTGCCGCCTGTGGAGGCTGGTCTGCTCTTGCAAACTTCTTTGTATTCTTAGTATTTAGTCTTACTTTTTTGTTTTGTTTATTAATACTGTAAGACATTGATTATTCCTTAGTGATGAATACATAAACTGTCTTTTGTTTATATTAGATACTTTTTTATGTTGTGCTTGTGCTTTATATTTCATGTTTTTTTATGTTTGTAATGGAAAATGTCCTTTTATGATAGGGAGGGCATTTTCCAATATTCTAATTGGACGCTGTAAGAGAAAGGGAGAAAAGAAATGCCCTTGCTGAGTTTCTTGCCGGTTCTTCTCAGTACAAGGTCTCCCGCCCTGTAGACTTACGAACCGATGGCGTAGTGACATTCATAAGTGCTCAATTATTGTAGCCTAAACTGAATAAATTAAATTGAATTTGTATTTGAATTTGAATTTGTTTGGAAATCTTAAATTTTTTAAGCCAAGTTCATAAAAACTTGGCCTTTAAGTTAAAAAATTAAGATCGACATGTTTTTTTGGTGTAAAATCATACCATTAGGGGGCGAAATAGGGGATAAAAAGTTTTATGGAGAACTCCGATATTTTTATGTCTAGAGATTTGAAATTTTGCAAAATACATCCCTAAAGATAATTAAATTAAAAAAAATATATGGGATTTCCTATATTTTGCACAGTCGTTTTTGTTATAACATACGCGAGCATTAGGAAATAATTTTGCGAAATTCAACTTCTAAGGGTTTACCCCGTTGGAAGTGTGTATGGAACAGTCTTCGTTGAAGCTAAATGCATAAAACTTGGTATTTGGCCTTTAAGTTAAAAATTACGCTTCACATGTTGCACCGTTTTTGGAAAATTATACCCTAGACATCTAAATAGGGGATGAAAGTTTGTATGAGAATTTTAATATTACTTTAGGTAAAACCGTAAACAGTGAAAAGCTGTCCTTTTTTTAAATTTAAATCTAGTATATAGACTCTGTAATGATACAATGAGATTTTTGTCGTCCAGTTTTGTTATAAGGATCATTTGTATGACTAAAATAGAAATTACTTTATTCCTTTCAGTACCTACCTCGACAGTAAAATATTTGACATTTTATCGTGGTTACTAAAACGCGTGACGCGCTGCAATACGGTGTTTGAGATATTTAAACCTTTGTCAATAAACGTGGTGGAAGCCATATCGAAATACGCCTTGTAGACGCGAGTTACAAGTTAAAAAAAAAAACATGTTTCGCTACATAATTATACTTTGTTGTAGAAATACTACGTAAAACGTAGGAAGTCGTGTAAGCCTACGTGGGTCAGTTTATTTTGTTTTCAAGAAATTACAAACTGAAAATAACAGTTCATTTGCAACTGTAAACGTTTATTGAAGCACCTCGCAATAGTATTTTGAACAAAATATCAACGGTTTTAGCTACAATGCACACAGGCCAACGCCATAACGAAAATAAACGCCCGATACTCACCTTAGTTCCGATAAAAATAGAGTTGTTTGAATAAAACAATTCCTTCGATAGTGATGTTAAACAATATACAAGGAATGTTTTTCTACAAAATAATGTTTACCTTAACGCGGATATTTGGTTTGGTGCACCCTCTCGACCTTACGCAGTGGAGTTATGGGTGATTTTCCTTTAATTAAAATTATGTGGCAGGATTCTTACACAATCCTTATGGTTTATCTTATCGCTGTACTGTAACAGCAGGCTATAACCCGCAGCAGGTACAACTGGCCAACATCGACCTGATTGGCTTTTCATGCACGTTCAATCTACGAGTACATCACTACATATTATAAAGCAGTCCCCCCGCCGCGTCTGTCTATCTTTCTGTCTGTCTGAACCCGATAAACTCAAAAACAACTAAACGGATCCGAGTCAAAGCTTTTCGTGGCCTGCGCTGTCTAAACCTTTAGATATATAATTGTGCTCGAGTTTGTAGCCGGGAAAATGTCGGCTGCGTGAGCTTCAAATGGTGGTGGACTGCGTTAAGGTTGGCGTGAATACCCATAATGTTGCAAAGCTCCATATTAAATGTGGATGGAGTAGCAGTTGAATATCTACTTTTTTTTTTAATACTTTTACCCATGTTTTGAAAGAAGTTTTAATACGTTGGGGATTAAATTCAATTCACAGGTGAAGGAACAAAAAGTATACTTGCGGTACTTGAACTGCCAAAGCTCGGAACAGATAGTACGGCTGCTGGCGCAGAGGGCAGAAGGGCGCCTGGTCTTCTGTTGTAATAGCCAAGTCTACTCCAGTCTTCTTCTCCGGCACGAATACTATTTCAGAGACTTTGCACAAGTTGGCGGTCCAGACTCCCAGGGCGGAGATTTAAGTTATTCCTGGGTTTGAGAATCCGTTTAACCTGGCCAGCCCAGCACAGCAGCATTTCTTTCTTGAAAAACCATTGTTTCAGCTGGTCTATAAATGATTTTATAAGGGAATGATTCTTTTTCATATTTTTATTCAAAATAACATGCATGAGAAGTAAATAATTAATATTTCAATTGATTTTATCAAATTTAGTTTATAAATTACTGTTTCGGCAATATAGATAAAGACTTCATTATAAATTATCTCGATACGATGTTATACTCGATTTTATTTTCTACATCTCTACAAACGTCACCGTATCCATTCAATACACTGACCTCTACTTCTAACCACTGGACTGGCTGCTGTCGAACGTTTTTTGTGCCTACTTAAATAACGCCATTTTGGCGCTGTAGGCAGATACGGAAGTCCATAGAACTAAAATTAGTGATGTCCGCAAGTCGACATTATTACTGTGATATATCGATGTTTTAGAAATAGACAGTTTTTTTACCCAACAACAAAAAAACTCTTTGGCATTTTTCGGAACATTCAACAGTGTCGCCACTTACCACTAGCTCTATCTTTGTCGGCGAGAATCCTCGTTGCTGACCTGGACCATATTTTTTTTTTGTTTCGAACTCCCATATGAAGTAAAAGAAGTATTGTGATGTTGCGGAAAAAAATCGGATTTTTATAAAAATGTATCAATTAAAACCTGGCACTTTAGAATATTTTAACTTCAATGTATTGTTTCTATACGTACTGCCTGTCGATTGGAATGGGTCTGATCGCAACACGCCATTTCCTTATCATAGAAATATGGTCCCAGTTTGACCATGTCAGCGTCCTAGCTAGAAAAATGGTTAGAACTGCTTTATGATAAAAAGTAGCGTAGTTCTAAATTCGTAGAAGCGTTAACAGATTCAATAATTTCAGCAGTAGACTTGTGTCGAATTAAAACTAGCATATCTCATATAGAAACAGTTTATTCAGAATTTCTCTAAGAACAGACAGTTTTTAGTCGCCGAAGAGCATAGCTGAGTTTGGTAAGCCAACCGTGCACCTCCAGGACCACTGTAGAGATGTTCACTTCCAGCGTGTAGGTCTAGATCGTCATCGCCGATTTACCGCTTTGATGACCACGAGAAGGGCCATTCCACGGATGACAAGGTATGTAAATCCAATATAATACAGCAGAATCCTGTAATAAAAGATTTCGAAACTCATAGTTGTGCCTTGAATCCAGTGATGGATAACAGTGATATCAAGCTTTATGCTATAAAACCACCTCATAAGTGACTTGAATTTCACGATACGTTTGTCTCGGTAGTTCATGATAGTCCGAGTATAAGAAAAATCTGTTTATTGATACATTTTGAAGCTACGATGCCACAGACAGGTACAAAGCAAGATAGACAGACAAAGGCTTCAAATGTATCAACATCCTGCTTTATAAGTCGAAGGTATGCCATTATCGAAAGAGAAAACTGACTGCGTTTAACAACATTCTAAATATTACAATTTCCATGTCCATATTGGCCAGCTTTCTAAATATCGATGTTAAAATTATGACCTCTTTGAATCACTAGCAAATTCGGAACAACACAAATAAATATCAATTTTGTCGAAATTCAATATTGTTCTGCTAATATAGTATAACAATAACAAGTTCTGATTAAATCAGATGGTTTACATATAAGATTTACATCTATTTTGAATAAAAACAACACTAAATGCACGTACCTGTGAAACGACGTGTTACTCCCCTTATTGTAGCAACGTTTGCAAAAGACACATTTCCTCACATTTGTTCCTCGATATTACACAAAGAATTTCAAAAAACTCACTAAAACACGTACAAATTAAGTTGAATTCAGCAAAGTTTTATGATTATTTCAATCTTCCGAGGCAGCCATTAACAATATATGTCAAAATTAGTTGCCTAAGACTTCCGCGGTGGCGTTTCAAATTGATACACAAAACTACCTCTCATTTGTACAGAATAGCCAGTCCAGTGGGTAGTAGTAGAGGTCAGTGATTCTATATGACAAAAAAAATAGGACATGGAAATACCCAATTACAGATATTCATATATCTGTACAGGGCTGAACTGGGAGGAACGGGCCCGGCATGCCAATGACCAAAATGGCCCGTAACCCGCTATTTCGTCCCAATAGGGCAAATTTTGAAAATCTACCTTCTTTAAGACACAATTTTAAGCAGGTTTGGCGGCCAATGTCTCCGCACGGGCACCGCCTATTTAAAGACCTTTTCTTTCTGAAACTGCTTAAAATTTTATTTGATATGATTTTTATAGAGTGTTTTACTCCCTTTTCCTTTTTTTGGTGAATTCTTTGAAGGAAAACTGACTAAAATATATTTTTTTAAATTTCGAGAGGATTTCCCTTACAGATTAAAGCAAATTCTCTGAAAATGTCAGGCAATAATAATAATAATTAGTTTAAAAAAGAAATCAAAAGATTTAACGAAATTTTTAAACTTCGCAATACAGATAGATCTTTACTTCTTTGTCTTCATTACGATAGGACTCACAGGAACCACAGGTCAAGTTCAATCGTTCTTCGCTTCCATGGAATAGACGCGGATCCAAAAAACTGAAAGCATTGATCAGCTGTTTGTTTTTAGTAAATCTCTCAGTCAAATCCACTTAAGAAAATTCGATTCGAAGCGCCTTCCCGCGTGATTCATACAAAGGAATTGCTCACTTATTTTTGACACTTACTGCTCAAACACCACGAAATTTTGAAGACATGTTCTGTCTTCAATATCCAATTTTATAGTTCAAAAGTTATACAGGATTCTAGTTTTTCATACAAATGGTTTCAAAAAAGATTTCTAGTTAGTAAAAAGTTTTACAAGATTTTGGAAAAACCACAGACATAGGTATTCGACTTGGGATTTTGACTAAGAAATTTCATAGTGATTGATCAGTAAATGTCCAAAACAAATGAGAAATTAGTTCGTCAGACTTTTTTTTATAAATTTGTGGCTTCATTTATCATATTCTGTACGGTTATTCTTACCGAATACCACTTCTTCACAGACTCGGTAACTAGCATAGCTCAGTATTCATTTAGCATGGTGTGTAGCGTGAGTAAATGGCGCGTTGCGGCGGTGGCGGGTGGGGGGGAGCGGTAGTAGCCAAGTGTATGCGCTTTGGTACAGAGTCGGTACAGGTTCTGTATCGAAACGAAAGCATACCGACGCGATGAGGAAGGTGCCTAAATCGGGACAGTGGACAGCTAAATCGCGATATCGGTGGACAATAGCCGAAATCAGTAAGTAGATCTCAATTAAGTGGCCCATCCGGCCATTGGCCCGGGCTATAATGCACGGTCCAGTCCGGCTCTGTATCTGTATATATACAACCGATCGATAACGTATATATGTGGCAAAGTCCTCCGTTACACCGATATGTGTAGACAATGACTAGCTGCCACTTGCAACATCACTTGTAGAAATATTATTTAAAAAATTTAAGGCGGGCGGAGCCGCTGGCAAAAGCTGGTTTAATATAAATAAATACTGTTATAAGATTTTTACGACAGCGTCAAATTCAGGGAGTAAAAATGTGGTTGAACATATGTAGATCCTATTTTTTTGATATTAGAGGCATAAAAATTGGTACACCTACGAATATTAAACATTTTAAATTTTAAATTAAGTATTTTTAAATATTTGTTATTTACGGCAGGAGAATACGGGAGCCAAAACGTAGTTTGTTTGAAAATAAATCGTATATCTGCTTTTGACTAAGGATACAAAGGCACGAAACCCAAAAAAAAACCTAGCTGTGCGAAACATAACTTTTCATCTCACTACAGCGAGGAAAATATATACAAGATACAAGAAAAACAATAATTGGTGTTTAATTACCTATATGAAAGGAGTTTAATTAAGTATTGATAACACGATAACAACATTATAAGTCTCTGAAATAGGTGGAGCACCTTTTGTATTTCTGCATGTAGGCAACAAATCGCAAGCTCAGAGGTACTAACCTATTTTTCGCGGGTAAACTAAAGTATTTTAGGTCACTGGTGGAGTAACTCGTGTTTTTAAATAGTAAAAGTAATATGTTTATAGTAAAAATAAACATAATGATGTACCTACTACTACTTACCTATTCCAAATAAATGCTTCTTTTCTTCTTTTTTTTCAAAGTGCGTACCGAATTTGCGGCAGCTGCCCTAGCAGGGCATGGGTAAGTGTACCGTAGAAATGATTTAGTCATTCAAAAATTAACCTAGTCTCTTCGCCGGCATTTTATACCGCTATTTAACTATCGCCCAGCGTGTAGAGTGGTAGATCGTAAGTATTTGATGATTTTGGGTTGTTTAAGCACGCGACCGCGTGATCGTTCGTTCATTATTTTTCTCATCAGCCCACAACAGTCCGCCAGCGGCGCCAGTTCCATAAGGACTGAGGGTGCTCATTACCCCAATGGTAGTGTCCTGGGGGGCTGAGCCCCCTCCAATATTTTATGGTACCTCGTGTTACTATGATGTCTCGGAATTGCCCCCCTACCAATCCTGCACTATGCCTGCGCCACTTTGCACGATCCTGTGCCTTATAACGACAACATCGTCAGTAGATATAAGGTGCAAGCTTTGCTCGCCTTTAACATGTATGCTTTGCCCTAGGTGGTAAACAAGCTAACGGTCCGCCTGATGGTAAGCGGTCACCGTAGCCTATGGTCAAAAGAGCTAAGCTAGTATCCGGGTGCATTCACCCAAAGATGGCAGCAGTACCCTATATAGGGCCCGACTTGCGACTTGTAAAGCAATAACCTTTGCCCCGAGGCGAAGTACTGCTTCGCTCAGTTAAGTACTCCAAATTTTTGGATGCCAGCTTCGCCTTGTCTTTTAAATTATTTCGGCATTGAATATGGCTGAAGATGTCCACACCAAGGATCCTAAAGCTGTTGGAGATGGTTAAAGGTCTGTTCTGGAATTGTGGGACTTTAATGAATGGGGTTTATTTAGCGGTGAACGCGAAGACTTGTGTCTTCGTAGGGTTTAATCGGACTAAGTTTTCCAGTCCGCAGTCAGTGATCTTGGACAGAGTGGTCGAGACACATGTTCTCCGCGGTTTCCTCTACAACGGAACGAGGGATGTTGACACGGTCCGTGATATGAGTGTCTCCAGTACTTTCATCTGCATAGCAATGTATGTTATCGATGGATAACATGTCAATTGATACGCAGTAGAAATAGCGTAGGAGACAGCAAAGAACCTGTGTTGACCAGGATTAATGTCCAGGCTATCAGAGCAACTACCGTCAACTTCGGCTCGTATGCGTCTGTCGGATAAAATGCTAACCATCCATTAGCACGAACCCTCGAGCAGTCCATAAGATGGCATTAACCCCGATGCAACACCAGATCGAACGCCTTCGCTGTACCTAGGTTACATGCCAATGTCTCCTTGACCCTCAATTACTACTTATTACTTATTAGAAATTTAAAACATATTTTAGTGCGATTATAAGTAGTGTTGTGGACATAACATCCCTCTGTTTTACTCATTTGTGCAGCTGGATGGTTCTTGTTTGACTGTTGTCGTATGTCGAACTAGAAACTCCAAGATTCCTTGCCTTTTTAAATTTTTAGCTGGTTGTCATTTCCTTTTTTGAAAAATTGGATCACAATACAGAGCAGCAGTAGCTCTACACGACTCTGGAGTTTTACCATCATGAACAATGGAGTAAAGTGCCAATGAAATGCCATATGAAAACAACATTTGATACAAGGTCTGGCCCCTCCTAGTTCAAAAGCTGGCTACGCCCTTGGTCAAAGCAAGCCTTTACGAGCCAGTGAGATGAAAATTATTTCTATTAAGAGTTGGCAAGAAGTAACAGATACAAAATATAAAACCGACCAAGTGCGAGTTGGCGAGGGTTCCGTAACTACCACCATTTACGTAATTAACAACCAAAAACAAAAACAAAAACCACCCATCTAATTACTGACCAAGCCCGACGTTGCTTAACTTTGAATATTGTTTCCAACAAACGAATGTGTTACTGTTTTGCTTAATAATAGCTAGATTTCTCATGAAGTTATAACGTCTACTTAGCGATGATAGTTTTCCTTTAAATTTCTTTATATATGTTACGTTACTAATTTCGCAAACGCATCGCTATATCGAAAAATAGTTTTCACACACCCACAAACGACTCACACTTTTTAAACGATCTATCCAACGACACCTTACACTATAGGGTAGACGAGAAAAAAATTATCCCCAGTTTACGTGTAGGGAAGTACCCTAAAAAAGTATTTTAAAATATTATTTTTGTCGGCTTGCCTCGTTAAATGCCAAATAACAGCTTAGTACTAATGGTACTAGTCTGAGCTAAGCCGTGGAAAGACAGACGCACAGATGGACAGACATGGCGAAACTATAACGGTTACTTGTTGGTTACGAAACCTCAAAAAACGGGAGGGTTGGAATTTATTCAGTCATTTTGCAGATAGAGAGATATCTGTAAACAAATATAGTAATTTTCTAGTGAACTAATGATTAAAGTTGTATTACTATTGAAACTATCGCGCTTTGAACACATTATTTTTATATATTTATACAGGTTTCACTGGCCGAAACGTCAAGAACAATGTATAAGAACAACTAAGTGTCTGAATGCTAAGCTAAGGGAAATAGAATTCAAAAGGTAAATACATTTCACTGCTATTACTATTTTCTCTTTTTATGGCTATTATTATTATAAAACATAATTATTATTATACTTAAAATCTTCTTTAAATAGTTATGCGTCGGTGTGAGGCGCAACCAGAGCGTGCAGCCGCATGGCGGGGTGTTCAATTTAAACAGCGGGACTTCCGGACCGGTACCAGTGAAAGTCGTCAGTCTTCTACCGAAGGTAAGTCTAAAACATGCCTATTATTAGCTGGTATACCGGTAATCAATTAGCTCTGGTGACGACACCGAGAAATAGTTACAACTAGCCTTGGTGCATTGTAGAGACCAAAGCTATAAAGCTTAGTTTAATAAGTTGGTACTTACTATTTGTTGTGTACTTCTATTTAAAAATTAATTCTAGTTTAAAATACACAGCTTAAATTAATGCTTTCAGAACTAGTGTTATAAAAGTGTATTTTTTTGCTGTGCGAATGTTTTCCAATATAGTACTTAGTACATTATTATAGAAGAAGGTATGGAGATGCAAGCAGGATGAGTATTTCCATCTCCGTGGCTTCTAAAGATACGCGCAAAAATATATTACTCAGTAATGTACTGTTGTCAGTTGGTTTTGTTTTACAAAGTTCTGGCACTTTTTATCGAAAGGTCACGAAATCAAGTTTATATAAAGTAGGTACTTACTATCCACCCCCCTGAAAATAATTGTTGCGGTGCCTATTGTCGAATATGAACTTTTGAAGAAGTAACAAACTCCTTTGCAGAAACTTGCAGACGTATTTTTTGACGCTTTAAAAGATTAATCCGATAAAAAATAAAATAAATCATTCTAGCAGGTGACAAGTGTTTCCTTGCTCAGAGAATCAGTATCTCAATTCAGCGAGGAAATGCTGCCAGCGTTCTCGCCACCTTACCACGCGAGCAACAATGATTTGATTAATATATTTTTATTTTTAAAAAAATTAGATAGGTTTTTTTTTATTTAAGGTTAATTTTGTTATATTTAATTTTAAATGATTTCAGTACAATTGTCCGTGAAAAAAAAAAAAAAAAATCTAGTTTAAATAACTCCTTAACTTATTTAAGTCGACACATTTTGCCATCGTATCAAAGCCGAATTACGTATTCCTTTTTTTTACCTATTTAAAGTAATTAATTTTTTTTTACCTATTTAAAGTAATTAAAAAAACTCTGTAGTGGCCTATATGTTTCGATTTCACCTTGCGTCCTGAGTGTCGGAGGTTCGAACCCTGCGTATACCATTGAGTCTTTTTTTAAATTCCTCAATTACATTGATTATACACACCACTGGCCTAACGGTGAAGGAAAATATCGTGAGAAAACCATTGCACCAGGCATTGTTGAGAAAAGACATTCCTTTGTAAAGTTCACAATTCGCCATAGGTCCGCGTGTGGACTATAGCTAAAATCGACCTCGGTGAGCGTAGGCCGGGGCTAAATTACAAATAAATCTAAGAAAACGAATCGAAGATAGTGCCACATTGGTTTGGTGCTTGTCAACTTCTTGGAAATGCAGGGGCTAGTCTTGACTAAGTCCTTTGTCAAATACATTGAACATGCCGAAGCCCTAACAATCTAACCGAGACCGAGTGATTGATTCATTTAAGTATATATTAAGATATGACTCAGTGAGCAATAGGTTTAATACCGGAAGCGATTATCAACTTGCTCGAGGACTCTAAATAGACTTTTAGCTTGAAAGGCAGTGCCTGATGAAATCAATACTCGGTCGACATAGCGCCAAACCATGATGGGTTACGCACATTCCAGCTAGAACTTGGAATTGATTTGCATTGTTCAAAACCACCGAGGCCAGTATTAGAAATACAACCACTTCACGCCTGTCGTCTGAGAAGAGGGCTGCAGATTGCTTGTAGAATACGGAAAAAGTGCAGAATACGAAGACTATAGCGAAGCTTATTTTATAAGGAGGAGACAGATGCCCTTGTCGTCTGAATAGCATATTTCAAACAAGGGTGTTAAAAAGCAAATGCGCTTCGATATCGGCCGATTACATTTTTCATTTTGAAAAGGCAACGCAGACCTCATTTTGTCTTGCCTTCGTGGACTTTGAAAAAACCTTCGATGCCGTTGAAATCTGGGCTATTCTAGAATCTTTGCTCCGACACCAAGTGGATTGGCGATATATCGAGGTTCTGAGATGCCTGGATGAAGCCACTACAATAACCGCAAAAGTACAGGACCAGCGCACATGAGGATGGCATTAAGAGGCTGCTTGGAAAAACCGCGGCAGGTTCATTTCCCACCTTCGCTTTGATTTTAATAATTACTGAATCCCTGAAAGAATTAGGAGAAATGCTGAACGGCCTCAACTTTTCTACCAGACGAGTCTAATACATACGTTGACTTGAGACTTCACTTCAATGTCGCAATCGAAGTGTTGTAACGTATTTCTACCTAGGTCAGACAATAAAATACACTAAGAATAAACAATTTCGGTATATAAGCAGACAAAAGAATTTATTTGGGCTAGGCACCATTGGGAAAGTTGCATCAAGTCTTTGCCTCAACAATACCTTATTTCATAAAGACGAGAGAACTGACAGCTGACCTAATCTACAAGCTAAAAGACACTTAATGGGCTATGCTTGGAGTTCCTTTGAAGGATATGTTAAGAAATAAAGAGATCCGACGAAGAACGAAAGTTACCGTGACAGCCCACATAGTAAGCAAGTTGAAGTGCCCGTAGGTGCAGGCGGATGGAGTGGAGACCATGGTTGGTAACTGGACCTATGACCTGGAAGAGGTAGCCGGAAGTGGATTGATGATAAAAGCGGGGTACTGGCTGTTGTGGCGTTCATTAGTAAATAAGTTAAAGTTGAAGTTAAGGAGCCTAGTTATGAAGACTAACTACAGACTACAGACTACTATGATTTAGTCTCCCCTAAAACCGGATAAAATAAAATAAAGAACTCAACTTTGTAGTTAAAAAACCGGCCAAGTGCGTGTCAGTGCACGCAGTAGAGGGTTCTGTAGTTGCCCGTAACAATAATAAAAGGGGTCAGTACCTGTATTGAATTTAAAGTTTTTCAAATGATACTCAACCCTATCAATCAAAAACTAAACAGAAAGTGCAAATCACAAACTTATCTAGGTACACCAAGGGAGTTTGATAGACACGTATCCAAACAGCACGCGCTTATGAGGCACTGGCCTCTAACAAAAATTTGCACTTTACAGCTTAATATTACTATAAACATGGTTATCACACATCTTCAATATTGATTTCAACTTGATACCCCTACGCATTCCTGAGAACAGACCGACAAACAGACGGACGAAGACGCCTACCCATTACTTAATTCCTTACTCATGCGCTATTATCATATCTCTATTTACGAATTATTAATAAAGATAGAGAGAGAGAGAGAAGACCAAAATTTTATTTCAGTGGTTTTACCCATAGTATGCGAGTCCCATTCGCACTTAACCCTTTTTTTATTTATTTATTTGCAAGTAAAAATATTAAAGAGAATACAACCATACAATTAACACGTTTTCGTTGGTTTTGCTCTATTGTAAAAACAGTAATAATTACAAACTTCAAAATTCAAAATATAACTACAAAAAATAAAACCGGCCTATTTTAAATTACCGATACAGCGCCATCTAGCTTACTCTTGAGAGAAACAATATCATATTTGTTTGTTAGAAGCGATGGTGATGGAAGCAACGTCGGGCTTGGTCAGTGATTGGATGGGTGAACGCTTAACGGCACGGTTTTTGTTTTTGTTTGTGTTCGTAAAATACGTAAATCGTGGTTCGGAACCAGGTTTTTATTAAAGGAAACAGTAACACATTTGTTTATTGGAAACGATACTCAAAGTTAGGCAACGTCGGGCTTGGTCATTATCTACTTGGATGGGTGACCGCGGAATCCTCGGTGCGCGAGTGCAACTCGCACTTGGCCGGTTTTTAATTATCATATATATAAATTTAGTATAACGCAGTAAAAACTAAAAAAAACTTAGGATTTACCCCTAACTAATGGTTGTTACTCTGTGTGTTGGTTGTGTAATAACTAAATTAACAAACGTAATAGACGTAATTAGAGCGTGGGAGGAACACGAAGTTATTAATAAATTTGTGTTCGTTAGTCGACGCCCATGATGCGGGAATTGAAGTACTAGTATTTAACTAACTTAATAAACCATAACATTGAGAAAGACGTTACCTTCTTGTAATAATCATGAAATGACATGTCCTTAATAAGTATAATTTGAATTCACTCTGGATTGTTAACATTGCCATATTGTCTGTAATAATAATAATGATATAGTATTTTTGACATTTTGACGTCTGTACTTATCTACATATATAATCCTTCGATTTTGCAACAAATGTTCTGTATTTTTGTGTCGGAATGTTTTCTAAAAGGTAGAACTGTATAATATCTTCATGCTAGCAATAAAATAGTAGTAAGTATAGGAAAACCAAGTAGGCGACGCGCGACGTAAGAGTCCGCGCTTCGATGGATACGTAACTGAGCCGTGCCGATATGAGCGTTGTAATATTTCCGCAAAACTAACCGTAATTAGTATTATTATGGTTATAACTACAATGGTTTGATTTGCATAATATCTCGTACCAGAAAAATACATTTTTAACAACTAAAAAAATTCTAAGTAGGCGCTAAATCGATGTGCCTTTATCAAAACAATGTAAATAAATATCAATTAATCTATGTAAATAAATATTTTCAAGCAGTCAAAAGATTAACCTCGAGCTTGGATTTGAACCTGCAAGAACCCTCAAAAGTCCGTTTGAGTGCTCTACTAATTTTATTGAGCTATCGCGCCACAAGTCTGGCCAATGAAAATCCCAACTAGATCTTTGCCATGGAAATACGCTCGTTGCGAACGTCACAAACAAATATAGTGACTTATAAAGTCCTAGTAAATTAATTCATAATTATTTTTGTATATGTTTATTTATCAACATATTAACAACTTATGCAGTAGAATCCGGAAGCTTACAGTAATTTTCAAACGCTTAAAAAGAGTTGCAGACTAATACATCCTAAAGACGGTGTACTATGCATTTGCACAATTTGTGCTAGGATATTGGATTAATATTTGGGGTGGTTGCGCCAAAACACATTTATTAAAACTGGAACGATCTCAACGTTCCTCAAAATAATGTTTACTAAACCATAACTCTTTTCTAACTCTGAATTGCACAGTCTTGCTGAATGTTAAAGTGTCCGTCAACTGTAAATTCAAAAAATATGTTTGCTACAACATAATTAAGTACCTTTAACTAACCTAGAAGGCAAACAAGAATCACGACGGAAATATAATATATTTATTAACAACAAAAAAGCTACCTTTTGCCAAAAACAAAAAATATTTTTAAGTACATACATTTATAATAAGGTTAATTCAACTTTACAAATACATACTTTAAATAAATTTACCCTGAAACTAACCCTATCGCAATGGCTATTAACATTGGACTACAAGCAAACAGAAGAGTTGCTGGAGATTTTAAAATAATGTGCAAATATTTATTAACCTTTAACTATTTAACTGTTTACTGTTTCTTATCTATCTAATAAATTAAACAATTTACAATTTATACCATACATAATTTATATTACTGTCTTATGTTATAAGTAGCCTTAACTATTATATGTTCACATTGCTTTGCCAGGACATGTTCTTCCGCTTATTCATATTAACCTTGTTAAGACTCAATTCCCCAGGGGAAGATAAATGAAAAGATAGGTTCGTTAATACAATTTATTTTTAGTTTTATATACAATCACTATTTCACAAATAAACAATTTAAAAGTCTATAATTCCATAATAAATTGCACTAAATTCAGTTTCCGAATTTATCTGTTTTGCCGTCTTTTTCCTATCTAGACGATGGTTTTGTAATTTTCCCTTCGGGTCGACTGTATTGTCGAAAATATCAATTAATCGTAATATGATGTAATATTCACCAATTTTCAGCAATCTATGCTATTACCATTCTTTTCAGATTGAGAAATTAAAAATCAATATGGCGAAAAAAACCAATCCGCAGAATCAATATAGCAATAATCACCTATCCAAATAAATGCACTTAGGTAACTGTTGGGAGGGTTTATGGTAAAACCCACAACCTTGAGATATTTTATCGAGAAATTCAAACCTTCTCTTATTAAATCTCGTGCGGTAAGTTCCTCTTGTAATTTACATCTCCTTAGTTCCTGTTTCTCGAAGAACTTGATGCACTCCAAAAAGATTAATTCCTATTTATTTTAGGTAAAAATTGCAAATTTTGTTTTTAACATCTCTCTTCGAGAAAATCTCCAAAAGACTCTCTCTGAGTATTTTTCCATCTGTCATCTTTTTAAAAATCAGATTTAAAAGACTGTTGACGTAAATGAGTATGGCATTCCATGCATGTATGGATATAGAATTTTACAATGATTTTGACATAACACGCAAAAGGATAATTTAAAGCTAATTACACACTACATATACAAAATGAAATACTTCACTCGCTACATTATCCCCCCTTCCTCGTGAAAATTCGGTTAGACGAATTTTCCGGGCTGTTAGTTTAATAATTTAAAAGACAGAACCGATCCCTAAAAACTTACATCACGTACGCATCTAATACTCTAACCTCTCTCATACTAACCCAACCTTACACGCTTACCTCATATAATTCCTATACATTCATCCACACACAAAGGGCATAACCGCTAAGAAACCCCATGACCGATCTGTAAGGGACTTGATGTTAATTGTTGTATCTTGGCCAAATGCCTTATTACAACTAGGAATACGATATAAGGCTTATTTAATGAGTTATCCCACCGCTCAAATTCCTCGAAAAGGGCTTTTTTAAGGAGTTGTCAATCCGCTCCATATTTTGGACATAAGCTTATTTAATGAGTTGTCATACTGCTCAAGCTAAAACCCCGCTGTATTAAAATCCTTTAATTATGAGATAAATATTAAAGAGACTGTCTAAAATTGCAAGTTTGAAAGTAGCTAGAAAGTAAAACGAGTAAGAAATTAGATAATTAATATAGAAAATTAGTTAAAATAAATTATGTATTTTTATATATTAAGCTACAATAGCTTTTAGAATTAATAATGAGCCAAAGATGTCGTGCTCTTTGGTCTCCATTTAATAACGCAAAAGTCGTATAACCGACCCAAGGAAGGAGTACTACTAAAGAAACTATGTAAAGCAAATTACAATAAAAAATGTCGCAGACATCAACAACGAAATTTGTCGTTGTTATAGTAATATTGAGAACAAATATAAAATAATGTTAAATTACGTTTCAATTACGTGTCAAATAGACAAGAAAAATATACAGAATAGAAATTGCGTCTCTTGACGTGAGACAACTAATAACTTTTTTGAGAATTAAATAAAATATTCAGTAATATAATGCGTCCAATCAACGTTATTGAAAAATTATTATTCGTAGCTAAATATAAATACAAATCAAAGCATCTCTTGCATGCCAATCGAAAGAAAATAAAATTATTTTTCCTCTAAAGAAAATAAAAAATAAAAAAAAACAACAAAATATTAATAAAGGCCTAAACGTTATTTTTATAAAAACTACTGTGTCGTTAAAATGACTTTTTGAATTTTGAAGAAGGTAAAAGAGGAATATAAATTAAATTAGGTCTAAATGTTATTTTTATAATAACGACGGTGTCGTACAAATGACTTTTTGAATTTTGAAGTAGGTTGAAGAGGAATATAAATTAAATTAGGTCTAAATGTCATTTATATAATAACGACGGTGTCGTTCAAATGACTTTTTGAATTTTGAAGAAGGTAAAAGAGGAATATAAATTAAATTAGGTCTAAATGTTATTTTTATAATAACGACGGTGTCGTTCAAATGACTTTTTGAATTTTGAAGACGTAAAAAAACAACAAATCGTGATTAGTAATTTAAAAAACACATCACTAACTCTTAAGTTAGTTGCAAAACAATTAGGAAAGCATATATTAGCTTCATAAACAATAATATATAAAGCAAATGCTTTAAAAACCAATTTCTTTGGTCCATTACATAAGTAGTTAACTATAATTAAATTGCACAAAATGTACCCTCAATTTAAGAGATATCTTCAACATTTAAAATCTTTAATATGGTAAATACCCATATTTTATCATTTAAGTCCACCAGTTCGTATAGTACCGGCGAAACTTTACGTATAACGCGACATTTTACGAATTTCGGAGCTAGCTTAGTGCTGAAATAAGCACCGGCATCACTTAAAACGTGATTGCGTCTCCATACATAATCATTAACATTAAACTCTTTAAAAGTACGACGCAGATTATAATGTTCCGCGTTCTTCTGATGTGCCTTATATAAAGCTAATTCAACCTTGTTAAATATATTAGCAAGAAACCCGGTATGCTCAGCATAAATATCCCTGGGCATAAATACGAAATTGTCGAAGTCCTCGTACTTCGCGAAAATATTACCATCGGTCACTAATTCACGGCCGAAAACTAAAAACGCTGGTGAATAGCCAGTCGTATGATTACAAGACGAATTAATAGCCATTTGTACTTGTGAAATAAATTTGTCCAAAAAAAACAAAAAAAAACGATGTAAACGTTCTTCTCCGAAGTATTTTTTTCTGGTGGACCTATATGAATATTAAACACTATTAATATTAGCAATTCGTTACTAATCTGACGATTAGTAAATAAATAAGGTTTTCTTACAATACAACCTTTTAATTGTTTAAACTAGAGACGAAAGAAAAAAAAATAGTTATTATCCAAACAAGTCCGAAAATCTCATGTAAAACATGAATGTAACGCAGATAGTTGCATTTTTTTTAAAATTTTGAAAAAAAATTATAAACTATGTCTATTTTTTTTTAAAAAAAAAGACCTTTTGCGTGAGGTGATCGTATACAGAACTATAAAAAATTGTATTTTTTATCCCGTTGGGCGCCGCTTGTTAAGACTCAATTCCCCAGGGGAAGATAAATGAAAAGATAGGTTCGTTAATACAATTTATTTTTAGTTTTATATACAATCACTATTTCACAAATAAACAATTTAAAAGTCTATAATTCCATAATAAATTGCATTAAATTCAGTTTCCGAATTTATCTGTTTTGCCGTCTTTTTCCTATCTAGACGATGGTTTTGTAATTTTCCCTTCGGGTCGACTGTATTGTCGAAAATATCAATTAATCGTAATATGATGTAATATTCACCAATTTTCAGCAATCTATGCTATTACCATTCTTTTCAGATTGAGAAATTAAAAATCAATATGGCGAAAAAAACCAATCCGCAGAATCAATATAGCATTAATCACCTATCCAAATAAATGCACTTAGGTACCTGTTGGGAGGGTTTATGGTAAAACCCACAACCTTGAGATATTTTATCGAGAAATTCAAACCTTCTCTTATTAAATCTCGTGCGGTAAGTTCCTCTTGTAATTTACATCTCCTTAGTTCCTGTTTCTCGAAGAACTTGATGCACTCCAAAAAGATTAATTCCTATTTATTTTAGGTAAAAATTGCAAATTTTGTTTTTAACATCTCTCTTCGAGAAAATCTCCAAAAGACTCTCTCTGAGTATTTTTCCATCTGTCATCTTTTTAAAAATCAGATTTAAAAGACTGTTGACGTAAATGAGTATGGCATTCCATGCATGTATGGATATAGAATTTTACAATGATTTTGACATAACACGCAAAAGGATAATTTAAAGCTAATTACACACTACATATACAAAATGAAATACTTCACTCGCTACAACCTACCTCCCCTTCTTTACACACATACTTACATACATATACATATCACACATACATTATTCTCAATCACAACTAGTTATATTCCCTGCTCAATTTTAAACTGACAAGTTAAAGCTCCCAAAATACAACTTACCTAAATTTCCCACTCTCAAGTACTCTCAACATATACATCGTATATCATTCTGCACTAAATTAAGTAAATATCTTGTATATAATTAACTGATTTCTAGTATATTAGTTAGATAAGATTGTAAACTACAATTAGGTGGATCCTTGGTTCCTAAGATACAGGTTTACCTAGTTTAGGTTCCAAGGTTACTCAAGTTATTGTAAAGTAAACTATTGTTGTGTATTATCTAAAAAGTGATGAGTTGAAGGGTCCATCGTTCCTAAAATACAGGTTTTCCTAGTTTAGGTTCCAGGTCACCTAAAAACTGCTTTGTAATTGATGGTATGCACAATAAAACCATTTCATTTCTTCGTTTATTACTTCCTGAAAGTTAGTCTGAAGAAAATATATTACATACCCATATATGGGTATCAATGTAAGATTGATGTACTAGAACTTTATAAGTCCCTAGGAGTTGTTTATATGCTATATATATTGCTGATTACACTTGTTCCTATTGAGTTAGATATGTGAATAGTTTGTAAGGTTATTTAGGAAAAAGTAAAAATAGGGTCCATTTATGTTTTGGTAACTTTATAGTCTCCACTTCACAACTGCTCAAGCTATTAACTTAAAATTGGCACAGCACTTAAAATTTAAAACAAGAATATATGTAAAAAACAAAAATTTCAAACAAGCTTCCACCAGACCCTGATTATCGTTTAGGACCAGAGTACTTGTCAAGACAAATCAAACAGGCCCAAACTCGATAGGGTAGCGTCGTTTCGTTACAGAGGTCCTATAGCCACCTTTCAGCTCCATCATAAGATCAGAACTCTATATATTGCATTGTTATCCGATTTAAGAGTGTATATGCAAAATTTCAATTCAATCGAACACCGGAAAGTGGGTTAAATTTAACTTTGATTACAGACAGGAGACAGGTGAAACTAAATAAAAGATTATAAATTAAAGCATAAAGTCACAAAAAACACACAGTAAAAAACTTGTGATATTTTTTCAGATGTGGCTAGCTGTTCCAGTCATAGTTGTGGCTATATGTGTTTTTCTGTATCTGGATACTATCAAGCCTAAGAACTTCCCACCTGGACCTAAATGGTTGCCAATTTTGGGAAGTGCAGCGGAAGTTTACAAAATGCGTGAAAAAACTGGCTACTTATATAAGGCCGTTAAGCACCTCTCCAGGAGCTTTTGTCAAGATGGCCCACTCCTTGGTTTGAGAATTGGAAAAGATCGCATAGTTATGGTCAATTCTCTGGACGCTAACAGAGAAATGTTGCATAACGAAGATTTTGATGGGAGGCCTAAAGGTATCTTTTACCAGACAAGAACATGGGGCGAAAGACGGGGTGTGCTATTAACAGACGGGGAACTCTGGAAAGAACAGAGGCGTTTCCTTATAAGGCATTTAAAAGAATTTGGGTTTGGGAGAAGAGGAATGGGTAACATAGCTAGCAATGAGGCTACCCATATGATAAAAGATGTGAAAAAGATTATAAATTTGAATTCTAATAAATCTGGAGTTATTCAAATGCATAACTTTTTCAACACATACATTCTTAACACACTCTGGACGATGATGGCTGGTCTTAGATATGAGGCTGATGATCCTCAAATGGTTATACTGCAAAGCCTTCTGTTTGATTTATTCGCAGCAGTAGACATGGTTGGAACACTGTTCAGTCATTTTCCAATTTTGAGTGTTATTGCTCCAACAATCTCCGGCTACAAGGAGTTTATAAAGACTCATGAAAGAATTTGGGAGTTTCTCAGACAAGAGATAAGAAAGCATAGAATCCGATTGGATCCTGACAAAGATGAGAAGGACTTTATAGATGTGTATTTGAGGATACTTAAAGAAAATGGCGAAGTCAATAGTTATTCTGAGGGTCAGTTAGTTGCCATGTGTATGGATATGTTTATGGCTGGCACCGAGACAACGAGCAAAAGCATGAGTTTCTGTTTCAGCTACTTGGTTAGGCAGCAGGATGTGCAGAAGCTTGCACAAGAAGAAATCGATCGGGTTGTTGGGAGAGACAGAATGCCATCATTAGACGACAGAATTAAGTAAGTAACCATCAAGATTCTATTCCAATCTTTATTTTTTAATATTTACAAATTAATTTAATAAAATACCTAGGGACCGAGCTTTGCTCGTTTTTCTAACAACGCCATCTATTGTCAAGTAGTTTTAGTGTTGCTGTGTCGGTAAAAATTATAGTATTACTATTCGTTAATTCTTCAGTCATATTTTGCAGTTTAGCATTACCTGAAAACACGTATAAAACAATATTTTCTAAATATGAAACCTAGCTAGATCAGGGGTGCATACTAAATTTCATGAAAATCGTTGAAGCCGTTTCTGAGATTCAGATTATATAGCTTCTATACATATAAAATTCTTTGTCCTGATCAACGCACAGCCTAAACTGCTGATTGTCGAGACCCGAAACTTGGAGGAGGTGTGCTTTGTGTGACGTAGGCGTCATATAAAAAGGGTTTTCCGAAATTCTACGCTTAAGGTGGTGAAAAGGGGGACAAAGTTTGTATGGAACTACGTGATTCCTTGGTCCAATTTACTTCAAATTTGCATTAACCTTTTTGTAAAAGAAGTGACGGAAGCAATTTCATCAAGGATGGAAGACGTTTTTTGTATTTTATTGATATTCGTTAAAAAGGGGTAGGAAGTTATTTGGCGGTGATTTGCTTCGAAGTTAATATCAATACAAGGAGTGCTTTTGATTTAAATTACATTTTATTTTGACAGATGTTTGAAAACTCAATCCGATTTTATTCAATAAAATTTGAACTCACTTAAAAACATAAGCAAATACTCTTTAAAATTGGAATGTCTCGAGAGTCAACGTACTATATTAGCCTTCTGGCTCACAATGTCTAGTTAGTATGTACCTCATTTGAAGGTTTCTAAGCTTAAAGAGGGTATGCACTTTCTAGGTGATTGATTTTTTGTGTATATTAATACTTATAGTTTTCTTTTCCTACCAATATACATATTAAATGCTTGGTCCTGAATGACTGACTGACGGATCAACGCACAGTATAAACTGCTGATCGTAGACGCAGGAATCCGATAAGAAAGGATTTTCGGAAAGGGTCGAGTGCAGTCAGACAGGGTCTACTGCGTGTCGGACTCAAGCAATAAGGTAAACCGATTGTATTAAAATTTTGGTAAGTTGTTATGCATACGTCGGGGAAGGTTTCTGAATTAGTACAACCGTTTCACAATTAGTTGGTGCGGCAGTTTTAAAAAAAGAAACAACGTTCGCCGGGTCAGCTAGTCTATATATATACATATATACAAGAATTGCCCGTTTAAAGGTATAAGATAAATAATTACTCAATAAAACTAATTATAAATAAAAAAAAATCAACTAGTTCACTGGCAGACAGAGGCAAACGTCAGCTCTGTGGTCACCGGAAACCCTAAACTATGTATTTGCCGAAATTGAGTTGAAGTAGATTATCGTTAATATTTGAAGATATAACATCTTGTTTAAAACTTGTTCCAGTATGCCTTACAATGAAGCAGTGGTACACGAGTGCGTCCGCCACTTCATGGGGAGAACCTTCGGGGTTCCACATAGAGCTCTTACAGACACTACACTTGCTGGATACTTCATACCTGAGGTAAAACCTGTTTGTATATAACAATCCATTTGTAGGTCCTAAGAAAACAGGTCTAAGGGTCAGTATGATCTGACCCTAAGCCTGAAATAAAAGTTGGTACGAGAAATCAAGTACTGTACTATCATGTAACCATTTTACATGCGTAGGTATATGTCTAAGTATGTAAGTATGTATGTTTATTACTTCTCAACTGTTTATCAGTCAAAAAAAACTTTCAGAACATACTAACTCTGTCAATATACCGACAGCAAGTTCAAGTAGTAATTAGTAGTAGAGACAACTTTGTCAATGCATTAACCAATTACTTACAGTCAGTGTTGTTAAATTTATATTTGTCTGTAAATTTAAACAACGTGATTTGATCTGCTACGGTAATCAATTTCTAACTGTCAACGAACAGAGTCTGCTCTGTTCTATCAATAAAACATACTGCTTTGCCACTGTAGCTAAGTTAGTCAGATAAACTTTTAATAAATCAAACTCTGCCCTGCTACGGTTTCTTATTTTGTCTGTCAATGAAACAATCTCTGTTCTGCTACTGTAGGTGATCAGAAAGCTAGAATAAGGGCCTCGAGTACTGCTCAATAATGCCGCCATGGGATGTTTTTTTTTTGTACAAAGGCTATTTCAAGAATTAAAATAAAATCAAAGTTCGAAATATTCATAAACTATTACACATAATGTAATACGAGGTTCTTACCGTGATTAGCCGAGGTACAGGCACGACCTTTAATTTGGGACCCTTTTCCATTAAATGTTGTTAGAACATTCCTAATGCAATAAGGTCGAAACTTCAGTTCAATAGTGTTGAAATGTCAAGTTAAGACATTTAAATATTTTATCGAATCTGAAATGATAACCTCTTTGCAAAATGCTATCACCACGGTTTTCTAATTACGAACATGTGTAAGTGTCAGTCAAGAAAATTATTTTGATCTGTTGAACATTTTCACAAACTATAATTTTGCAAATAACAAACATGCTTGCGGCTAATCGTGAGCAAGTGAGGCTTCAAATTATTGATTAACACGAAAAAGGAGTAGGCATTCACGACAAATAAATGTGACAAGAAACACAGTTCGCCGTTGGGTTCCACGTTACGGGAACGAAGGAAATCTTATTGACTTACGGCCAAAAAACCATCGCCGCATGTTATAACTCAAAAACAGAGCCGCCTGATGCAAAGGCAATACTTGATGGACGCGTTTACGCCGATGAGTCATTTTGCGGAAACGTTTGAAGTGCACCATTCGATAGTTAGGAAGCACTGTACATTAAAAGGCATTGACTTTAAATAGTAATATTTTTTTGGGACAGGAAAAAACATACTCATTGTATTGTTTTTACGTCACTTGAGTTAGGAAAAGCGCAAAAAAATTGCACTGAGGAGACTGTGTCACTAAGCGGAGCGCTAGCAATTGCGCTCCTATGAAACGAATTTTAGTACAAAGACTAGAGCTAAAATTGACGAATGTGAAAGAGAAAGTTCGACACAGTCTCACTCGTGAAACAGAAGATTTTATATGAAATATTAGCAAAATGTGGAGCACCGCTCCGGGCTTTGTTGTCAGCTTGAGCCCCGCCTTCGGTCCGACGGCCGGCGCCGCACCGACGCGCTGTTGCCGCTCTTGTCACAACAAATGTTTTATTCGTGCACGCTAGTTTTTATTTACAAATAAAATAAGTACATACCTACATAAACAGTATGTTCATTGTCTAAAAAGTAACTATAGCAAAATAAAATGTGATTATTGCTATCTGATTAAACAGTGCTAAAAGATTTTAGTAACTCAGCTTGAAGTAAAGATAAAGATGTGACTCGAAAGCATAAACGCGCGCGTAAAAATATTACGCATAAAAATTGTCACGAGCCGCCTCTGGTAACAGATACGATCTGCAAGATATTGAACAAATATTCAAGACGGTATTTACTCCCTTAAAGAAAATCGCACAAAGCCTGCGTTCCCCTAAGGACAGTTTATCGCTGGAAAATCCGGGTGTATACAAAATAGACTGCAGTTGCGGTAGTGCATACATTGGACAAACAAAAACAATGACAAACAAAAGTCGGCCATTGCTGAACATTTACTGGATTCGGGCCCTAACTATTGGATCGAATTTCACAATCCACAAATACTGTCGACAGAACGCCACTATGTGCCTAGACTTGTTAAAGAGGCAATTGAAATTCATAAATATATAATCTTCAATAGGGAAGATGGGTTTAAATTATCGAATACGTGGAATCCGGTGTTAGGATTAATAAAAAACAGTCATAAAGTAGTACGTTCCGAAACACAGTGAGTATATACTGTTGTGGTGACTTTCGAGTGAGTTCTAGTAGTCCGGTCCAACAATTTTAATGACAGAGTAAAAACAAAAAAAAAATACAGTATGGAGACACCTTAAATTTTTTAATTTTTTTTTCTTTTATTATTAGGAATCCCCCATAATAAATTTCCCCATACTCTCATAACAAATCCCCATTCTGTACAAAATCTCTGAAAATCTTTGGCTTAAAATATAGAGCCCCTTGAAGGTCGGACAGTTATATAGGCAGGCATACAAGCAGACAGATAGACAAACAGATAGTGTAGGTTCATTCATAGGGCTCTATTGGCACCCTTTGTGTATTGAACCCTTAAAATTTGGCTAGGCTATATTTTGGATTACAGAGCTGCCAGGTGTTTGTTTTATTAATTTTCATACACCGTTTGGTCTAAGTTTAGAATTTATTTTCCTCCAATCGATAGTGGTGACGTCTTTCTGCAAATGTGGGCGTGGGTATTCAGACGATATGATCCGAGTGAATTTTGCAGTATTTTTCCTCTAATTGTCTCGTGTATTTTTATCGTTTCTTTAATTAATTGATCATTATTAATAAATTTAGTATGTTCTTATACACCATCATTGGTAGGCACAAGCCTTCTCTATCGCTTAGAACTTGTTTTTAGTTTGGATCTAACGTTTTAGCGAAAAAAAAAATCTCAACGAACCTATTATAGACTTCTTGCAAGGCATCTCAATTGGTTTTGAAGTTTTTGAAGAACCCAATTTAAGCCTTGCTGTATCTCTCAAAGTTTCTAAGATCTAAGGCGTCAAAAGTACATAATCTGCGTGTCGCTTCTTTTTGTAAAATACTCCCGGTTTCAGTTTAAAGACATTGTTTCAAATTTACGTTGAAATATTTATGATTGTCAAAAAACTTTGTAACTGTGGAGCCAATCATACTCCATATTAAGAATGCCAACAGTTATAATTTTACTTCTTATACTTTGCTAATGCAACTATTTTAACGTTGCCAATCTAACAATGTAACTTTGCTTTAAAGTTATAGTTAACATTGCATTTATGGCAAAGTTTGTTACTACAATAATGTTAAACATGTCTATCGAACTAGGTAACTTTGCGTAAAATTACATAGTTTATTTTGTTCTCATGTTAAGATTGGTGCCGATACTATGTGAATTTTAATGAAGCGGTATAGTACTAATAACTAGTTAGTAACAAAGCTTTGTTTTGAAAAAGCTTTTATTTTTCATTGTTATTATAGATACGAGAGTACTTACGAGAATAATTTTTTTTAAAAAAAAAATTTTTATTTGAAAGAGTATGCCCCTGATGTAGTCCCATGTGAATGCAGTGGATTTACACTTTTGAAGGAAAAAATAATTGATGTTAATTTGGAACTGGTGAAACACGACTTTTATGTTGATGATTGTATAAACTTTTGTTACAAGTATGGATGTTTTAAGAGTACGCGAAAAAAAAAGCAATTCGTCACTCAAGAGCAAAAAAATCAGAAGCAAGGTCTTACATCACAAATATATCAAAAAAATCCGAATTTTGTTAATTTGTAGTTATACACATTTTAATAAAAAAGTTGTCTGTCTGTCTGTAAAGACCTGTAATATTTATAGTAAAATCTATGGGCACTTAATATTGTAAAAAAAATCAAGCTTTTAAGTCAATGTAAAAAAACTATGCCCAAAATATGGTCATTTTTATCATATTGTGACACAAATAAATTAAAACCTATGGTACATCCCGTTGACCTAGGAGACTTGATCTCATGATGGAAGAGCTATTAATATATATATATATATATATATATATACTAAGTTTGTACGGAACCCTCGGTGCGCGTGCCAGACTCGCACTTGGCCGGTTTTTTTTTTTTTAGTTTTGGTATACAAATCTTCAAAGTGCTATTAGTGTACAACTTTGTATAATAAACTATTAAATTATTTTATGTATTTTAATGAAAATCCTAGTAGGTTGAGATGTAGCTGCACTTATCGTCTTACATATCACGCCAACAAGTTTTCTGTCAAGTAGAGTACTACTTACGGTCCGGTGAACGAGACTGTTTCTAATTTATATATAACTTTTCAGGATACAATGGTAGTAAGCAACTTTACCAACATCCTCATGGACGAAGACCTTTATCCTGATCCGTACACCTTCAAACCTGAGAGGTTTCTCACTAAGGGTAGAATAAACCTTCCTGAGCATTATTTTCCCTTCGGTCTAGCTAAGCACAGGTGCATGGGAGATGTGCTGGCCAAGTGCAACATCTTCGTGTTTACTACTACAATGCTGCAGAGGTTCTCTTTTCTGCCAGCACCAGGAGAGGCCCTACCATCTCTTGATCACGTAGATGGTGCTACTCCCTCGGCTGCGCCTTTCAAGGCCTTGGTGGTACCGAGAATGTGATATAAACACAACGAATAAAAAAAAAGTAATATAAAGTTAATAATTAAATTGTTCGAACACAAATGCTCTCTTACTGTAAGCATCCGACTTCAGGATTGTTGTATGTATATACACCTATATGTGGCACCTTTACCTGGACCGAGTGTTCCGTTAGAGGTAAACTGTATTGAGGGACAGTCTTAACTTTGCCGTTGGACAACTGTTGTTCCAATACATCGATATAGGTCGCGGTTAGTTTATCAAATGCAAATGAGTTTATAATTAAATTACGGTTTTCAGATTTTTTCCTTTATGTATGCTACATGGCATTTTTTCTTGCCAAATTTCTTTATTGCAAATTTTAGTAATTGATATTAAGAAACTTCATACCTCCAAGCATTCTAGAGTATAAGGTTTTTATTAAGCTAAGCAACGCTGCCTGCATTTTGGACCTCATTTCATTTCTATAAGGATTTTTTTTTATCTTTAGTACCTTATAAAGTTTGATAGTTTTAGTTTTTAGTTATTCCTTTATTTTTGCTAAACATTATGGAAACAATGCAATCATAATCAACATGTATCGAAAATAACAACAAAATATTTATTGGAGTTGACTAAATCTGGTGGTCGTTACCATATATCATTATTAATTCAAAAAGAACCCTATTAAGAATTAATAACCACTCCCAGACTTTTTTGTAATTAGGTAAAAAATAGGCAAGGCAATAATAGCCATTTTACTCTGTGTGGCAATTATAATTTTTAATTATTTGCCAAATTAATTACGTTTACGTTGCATTCGACGTTTTTTGTATACCCTGGCATTTTATAACCGTCTGCCTCCGATTCCGATAGAGCAGTCAACAATGGAACACATTAACTCGGTCCTGCTAAGTAGTTTGTAAAAGATTGTATTTGTAAAAGAGATATCAACAAGCAGAATATATAAACTTCATTCATTTGGGGTGCATTATGGCAAAGCCGGCGAATAAATGAGAATGACCTGTCATGGCTGACTGCTGACCGACTGAACCGCCACTGGTTCGGACTCTGAAATTCGAGAGAAAAATGTAATCAAGTACATTCACGAGTTTCGAGAGGTAAGTTAGACTTCCATACATTTTTGTATTAAATTCCAGAGTCCGAATGGCATCGGTGTCCGGGAGAAGAATGGAAGGGTCTTATAAAACGAGATTTAACTTATATATTAGGTAACATGCCGTCATTTTATGGCAATCATGGCGGTTAATTTAGGTAGTAATAGCGCAATTGGCTCACTAAGACTTGGTGATCATTTATCACATTTGGTCCTTGAATACAATCTAAAGTACAATCTTAACTAAAACCGTTAGAACCATTGTAATTTAAGACTTTCTTTTTTGGTACATGTTTCGCTTTTTGGTGTTTAGTATATTTTTTTGGTAAGAGAGCTTTGGGTGTCGAAGTATTTTTTGCTGGTCAATATATTTAATCCCAAAGAAAATCAAACATGTCTATTCTCGGCGCTAGTGGAACACTCTTAATAACAATTATTTTCCGATTATTATTTACGACGGAAATAATGTGTAGTAAAACATTCAATATAAACATTAGAATAAATAACAACATAAAGCTAAAGATTTTAAATCTAGTAAGTAGATCGAAATGAAATATTTGGGCATTTGAATATTTTTTTTCTATTTTCTAGTTATTCAATGAGATTATAGTACATAACTGCCGCGGCCCGCAAACGCAGCATCACCGGTTATGCTGAGTTGTGGCCTAGGCTTGTATAGTTCTTTTCTCAGACATGCGTGTAAAAAAAACGGGTTGCACTCCGAGAGTGCCGGCAGAAGTGAAAACATACTAGCTATTTACTTCCCATCACTTCGTATACATATTTATTTATTATAAATAATAATGTTTGTTTATTTACTTTATTTGACGTAGTATATTTGACATCCCAATCTGTCATAGAATTAAAATTCCATATACTAAAAATAAAAACTAACCTAATGTAAATAAAGGTCACGTGTCCTGACACGAGTTCCGTCTTACAAATTTTCTATGAATTTTTGATTAGGACACGTGACCTGACGCGAGTTTAACATTTTTTACCCATCACAAAGTGCACAAAGCCGCTGGAGAAGTTTTTACTAATTATATATAAAAACTAATTATATTCACAACTCTATTGACAATAATAAAACTACTTAAGGTAAATTCGCCAATTCGCCGGGTTCAAATGTCGATTTCTTTTTACTTTTTTTTTAAATTAAATTAATTTTAATTATTTAGGCCTCAAATGTCGATTTCTTTTTACTTTTTTTTTAAATTAAATTAATTAAAATTAAATAATTAAAATTAATTAATTAAAATTAATTTAATTTTAAAAAAAAGTAAAAAGAAATCGACATTTGAACCCGGCGAATTGGCGAATTTACCTTAAGTAGTTTTATTATTGTCAATAGAGTTGTGAATATAATTAGTTTTTATTTTTAATGGCGCATTCTTTTTGTTGTCCCAGTCTGAAATTTAAATAAAACTTAATGATTTATCTCTTTAGTTATCAATGTTCGGGAATAATAAAGTTTCATTTCCATTTTCAAATTTCATATTCGAGCGATCGAGCGGACGGATAAAACATTGCGAGTCGCTCTCAGATACTGTACTGCAAACAGATTTATCCCAAAAAAGCTTGTGCAAGATATGGTCGTAGCATGTTTCGGAAAAATAGTTATACTTATTTACTACTAAGATAACTGAAAAAAAAAATTCTCAATGCTAAAAAAGTAGGAATAAGATGGTGAACTATTTCCATTTTTTTCTTTGAAATGGCTTTTAATAATTTTATGTCAGACAGTCACATTTTTTGAATTTATTTAAATGACTTTAACACAAGTCATTTTAATAACAACATCTTAATTTATCTATTATAAGGCTAGTACTTAGATAGGATTTTTTGTTCCCCAAATTTCAAAAATGGGATTCGTATAGAAACGCGTAATTTTTTTAAGCTAAATACTTAACAATTTAATTGTTGAAAAATTAAGATTGATGTGTTTTCTATTGTAGAATCATCCCCGCAGGGAGAACAATACTGAATGAAAATATATGTATGAAAACTCCGATACTTTTGTAGGTAAACAGTTAAAGAATCCTTTCTAGGGTTCCGTACCTCGAAAGGAAAAAATCAATCTTCTAAGCCAACGCAATCAAAAGATACAGCCGTTTATACCGCAAATGTCCGCAAATTTTCGCTACTCGCAAGGGAATCAAAACCTACAGGGTACTTCTCGTGAACTCAGAATCTTGATATTTTGTACGAAGCAACGTCTTATAGCACAGATAAAGAAAAAATTGCGAAAACCGTAAATTTTTTGTTACATTATATAATAAAAAATATTCTTAATAATATACAACAACAAATAATTAGTTTGCACGGAACCCTCGGTGCGCGAGCCAGACTCGCGCTTGGCCAGTTTTTATTTTTTGTTGAAAAGTCCTTGCAGACAAAGTTGGGAAGATAAGTCAATGTGTTATATGTTATCTTGATGACTAGTGTTAACACAATTAATGCAACCGCATAGTGAAATTAATAATTGAATGAACATCACAAAGTTAGAGTTATCGGATTAAGATTTAATGTTCTAGTTAGTTAAACAGAACGCTGATGGGTGTGGTCCCGGTTTATATTAGTCCGGAGAGGAAATACCTAATAATCCCTATATAAATCTGACTGCACACTGCGCCGGCACTGAAGGCGTGCCCAATATGTGCTGGGTTGTTTCCTATGAGTTACTATATTTCTGTATCTGTATATCTGTATATGAATATATTTCTGCAAGGACTACAGTATGGAGTTCTTCAAGAAAGAAGTTATTAGATTTCTGAAGGGTCGGCAACGCGAAAGTGATACCCCTGGTGTTGCAAGCGTCCATAGGCTACGGTGACCGCTTACCATCAGGCGGGCCGTAAGCTTGTTTGCCACCTTAGTGGTATAAAAAAAAAAAAAAAAAAAACTATAAACCCTGCCACATCGGCAGAAAGCGTGGCGTTTCCGAAGGCAGGAAAAATGTACGCATTTGCTTTCCGGAGGTTTGGATTCTCCACGCTTCCGCTCCAATGTGGGGTTCTTTTTAAGGGTTGGCGCGAGTGTGATGCAGGCGTCTAAATGCTACAGTGATCGCTTACCATCAGGAGGTCGTTGAAATTTTTTACGCTTAGCGAACATATCAATGACATTAATTAATTGATGGTAAGGGTCTTCTACCTGACCTGACATAAATAAGGCCTATGTATTTTCAAATTCATTTATTTAACTAATTATGTAGTCCTTTCAAACTTTATCACATTTTTAATATTGTTATAATGGAACTGCAGGTTCTCAGTAACATAAAAATAATTGTCACTGGTAATTTTAAATTTGTAGGTGAGTTTAAAAACATTGAGACAGATAAAGCATACAGATGCGGGAAATATGGCCTTTGGTTTGCAATAAAGCCTTTGCTATAACAGAATAAATTAATTAAACTTCATTTGATCTAGTAATAACTCTTGCAATTATGTTTAGTTATTCAAAGTGAAAGTGCGTGGCGTAGAAAAAGTTGATGACGTGTGATGAGTGTGTGGTAGGGACATTACATCGTAGTATCGGAAAGTAGCGAGGAAAGGAAGCAGAGACGTAGTGTCGCCACGTTACTCGTCATGCTCCTCCTCATGCCCACCGCTCCCTGTTTTGTGGGCGCGAGTCAAAGGGAGGGAGGCATCATGGGAGCGTCGCAATTAATTGCGCGAGTAGAGCAGTATGTGGACAGAGAGTGAATAGCGCGAGGAGCATAGTGTGGCAGGGGGTATAAACAACATGCTGCACCTAAAAAAATAATTATAACAAAATAAAAAAAAATAAAAATAAAATTTTTTAATTTTTCTTTCTGGTTTCTTTGATTTAAGAACATTTTATAATTGTTTCCCATATTGTTATATTTTATTACATTTTTTACATACATGTTATATTTTTCAGTAGTTTAGGCTTTGGCTTAAAATTTGACTATATCTTACTTAGTAATTCAACAACTATTATCTATGCTTTTTAAGCAAATTACCTAACTATGTGTGTGTATGTGCCTATATAATATCCTTTTTGAGCTTAACTAACAGCCTTGGCGATGAAACCGTTTAATTTGGTAATTAAATAAATACCTAAAGTATTTTTGTATACTTTTCAAATAATGTAAATTTAGTTATTTTTAAAAAAACCTACTATATATCACATTACTACACATTGTGAATAAAAGTTTAAATAAAATATGATTTACACTTAAAACTTAAAGTTTGTCTAATTATTGATAACTTCTATAATCTGTAAATACGAATATAGCAAAGTTTCAAATGCATATTTAAGCATAATAAAACTAAACATGACTAAAAATCGTTTTGCAAATCTTGTAAACATAACCTAACTTTACTTAATGTTCACTTTTTCTGGTAATTTAATCATAAATCATTAAAATACTTACATGATTACTTTTATTGTCACATTTTTTAACTGGTTTTCAAATCACGACACTGATTAAACCTGAAACCTACAAAATTCCAAATTTACATATTTATGTATATGTTGCATAGACAAACAAAGCGAAAGACGCGCGTCAAGGTCATTTTTGTTTACCCGAATTGCAAATAGATTCAGAGTCCGGTTTACTTATCACATAATTAATTCATAGCAACTAACAAATAATCCCATTAAGAAATATTAAGTTTAAATATTATAAATGGAAATTGTAGTCTATGATTTTAAAAAATGTCCTTTTTACACTGTAGCCATAAGTAGGTATGTACATAAAAATATCCGCAATGTAATGTTTTTTTAACTACACTAACAATATTTTTAATTTGCTTAAGTCTAACTAACTTTAAGTCACAAATCCGGTCCACGTTTCTTATTAGATTTATGATTTTAATGAATAAATACATTACTATAAAATTATATACAGTTTTTCTTTGGGTATATATTAGTTTTTTTTCCTTTACACCATTTCGTCCTACAAAAATTAAAACCTAAAACATTGAATGTAGACAGGCGATACATTTCTTTTTACAGTTTCATGCAACATTTATGGAATATTCATGTACTATATGTAAATTATAACTATGGAAGGAAAACTAAATCACTTATCTTTAAGTTTTCTGGTGTTAAGTTTAAGTTAGTTTTTTAGTAGTATATGGAGACAGTTTCTTTTTTATTGATAGCTAAGATTAACTAACTTATGAAATTTGTTTACAAGCATACTATAATATAACACCTAACCATTTAAACATTTAAACATGTACATAGGATATAGACTGAACAATATTAGCAAAATATATAAAAATAAATCTAATTTAGACTACTACGTGACAGTGAAAACAAGGAAGACGCGATATATAACTAAGCGTGCGTGGGTAGTGCAGCGACATAGCAATTTACTGAGATTTTCATTGAAATACATGAAATATTGTTTATTGTTATCAAAAAATGCTTTTTCTTGTTTGTAGGCACTATCACGGCTATTGTATACTAATAGCTCTAAGAACTTTAAACATTTCGTTTAAACATGTTTAAACATCTTTAAACATGCAAAAACTTAAAAAAAAACAGTGAAAATTGGTCCGTTTAGGATTTTTTATCGAACAAAAATCGTGTTTTCACGTTTTTTAGGGTTTGCACCATATCCCGAAGAACATAATCTTGAATTAAAGTCAAATCTGCTCAGCGGATCCGGAAAAATCTTGACCAAAAAAATGAAATTAGGTACCTTAATTTAGCTTTAATATAGCCTCTTCAAAATATATAGTATCTAAAATAGTAAGTAAAAAGAGAAATAACATTAAATAAGATTTACAAAGATTTGATTTTTTTCTAAATAAATGTTTTTTATCATCAAAACATCCAAATTCTTATGTGATTGTTCCATAGAGCAGTTCTCAATGTTTAAAGAATTGATTATCCATTTTGGCTCTAGACTTCTTGCGTCATCTTACCACACCTCTATTCGGTGTCTGAAGCTCGATCTGCAAAAGAGATATAATAATATTTTTTAATGCGGAAAGATACTCTCGTGATTCGTGAAATAAAACACTACCAAAATATAATAATTATTACAGACGTAAAATGATTTTACTTTTAATTGTTAAGACTTGCACCATACACCATAGCTTTGGAAGCAAGGAGGTTTTGAGGTTGGAAAATATTAATTTATTGATTAGAAAGTGCGCTCTGGAGTTTTGGCGCGAATCTTAAGAAGGAGTGGTGTTTTTTTCTGTTTAATTTTTCTAAATTCATTTAGTGACTTTCGATGTAAATATTTTAGCAAAGTTTTACGAAAGCGTGTTAAGAATTGTGCAGCGAAGGCTCATGAATAGTGAATTATGAAGAAATAAGCAGGACATGACGCGCAATGTCTGAGGATCCACACCAAATCTCCCGCCCAATCTTTGGACTTGAAAACGAGGACGCGCGGTAACGCCCGCGCCACGATACGATATAATAAATATAATTGACTTTGACTCTGGCAAATGCAATAATGGTCTGCTAAGACCGTGCGAGCCCATTATAATATTAAAAAAAAAAGTGCGCTCTATAAGTAGGTAATCTTAATATATGTAAATCTCGTGTCACAATGTTTGTCCTCAATGGACTCCTAAACTACTGAACCGATTTTGATCAAACTTCGTAAATATCTGTTATTTGATCCAACTTAAAAGATAGGATAGTTTTTATCTCGATATGTCAAGTGCGAGCCGGACTCGGGCACTATAGGTAAAAACCAACTTTCGCCGGGTACAGAGGGACGGCAGCGGAACAACGTTCGCCGGGACAGCTAGTTAATCTATATATATTTAAATGAATCCCGATTTTCCTTGGTCACGCCTTAACTTTCGAATGACTGCACCAAATTGAATAATTTTTTTGTGAAAGAAGGGTTAAGTGCGAGTTGTACTTGCGCACTAAAGGTAAACCGATTGTAATGAAATTTTGGTAAGTTGTGCAAACGCCGTGGAAGGTTTCTAAGAAAAAAAAAAACTGGTCAAGTGCGAGGGGGACTCGCTTGTTGTGCACACGCCAGGGAAGGTGTCTGATTTAGTACAACCCTTTCACAATAAATGGCGCGCCTGTTGTTTTAAAAAAAGATACAACGTTCGAAGGTCAGCTAGTTAATATTAAAAGCTATATTTCAAATTTAGATTCTTGAATATATTTTAAAAAACGTATTTTTTTGTTTTCGCAAACTAAAATATATTGCACATTATTTGGCTCGTGAAAAAAAATCCTGTATGATCGAGCACCTCTGCGAAGAATGTGCGCCATTACCAATTTATAAGTTATAGTACAATAAACTTTTCTGACCGAAATCAAAACTACATTTGCTATATTGAATAAGTTGTAAACTTACAACGACATTAGCGACCAAACAACTTAGATTTATCGTATGATCAAATAAATGGTTTATTACTTCTAAATCCTGCCAAACTTGAATAATTTGATAGCAGGACGTGTGGAACGTTGAAAAGATAAAGTAACATCACCTCGCTGAGAATCACATCATTTTTGTTGTCCTTGAGCACCCTGAGCCTGACTGCTGCCAGCGGCCTGAGCTTGATGCTAACCTCCCCCTCAGCCAGACCAAATTCATCAAACTCCCCCACTTCGGTAAAGTTTACGGCTTCGATGGGCAAGACTTCTACAACTGTGTTGCGAAATATGTTCTGCTTATGTTGAGAGTTGGCGCTTCGAAAGAGATACCTGTAAAGTTAAAAATAAAAGTTTCATCTAAGAACTTTTTTGGTGAAAAAGCTCAGGTAGATTTTCGTATTTTTTATTCGGTATGTTATAGTCGTAATAAGAGGCACCAAACCGTTGAAGTATGTAATCACCGAAAAGCTAATGTTGTGAACAAAAAATATAACTGAGTAATTAGGAAAAAATTGAGGTGGGGTAGAACGGGCTACTACCGCAAGTTTATAGGGTTTTACGGAAAAACGTCGATTCCTTATAGTTCCGCCATGTCCTTCCGTCTGTCTATCAGTCTCTCCGCGTCTAAAGTATATTTAGGTTCTTGCTTCTAACCAAATTTAATTGAATTGTTTTTTAAGCTATTGATGGTACGTGAAGTCGGAAGAACTTATATTTTGATTGATTTCTCTGAGTCTTCCACGTCTATAGAAATAACCTACATTTGAATCGTCGGACAGCGGTCCGATGGATGTAGATGGCTGCGAAGTTGAAAAAACCGGCCAAGTTAGGGATCCGTACAATGAGAAGCATTGTTTATATCTATAAAAACGTATAAGCCGATCTCGAGTAGTAAGTATTTATAAAGATTATTCATTGTTTTCTTTTCAGGGTTTTAGGTCACGCGATTTAAAAGTTAGAGGGGGAACACAAAAATTTTTCAAATTTGGAAGAAAATAACTTGCATAATATAAATCTTAGAGAAAAAAATCTTAAGAAATTCAAATGTTTTAAATTCCTACCCAATGATACCCTACATGATAGGTAGGGCGAAAAAATAACTGATCATCTTCATCCCTCGGTTCAATGTCTGGAGAGCTAGCCCTTTTTGCCTTTTAGAAATCTACGCAAAGACGGCGGAATGCTGTGACATGCGGACGGATGAACGGACGTGGCTAATTAATAAGGATTACGTTTTTGCCATTTTTCATTTCATTTTCAGTGCACACTCTACTGCGGTCTATGATGTCATTGCGGTCGTTAGATTTCTATCTATAAAATTACTAAAATTTCAAAAAAAAACATGGAGTGTCCGCCGTGTACGACGAGAAAGACGTTCATTGAATTCATGTCAAAATTATACTCATTGGTAGCCGCTGGGACCTAATTTCCGCCCTTCAGAATGCGAGGTAGATACCACAACTACAAGGCCACAACCGAATAGCGCAAAGATTTTGGGTTATTAGTAATTATTAGCAGATGTCGCAGCGAGATCGACTTAGCGAGATCTTGCAAGATTAAGAAAATTGCAAGACTGAATCGAATTTAATTCTATGCTTTAATTTTATGGCATAGGTTAAATAAATAAAATACAATCCGCTGATGAAAAACGTTTTAATGAATTATAAAAAAATATTAAAAAAACACAAGGCAAAAACAAAGAAAAAATATTTTTAAGGATATATGTGACAAGTGTGGCGTTAATTTTGAGGCAAAGAGGTAGGGCACTGCAAGAACTCGCTCGAATAAGCCGCCCGAAGAAATAAAGCGGGGCATTGCGAGTACTTGCTCGAATGAGCGGCCCGAACTGGGGAAGCACCTCATCCTTACAGAAAACTGCGGCCACAATAACACTAACATTGAGTAGTGTTGTGTTTCTGGCGGTGAGAAAGGTTGCTAGAGCTCTTTGAGGATTCGCGGCGCGGACAGCGCAGGACCGGCGGTGCATGTTGCTGTCATTGCTCGGCGTAGACGCAGCGTGCTGGTACGGCGGTCATTGAGACCTCATGAAACGGCTGACCGCTGGCCGCCCGCAGGTTGAACGGGTTCCCGAACCCAGGGATCACTTAATATCCGCCCTGGGAGGCTGATCCGCCAGCCTGTGTTAAGTCTCTGAAGTGGTAGTCGAGCCGAAGAAGGAGACCGGAGTGGACCCGGCTACTACAACAGAGGAGGATCAGGGCCCTTCCGCCCGCCGTGCCAGCAACCGTATTATCTGTGCCATGCTTAAGCAGTTCTAGTAACGCACCTTTTGTCCTCTAAGCTGTCTGTGCATTGAAACTTCATTTTTAGTCTACGTAACTTTTTTAAAAAATACCAAAAGAACGAAAAGGAAATGAGTGTTTACAGCGGTTATGGCTATTATACATATAATGTGGATTTTTGCAACATCAGGGGTATTCACGCAAATCTTAACGCAGTCCACCACCATCTCGAGACTGCGCAGCCGACCGTTCTTTTTCTTACGGAGTTGCAGATATCCTGCCCGGCTGACACATCATTATCCCGGCTACAAACTCGAGCACAATTTTGTGAGTCGTGCCGGTGTATGTATGTTCGTCCGAGAGGATATCTGCTGTCGCCGCCTTCATAGCCTTGAAGACAGGGACCGGATATTCCGTCTCAGTGGATGCGCCTTTAGGCTCCTCGGACCACTGTCTCGTTCGGACTCAATTGTCATGCACACAACCCGATCCATCTGGGCCAACTAATTGGCGTCGTGTGTGGCATTATAAGTCGGCAGACTGGGATAGATTGCGAGAATTTTATGCATCCTACCCATGGAGGCAGATCTGCTGTAGCTCAGAAGATCCTTACGTCTGCGCAGCCGCAGTCACTGAGATAATCCTCGCTGGTATGGAATGTTATATTCCTAACCCGCGAGTAGCTGCCGGCGTCAAAAAATGAACGTTCTTGCAGAGAAGCTAAAATTCTTAAGCAAACTGCATATAAGGCTTGGACCACGGCTCGTAATAAAAAGGATCCGAATATTTCTGAGGTAAAACGCAAATTAAATGCTGCCTCGCGGTTCAGTAAGAAAGCAACTGCCAGAGCAAAATTCCAATTCATCGGCAAAATAGGTGGGCGACTTGCGAGCTATCCTTCTGGGAGTCGTGCTTTCTGGTCGCTTGCCAAAACTGCCGAAGGTAACTTTCGCCAGTCGTCGTTACCACCACTGCAAAAGACCGATAGTGACTTGGCCCATAGTGCTAAAGAGAAAGCCGATCTACTGGGCAGTCTCTTTGTCTCGAACTCGAATATGAACGATGAAGGCACTGTACGACCTACTATACCGTGGTGCGGTAAGACCATGCCGGAAATCTCCATAACACAGCGGGAGGTCCGGCGGGCGTTGCTTTCTCTAGACGTTCATAAGTCGAGTGGGCCAAACGGTATACCAAAGTGGTGCTTAAGCAGTGTGCTCCTGAGTTATGTCCTGTACTCACGCGCCTCTTTGCGCTTTTCTACCATAGTAGACAATTTCCGTCTTCATGGAGACTGCGAATGTGCACCCGATGCCCAAAAAGGGTGATAAATAAGATCCATCAAAATACTGGCTTATCGCTATTACCTCTCTCCTCTCCAAGGTGATGGAGCGTGTGATCAACACACAGCTTCTAAGATACCTAGAAGAACACGACCTGGTCAGTAATCGTCAATATTGCTTTCGCCACGGTCGCTCGACTGGTGACCTTCTAGTGAATCTCACACACAAATGGGCACTAGCCATTGAGAGTCATGAAGAGGCATTGGCATGTAGCCTGGACATAGCGAAGGCGTTCGATCAGGTCTGGCACCGGGGTCTTCTATCGAAGTTGTCATCTTACGGATTGCCCGACGGTGTGTGCAAATGGGTGGCTAGCTTTTTGTGCGGCAGACGCATACGAACCATAGTTGACGGTAGTTGCTCTGATAGCATGGACATTAATTCTGGTGTCCCGCAAGGCTCTGTGCTGTCTCCTACGCTGTTTCTACTGCAGATCAATGACATGTTGGACATCACTGAACTACTGAAGACGCTTATTACACGGGTCATGCAAACATCTCTCGTTCCGTTGTGAAGGAAAACCGCGGAGAACTTGTGTCTCAAATCGAGACTACACTGTCCAAGGTCCTGTGTGTGTTCTACCACTTGTACAATGGTATGTGTTCTGAGAAATTGTTCGAAATGATGTCCGCGGCTACTTTCTACCATCGCACCGCTCGCCATCGGCAGGGAATTCATTCTCACACTTTAGAACCGAAATGGTCGCGTACAGTGCGGTTTCAGAGAAACTTCCACCCGCGAACGCTTGGGTTGTGGATCGAGCTCCCTGCCAAGGTTTTCTCTAAGGACTAGAGTAGAGGAAGAACCGCTCAAGAAAGAAGTTATTGGATATTTGAAGGGTCGGCAACGCTACGGTTACCGCTTACCATCAGGCGTCGTATATTGCATTGCAGTTAATAAGATTTTTTTTATCTAGTGCATTACACATAATTTTTTCCTAAAAGTCAAGAATGTATTTAAATAAAACCGACCGACCATTTAGGGCTCCGTAACAAATTTAAAATAGCCGTCTAAATGGCCAAATTATTCATAATCAGTAGGTGAGTAAATCCTCTTCGTGCTACGCATTTGACCGCAATATCAAGTTGGTGGTAATAGGATAAATGAGAGAATTTAAAAGGAAAAATCATATTTATTAATTTATGGGTATTTTTTAGTAAAATTTACGTAATAATTAACATTATTACCAAATTTGAAGTTTATAGGTGAATGGGAAGTTAAAAATACTTCGAAATAAAATTTTGTGGTAGTTTCTCATTCCTTTGCTTTTCCTATATTTTTAAAACAAAAAATACATTATTTATCTACTCAATGACCTCTAAACAACGATTCCCACTCCATAGGGAGGTCAAAATTTTTTTTGCATCCCCGTTTAGCTGTATTAACCACCTAAATTTTAAAATTTTAATTTTTGAACAATCGGTGTTGCTTTGGGTCAACAAGATGCTTATACCGTGAAAATTTGAAAACTGTAGTTCCAACCGTTTGGCTATAAAACCTGTGTGACAGATGACGGACAGACGGACCCGTGAGTAACAGCAATAGGGTTGTGTTTGGACCTTCCTTCGAGTACGGAACCTCAAAAACGTTGAATGCCACATAGAACATGAGAAATATCTCACAATGTGTGATTATGGCATAATTTACTCAAGAAGATGTAACAAATACATGTCATAGAACTGGATATGACATTGCTTAAGTAGGTATATGCACAGCGTTAGTATTTTATTAGCATATACTACATAATATACTTTACGAGATATATACCGCTGACGTTGAGCTTTTTTGCGGACTTAAACAATGGTAGTAGAAACGGCTATGGAAGACCCTACCCTACACTAAGAATAGCCCGACTTTCTTCGCGCCTATCTCTTTTATCTAATACTAAAGGTATAAGAACGAATACATGTGTACCTTTAAACAGCTTTAACGATTTTCATGAAACTTAGTACCTATGCAGGACTTTTCGGGGGCGATAAATAAATCTAGCTAGGTTTAATTTTTAGAGAATGTCGTTTTATCCGTGTTTTCAGGCAATGATAAACCGAAAAATATGACTCTTTCTGACATCTCCTGGTGAGTAGTAATATTATTATATATACCGACGCAGCAACACTAAAGCTACTGGACAATAGATGGCGTTGGTAAAAAAAAACAACTAGCAAAGCGCGGTTCCCTGGTACTTTCTTTACGTTGTATCTAAAAGCTATGAAATAAAAATAAGTAATAAAAAAATAATAAAAAAACTACATTACCAAAAGAGGTTTGTTTTACAATTTTGTCAAGAGAAAGTTTCGCAAAATATTTTCTTGTAGGTCGTTTAAAGGCGGGGACGACTTATCTTTTGGTTAGTTGGTCCGTCTGTCCATCAGTATGTGACAGCCTTAAAATTCAGCCTTTGCATTGATTCTGATGAAAGAATATAGGAAATGTGAACTGCTATATAGATGTATTTAAAGGGTAGCCCTTTATACATAAATTGAACTGATGTGTGACCGTAATTTTTTTCGCACCCCATTTTGGATTTATCATTAGATTTTTATAACTTTTTCTCTAAGATGTATATCTTGCGAGTTATGAGCATCTTTGTTTCCAGAGTTGTCACTTATAAAACGGTATATTTGATTTTTTTAAATTGATGCACATATAGATATAAATGCCCTATCTGTTTTTTATTCGGAAACAAATAAAGTAGATATTTATTACATTGTTTTTGGCCTTTCTTAGAGAAAAACTTGTATGTTTGTTATAAAAGGTGACTAACCTTCTCACAAACATAGGCCGCAAAAACCAAAACTCGACCAAATCCCCCTTCTTTGGCTTGACACCCCAGAAGAACGTGGTGCCTTCATAAGCTCGCTCCAAGGTGTTCTGCGCTGACCCCAGAGATAAGGTTGTAGCCGCCTTCAGGAGCGGGGGATTCTCGTGTGAGTAGAACATCGGCCTGGTCGCAAACCGGGGATCCTATGGGATTCACCATGAACCAAGTAGGTCTTATGGACAGGGAAATTAACTACCGAAACTCATTTCACTATTGAACTTCAACCTACCTCTTACGACGTGTAAACAAAGTCATTGTACCCGCACATTTTTGTATTCTTCCTGATCATGGTCAAAACTAAGAGACCATGACTATTTACAATATTATAGGAGAGGGTTTGTAGCCATAGGACTTAGAAATATTTAGTACCGATATAGATTAGAGTGAGAAATTATGAAAAACATTAATCAATCATAATTTATTCCCCTCTTCTCTTTTAATTCCATCGAAAAGACATAGATAAGGTTTTCTCTAAGGAATACAGTATGGGGTTCTTCAAAAAAGAAGTTATTAGATTTCTGAAGGGTCGGCAACGCGCGAGTGATGCCCCTGGTGTTGCAAGCGTCCATAGGCTACGGTGACCGCTTACCATCAGGCGGACCGTAGGCGTGTTTGCCACCTTAGTGGTATAAAAAAAATAAAAAAAATCGAGTGCCACTAAACTATATTAATTACTCTCATACAGGATCGTAAATCGTCGGATGAAAACTCTTGCACGCCAGCAATTTTAAAATGGAAAACTTCTCCGGCGTGTGTATAACAACTTATTAAAGTTTTGTCGCATTCGAACGAGTGATTCACGCATGCATAGAAAATGAGTACACAAATATCCATTTTCACAATATAAGAAAATATTTATTTTAAGTTTGCTTGTGTTATAAGTTGTAAAAAGGGTATATGAGGAAGTGCTCATACCTCTACTTTTTGGATTTTTCCTCTGAGCGAAGAGTATAGTCCGATATGTTTAAACAGAGCTTTCTTGTACGATGGCCGGATTCCATTTTTGCTATTTTCGCAATCTTTCTGTAAATAAAATGTACCTCATAAAATAACTAAGACAATTCTGCCAGTGCCTTCCAGTTTGATTTATAAAAAAGGGTTTATTAATAAAATTATATTTAGTTGTTTAAAAAACCAAAGTTTATAAATTTTTTGACAGAAATTGGTCATAAAGCGTTATTAACAAATTTAATAAAATAGAAGATCAAATGTTTCAATTTTACGAGTTTTAACTAAAGGGCCTGCGTAATAAGCAACAAGCAAACAAAGCGCTGTCTTCTACATAGCATCAATGTATGCGTTATAGATATAGTATGTCATAGATAAACAGAACTTACAGTGCCCTTGTTGATAGTGCAGACCCGATCTGCGAGGTAGCTATCGAGTAGCCAGTCAACAGGCATGTTGGCGTAGAATAGCTGCAAATACGTAATGAAATGTGGGAGATCCGCTGAACGGAACAACTTGCCGATCCCACCCACCAGGCAGTAGTTGATGAAGAACCAGTTGGGGTGCGCTGATGAAGTCTCAAGGGTGAACTGCTTGATTACCTGAAATTTAAAATTCATATTTGTGCATTTGCATTTGCAACTACAATGCTTTGAATGCGTTTTTGTTAACCTTAATTTTGAACACAGATAGTCACACTTCAAACTCCATTTGTGTTTCCTTAGGTCGATAGCAGCAGTCATTTAGAGTAAAACAGTAAGTCACTCATAAATCTTTATAAATATATTCAAGGAAAATTGTTATGAACAAAGCAGTTACAATTTTTCCGTTACGCTGCGGACCTTGAAGTTAATGCTTGTACGATACGCAATAGGCCGGTTTAAACATTTTAATACGGAACTCGTAAACTTTAAGCATCAAGAATAAATATAAACCTGTTACTACCGAAGCCTAAAGGCAAGTAAAGGTACTTAACCGCATACGCCAGTTTTATTACTTGGAGAAACAGTAAGAAAAAGAGTTCGTATTTTATTTATTTACACACTAAGGTAACATGAAAAACTTTTATTGTGTTTTCAAAATTGTAAAGTTAATTTTTAAGTTTGTAAGTTTCACCTTTCACTTCATATTTTTATTTATTTACTCGCAAATGTGTTGAAATACATTGTGTGTAACACGGACGGTATGAAAAGTACAAACTTGAGTCCTTAGGCATCTAAATAGCCTCTCGTTAGTAATTTTCTCCTTGCCGCCCTTAATACACAATGTACAATTCTTCGTTTATGATTCTCTAAAGGAGTGTTAAAAAAGGAGATATATCATACACTAGCTGACCCGGCGAACGTTGTTTTTCTTTTTAGGTTTGGGTGCACAACAATTTACCAAAATTTCAATCTAATCGATTTACCCATAGTAAGCGAGTCCGACCCGCATTTAACCCTTTTTACATTACATATAAACCTTACCCTAACAATAACAAACATAACACAAAAAGAATTATCGAAATCGGTCCAGCAGTTTTTGAGTTTTTCTGAGACTAACAAACGTTAATTGATTTTTATATATATATATACCCTATAAGATGCTATATATATAGCTATATCATCTATGTAAATAAATATTTTCATAGCAAAGATGCAAAAGTCAGTTGATTTTTATATACATATAAACACAGAACATTATAAGATATAAGATGCCATATTTATGGCTGTATCATCTATGTTAATAAATATTTTCATAGCAAAGATGCAGTCAAAAGATTAACCTCGAGTCGGGAATTGAACCTACAACTCCTTATATTCCGTTTAAGTGCTCTACCAATTAGGCTATCGATGCACAAGTCTGGCTGTTGAAAATCCCAACAACATCTTTTCTCTGAAAATACGCTCTATATAAATTCAAGAAATAAAATTTATGATTCAAATAGCAGTACCATTAGCCCCTCAATCCCAGAATTGTAATATCGGTAAAATCTATCCGAGATTCCGGAGTGGCGAAATCTCGGAATACCGGAATGCATACCCTAGTCGAAGACACGCTAGTATTTGCAGACATTTAATGTAAAACATTCATATTTCAAATGTTTGTGTTGTTTGTCAAAGGAAAACTATCTCTCTATTCTCTCTGCAGAATCTATTAAAAAGCTTTTTGATATTATTATAAGTTATACGTTGCTGTCTGAACAACACTAGTAGTAGGAGATCTAAGGTCCCGTTTTCTAAGGGGACCTTGCATTTTTGAGACAAAGCAAACCGCTTGGAACAGGTGTTCCTGGGAGTGATTTGAGCTGATTTAGCCCGGTTGCCACGAGGTTCCCCCAGCAGGTGGGCAGGGGGAGGGGGGGAAAAGTGCATCCGGCGCGCCTCACTCTAAGCTTTATATCTGCATACATCTAGCAACTATATCAAGTTTGGTGTTATTTTCGTATAATTCGAGGATGAGAAATACATTTTTGTAACTCAATTTTCACTCACCAATACAAAAAATAGAGTAATAAAAAAAAATTACTCGTCTTTTTTCTTCGAAAATCGTCTACAGAATTATAACTACGATGATTAATTTCCAGAGAAAAAATACCTGTGAATAGGCCAGTTATCCTTCTATATAGAAAAGTAAACTTGTCAAACATTTTTCGTTTAGTAACTCTGTTAAAAAAATGTTTTGTGTCGCGCGGCGTACCTGCATTGTAGCAGCGGTGTGCAGCTTTAGATTATTTCTGATAAGTTGTTATTCTTATGGTTGTAGATTACATTAATAAATTACTTCTGGACGTGATATATATACAAATATAAATTTAATATATAAATAAACATGTTGGGAAAACTTTCGCCACTAGAGTTATTATAATTAGATAAAATTAACATAGCTAGCATGTTTGACAAAAATTGCGGGGTTAAAATAAGATAATTATTTTTCTCAATTGCCACTACATGCACATAGATTCGTGCATTTTAGATTTTTTTAACGCAGTTGCACCCCCTGCGCATTTTGTTTTGAATGGGAACGAATAAGCTCTAAACAAGCAGCAGCCGCCGCAGGTAGGCTTGTCCATGTGGGCTCCCAATAACCATTTTGTTTAGACCAGCCCCAGTCAGCAGGGTAGCTGTTGCTGAGGGGCTATAATCTGTCCCCAAATATAGCCTCCTTGGTAAACTGCACGGAGAATACGTTTACGTAGCGCATCTTCCGTTGAAAGCAGATTTTCTAACTGAAGATTTCTTTGTGTAAAAAGTACTTTTCGGCACTCATTTACACTCGTTCTTGTACTGTAGCTGAAATCAGTAACAAAATGCATAGTGTTAAAATAATGTTTAGGGACCATTCACACCTCGTAATTTAAATCTGATCAAGCTTAACATTGTGAGATTCTTACTTGTCATACAAGAAAGCAACAAATTTTTCCAATATTGGCAACGCCTGCTCAATATTGCCTTGTTTGCCGTATTTAAATCCCTCCGTTACAGTAGGATATGCGCTCCAAGCTTGAAATACGTTTTTTTTCCCTTTCCACACAAAAAAGAAACAGTATCGCAACCTGAGAAGGCGTGGAAGGATGGCAAGACTTCTGTCCGTTCTGGTCCTATAAAATAAATTATATATCTATGCTTTACAAATAAAATCATTTCGCCAATTTTCGTGGCAATTGCGAAAAATAATTATCTTATTTTAACCCTGCAATTTTTGTCAAACATGCTAGCTATGTTAATTTTATCTAATTATAATAACTCTACTGGCGAAAGTTTTCCCAACATTTTTATTTATATATTAAATTTATATTTGTATATATATCACGTCCAGAAGTAATTTATTAATGTAATCTACAACCATAAGAATAACAACTTATCAGAAATAATCTAAAGCTGCACACCGCTGCTACAATGCAGGTACGCCGCGCGACACAAAACATTTTTTTAACAGAGTTACTAAACGAAAAATGTTTGACAAGTTTACTTTTCTATATAGAAGGATAACTGGCCTATTCACAGGTATTTTTTCTCTGGAAATTAATCATCATAGTTATAATTCTGTAGACGATTTTCGAAAAAAAAAACGAGTAATTTTTTTATTTTTTTTTATTACTCTATTTTTTTGTATTGGTGAGTGAAAATTGAGTTTCAAAAATGTATTTCTCATCCTCGAATTATACGAAAATAACACCAAACTTGATATAGTTGCTAGATGTATGCAGATATAAAGCTTAGAGTAAGGCGCGCCGGATGCACTTTTTCCCCCCTCCCCCTGCCCACCTGCTGGCGGGAACCTCGTGGCAACCGGGCTAAATCAGCTCAGATCACCCCCAGGAACACCTGTTCCAAGCGGTTTGCTTTGTCTCAAAAATGCAAGGTGGTGGACCTAAGATCTCCTACTATACTATTATCTATTCAATGTGCAATGTTACTGCATGAACTTACAGTGTAACCAACTTTTCTGACCCGTTATTTGGTCGCTTGTGTCATTTAAGTTCCCACCATTTTAATATGGCGACTGTTGATTGTTAGAGGTTCGGTTATTCGCAAATGATGCTTTTGGTGTTGTAAGCGTCCATAGGCCGTAAATTGTTTTTCACGTCGGTGTTAAGTCGCATAGGTACCTATTGTTTTTGTATCATGAATTTCCTTGTTACTAAATATTTGTGTTTATTAATTTCTGTAAGCTTTAAATACTTACTAAAGGTTAGTTCTTTTTTTATTCAAAATTTTTGTATATATGTAGGTTTTTCACGTTTTTGTACTATGTACAGAATAATGTTTTTCACTTTTTAGTAAAGCTTTTTCTAGGAAATGAAATAAAGAATGAAAGTTTTGTATAGAAGTTTCATCGCTTCATAAAATAGAACGATCTATATCTATCGATATACATAAATGAAAGAAAAAGTTGACTGACTTCCTGACTGATATATCGCCCAAACTGCTGGGATCACTACTGGAAACTTGAAATTTTGTACAAAGGTTTCTGTTATAACGAATAGGCGAGCACTAAGAAAAGATTTTGCGAAAGACATCCTTTTAGGGTGTAAAATGGGGATTGGAAGTTTTTATATTGTTTTTGCATTTAAACCTAATTCTTAAGGGAGGTCACAGACTATTCAACATATCACTACCAAAATTAGGAGTCGAGTAGAAAGAAAAATGTCCTATAGAACCTTAAGGGAAAACAAAGTAAAAGCGCGGACGAGCGATGCGACGGGGATTCCAGCAACGGAAAGGGCAGAACAACGTTTGCAAGGTTAGCTAGTAAACTACATATTTATTTCTTATATTTTAGTAAAAACAGTGAGTTGGGATGCAGCTGCACTACTCATGGAAGCCTATTTAAACTGTTTTTTGTCAACACTTTTTGATGTTGATGTTGTATGCAATTAGCACGACTTTAAGAGCGTTTTTAAGGACAGTCTGGCTTCTGCTGCTCTTCATTTGCGTATTATACACAATTACTATCTGGGCGCTTACGCTATGTGTGTAATTTCACGGTATTTGTTTATTATCAAAGAGCAGCACCAGTAACAAACGTCTTCGTCATTCCGTTACGGAAATATTTTTCGGTAATAACAATTGCTTATATCGATTTACCACATGTACCCAAAAACCCCTAGGTATACCAAAATATAAAATGTGTTAAATTAGGAAGTAAACAAAATCTCACCCTCATGTAATTGGAGTCAGCTATGACATCATCCTCCAGCATCAGATAGTAAGTACCCTTGGTCTGCGCGTACGCCATCAAGTACAACGTGTCAAGATTCTGCTTGGTTCGCCACTTGGTCCGCTTCAACGAATCTCCGAGACTCGGAGCTATGGTCTCCAAGTCTGGATAGTAGGAAGGCGATGGAGATAGGACTTCTATTAGACCACTCCTCACGTGTTTGGTGAACCTATGAGTATTTAAATTTCAAATAATTTTATAATTATTAGTTTTTTATTTATTTTTATAATTGTCTAACAAAGGTGAAAGATGTGATAGAAGTTAAACATTTAAAAAAATGTTTCTATGAAGAGATTTGTACAATAAACAACAATTTAGTGTAAAAAGTAAGTACTGAAATATAAAGACAGGCATATTTATTTATAAACAAAAATCCTAAATAATTATTATTGAAATGAAGAAAATGTCAAACATATATTGTCAAATTTCAGCATGCTACTGCCTTTTAGGGCGCGTTTGTTCTGGGATTAAGAGTTCCCACGAATGATACTTTTCATACTTTTGATGACGCCAGTTTTGCCACCGACACCTTCGTTTAGCTTTAAGACATTGCTAACAAAATTTTTGGTTACAAAACTTGCAAAACAAACGGTTGACGTACACACACTACGATAAAACACACACACACTATCATACACAATGAATATGTATAGGCAGTTTGACAGATTAACACAAAAACCTCACCTCCGGACATGGGTCTAAAGTTTCATTTTTCGGTGGCAAAAGTGACAAAAATAACAAAAATATCGTAAACGAACGCATGACAGTTTGTCACAGATGATACTAAAGTTTTGATATTTTGGATACCAATGCTAAACGAACGGATGACAGGTGGCAAAAGTAATGAAAATAATGATTCTGCATCCCACAACGAACGCGCCCTTGGTGGGCACGCTAGTTACAGCAAGGACACACATATTCCTAAATAAATAACAAAATAAGACAATCTCACAAATTTTCAATGGTGACAGCTGTAGACAGCACATAATCCAGGTCTATCTCTCCTATGTAGACCACGATGAGGGTGGAGTTAAGATCCTTTGCCTTCAAGCCTTCAATCAAATGCTGAAAATTCGTAACAATTTATTACCCTGACAACCAGCAAGAGAGCCACTAGGTGGGAGTTACAACTCTTGCTCTATGAAAGAGCTATGTTTTATTTTAAGTTACACTTTTGCTAGGTTAGGTCAATAATGGAATCAAGCAAGTGGAAGAAGGAGGTTTTTAGTTCGAGAATACCGAATGAACTATTCATACCTTAAGCGTGGTCAAAAGATAGGTTTCCTTATCACGACGCACAGTGGGTATACCAACAACTACGTCGACGTAGCTGCGACCGCCGCGCATGTGATAGGCAGGCCGCAAGCTGCTCGGGTCGCTCATCAGGTGGGGCAGCAGCTGGTACACGAATGGAGCTTGGCTGAGGCGCTCGCGGCCAACTTGCAACCCGTCGCAAGCCCGGCTCCCTAACAGACAATTTTTGCGTCAAAATTTATGAATATATCTACATATGAATATAAAACATCACGTTTTAAATCGCCAAAGGGGGTAACTAGCGACTGTATTTACGTCCGAACGTGGTGGATAGCATCTTTTCACCAACAAGGTACTTTATTAGATCTGTGTGATAAGTGGGGAAGCTATAGTCGCAACACTGTTTCGGACACAGTGTATCTGGACTAAGATAGCTAAATAGGAAAAAAGAACTTGTAAATCAGCTACTTTACAGCTAGGAGAGACCAGGGACAATCCTTTGACAAACATTTAAACAGAAATATAGTTTTTACCATTGCCACCCAAAAAAGGGGATTTCATTCATTGATAACAGTGAATAAAAACATTTTGAATTTGGAACAATTATTAAATTATTAAAATTGTTATTGTGGTTGTTTTATGTCTTTTTTGTCTTATCACTCGGTTTTAATAACCGAATATATACCAAAATGTGATAATAGTACTTTTTATTTTCTCATAGTCAATGGTAAGAATTAGAGTTTACAACACGTAAAAAAAAAATTAATCTCGGTACTTTGTAACTCTCTACGCTCGGGATTCTACTCAAGCATCCTTCGCTGCTCTCGGGATCCAACTCTCGAATTAAATTACCTTTTTTTCACTTGTTGTATAATCTACTGTTGCCCAACGGTTGCGACGATGTAGGTTTGTTTATAAAGTGAAGAAGGTAGGTAATAGGAGAGCGTTATTAACCGACTTCTTTAAATAATATGATTGACATGGATAAACTAAAAGAATTCTAAATAATCTACATTTTTGATAACTTCTCTTCTATGAATAAAAATAAAATAAACTATTTTTTTCAAAACGTTGTATGCTGCAAAACCACGTTTAGGTTTTTTACTAAAATGTAAATTGTAGGTATGAAACAATATCATTATTATATTAACACATATTTTTTCCATAAAATTATCTTTCTGCATTGTGAAGAAAAAAAGTGGCTGTGAACGGTTCACTTGTCACAGATTCGGTGGTCGCTTTCTCTACCATCTTCCCTGTCTCCCATGTAATATCTCCCTCTGCGTAACAATTAACTAAAGCTTTATCGTAGTCGGATGAAAGATTTAAGAACATCCAGATGACATAGAAAAAATCTAACAAACGAAGAAAGTACCATTTACTAAATATACACATTAAAATTAGTTTGGAAGCAAGTACCGCACGAGTAACTTCTCTTGAGAATATTTTTTTCACCTCACCGGTACGAAAAGGATAGTTTTGCTGTCCGAATTCAGTGAGTAAAATCGAATTTTGCTCACTAGTGAGGCAAAGTAATTCACTGTTCGAACATTGACTTTTGGAATTAACCCGATGATGTAAAAAAAAAAAAAATACAATGAAACAAATTTCGGGACAAATACTTAACCTTGTTCATTTTAATTTTCGTTTTTATAAATTATTAGTATTATTAAAAGTTTATACATCTAACTTAAAAAATATCATACGTTGTTTTGATAGCAATGGCAGAGGTTGTAGTAGGTACAATTCCGAACGCAACCTTAATTTAAAAAAAAACAAAGTAAAATGGCGGCAAGCTAGTTTTTAGAACATAAGATTGTTTATTTAATTAATAATTCTGTTTTGTTTGAAAAATGAGCGATACAAGCTACGAAGATATTTCTCTGACACCATAAGAATTAAGACAACAAGTCTCCAATGCCGAACTTAACGTTTTACCAGAAAAGTCACGTGAAAATATTTTTTTCGCTGGTAGAGGTGAAAAGTTGTATTTTGGACGCGTGAGCAAATTTTTTCGGTCTCGTGCCTTTATATCCCTCGCTATGCTCAGTAGTCTATATTTAAATCACGTAATGTCACGAGACCAATTGGTACATTGGTTTTTGAGATATCGAGGAGCAAAAAAGCCAACCAACTATAACTAACTATACATACACACACACACACACACACACACACACACTCAATGGTAAACGATTCTCCAGGTTTAAAAAGGTAAAGAAAACGTAATTTTGCGATTTCGATTTTCAGACCTCCCCTCCTCTTCCTGTTTCCCTCAACAGAAGTTAATTAATATATTTAGTCTTATACTATTTTTAGAAGTTAAATAATACTAGACGTTTCGGCAATAAATTGTATGTAAGTAGTCGAAGTACCATTATTCTGTTTGATGAAAGACCATAGCTCCGGCGAGTAGGTCGCCGGGATGAGTGGCGGCAGGCTGTTGTTGTTACGGATTAGTCTAGTCTGCAAACAGATATATTTGTAATAACAAAGAGAGTACTTCTAACATATATAATCAAGTGATAATATAGGAATCAGGTTTACGTGAATGAACCAGAACACAGCTCATAGCGAACTTTAATTTTTTTTGTACGATTTTGCTATAGTAGTTTGTCGACACACGAAGTCAGTGTCAGCCAAGTTTGGGAAAAAAGGCGACATCTGCAATGTGTAGGTAATATTTCACAAAGGTTTTACTTCTTGTGACCCTCCACAGCTCAAAAACAATTAGACATACACACAGGCTTAAATACAGCTTAAGTCTTGTCATCTAAATTATTGAAGGTTGGTCGACTTTAATTTACATATATTTAGTTCGCTGTATTTGGTCCTCAAACATTAAAAAAATGAATTTTGTTTCAAAACTTGTGTAATTTTTAGTTCTTATTAAAGTTAAAAATAATAGAATGCAAAAAGTGAAAACACCAAATAGGTACAATAAATAAAAGTTACTCAATAAGCTAAGCACAACTTAAAAGCAAGTTTTGTAACACATGTACATATTTATTTGAACCCTCAGATGCTGTAGTTTTGCTATAATATTTCCACACAAACTGCAAATTTACGCGATCTAGCTTATATCTTAGTCTTAAGGCGCATATAGCAGCTAACTAGCGCCGCCATTAAATATCCTCAATTTTCTTTTCGTAGAAAAAGAATTTCTTAAATCCAAATGTCGTAAATATAAAGCTAGTCATAAGCTATTTTTAGAAGGTTTTATATAGTTTCTAAATAATATCTGTGAGTTGTAGTTGGCATTTTTGCTAAAAGTGGCCGTTTTTAGCAGAAATGCCAAGGATATCTAATGGCGGCGCTAGTGGGGTGTAAGAGGGCCCTTAAATTGATGACGACGATACAAACATACCTGTAGATCCAATAAAGCCTCGTGTCGCATTCGATACATGGATTCTAAGAATTGCATTCTGGCTTGCATGCTGGCCAAATGCATCTCTATCTGCTCCTCTCGAGGAAACCGAACTGTAGAAAAAATATTTTAATATTCATATCAAGTTTTATAAACAAAAGATATCACAAGAATAATCAACATATATGAAACTTAATCATCAAAGTCTTCAATAAAGGCCCCATAAAGTGCACACTAGCGCCGCCACTACATCTTGTTTATTTCTTTTTCGTACAAAGCATAATTTAAAAAATAAATAAAAAAATCCCGGCTACTAAAAAATTATCCTAGAACCCGATTGCAAATACATTTTCTCTTTGCTTTGTTATATGATAATAGTACATTATGGTACAAGTGTGTAATGATGGTGATTATCGCTGAGGAGCTATTGAGACCCGCGCCGCAGAGGTGAGCCGTAAGTATCATACGACGTTTTTCAACACACTTGTTAAGAAAATAATACTTAAAAATCATTTTATATAGTAAATAAAAAGTTTATTTAGGGAAACCATTAGTAAATGTGCAGTTAGTAAAATTATAATTAACTGTTTTTCATGGCATAGCGGTCTCATCAGATAGATTATTTACTGAAATACTTTCATGTACTATTGTTATTTGAGATAGTTCATTATTCATGTAGGTAGTTCATTAATCATTGGATGTACTTGGTGTTTCAACAGTAGGACGCGCCTCAGAATCAAGTCTAATGCTTTTTGTGTTTATTGCACAAATTTCCTTCTTGTTTTGTATCGAATCTTCTACGAATGATTCTACTAAATTACTAGATAGCCACCCACCATGACGCTTCGAAGTCATTATATCAGCTCTTGAATTAGCCAGCCATGTAGCTGAAGTACTTTTGAAACTATGTCCAGTGTAGCTCTCAGCATCAGCTACACCTAAAAACTTAGCGATTTCTTTAGGCGAAGAACCAAATTTGTTGAAACCTATAGGCTGACAGGTACATTTACCATTCTGTTAATTTAGAAAGAAACGTTGATGGTTTGCCTTTGGTGAACGCAAACTTTCATACTTCTTAACAATTTCATAAAATGGACCGTGTATGGTGAGTGTCATCCGTATTTCATTTTTCGTGAAAGGTATAAGATTTTCACAAAAAGCATCTGGCCATGGTTCTCTACGTATTTTATAGTTATATTTGTTAATTCTTGTATCCTACATGCACCAGTTACACCAAATGTTAAATCAACCTGAAAAAAATAAACAATAATTAAGTTCAACACACAACACAGGCTCAAGTCGCGTAGATATATAAAATTAATTTAACTGACTTTAGTAGCCAGATATTTGCTATCTGGAGTATCTATTTTAAATTTTTCAATATCGTCAGACGATAAAACCTTTGATTTCTTGCTTCTTAATCCATCGGATAGCCTCTTTAGATAAGCTAACAAATTAGAGTACGTTTTTTAGTCCACTCCATTCTTTTTCGGACTATACTTTTTAACATTGAGTATATACACTACAAAGAGCTACGTTGGTACTTAGAAGATAATTCTTTAAAGTACGAGTAAAAGTTTTATTTATTAAACACGTAAAAGTTGAAATTATCGAAAAATAAATACGAAGTTGTACGAAATGAGCTAACAATAGGTATATTAAAATTTGTACTATTGAACACAACCTTTTTTGTATCGAAACCTTTTTAAGAACAAAGGAACTTAACCAATAATATAAAAAAAAAACTTTATAACTCACTTGTGAATAATAGCAATGAAAAAGTCTCAGTTTGATTACAGGTGTCATTATGTGCCTAATTGCGGTGAAATTAGAACCACTTTATGAGCAAGTGAGTTGAAAAATTTATAAAAAATCTATGTAGTAATGTACGCACGTTACATGATAAACGTTAACTGATATAGAGGAAATAAATAAATGAAACAAATAAATTCAATTAAAATGTGCTCCGCGGCATTAGCAGGTGGAAAAATATTCAGCAGAGTAAATGGAATGTGCTAACGTAGGTAAATAGCCACTTCGCCACCAGTTCAGCCAATGCGGTTATTCCGAATTAAATGGAAGTCTGGTAGAGAATACGATGTTGAGTAGACAGGGCTTTAGCCAGGTTACAGAAACAAAAATTGCATGAATATTATTATTGTCGAATGACGCCAGCATATCGGGATAGTGTGCTGGAATGGGCATTAATGGAAATAGCATTGAAATTTTTCACTGAATCTGAGAAATAAGAATCAAGGGATGAGCTGAAAGGAACTGAAGTGCTGTGAAAGCTTTTGTTCAATCCATCAGATGATAAATATGATAAATATAAATCTTCGTCTATATCACTGTAATTTTGTATCATAACAAAGTTAAATATATGTAGATAATAATTTAAATATAAATGTATACTTATCATAATTAACTTTTTTGAGGTAAAAATTTACGTGTAATTTACGTATGTCCACCATATTAAACTTAGGAAAAATTTATACAGCATTATGTTACCCTTATCATTATTACGAATCTAATGATACCTCATTCATCAAAATCGGTTCAGCAGCCAGGTACTACAAATACGTATTTACAAGACTTCTAAAGCCATAACCCTTTCTTTTGGTCTCGCCGTAGTCGGGTAAAACTAGTAACCTGTTTGAAGATTAAAGAGGGAGAGGGAAGGATTAAACTCCAAAACGGGGAGTGCCATGATTGCGTGCTGTTTTGCACGGTTCTTTAAAATATAGGATAGAATCTAATTGGATCAAAACATTTTATGCATGTCTTTACTGTAACCATGTGCTATATATCAAAATACTCCACCCACCACAGTGCACGGACTGTAGGTCAAGTTTCAAGTTTCGTCAAAATAGTCAAGTGCGAGTCAAACTCGAGCACAGATGGGTCCGTGCCGCGGTTGAGTTGACAAGCACCAAAGAGAAGGCTCAATATTATTAAAATATGTCTTTGTAAACGAGATTTATTCAATTTCTTTCTTCTCTGTCTTCTTTCGACCAACTTTTTCTGGTAGTCCGTCCAACTAAATAGGGGGCGACCTAAGTGGAGCTTACCAATTTGTGGATACGGAAATAATAATAATTCAAATAAATTCACAGAAGATTACAAATACTCTTACTCGAGTTGAGTATGTAAAAATGATGCCATTAAAAATATTTACAATTAATAAAGAAAACTCTAAATAAATTACATCATTCCTAATTTAATTATGATTAAACACCTATTATTTTGATTAACTCAATCATAGCTTCCACTGAAACGTAAATTATTGCTGCGTAATTTTATACCTCTTTTTAACAGTATGAAACATAATAAAATAATAAACCTTTTTAAAATCATATTCGATTTGGAAAAAAGAATTACTTTTTACTATGTTATTACTACTCACATTTTATTTTGATCCGACTTGCTTTTAGTTCTTTGCCTACATGCCTAGTAATTCAATAGTATTAGATTAGGGCACCTTAATATTTTGCGATCAATGGCTCTTAATGTATTTTGTATTTCAAATACACGATTTGAAAATATTTGGTATTTCGTATTTAAAGTATAGTACATGCAGAAAAAGTATTTTCTAATTTGTATTTGGTTTAAAGCATAGTATGTATTTTGCCCATCCCTGCATATCTATAACAGTTGTTTACATGTGTGCAAATGATCATATTAGTATAAATTCTTTCCAACCGAAACGAAAAAAAAAACAACCTGCTTCAAAAAGATGGACGGTAAAAATAATTACTTTTTTCCAAAAATCTGATCTGAATTACAGTTTGAAGTTGGTGCCTATGTCCCTAACAGTTCATAACACACTTCACTTGCATCTTTAAACTGTAATATAGATCAGATTTTTGGACATAAGATATGATTTTTACCTTTGTAATGCATCTTTTTTTGTTAAAATTTTTTTATTTTTGAATTTTATAAACCCGGCTTCTCAAAAGGAGAATCATCTTTTGGCGAACGCAAATACTGCGCAATTTTTCCAAAGGAGTGAACACGGTTTTTATACGTTACCAATTTTGTTGGTCGCTCCTTTCATGCACGGTAAAGATGCTGATTGCTTATCTTCTGTATCTATGTAATCGACGATCCTTTTTTCGTGGAGGCTTCAGAGATTTTATGTGGTAACCGTTTTTTGCAGTACATTGTGCTTCATCATACCGTGCTGTGTTATATATTTCACCAACCGCGCATATGACCCATGTGACAAGGAATTTATTGATGAACAAGGCTGGTCACCTCTTTCGGAGGTCCGATGGCCGGTAGAGCAGTTATGTCTAAGAATAAAGACTTCGTACCGGAAGTTAAAGCCTCCAGCCCGATCGACCGACGAATTTTAGAAGGTGGCCGATGGTGGCTGTATTCGGAAGGCAGACAACCGGAAGAAATAATGTGCCTTAGAGGAGGCTTATGTCCAGAAGTGGTCCAAAATAGGCTGATATGGTGATAAAGATGGTAAAAAACTATAGATTATATACGTACAGTAAAAAAAACTACAATAACCGTGTCATTGCCACTTTGATTTTTTACGAAAGGTTTTTTAATTATGACTTTAACGCACCACCGAATCTTGTCATTGTTTACATAGATATTGTGCATATTAGAATACTATTCTACCGAACGCGCCAACACCACGCAAGCAGACCGCCTCGATCCTCATCACAGGAATGGTTATACGCAAAGAATATTAAAACAGTCGCCCCGGCGATGGTTACCAAAAATTGTCTTATCTCTTAGCCTATATATTCTAGATGCAATATATAATAACGTTCTAAATATAGCTTATAACTAGTTCTACGTAATAGGTTTCTAGTATTTTTGAAATATCTTCTACAAAGAGGAAATAGAGGATATTTATAACAGAAACAAATGAAGGGTGCACTCCAGCGTATTTCTGTTACATATAGAAGGTCAGGAGCTTGCTTCTCGTGCAGATAGAGATAATGTCGAACTCAAGATATTTTTTATTGATTTAATCATGGCTTGTTAATCGCATATGATTTCCCATTTTAATGACTCTTAATGACTCCTCTAAAAAAGAGGGGATCACAAAAACCCTTATAGGATCACTTTGTTGTCTGTCCGTCTGTCAAGATCCTTTTTATCAGGAACGCGTGGAGGTATCAAGCTAAAATTTATATCAAATACTCAGATCTTTTGTCCCTTGTAGCTGTGAAAAATAAAACTTCTAAGCCAACGCATTCAAAAGATACAGCCGTTTATGACGCAAATTTCCGCAAATTTTCGAAACTCGCAAGGGTATTAAAACCTACAGGGTACTTTCCGTGAGCTCAGAATCTTGAAATTTGGTACAAAGCAACGTCTTATAGGTCAGATGAAGGAAAAATTGCGAAAACCGTAAATCATTAGTTACATCATATAATAAAAATTTGAATAATAACATATAATAGGTTTGCACGGAACCCTCGGGAATTTACACTTGGCCGGTCTTTTCCTATAAAATTAGATAGAGTCCATCGCTAATTGCAATGTGTGAACGGAACATTTTCTTCTTAATTAAAGCAACTCCCAAAATCAAAACTATTTCGTTGTCAACCACTAATTCTGACCCTCGACGGGGGTTTACGTCAGCGTGACAAAGGAATTTCCAATTCGTAAGCCTTTTTGATTGGCCAACTTTAGTGTTTTGACATCCACTCACAGCACAATCAATTTATTCATTAACTAATCAATTCTCACTATTTTCGAAAACTATTAATTCGTGATTGAAACTCAGCCGCAACGCAAATTTCCATAGTTTATAGTTTATTATTATAGTTTTGGGAATATAGTAGAAATGTAGCTACAATTTAGCGGGGTTCACCGGTACCAGCTAAATTTTAAAAGTGGCCTATGAGAAAAAAAAACCTGGAAACCTCTGTAGTTAAAGTAATCAAATATAACTACGAATACAAGTTTGTGGTGCACGTTGTCCAACATTAAACTACCTGGGTATTTCACCAGATTTTAGTTAGATCCGGATCAATCGCGACCCTCTATTATCGTTTACTATGATAATATAAAATTTCGATCTGTATATGTTTATTTTTCTAAAATACCTTTTAGGTATTCAACAGACAAAAAACACATAGATAAACAGTTTGCGAGTGTTCATCACGTAGTATCGAGAATCGTTCGTTCACTCCTATTAAACTGTTTGAGCGTTCGACTCTTGGAGCGGGTCCAAAATAATCGAATCTTTTAAAACAAATTAATTCGATCAATCGCGATCGAGACAGATCTAAGCAAAAGTAACACAAAACGGTACTACTTGAATGAAGTGAAGAAATAACGTCAGTAGTTTAATTTTTTTTATCATTAATTGGACATTGATCATTCTTGCAGTGTACCTACTTACCCTTCAAACAATAACAATCTTTTTTTTTGATTCAAAAGTACATTTTTTACTTATAAAAATAAGTACTTACTCTTTGATTATTAACCTGAATGATCAAAGTACTTACTATACTAACTACGCAAGAACCTTACCTGTACATTAGATGATATTTTCTTCCGGTGAGAAAAGTCCATGAACACTCACAAATTAAAAGTAACTTTTTAGGTTTTTAAAACACAAAAATTTTGCGCCCACTTGTTTTCATGTTATGTGAGAATATTTTTTTTTTAAATCATTGAAGTTGATTTTTACGTAAGACTAAATTAAAAATAAACTACAACATAAGCAGAAGCCATACTTACGACACAAGTTTTTTTTTTATTTATATAATAGTATTTTTTGTAGTTTTAATGAAACTAGTCAATGTTCCTAAACACTTAAGCCCGGATTAATAGTCTTTGCTTAGACACAGTAACATTACAGAGACCTTGTATAAGCGTAATGTAATTGAATGCAAAATTAGCATAATTGCGGCTCGTAATAATAGTTGTTGCTTGGCTAAAGTATTATTGGTAAGACAAAGACTTAGTGCCAGTAATGTAATTCCAATAACAAACACTTCTTAGACACATACACGTTGACTGAGCATGCTCCTAGTCTTAGCTAAAGCCTTAATAACGAATTTCCTTAACTCAGGACAGTCTATGCACGTATTGTGTTAATTTATAAAAAAACTATTTTTTAAACAAAAACATAAACCGACTTCAAAACTCTGATTGCGATAAATAAAGACGTAAAGATAGGTAAAAAGGTTCTATTTGTGTCCGACATTAAGGCAAAGACATCGTTGCTAAATGTTCCGTCAATAAGTCTGCTTTATGGGCTTATTTTTTTCTTTTAGTAGATTTGAAGTCGGTTTATTTTTTAGTTCAAAAATAGTTTTTTTTTAATGTTGAATTTCATTTTTCATAAATTGGACATTGATCATTCTTGCAGTGTACTTACCCTTCAAACATTAACAATCTTTTTTTTTAATTCAAAGTACATTTTTAACTTTTAGTCAAGCAAACCATTGATAAGAAAGGATAAGAAACTGCAAGAGTTCGGTTTAACCCACATATCTAAGGTATCCTAAAAGCTTCCTAAAAAATCCTAATATATGACAAAACCATGCACTTAGGTAAAATGCTGTGATAGTGGGGGTTTTATTGAGCGATTTATATGGGACACATATTTTTATTTCTCGAGGAACGAGAATCCCCGACCATTTTCTTGAGTATCTGGAGAAATTTTAATAAAACGCGATGTTTTTTTTGAATTTTTGCTTTATTACAAACTAGATCTTGCCAGTGGCTCCGCCCGCCCTAAATTCAGTTAACGGCGTGAAACTAACTCTTTAATTATACAAATGTAGTTTGCTATAGCAAGCTATAGTTATTCCCGCGGAAACTATTGAATTTTTCGGGATAAAAAGTATAATGTCCTATTCTAAGAACCATATGAGCGCCAAGTTTCATCCCGATCCGTCCAGTCGTTGACCAGACATCCAGACATACTTTCATATTTATAATATTAATTGGATTAGACTGATAGATGCGATCAATTTAATCAAATGATAAATTTTTAGTTACCATACTTTTAACTTATTAGTAACAAATTAACAACAAACAATACATTAAGCAAACTATACTTGGCTGTCTATATAAAAAGTAAAGAGTAGGGTAGTACTTAACTACTAAATTACTAACTAGTACCTACTAGTAATTTAATCTAAACATATTTAGATAATTATAAAAACTTGTTTAACAAAGCAAACTTAAACTTAGCTTAAATAAAAGTGCCATTTATAGTTTTTCATCACACTTACTCCTAAACAGTGTCGTTACGTGTAGGCCCACGGGCTTTTTTATTGTATTTTTTTACTTTTCTCAAAGCAAAGCGTGCGTTCATAGAACTTAGGCGGTAATGACGGCGCCTATTCAGTAAAGTATGTATAAAATCTGTCTATTTTATACATAGTTTACTGAATAGGCGCCGTCATTACCGCCTAAGTTCTATGAACGCACGCTTAGTAATTGCAAGTTTTAACTTTTGCCAAAACTTTTCAATTCATAAATTCTCTAGACATCTGGATATCTGGCGAAGGCGTTGTTTTCTCTACTTATATTCCCATCATTTTAATTTTGTGTTTTTGTGAGTTTATTTATTTATTCAACTTATATTCTCATTTATTTACTCTGAAATGTGATAAAACACACTGTGTGCAAAACCGGCGGTACAGAAATTACAAATACAAGTCATTAAAACCTTCGGCCTTCAACCTTAGGTTTCTAAGTAGCCTCTCGTTAATAATTTTCCTCCTGACTCCCCTAATACACAATGTACTAATAAACTATTATATTAATAACACCACAGTCTTTCCAATAAACAAATCATGACTACCTTTTAAAATGGCTCTCAATAGATTTTTTTTTAAGTTACCTAGCGCACGGAATTGTTTTCTCGAGTTCTCGAGTTTTTTTCCGTGTCTCGGCTAAAGACAAATTTCTCGAGAATTCTCACCTTGAGAGACACCTTGCACTTTTGTTTAGCAAGACGCTGCTTGGCGCAGTTGATTATTGGGTTTTTCTTAGAAAATTTAGCCCGGGAGACATGCGGAGACACCCCGCAGGTAGGTGGGGGAGGGGGGAGAAAAGTGCATCTCCCGCGATAGAGCCGCGTTTTTCAACGTCTTCTTTTTGTATATAGTTATTTTCAACAACTATTCTAAAACACGCACTCGACCGGTTTTACCGGTAAAGCTAACAAGCCCTAGAGCCTCGCCTATAAATAAGACCAAGTCACATATGTCACAACTCAGCTTGACGTATGTCACAACTTACTTCGATACTAGGGGAGACGGTATGAAACGCTATTTTTCTTATTTTTTTCGTTTGATTCATACAGTACAAGGATCTAGATATGTTGAGATATAGGGTTCATAAAAAGTGTTAAAAATTATCACATCTCTACTAGGTCCCCCTACCATAATCAAGGAGTTTCCATGGGAATCTCTCGACAGTAATCAAATTCAGTGAGGACGGAACCGCAGGCAAAAGCTAGTCTAAATATAAATCATTTTCAGTTTTCTCTCGTGCAGTTTGCGTTTATCTTGAGCAAATCTTACACATAACGGTGAATAAACTTTCATCGCAAAGATCTACAAGTATTTGTTGTCCTACAATGACGATATTTTCCGAGAAAGCTTTATTGTAAATTACTCGGTGGGTGCACGCAAGAGCACGCAACCGACCCTTGTGGAGCTTCTTGAGCTTGCTGGAAAAGGATTTCAACTGTAAACACGTTACTGGGAACCTAGGCTTTGAGACGGATATAGAGATCTACGTATTTTTATTATGTAAGCAAGTGTTCTTTGTACATTCTACGACAATGTACAAAGTATTTTCTACAATATATTCCTATGGTCAAGATCTGTACAACATTGTCTTTCCTGCGAGTTTTGAGTCGGTAAAAGATTGATTTAAGTAATTACTTTTATTACTTAAGTGTAAGTACCTACAATCTCGTACCAGCATAGTATACCTACAATATATGAGCGGAAGGCAAAAATAGTACAGTAAAAAGTAGATTGCAGGTTATTTCAATTTATGCCAGTACTCGTGTACTGGCGCGTACAAATTTTTCTTGCGAGTTCTAAGAGTGTGTGGCAAACATGCTTCAATAAATTTAACATAAGAAAACATTATAATAGGGAATCAATTAATTTTTTTAACTGAAATAAAGGAATAAAATTTTAAGTAGGTATCGGGTGGCATGCTAATACCGTGATTATATTATTTTTTTATTATTTAATACGAATAAATACATAGGTTTAAAATCATAGATAAGTTAAAATGTTAAGGAAAACAAACACGATAAAATCATTTAGAGCCGAGTATCGCGAAAGGCTGGCGGCACATTTCCAACAGGAACCTTTTCACCACAAATACAGGAGTGTGATTGCACTGAAGGGAACCCAACGCGTAATTACACAGCCAGTAATAGAGTCTGCCTGTCGAGCAGGGTGCCCAAGGTCGTGGAAGGCAACGCTCGGAGCCAGTGGCCTGACTCTTGCAGACACAGCAAGTAAGCAGCAGGACATAAACACCATGCATTGCTTTGCAGATGACAGTACTGGACGCTTATTACATGGGTCGTGCAAACATCCCTCGTTGTGGAGGAAAACTAGAGAACTTGTGTCTCAAATCGAGACCACACTGTCCAAGGTCTCTGATTGGGCCGGTTAAACTTGTTCCGATTCAACCCTACAAAGACACAAGTCTGCGCGTTCACCGCTAAGAAAACCCCTTTCTCTGTAGTCCCACAATTCCACAACACTCCAAGAGCATTGGGATCCTTGGTGTTGACATATCCAGCGATTTTCAGTTCCGAGATCATTTACAAGATAAGGTGAAGCTGGGGTTAAAAAAACTAGTTGTACTAAACAGAGCGAAGAAGCACTTAACGTCGGGGAAGAGGTTCCTGCTTTACAAGTCGCAAGTTTGGCCCCATATGGAGTACTGTTGCCATCTCTGGGCGTGTGTACCCGGATACCAACTTGGCTCTTTTGACTCGGTTCGGGCTGTGAGAATTGTCGACGATCCCATACTCACTTGCCGCCCTTAAGTTTGAGGAGAGACTTTGCCTCCCTGTGTGTATTCTACCGCTTGTACAATGGGATGTGTTCTGAGGAATTGTTAATGATGCCCACGGCTACTTTATACCATCGCACCGCTCGCCATCGGCAGGGAATTTTTTCTCACACTAGAACCATAATGGTCACGTACAGTGCGGTTTCAGAGAAACTTCCTCCCGCGAACGCTGGGGTGTGGAATGAGCTCCCTGCCAAGGTTTTCTTTAAGGACTACAGTATGGGGTTCTTCAAGAAAGAAGTTATTGGATTTTTGAAGGGTCGGCAACGCGCGAGTGATACTTCTGATGTTGCAAGCGTCCATAGGCCACGGTGACCGCTTAACATCAGGCGGACCGTGTGCTTGTTTGCTACCTTAGTGAAAAAAAAAGAGATAAGGGAGCAGCTTTTTGGCTCAGTGGTTCATTCCATAGAAGTAGCGATGTACTTACCGATGGTGGATTTATGTCAAGGCATGCAGACTGCCAGGCCAGTGTGGCTAGTGCCAAATACGGGACCTCAACGGAACTCAAAGAAGGGCTGGTAATTTTACCGTAGAGGTCACATGTACTGTAAGTGGAGGACAGGAAAGCTATTATTGTTATTATTTTATTATTTTAATTTGATTAGGTAGTTCTAGAAGACAGTTGGAAATTGAATACATATAGCCTGTCAAGAAAATTTTATGATGCCATAACAATTCAGTGATGAGAAGCTATGGTGAAAAACATTCCAGAATATTGCTATGGAATGGAATTTGCCGTCGAATCCTACCCGAAAATATCTGGCAGCGCGACGGTGTCGTTATAGCAACAGTCTTGAGTAGTCCACTCTGGAATGCGAATGAAATATGTATGCAAGTAGGTTGAATCTTGAGATTTCTGATAGTACTTGCATGTTACCGGACTTCCTCGTAAAAATTTACAGAGTTGCTGCCTACTAAAAAAACTTTTCTTTTTTTTTTAAAAAAAAAAAACATTACAATTTTATTTTACGCATTTAGTTTCATTCATGTTGTATGTATTTCAAATTAAAGTAGTTTCACATAATTTAAACGACATTTATTTCACAAAATATTTACTTTTAACGTTAAGTTAAAGTACAGTAGTAAAAGTTTTAGAAACAGGTCACTGAGCTTAGTAAACGAGCTAATTTTATAAAGCAAAATCATTCACAAGTCACAATTATGTATAAAGCAAAGTTGAAAAGTTTGTTAACAAAGACTAGACTGTTTGAAATAGCTAGGGACACTATTGCCGGGCAAAGGTTTCATACAAAATTATTTTGCCATAATCTCTGCAGTTCATTCAACTTTACGTTTGATTTTAAGTTGAAAAAAAGAACAAAATATCAAGAGCTCGCCGTTTTTGGTTTTATAAAATTTCATACAGTCATTATTTTTTAATGAATTTACAAAGTTGATTAATTTTGTTCTAAAATACATTTTTAGTGGTAGCAAACAAAGAGACATAGTAACACGCTATAATCACACACACTAATAAAAAACTCACTGTCGCAATGCGTAAAGAAAAGTCCATATACGGTCAAAAAACAGCTGTATTTTACCCAAATCTATCTCTTAAATTGTGATTGCTCCTATATTTAGATTACGTGAATTTTCTTATTCTTGAATGTCTATTATTTAAATATTCAATCACTGATGTAAATTGTTGTTGGCACAATTGTCACAGCTATTGATTTTATGCTCGATTCTACGACTACTGGTGCTCTAAGTTCAAACCCACCTTATATGTCCATCTTTTTGTTGATTTCAATTACGTAGAACATCGCATTTTTATGTTTTTTTTAAGTGAAAACTTCTGTAGCGGCGTTGTGCTCTTTTTTTGGTATGGGTGAAAAATGATAAACTCGCGTCAGGCTGATCGAAAATTCGGAAGACGGAAACCATAATGACACGCCATAAAAATTCGCAAGACGGAAACCATAATGCCACGCCATAAAATGATGATTGGCAAAATAAAGAGATTGATTTCGAAGTGAAAACAACACTTTTTTTGTGATGGGTAAAAAATGTAAAACTCTATAGGACGAATAAAAAGTGAGAGGAAATTGGGTTAATGAAAAGATGAAAGTACGGATTACACATTTTATAGTTATAAGTTATATATATATATATTAAAGTTAAAATGTTATATCCAGGTTGTATGTTTTTACTTCAACCGGCACTCCTGGAGTGTAACCCGTTTTTTTATTTAATTGTTTTTAAGTAATTTAGTATAATCCTATTTCATGTAATAGAACACGGTTCCAATGATGATTTTGACTACCTAAATTTTATTTTTAACTGAAATCAACGGAAACTGATTCATCTAACTATTTTATAAAGGTGTTGTTTCTGCCTAATGAGTACAGAATCCTTAAAAGTATTACAAATTAAGTATCGTCGATGTAGATGCTGCGATATTTGCCATGCCAAAATATATTGAAAGTACATGTTGTACTATATACCTATATATGAGCTCCTTGTTAAGGTAAATAAGATGTCCTTATGTATTTGAAGGAGTTCCTGGTTTGACGGTTTTGGTACGAACGGGTAACTAAGGATTATCCAAACTGGTCTCAAAATGCCGTACATGCCACACACACAAACACGCACAAATCTCTTAGTTACGTTTTTGTCTAGAATAAATATTTTTTATTAGTAGGTGTTTAAAATCAGTAGCCCATAAATAAAAGTAAAAACAAAGATTAGACTGCGATACATCTCGCGATCGATCGACCTGATTAATATAATAAATCATTTATTAAATAGGTAGCTCGTCGTTGTTTACACAAACTGAAGAGATTTTATCGAAGTTTTAGAGGAAGAGTTATGGTACCTACTTATATTATATATTTTTAAATTATTAGCTATACCTATAATTATATCCTGCAGTTTGCAGCGACAAGGTTGAATACCTAACTAGTCCAAAGCCTAGGCAAAAAATAGTAGGTAATGGTTCAAGATGCTTATAGAAATGGTAAGTATGCAGATACATACCTACCCACACATAAAATGACTAAATAAAATGGCCACATTTAAGATTTGCATAATTTCTTCTAAAACACTTACAAAGTAGATGTAATACGTATGTACTGGCAAGATATAATATGTGAACATTGTTCTTGTTATAGTATAAAATGGTACCTACTTTACGCAGCATAGGTAGGTACCATAGGTACCTTGACGTCAATCAAATGGTGCTACAATATCAATGATACTAATATGCGTGAAACACATGTTGCTATCCGAATCGAAATGAAAAACATATATATATCTCCCTACTTATTTATATAAACAATGGCCTTCTAAGAAATAGGTCATTGTATGTACTTTGATTCTGGTAAAATACCAGGAGCTCTTGCTAAATTTGGATGATATATGTTTCAAGTTTGTACAGCCTTGCCTAACCTATTTGGAACTGTAAAGCAATGACCCAAATGAAATTCTATTTTGACTTGATTTTTTTTCCAATATCAGTTGTAGTGTGAGTTTGTAGGATTGCATGAGATTTTTGCTATAATTAAAAAAATGGCTTTTATTTAACGAAAGTTTTATTTGAAATAAGGTACTAAATAATGACAAGGGCTCGCCATTTTAGGTTTGACGACCAAATTCAGAAGTAGAAAGCGGTAATTCGCTGTTTTTCAGTATTTAGCACTGTAACGCCATCTATTGATGAGTGGGCGTGTCTACTAGTGCAATCTTTAACCTTAAACAACTTTAATGTTCACCTTGTATAAGGATTATATCGGATGGATTAACTTCGCTCGGTTGTGCCACCATCTGTTGTTTTCTAAGAAATAATTATTTGATAAATATTCAAAACTTTATCCGAATCTTTAGACATAAGAAGCCTTATATCCATCTTTAAATAAATTTATATTCGTTACTCTTTTTTTTTTTGTCATTTGATTTAGCGTGGAGCAAACTATTAAGCTAACTTTTGTTACAGAAATAGTTCAAGGGACGGATAAAGGCATAGGCCTTTCCCGGAAAAATATCAAATTCCCTCAGGAATAATTAAAACTTTGCTATCTAAAACTGAAAGATACATATACCTATTCCAAAAACCATTCGAAATTCTCTGAAAACAGCTTATAATTAGTTTTGTCTAAATACACTTTGTATATACCTACGAAAAGTAAATTAAAAATATCCAGAGGTGGCGCTAGTGGACCGTAGGGAAAGGCGTTCCGTTCATAATTCCGGTACCATAATGTCCTTAGTTTAATAAGGTCACTGCAATGCAAGCTGAGAAATAAGCTCTGCTGGGTATTTCTTTATGCAATGAAAGTCATTATGAAAAAATTCCATCCAAGTACCGACATAGTTCAAATAGTTAGAAATTCACCCAAGAACTGACATAGCTCAAATTGTATGAAATAAAACCAAGTAAAACAGAAAACTTGATGCATACAGATAAAAAGACAGACAAACAACGTTTAAAATAATTATTTTTTTATGTTTGGGCTTCGCTTTGATTAATCAGTCAGTCAAACCTTTATTCGCTTTGATTAATCAGTCAGTCAAACCTTTATTCGCTTTGATTAATCAGTCAGTCAAACCTTTATTCGCTTTGATTAATCAGTCAGTCAAACCTTTATTCGCTTTGATTAATTAGTCAGTCAAACCTTTATTGCGTTACAGATTCGAAAACTTGTGCTCTGATTATTGCACTAAGCTTTATTTGGTTTTGTAGCAGCTATTTTTATCAAAAATCATTTTTTGTTTTGAACATAACTGTTTTTATTATTATATTATTTACACGGATAAATTAGGTAGACAAAGCCGCGGGCGGGTATTTATGAAGTTACAGTTTTCAATATAAGTCACTATATCAATCCACCTTATCTCACACATAGT